>NC_051165.1:294904209-296104209 GCF_013339725.1 Rhipicephalus microplus
GCAAAAACCAAATTAATGAATTTTTTTACACCGTCTTGTTTTCCCCACGAAGTGTCTCGTTTTCCCCTGCATGCTGGGGCAAAATGAGACATACTGAACGTTTTTATTTATCTTTAAAATGACGTTTTCAACGGTAAAAACATCACAATATTTATGTAGCACATACCTTGTACCCAAAGGCAACTTTCTGGATTGATGTTTAATTGTAAGGAGGGATATAAATTTTGTCGCATTTCACCCCACCCTAATTACCCCATAATACAACCGACACCACGCGGCTTGTTTAAAATTGCCAATTTGAAGACCACCCTGAGTGCACTCGAATAACTTAGCCAGCGCTTGTCTCATATGTTCTCTCCGCCCTTTCATACATTGCCTTCGGACACCTATAGCTTGAGCCGACGTGCTTTTCCGCAGCACGGAATAGAAACCAATTACTCGCATGAGTTACCTTGGGACAAAGCCAATAAGAATAGGGTGCTTCGCGACGCCGGTTGGTCGATCGATTAGCGGGTGGTTCTCATGTTCCGAAAACATGTATCTGACCTTAATGACTGAGCATCCCAAATTAGTTCCTAGGAAACGCTCCTGTAATATAGCGTGACGTTTGTTTAAACGATTGCTATCTGTCTGTGTGAGTTGGGGGTGGGTGGGATGGAGAGGGGGGGGGGGGGAGGGAGTTAGGCTTAGAGGTCGAATTTCGCCGCGAGCAGTGTGCAGTGTGTTCAGCTTGGAAGCAGTATATGAGTGACGCACACCATAGAGTTTCCTAAAATTAACTAGAGGGGACTCTGGCGATGCGATCGTTAAGCGACCGTGGGAATGACGGGTAATACATGGATTTATTTCCCCAGTCTTCGCACTTGCAGGCGGCGAATCGCACTTGTGACTTCGTTTATTGCTGCGTTTCGCTTTTGTTTCGAAGGAAAGGACAAACCATTTTGAACTTCGTGAGCCGATTCTAAAAGGTAAGCCTAAAATAATAGGGTGGTGAAGCGCAACCGTTGAACATTTTGTAATTTTCGTTTCGCGAGAAAACAGCTCCAAGCTACACGAACACACACGAAGCCAGAAGTACGAAGACTAGAGATGTTCCTGTACTATCCATCATTCTCATGCTCGCTGAAGCGCCGTGCGTCAGCTCCCATAGACACTAGCGCCAGAGTTCCCTCTAGTGCATATTTAGGAAACTCTGTGACGCAGACTTAGCGCGGTCATGTTTGATTGAAGCATATGCCTTCGCTTATGTCTACTCAGGAAGTTGGGCCAAGATTGTTGACTGTTCAGCGGAATTCCTCTGAAGTTTGCCGATTCGCGAACTATCGATATGCGCATGGCTGTGACTGAGGCAAAGTGCATGATGATGGATGGTAGCGCAGACAACGAACACGGACAAGAGAAGGCACATAGACACAACACCGTCCGTGTTCGTTGTCTGCGCTACCATCCATCATCATGCAACCATACCAACAAGCCCAAATCGCCACCCTCATTGAGGCAAAGTGCACGAGTATTGGCGGGTTAGATATTAAACGAGTGTCCTTGCTCCGTTAGCTATATTTGGTTCTCTTAACATTATCAATGCCAACGACAATTACTGGTTTTGATTCTTCTGGAGACTCACAGGTGCTCTATAAAACATCAGAATGATGTACAGGGGAGATGAAAAGTTTCCGAGATGTTATTCGATCTAATCCACGCGTGGCACCTCGGCCCCAGACTTTCTAACCCTTTTCCCCACCCATTGTCAATATACAATTAGTCCTGTTGGTAAAACATGACGCCTACTGCGTGGAAGAGACAGTACTACAAAATTTCACGGAATAGGTATATATAACAGAGGACTGTCCACTTCTCTTTTACCTGTACTTTTATTTAGCTGTCTACCAAAATTGGCATCTTAAATACAAGAACTGCTACTGTCGCCGAAAAGCAGTATAGACTACCACGCCAAAATCCCCTGGAATTTCCCTGGCAATATCACAACGCTGTACGTAATCTCAAGAAAAGCGCACAAACAAAGGTTGGCCGTCTCACTTCAGTGCCGTCTGGTGGTTTTATTTTGGTGGTGTCGACACGAAAATATGATCATATTTCACCCACCTGCATTAGACGGCATTCAGCCTGATGATGCAGACTTCCTGCATAAAGTGTTATAGTGGCAGTACTGGCCGCTGGGTCTATTCTATGATAGCCAGTAGGAGCCTCCATGTTGACTCACTGACTACATCGTTATGATGTTGATCCTGAGAGAGAGAATTATTTTAATGGGAAGCTGGAGAGGTTTGCCTGGTTTTTCACCTGGCAGCTGGGCTACTCCAATTGCCGGGTGATGACAATGATATATACAATGATAAACACACAACACATACAGTTAGATACACGCATAACAGTCAAATAACACATAAAGTCACTCACACGCACTGCAGTATTTACAACGTTTCGTTCAAGCCTGTGGCCCGTAAGAATGTCAGTAGCGCTAGTAGAGTCTAACGCCCTTGAGGTGTTCTGCCATGGGCCTAGCTAGAATATTTTTCAACTCCAAGTTTGTGTAATCTTGTATTTTTAAGGCCATCTTCGGAGACTGTCTCTCTGATGCGTATTTCGTGCACTCACAGAGGACATGATTGATGTCTTCAACGACGTTACATCCCGAGATATAACGTTCTAATCAAGGCAACAGCTATATACGCGTTCCCGTGGTGGCAAAATGTATACACATGCATGTAAGTAGATTTACACGCATGTACATACATTTAAGCACTCTAGGGGCTCAAAATTAACTTGAATCTCACAATTCATCTTTCGTCAAGGTCAACTGTAAACACCGTTCGGACTCTGAACAATTGACTTCACCGAGCCACGGGCACTTATTTACTTTCCGAGTCATAAAACAAATGTCCTGAAGAAATATAAGAGTGGAGCCGCTGCCACCACAGCTCGATTGCCACCGCAGAGTATTGCCAATATCGTAGAAGTGTGCCTTAATAGAAAACGAACGAACTAAAAGCCTTTTCATATCGTTTCTACATGCAGCAACATATTCTTTTCATGTGCTTTAACTTCCTTTTGGTTACTGAAGATCGTATAGTACGAAGAAGAAAATGCAAGCAACATTCTTACGTGACTACTGTGTGTTTAATAAAGAAAACAGGGTTGATTCTTGTTTCCTTCATATATTTTTAATTAAACAGTCATTCACTTTACGCAGCCACTAATGCGTGCAATTTTCGTTAGCTCGGCGGCATGTCAGTTAAGCAAAAGTTGATTTGTTGGTTTTTGTATTTTTCATTCTCCGCCCGTGAGGTTCTCTTTCGCGGTCACCGTATATCCAAGTCGTGAAGCATTCTTTCTCAACGCCTGGCCGGAACACGATTGCCGTCTCTGTGTGGTGCAAGCCCGGTGGCCGCCCGTTCGTGTAGAGCACGCCGTGTACGTGCGTGTCAGCCGTGGGCCACTATTGGTCACGCCCTGTTCTTCCCTCTCGCATCGCGGGATCTCTCGCCAGGCATAACGTTCGCACTCCCTTGCACCCCCCCCCCCCACTGCCTTCCAGGCGATAGCGTGATTAATTACGGGTCCCGTTACCGAGAGCGACCGACAAAACGATGTCGGAGCCGCCCTTTTTTTTCACCTCCCACCCCTTGGTACGAGGGTTCGATTCCGCCTTGTTCTGCTGTTCACGCTCTTTATCGTTATCACCGTCGATACCTGACCCGATCTCGACTTCTTTCGCTCGGCGCACCGTCGTCTCCCTTGGCAGTTTCAACGCGGAGACGAGAGAATATGCGAAGAAATACTCGGGCAGGCCACGCTTGACGAGTCTCGTCCGAAGTCTGTGGCAAGCTTTAGTTTCATTTTTTTTTTTTGTTCAGGCGAAGCGAGTCAAGCAACGGGCCGAAGTGGAAGAAATCGACGTGTTTTCTCACACCCGTATCGTGGCAGAAAATCTTGAGCGCCCCAGTCTGTCATTATTCAGTAGCACTCGCGGGGCAAAAGAAGTTTAATGCTATCCGCTGCCTTTGATAGATGTGGACTCCAACACGCGTCAGTGCCGCAGAGTCGGTATAGGTCGGCGAAGGTTATTAATGGCTTATCGCCGGGCTTCCTCTTCTTGGCTTACAAGTGCGTTTGTGTGTTTACAGAATGTCCCGGCCGAGAGTGCCTCGATGCGAGCGAGCTATTGTAGGCGCTACACTTTCAAAGCTCCCGCGCAGGGAACGTTACGCTGATGGCGCGATCAAAGTGTGTGTGTGCGTGTGTGTGAGTGTTGGTTTGCGTGTTTGTCTGTGTGTGTGAAAGAGAGAGAGAGAGAGAGAGAAATAGAGCCAGGGGAGAAGAAGAAGCAGAAGTTAGACCTCTAGCTTATCGATAATCACAAACAGCGAGATGACCGTTTTAATGCGGCACGCAGGATGGCACAATGCATGACGACATATGCCGTACAGCAGCCTTTCGGGAAAAACCGCTTTTGGCGGAAAGGTGTCGAAAAGCCAAATGAGACTCGCCGCTTTTGTGATTGCAATTTAATGCATCTTTTTTTTGCTTCCTCTTGTCGCCTTGCTTTGGGAACACGTGCGAAGAAACAACAGTTCCGAGCAAACTAACATTGCCGTAGCAAAGTATAACAGAGGGCCAAGCTCACCGCTTTTTTGCGTTTCAATCCTTGAATTTACATTGCACAAATCACATGGTGTTTGCAGGGCTTCAAGTATATAATGTGCGTGACGGGGCTGGCTGGTACGACAGCGTAAGGTAAAATAAAACGGCGTAGGTAACGGAACACGAGTATAGAAGTTGACAGGACGGGCACGCCAGCCACAACACGAAATTATGCCTGAACTTGAGTTCTCAAGACGTAGTTCTTCTATAACCGACTTTCGCATGACTACGCACTCCACGTGTCAAATTAAAGTAGGCTTTTGTGAAAATCCAGACGATCTCTGTGCATGGCTGTGAACCGGGTGTGAAAAGGATCGTCGCATCGACCACCATGTGCCGTTCGCGCTTTTTATCAATAGGCAACATTCCGTTAACGCTTGTATGGAAAAGCCGCGACGAGCAATAGTGGCCCATGCGAATTACACCCTCGTGCGTAACGCTGCGAACAATGATGATGACAATAAAGAAGAATCAGGTCTCGGTTTTTAAGCACGGCAGGCATCAAGGCTGGAAATCGACCGCATGCATGCCCTGCTCCGCTTCGCAGTCCTTGGAAGAGAGGCCTCCTCGTTTCGTAATTTTCTCGAAAAACGCGGTGGCACGGATGCCTCTTAACGACGCACGAACATTGCATTAGGGATGATTCGCTCCAAAGGGAACCCGGATGGCCATAACATTACGCGGGCGCGCGCACGATGTGATGTGACCGGGTCGGTCTTGGGGGGCACCGAGTGTGTACATTCGCCGGATGAACTGACGATTCCCGCGGAAGTGAAAAAAAGAACAAAGGATAGCGCTACTGGAAGAGAGTTCTTGAGCGAGTGTTGCATTAGGCGTTAATGACGGGAGGCTTCGGACACCACGTGCGCAGATGACTGTAATTAACAATTTCGTCTACATTTATTTTTCCCTTTGTATAATACCCGCCGCAGTGGTCTCGCGATAAGTGTGCCCGGCTGGGGGCCCGAAGGTGGCTGGATCGAATCCCGGCCTCTGCTGCCTCATTTCGTTGAATGCGAAATGCTACAGTCCGATGTGCTTGGATCTCGGCGCAAGTTAAGGATCTCCAGGTGGCTGAAATTTCTGAAGCCATCCCCTAGGCCGTCCCTCATAACCATTTCATGCTTTTGGGCCGTAACACCAGAGAAATTATCACGTGGACTATGAAGATGACGGCTTTAACGGATGCCGTCCAATGGGGCTGTGTTTCTTCGAAGAGAAAGACGTTTTCTGTGCTGCTGAATTTGGACAAGCCGTATTGAAGAAGCCTTGTGCAAGGCGTGATTGTTCTCTGTTCGGGTTGCACCGTGACGCTATTATCTTTTCAGCTAATCAATTCACATTGGAAGTCCTATCGGTAAGTTTCCCTGTTCAATAGCGTTGCCTTTCCTTTACTATTTTTATCCTCTTTTCTTTAAACGCAGGGTAAGTCTGTGCGCGTCTGTGCGTATCTAGAAGTGGGGTGGGTTGGATGCGGTGAACCGCGGTATCTGCGTGATAGTTCATGACAGCTCGATAAAGGAAATCTGAAATACGAGAAAGAAAGCAGCGATTAAAGAACACACATGAAGGAAACTTAGGCAAGCATGAATTGATAACTGGATGCGAAGACGATGGCCTTGAGCCACTTTGGCCCTTGCACGAGATGTCCTCGAGGCACTCTTGCGAGCGAAATTCAGTGGACATACCCGCAAACGAAGCTAACGCGCGTTCTCCGAACCGGCCGGTCGACCGGACCTTTCAGAGGAGACGCATGTATGTATAAACGAGATAGAAAAGAGAGCATAGGCTCTGTCTTTGTGGCCGCCCCTCATGACCAACGAGAAGGTCCAGTATACAAACGCTATATATGGTACCGCAAGAAGAGGCTTTCATGCGGAATGCAAACGAGCCGTGTCATATCTTCTTTTACGAACGGGCAAGAAAGTACTGAGCGCACCAGTCTGAAAAACCGCTTGGCGCCAACTTCAACTTGCCTCGTCGAAAGGGGATCGTGGGTGATGCCACCAATAGGACTGTTTGGACTCCCCAGTGAATCCACGAGCACTCACGAAACCCTGCACCTCATTTCCCCCTCCCCGCCACCAGAACACGAGTGTGCGAAGAACGAAGATTCGTTGGGAAAGGCAGCGAATTACACAAATTACAACGACGCAGCTTAAAGATATGAAACTCTTTACTCCAACAAGTGGAGTCACTGTATAGCTAAGGTATCAACAAGCAGACTTGTGCTTGTCAATGCAGCCTTGACAAAACCTTGCTTGCCAGCCTTGCTGCCTTAATCATGTAAAATTTTTTTCATCATGGTCAGGAAGCGCCGCGATTGATAGTCGAGGTTCCTGAAAACCGGCGACTCAAACAATATACCGCAGCACGTGGCCCTTTAACTTACAATGAATACTTAAAGCAAAAGTTAGAAATCGCTCTCTCACATTTCTGCAAATGACACCATATACCCAAGTCACCGTGCCGTATACGCAAGTTCTATTGCATTGGCTTATTCGAGCATCGTAGGCTGCTTAGTTACAACAGGGGCCGTGGGAGGCCGCCCCATGCCCGCCCTCGTGTAACGTGCGAGGACAGCGGACCGCGCCAACGGAATCCCGCACTAAGAATCCCACTCACCAATCTTTTCACACAGAACATGAAATAAACGTTTTATTGTCTCTCACACGATCACACTGGAAGTAAGTCACGCTTTTGAAAAAAATAATAAAAAGGACTCATAGGTTTCGACACGTGCGTGAATAGCTTTTTTCACCCACGCCATCTCTCCCTGCTTAGCATCGTGTGCGCTCGTCGATACAAGATGAGAGTGCACTTACAGTGTGTGACAAATTTGTAATTCTGCTCGTGACTTGACGGATTCTATTTGTTTTTTTTTTGTAGTGGTGGTTTTATTAGGCAATTAACACCTTTAAAGTAGGCATTCGATGGTTATTTTGAAAATGGGCGCAGGGGCCACTAAAGTCAAATAAATTTACCTCATGGTGAAAGCTCATTGTATGACAACGTCTAAAACGACAATATTTTCAAAACAGTGCTCTACTTACTGTCAAGTTAAGGTAAATGCACGAGAAGTGCGCCACAGTACGACGTTTGCAAAATGATCCCGATGACGTCAGACAAACCACCTACAATTAATCACACGTAATAAAACTGGCTGCACTAAAAAAAAAAAAACCTTCCGTGCATCAAAAGACGTGAAAAACACTGCTTGTTCTTTTTTGCTTGACTCACAGAAAAATGAACCGCCGGACGTTACTATTGGAAATGGTGCGATTGGTACAAAAAGTCAATTTTCGCCTGGTTAAACTTAGAGTTACTGTATATGCTACATTTAGGTAGCATATAAAGTAACTCTAGTTAGACTGGACAGGTCGTGCCATCTAGCGGGGCCTAGTTGAAGCAAGCACGCCTGCAATTTCGAAGGCCATGACTAAAATTGTTTAGTGGCCATTGTTGCGGCTGAGGCTCCCGCTACTTTACCTCTGCTGCTACTATAGTGTCGGTGGCCACGCATTGAAGCTAGCAACGTTGTGCACGGCAACAGTGACGTCAGACGGTCCGTTGAGGCAGGCAAATTGGAGTCTGTCGACCCAACGCTGACAACTAAAACGTGTTTTTATTTCAAAATAAGCCCTTCTTTTGCACAAAAGTAACACAGCGAGGATATTGGAGCGCTATTTCAACAATGAACGTCGACCTAGTAGTTGCCTTTAGTGTCTCTTTAACGAAGAGAAGAGTGTCGATAATTTGGCTTCAGCGACAACCCCTGTTCAAGTAATATTGACGTGTTCCATCTTTTCCTGAACTTCAGACTCATTGGAGCGTCGCATACTGATAGTAGATTTGAAGGGTTAATGAGACATCGGGCAGCAGTGAATGTGCTCAGAGTGGTTGGACGCTTAGTTGTATAGTATCGATGGACGCGTTAGTGACTACACTGGTACCTGTTTCTCACCGTTTTACCCAAGTTCTCCAGAAGGTTTTTCTTTGGAGGGGGGGGGGGTGGAAAAGGGCTCTGCATATTTACGGTTGCCGCTGTCTCTATTTGTCATTAACCTGAGTCAGGAGATCGGATATCTACGCAAAATAGGTGCATTCGTACGATAGTTTTCATGCTCCTATCAGTGTATATTGTACAAGCAATGCCTCTCTTTCATCTTTTTTTTTTCAGTTGTTCTAAAAAAAACAAAGCCAGTTCCACGCATGCGCAATCTGACTGAACAGCTGAGCGGGCAAAGAAGCGTCACCACATGGCGAACGTGAATTGCGTTATTTTTTCGCCTTTCTGATTTCTTTCACGCTGCTTTGTTTGTCTCATTCTATATCTTCTTGTTCTCTCTAGTTTGGTCCACTTCTCCTTTCTTTCTTTCTTTCTTTCTTTCTTTCTTTCTTTCTTTCTTTCTTTCTTTCTTTCTTTCTTTCTTTCTTTCTTTCTTTCTTTTTTCCTTTCTTTCTTTTTTCCTTTCTTTCTTTTTTTCTTTCTTTATTTATTTCTTACTTTCTTTCTTTCCTTTTTTCTTTTTTTCTTCTTTCTTTCTTTCTTTATACATTTTGTACGGTTTGGTTTATTCAAGACAAAATGCTACAATATAGCCTTGGGAGACACAACTAAAGGCTGAGTACTTGCCTGACTTGGTCTTGCTAGTTGCTACCCTGGTAGCAAAGTAAAAAGAAAACAACAAGCCTTATCATTTTTGGACGTGTTGGTAAATGAACCTTGAGAACATATTCAACGCTGTTACTTTTGGCGTGGCAGTTCGTCTTAGCAGACGCCATTGTGTGTTGGCTAGTCTACAAGAACGCCCTCCCCCCCCCCCCCCCGTATCGGTGCCCAATCAGAAGCACCATGGACGACGCTGCCCTGCGGGTGCTCCAGGCAGTTCTCTGTGGTCGGGTTATAATGAACTCGACAGAAACTTCGCGAACGACCCTTCTGTTGAGGGAGGTCGAACAGCGTGAGACGGCATCAATGTTGCAGATCTCATGAAGTCAACCTCTCCACACAGCCATTGTCGCCTACGTGAGGTCCTGACAGAGAACCAACAGTTCGGAAGCGTGGGGAGGCATCGCAGCAGCAGTTCTCAGGACTCGAGCACCTGGAATGCCGTGTTCGAGAAACTTCTGGAACGCTGTAGCCGAACGCTGCCATGCACCGCTGCTGACGTTCGGGTCAGCGGCCATCTTCTCTCCAGAGGAGCTCAACTATGCCCCTCCAACGGACTCTACCTCCTTGCCCTTCGATGTCTTTAAGGCGTGGGCCGGATTCGTCATTGTGTGGTGCGCTCATGCTACCCATTGGACATTTTCGCCCGTGTTCCTTTCCTAATCAGTCGAGTGGTCCAATATTTGCACCCTTTCTGGTGGGTGGATCACTGAGGATTCACGTCACCTGATTCGTGGCAATAGTGCTCACCGCCTTGTTCTCACTGCCGTGTAAGGAATCGACGGGCTGTAAAAGCCGGCTCCATTTTTTACGTAAGAGCTGAATCTCTCTACAGTACTTCTCTTCCATCACCCAAAGAAACCTTCGTTCTGTCTCTACGAACATGTCGCCTCACTGGCGAGATCGACTATGCGAACGACGGCGGGGAGCCAGCTGTCGTGAAGAAACCCGCCGAACCTCAGAGCCCTTTACAGCTCTAGCAAAGAAGGATGTAAGAGAGACGAAACCGCAGTGCGCTAACTTGAACCATTTTACTTCTAGGAAACCACCCTATTTATCATTGAGCAGTGGCGCCACAGTCCACACACTAGCCATACAGGTTATCTTTCTAAGAGTTCAATTGACGGTACACTCACGAACGTGTCGCTATTGCGAACGCTGACTTATTCCTGTTCTGTGTACTCAATAAGTCCTCTCTCTTCCTTTTCTTCCTCGTCACCCTCGCATCCCTCCTCCTCACTATCGCTTCTCTTCCCCAACCCTTGCTATAGTACACTGCACATTGTTGAGCTACCGTATACTCTCTCACCTTCTCCTTGTCCTCTTCAATTCACTCCTCCTCGTCCTAACATCAGTCTAACTCACCTGCCCGTCCCTTTCTCATCCCCTTGTTAAACTATGCAATACAAGGCTATCTGAAGCCCTACCCTCCACCTCCTACTTTTCTTCCCCCTTACCCTGACTTCCTTTTACCACCCCCTTGTTTTACTATAGTACGCATGATTATGCTACGCCAATAGGTGCTTGGCACTCATCAACCACTTCCATTTCCCATCTCTATGCTTTTCTGTGGTATGCGAGGTCATGTTATGCTATCTTTCTCTCTCTTCTCTTTTGATTTCTTTATATCACTTTGCTTATTGCACTCTCTGTTTCTCTCTCTCTGTCTCTCTCTTTCTCTATATATTGTTCTCTTTATCTCGCCAGCAGTAAAGGAATGATTTTGTTATCATCATAAAGGTTGCTAAAATTAACTATAAGGAACTCTGGCACGTGCGATTATCAGCGACCGTGGGAATGATGGGCAGTACACGGATTTGCCTACTGTTCTTGCTTGCGGGCAGCAAATCGCACTTGTGGCTTCGTTTATTGCTGTGTTTCGGTTTTGTTTAAAATGACAGAACGAACCCTTTTGAACGCCGTTACCTGATTTGAATTGGTAAGCTTAAAATAATAGGGCGGTAAGTGCAGCTTCTGAACATTTGTTGTTGTTTTTTGGTTCATGAGAAAACATCTCCAAGTCACACGAACACACACGGAGCCAGAATTACGAAGATTAGACAAATCCGTGTACTAGCCATTATTCCCATGCTCGCTGCAAGCGCCGTGCGCTGCAACTTCCTTAGACACCAGTGCCACGATTCCCTCTTGTGCATATGCAGGAAACTGTATGGTTGTCATGAATGATTGTTCTGCTACCGTTTATGAATACTCGACTAGAGCAACTTCGTACCGTGGGTACCCGAGTTCGAATCCCGCCTCGCCTAGAAACAAAACTTCCTTTTATTCGTTTATTCTGCTACTCTACACGTCTCCTCTCTTCCGCCTTTTCCTTCCTCCAACGAGTTTCTACACCACTTTTAAACAACGCCGACTAATCTTGAAACTGAGGGCGCGGAAGTTAAGTTTTTTGTGCTGTCAGGGATGCGTTTATGCTCCCAAACCACCTACACTCCCCTCTTAATTCTGCCCCTCAGCATTTCCCTATCCCCAGTAAGTGTCGCGGTTGTAGTATTCTCGTCTGAGTGACAGTTACTGCGTCACTCAACCCCATTCTTCACCCTGTTTCATTACAAGAACCTCTCTGGGCAAAACACGCTGACGTCATCGCTTGGCGGGTGGCGCATATCCATCTGAAATTTCGCCATCACTATAGCCGTAGTTTTATTGAGCTGAAAGAGCGCCGGTCTGATAGGTCAGTAGTTGTCGTACATCGAACAAGTCTACGAGGTTTTCCTGCATCTCTGAGACTGTCCCTGTATCTTTCTAGCATTATTCACTATTCCAGTCAAGCTGTACCAATCAATGAAGTTTATATATCAACCTCCTCTTGTTCCAGCTTACCTGGTGTTCTTCAGGAAAAGTCATGTGCGTAGAGGACTCTGCTGGCGAGGAGGGGCTGAAGAGTCGGTGCATAAACAAGGTAAGGGGTTCAGCACCGGACATCGCTCTTCACGCCTGAGTGCAATGGCGGCACTCTCCCCTATAGGTTACGGTTGGACGCGTTTTATTGACCGGGGGAACGCATTCCTCGCTTTGAATGAAGGTGGTATTGTTGTCGAGCTATGCGTCGATCTAGCACGTCCGTTCACGCCCCGCCCTCTGCACGAATCTCCTGGAGGACTGTAATGCTCAAGAAGCGAACGTCAATTTAAAGTCTATGCGTTGCCTACGTCCACTTGTCATTCTAATACAATGTCACAAACAGGAACTGATCTGTTGGGCCAATACTGGGCAGCTAGTTGACAGAAGCAATGAAAACTTCTATAGGTTGGCCGCCGCAAGCCTTGGCAGTTGGAGCACTGACCTTAACTCGTTGAATCGCATCATGGAGCCATGTGTGCGACCGTCGTTTGAGTGTATACCACATGCCAGAAAGCTAGGAGTAGATAGAACACACTCGCCCAATAAAAAAAGAAATGGGAAAGATAGAGAGAGTGTGTGAAAAAAATGGAGACGTAATGACTGAATCGTGAAAAAATTCGGCTTTTCTAGAAAAACGAAACAAAAATAGTGCCTCAGCTTTGAATTCCCTCTTTGCTGGCTGACGTTCTGCCATCTTTATCGTGGCATCTACCTTGATTGTAATGCCGGAACGTCAGAAGGATTGTCAAAGATATAACGTGTACCCGATGCGGCCTTTCTGCAAAAACGCTCGAGTAGGTAGCTTTCCGTAACCGCCGAAACGGCTGTAAGGTTTCGAAAAAAAAAACGGCATGGGGCCGGGTATATGACCAGGAAGGACCTGGAATCAGGAAGGCAATAGTAGCATAATATCGCGGCATCACGCTCCAAGCACGCTGATGAGCTCCCGTGTATCCGTCGCTCCCTCTTATTTCGTGCACGACCGCATAGCCCTGCCGTATCGAGGCATTATAAACACCACAGAGAGCCTCTCTGCACGATCTCGCAGTTGGACTCCGTGGTCTACAGGCATTTTTGACTGACGTGAACGCGAGGCTTCTGTCTGCCTCACCGCAAATGAGCGGCTGCCTCCCCTTCTACATTCCACCGCGAGCCCAAACGACCTCGTCACGGCGTAGCGGCGTTTATATCTTTATTCGCTGTGAAGAAAAAGAAAGGACAGAACGTTTTCTCGGAAGCGCATGCATTCCTACGAATCCTTTACGGAATGAAGGGGACAGTGCAACAAAAGAGGGTGCTGTTGTATTTTAGCCAGATAGATATAACGGTCTTCCACTTGCTTGGACCCCCCCCCCCCCCCTTTCGGGTCCTCTGGCACATTTGCTGTCTCTGTCCTTTTCTTCTCACAAGGAAGGTAGAAAGTTCATCGCGCATTGTGTGTTGCCCACCAACGTTGTCTACGAACGCTTTAGTTTCGAAGCGTGAGGCTCGTAACAGACAGCAGTGTTCCTGCAAGCAGTTGGTGGCAGCTACGAGTTTAGGAGTGTTACGGAGTTGCAACTTAGACGCCCAGCTATAGTTTGTATCACTCTTTTCTCTCGGTTTGTTTACAACTACCCTTGCACAATCCTTTAAAGGACCCGTGAAACTGTACTTATATTTATTCATTCATGTCGAGTCGTCTTGTCGGCCCAGAGACTGACTAATCGACGTGTTCAAGTATATACATGCCATATTGGTTCGCGATGAGCGAGCTTCTGGGCGAGTTAGGTCAACCCACCCACGCGACGCGCTTATAGAACAGTGCTGGTAAATACAAATATGATATGATCGGGCTGAGTCAACACGTGCTCCGATTCTGTGCGCTACGCCGAGTTTGTGGAAACGAACCTCGATGCTTGTTACGACGGAAAATTTCGCACCACTATACACTGTATTGTCATAAGCGCCTACGTCACGTAGTGTATCGTTGGGAGATAGCTTCCTTGCACTGTGCTTTGTAGGTATGCCCTACATGGTCCGAATGTGCAGGTTGACCAAATATTGGGATGTTGCCAGGCTGGACTGCATGGACTGAATATTCGGTGGTATACGCACACTTTTTGTACCTTAACACGAATATCCGTTGGTCACTCTTCCATGTTTACTGTGTTCAAGTGGTCGTCACGACGATATATGAAAGGGTGGCTGCCGCCAGTGCAGAAACGTAAGCTGTTCGCTGAGTCTACGGACAACCACATGTCTATTTCTCGGCCAAAAGTACCCTGTTGTTAATTGTTCAAAGAGTGCCTCTAGTTTACCGCTTGCACGTTGTCCTATACAAAGCGAGATCAGATGTGTCTGCCTTAAAGAAATGGTTATAAAAACCTGCCTTCAAGCCACAACTGTGCAACAATGGTGCCGTATTGTTCAAACATTAACGCTTATTTAAAAACGCCTGTACACATATATTGTCACGTATGCAAAAAGAAAGAATAACCCGCATGTTAAAGGATTACAAAACGCAAATGTTAAGTTGATGTGGATTGTTCAAATAGCTTTCAAGAAACCTTAAAGTGCATGTTTTGTGTCAAGTAAATGCTTAGTTTGCAATGCCATGAGGTTTTGTTTGTCCGTATACCGTTAACGCAATACAAGCTACCAGCCTCCGAGAATAGCTTTGTGGCGTAGCATTCGCCATACACGTCCCCACAACCCGGCAGCCTGAACAGCTGTGCAGTACAGCTAGGCGATTTACCGTAAACACTGCGTTGCCGAAACGTAACTTGCGTCATTGTGAAGGCTAACGTCGGATAATTTATTGCAATAACAATTATGTGGACACTCTCAGTTCAATTTTGCTGCTGGTGTCACCGTCGTTTACCGTATATGTATGCGTATCTATATATGTAAAAAATCGAGGAACAAAAATAATCCAGAAAAAGACTTCGGCTGCAGAGTCGCACGTCCGACTTCTCAATTATGAGTGCAAGACGCTAGCAACTGAGCCACGAAGGAGCACCTCCTTCAACGTTCAAACGGCAAGCTATTTATATCTACCACTTGCCGCTGGCGGGGAAACTATCGTGTTTTCAGCATTACCAGTGAGATGGGGCAATGAGCGCACGTCGCCAGATCGTCACTACGCGGCGGCGCGCACCCTCATCTCTCACGAGTACTTTGCCCCGCGGAGAGGGGACGCTCACGCGTACGCTCGCTTATCTCGTGGTCGGGACAATCGTGCACCTTTGGTTTTCACCGGAACAATTCTGCTGTTGTTGCCGGGCGCACAAAGGTCACTGCACTCATTGCACAATCTCCATTTGCGAAAAGGGCGCGCTTTTCAGACACAGCGGATCAACAACTGAGACGCTTATTATCCACGTTCATACGATTCGTGCGTCATTTGTGCGTGAGAAACGTGGCACACGTTTTGATCTGCTTGCCATTCTTCGTGTGACCTTCCAGTTTGTTGCTATCGCTTTCATTGATTCGCCTCTGCGCCAAAGCTATGACTTTTTTTGTGTGTGAGTCAGACCGAAATCTAAAAAGTTTTAGTTTTATTTCATTATTGTAATGCAGTAAATATTTCGTGTTTAGGAATGAGTAGTTTGACCACTTGTGAATAATTGTACTGTGGTTCTTCTAGGTCACCAGGATTCTGTTCGAGGATGTCACACTATGGTGCAAACTGCGCCCTGCATTCATCGTGCTTTCCTCTATTGATAAAGCTCTGCTTTGTGTAATACTAGCGTTTCAGACACGCTAAAGCACACACCTTTCATTCCGACATAAAATGTTACCAACACTTAGTGTCCCTTCAAATTTAAGCTGGAATGCTCCAATACAACATCACAAAGTCCATTTACCACTACTGTTTGGCAACCTAACAGCATCGGAAACACAGCCACAACGGTAACAAAATTTGACCCATGGTGCCCTCTCTAGCAGCGTAACCCTACAGCCACTGAAGCACGCCTATGGAAGCCAGCGTACCGTTGCGCCTGTGAGAGGAGGAAAACTACGCGGAAACGCCGAGCACCGCCGCTCCACGGGTGTTCCTGACGTCTTTTCTGCCCTTTTTACTCGTATCTTTTCTTTGGAGTCCTAATGACAAGCATCATTGCGAAGAACCGCTCTCGACCGCTCAGTTGAGCATGAACGCAAAGTGAACAGAAAAGAAATAAAAAAATAGTAAGAAAGCACGAAGGGCGAAACTCGGAGAACTTGAACGAAGCCATTCGTTGAAGCGTGACGCCTTCCGCGATCGTGACAAACAGTATGCGGTGGCCTCCGGAGGACACGGAGGGTCTCAGCAGAGCACGTGTGATGGGCCAGTGTGCTGCACCAGTCGCGCAAAATGCTGTCATAGGCACGTAGAAATGAAAAAAAAAAAATGAAAAATAATAAAAAGAAGCAAGTAAACAGACAGGGTGACACGCTTCATCGGTTTACACGTATTGAACGCCGAATCGAACGAAAGACAATGGCTGACCTCACGTCTCTGATTTTTTTTTCTCCTTCTTCAGCCGACCTCAGGTGCGCTGGAACGTTGCTCGTACAGCGCATGAAAATGTCAGGTGAGGGTCCAGAGCAAAGACGAAAAAAAAAAGAGTAATAAAGATGGTGGAAATAAAGTGAAGCCAAAAGGAAAGCTTCTTGTAGGCAGCCCTAAAGGAGCTGGTGCTCGCTGCATCGTCCTTCGCCTTTTCGAAACGAGCGTGCGTGCAGATTTTTAATGCGCACCTGTGCGCAGGCAGCCTTCCTGCATTCTCGTGGCTGCCCTATTCAATAGCGAGTGATGCGGCTGTCATCTCCCGGCAAGCTGCAGGCTTCTCGTGTAATGCCGCGTCTTGTTCTGTACACCGGTATGCATGCGCTCGACGGCTCGGTAGTGTCACTGAAGCTTCTCTGTGGGTGGAGTCGGCGTAATGTACGAGAGAAGAAAAAAAAAACATTTAGGGCGTTGCGTTTCGCTTTCGTACTTACCAACACCACGTTTCTAGGGTGTGCAACTTAAAGAAGCAGGCCTAACTTCTCGTGTCTAATCGATACGACAGTACCGCACAGGCAGCGAGTCGTGGGAGAGGCTCGGGGTAACACACATGGCCAACGGTGATAAGGAACATGGACTACAGAAGCCCTGTAGCTCGCTCGTAAATGTCCGTTATGGCGCAAGTGTCGCTATATTACATATACAGATCAAAGTAACGCCTTCAAACGTGGTCAGCGAGTCGATGATTCGCCTTCACGTCATGCTCCATTTTGGCAATGTGGGCGTAATTTACACCAGTAATGGCCATCGCATACAACGGCAAAACCGTTCTGAGTTCGAGAAGGGTGCCATACTACGCCCTACAGCGTTATGGGATTAAGGTGAAAGTGGTGTAGCAAGAAAGACAAAGAACAACAGGAAAGTACGGAAGGTCTCGCCTCCAAGGAGTCATGCCTTGTGGAGCGTTGCTTCGGTATACAGTGTTCAATTACGATTGCCTGATTTGAAAATGGTGAGCTATACTTGAAGATAAAACTGGAGTGCTATCTGCTCCATACAATGTGGCAAATTACACACATAGTATAGACAAGTGTATTGGAAACTTGCAGGGCTGGCTTTCGAGATGTTGTTGCATGACCCTAGTATCCACAAAGTTTACTTGACAACAAAATAACCTGTAGTGTCATGTTGTCGTCTTGCTCGAAAAGCTGTAAATAGAACGGATGTGAAACACTGCGTATAGAAAGAGGTGAAAAAAAAAGTACCGAGATGAGATGCACGACTTGATAGACAGATGCTGTCATTTTTTTTTTTACTCTACCGAACGTTTGTTCAACAGTTTCGTTCGCAGGTCTCGGGAACCCAATAACAAAATCATGCAATGCTTATATACCGCCTTTAGCATCTCTCCCTGAAACGGAACGAGACGAAGAAAAAGAACGCTATACGCAGACGGGTTAGTATACGTCGAGGGTCGCGAAACGTTGTTCGGCGCTTGCGCAAAGTGACCGCAACACGACGGCGTGGTTGTCTCGTAGCGGGACTGGTTTCAAGGACGGTGACACCTTTCCTAAGAAGGCTGAAATTAATGGTGATTGGTTGGGGACCTGAGAGTGCCTCGGAGGATAATGACGCGAGTTACGTCTTCCATGCCGCCGCGGGATATGCAAGGGTCACCGAGGACCGTCGGCCAGCATAGCAGCGACGTACCAGAGGGGGTGACCGTGTTCCACGTGCTCTTGGCTCATCAAATAGAGCTGCTAGAGATAATAGAACGCAAGTCCTCACTATATGCTCCCGTAGAATTTGTGCATGAGCCGTGAAATAATTTAGCAAAAAATTATCACCCCTGGTATTATCACTCAGGGCACAAGTGTGCGTGGAGGAAACCGAAGTTGTAATTCGGTTACCTTTCGTTTCGGAACAGATCGGCGATGTGCATGATGTGCAATGCTTACACTTTCCGGCCTTCGTACTGTTTTTACACAACAGTTTGCGTATTTAAATTACCTACAGTAGCACCTATAAAGCAAGTCGAAACCCGAAAGATGGTGGACATGCACCACTATTATAATACTGTACTCAGGTGAATAGCGATTTACATTATCTAAAAACTGGTGCTGTGTACGAACGTAGAATGACCAAGTCTTACGGCACTGGGCGCATGACTCCATAGGCCTTAAAAGTGACAGAGAGAGCACGGCTATAGCGCTTAAGGCACAAGGCTGGAACCAACAGTGAGGCTATAGCGTTCAACTTAGCTAAGTTTCACTATTGCTGCCGAGTGTGTTTCTTTACGGATGCTAAGTGTTTGCTAGTAGCACTCACTGTGGTCTGGCTTGGCTTTTATTCTGCGGTTTCGGTCGGTTAACCACACAGCTCACGTGTCATAAGGTTTTGGCAGGAACACGTGAGGTGACTAGTTCGTGATGTTTCACAATTTGTATGCACGCTAGTGGTTGTCAAGCAATATGGATTTTAGTCTCAGGAGTAATTGTCACGTGATGTAACGTGATTTTTAATCACTTTACAGACTCGCCAATCACGCTTACGGTTTCCCCACCGGACAAATCGGCGCACGCGTTGATGAAACGAAGCAGAAGTTGAAAGAAAGGATGACGCGAGCATATACCGGTTCGTGTTGATAATGAAACCTGTGGAACCTAAAATTATAATCATTCATAATTAACGTCACATTAAAACTTATCTCAAAATAATTTTAGCTCTTATTAAATAGTAATCATAAATCCAGTATGTATGACCCGCCTGACTCATGGTCGATCCCACAGAGTGGGAAGGTTCCAGTGATCCAAGTATCATCATCATCGTCATCATCATCAAATCCTGTTTGCACTACCTGGTGCAACAAAAAACTCAAAGAACTTTGCTGTATTTAAAGAAAATGTCGAAAATTGTGGAGCTCACTCCCACTCACTCATGAAATATATTGTGCCCTTAGTTTTCAACTCGCTCTCCGGCTCACGGAAATCATCCTCACTGGAACTCACTCGAATTGATACTCAGTTAAGTTTCTCATAAGCGCATTCACACGCACTCAGTCAGAATCAAACTCAAGGGTCGATCTGAGTCTAAGTTCGTCGAAGAGACTCGATGGCGATAAGTGGGTTTGTCGATCCATGCTTGTTACTATTTTCGGTGAGTTCTGACTTGCCACGTGTGCAACTCTCTTTGGAGGCGCATGTGACTTCTCTTTTTGAGATTGCTGCACTCTCTCTACGGGGACCTGACTCTCCCGAAAAGCGTTAAAGTGTATCTTGAAAGGGTTGTATGCGGGAAAAGTCAGGACTTGCTAAATAGAGTAAGAAACAATCTGTTTCTCCTCACAGTCTAGAAGAAAGGCTGTTCTTTCGCGCAGCGAAGCCTGGCGCGCCTGTCTGAATTGTCACCGAATCAAAAGTTATACTTACTCTTATCTGCTCGGGCGCATGCTTTCGCCCGAGGCACGAGGAAATGGCCGCCGAGCCCACTTTACCGCATCGCCAGAATGCATCGAAGTGGCCGCGTTTCTATACTGCGTGCGGACGCTCTCGAAGCAGCCCGTTCAAACCCTCGGGCTGTCCTGTCCGCTGGCCCTAAATAGCGACCCGAATTGTGACAAGTGACATACGTAATGGGCGCACCGGCACCTTCAACGAGAAAGTAACCGTGATGCCGTAATTGGTGTTATGGGGCCGCCCCGAGAGGACACTCTGCCGTTGAAAGTCGGAGTTGAAAAAATGGTTTTATCTAATCGGCCTACTTACTCTTCTTTCCGACGGGTTCTTTTTTTCAAATGTCATGAACGTATATTAGATAGTCGATAAAAGAAAATCGCTAAGCAGCTCTTCGACCCCAGCTGTTTGACTTTCTTTTAATGGACACTCGCAGAGGATTTTTTCCGTCACTGTCCCCGTCACCTTCCCTCTAAAGGCTAAATTGGTAATATCGTTCTGCACATTTTAAGTTTTATGTGTGAGTGAAACCATACAAGCACTGCCAATGAATGCAGCTTAAACATAGATAAAATAAGCCAGTTATCTTTTTCGTGTGAAGAGCACATGGAGATAAATAGAGTGAAGGATGACCAAACGATACTAATTGATAGTCAATAGACACTGATTGATGATCGATTCGTTGCGAAATCAACCCATCACTTGGCATACGCTAGCAAAATCTGGCAACAACATGGCGTACCTTAAAAAAAAAAAAGAACGCCAGGCCTGCGCAGAAGGCGCAGCATAGTCACAGCGAAAGCTAGAAGAGCAGCCTTTTCAGAGCCTTTTCAAAACACTCATTGGGTAACTACTGCAAGCACACTTGCTAGATACCCACTAGGGCATTATTAATAAACTTTCGGGTAGTAGGCCGGCGATCGCTATGCTATTTTTCATCATTCTTCTGAGAAGCATGGTATCCGCTGAACATTTGCAAGAAATTGTGTGCCAATTGTTCATGCAGTGGCTGATGACGATGAGTAATTGTGCCTGAAGTGGGTATGCGCCACAGTTAACAGGTGAAAAAGAACAAGCTTTTGTAATGGGTTGGAGCATTGGACGACCCACTTGTTACGCTATTCACACTGTGAGACGACTGGTTGTTTTTTCGCTGTTTTAAAACACTTTATAAGCCATAATAAAGCGATTGATTTCCCGACACCAAGCCTGCCTAAGGCAAGCTTTCCAACAAGTTCCATGCTCCAGCGTGGCTTATTTGTCTCCTCAATGAACTGCCGCCTCTGTGAGGTTGCAGGAACAATCAAACATTGCTTTATTAGTTGTTAGGACGCCATCTTTTTCTTTGACGTCCTGCAGAGGGCTTTGAAAAAACGTCTGAATTTAAATTCTCATAGCATCCGTTATCTTGTACCACCCAAATTCAATGACATACCAGTTGAAAAGCCGTTGTTAATGGGCATGCACAGTTTGTGGAAAACTCGCATGTTGGACAGGCATGCGGAACAAATGGTGTCTTCGTGAAGCCACTTCGTGCAAATGACTGTGCGACTGAAGGACCTTTATGACCAACTGCAATCTCAGCCGGACTGGTATGCTGAGTTCATGAAGTGCACTACTCAAATACCCCTTCAGACATCGTGTTGTATGATATTTACTTAGTAACGTCAATTGTGCATTTGTCGGCTTGACCATATGTATGTTGTACGCTATGTGTATACGTAACTCGCATTTGTAATAAATACCATACAAAAAAAAAACACATGGCTCAATGGTAGAATAGCGGGCTGGCACCTAGTGGACCCGGGTTAGAGCGCCCCTGTGTCATCGGTAGAAGGTTTTTTTTTTTCTTCTAATTTCGTGCGTTGTGGTTACGGACACCGGGGATGGCGGTGAACAATACGGCAACGCGTGACACGAGTTTTGATCTCATAACAGCTTTCGCTGTAAAACAAACAAACTTGGTGGATGTCTGAGCTTCGCCTTCAAGAGTAGATCGCTATATACCTTTCAGCAATGCTCAAACTTCGTGTGGCATTCTAATGTTGTTGCGCTGTACCAAGATGATCAAATAATTAACGAAAGAGGGGACAAGTGTAGTGCAACGCTTGTCCTGTCCTCTTTTTTTTTTCTCGTTAGTCCTTCGAGCACTTTGCTCAGCCCAAGAACATAAGGAAATAGATCGCGGTAGCGTAGCCACGGGGCCCGTACATACCGCGTTCTAAATTGCTAGCCTGGCTTCAGTTCTCGGTGCATGCCTCATCCATGCCGCAAGAAAATGACCGTCCGTGCACGTAACAGTGGCGCCCTTTCAAACTATCCTAGAATGCCTTTAGACTGCAAATACAGTTGCGCAGTGCCCCTATACGCTCCAGTTCTGCCTTTTGACACCAGTGATAAGACCCACTAAGCGTCAGTAAGTTAACACGCGAGCCTCGGAAGCTGCTCATTCTGTTATTGTTTCTGCTGACGATAAATGAGAATGTGTGAGCGTTTTGTATTAAATGAGCCTCTACAACGCCCACTCGTTGTGCAATTGACATGTTTTGATGCCTGACCAGTGCGACTGTACACGCGTCCGCCACATTTACATGCGGTGAGGAGACGCCTCCTACTACATGTGTACTCTTATGTGTTTTTTTTTTTTAGGTGCGAAACTCCTTAAGGCGTGGGTCTGTCCATCCTCGGCGTATGTATGTAGCCACCTCTAGTTTAGTTCTTGCATTGTTTACTAGATGGCGTGGCTACATCTAGTTTAGTTCTTCGATTGTTTACTAGATGGCGGGGAGCGTTGTAATGAAATCCGTTCGCTGTTGGCGCGCGCTCGAGTTGCCCGATGAATAAGGCCGCAGAGCGGTGGCAGCACGTGCTCGCAGACAGAATCCCGATGTGAGAGCCCGCGAGGCAGAAGCGCTCCGTGAAGCTGCGCGACGCCGCCGCCAAGATCCCAGCGTTCGAGAACGAGAGGCCCAAGCGTCACGGCAACGGCGCGAGGACCCCGCCGTACATATACACACACAGTGTTTCTTATTTCTTACGTCTTTCTTGATGATGTAGTGGGCGAATCATCACTGAACAGTCATGGTTTTACCGATGATTTCCCCTCAGGAGCTTCGCCCACTCATCATCACTCACCACGTGGATATGCTGTGAATTTCTTTTTGAAGCAGCTTCTAACGATGGCATTTCTTTCAAAAATACCTGCTTGCCATGCAGCAAGCCTATATTTGATTGTCACTTGACACAAAGGTTTTTATTGTTTACTTATTGCATTGTTTTCTCCGTTCCTCGCTAATTGACAGCGCTGATTTCTCGCTCACTACCAACGGCTGCCGACACCGCGCCGCTACTGGAATTTCTCCGGAGCGAGCCCTTTGACCCTGTAGAGTCAGAACAGCGCGCCGCGCTCTTCGCGCTTTTTTTTAAACTTATTTTATGCGTTAGTAATGTGTGATACGCAAACAATTATTCCGGTTTGCCGTTTGACCTGCCATTCTTCCACGAATTCACGCATGAACCGTGAGCTGCGCTGATTGATAAACACTTTCGTCAATTTCTTTTTTGTGTGTTCGTATTCTGATGGACCGACGTATTTGTTTCAGGCGAAGGTTGAAATAATCACTGTTTAAGGAAATTCATTCAGTTATTGATTGTGCACTTGCTGCAATCTGATTTGTCTTGTTTTTCTGAATGATGCAGGAGCAATAACTTCTCTCTTAATATTTCACAAACAAAGGTAATAAGTTTCATTCGAAAAACATCTAGTGTCTAATTTTTATATTCTGTCAATTTTGTATCGTTTTGTAAGGTATGTGAGATCAATGATCTAGGTGTTATTTTCCATAGCACCTTACACTTTTCTGCTCACACTTTGCGGGGTCTTCGCACCTTAGTCTGTGCTTGCAGAATGTCTAGAGAATTCCGTTCTCCTGTGCCCTTTCGAAAATTGTACATCGCGCTACGTCTTCCTCAACTTGAGTATGCATCTGTGATCTGGAATGGCATTCCTAATTCCATAAGCAACGCCATCGAGCGAGTCCAGAAAATGTTCCTAAGCATTTACAAACATCGTTTTGCTAGAAATGACTCTGGATCTCGCTCTAACGCTGCTGAATTGTTATCATTGCCATCACTTTGCTACCGACGAAATCGCGCTGATCTCTTATTTCTTTACAAACTTGTGCATGGTATCATATCCTGCCCTGCACTGCTCAACTGTCTTAATTTTCGAATTCTACGTAAGCTCACCAGAGCGAATACACATTTTCATGTAACCGCCTGCCTCTGTGAACATTCGACCATCGGCAGGATACAACGTCTTTACAATGCTTACGTTTTGGAGCTCGATGTTTTTCACAGCTCCCTGTCGTTGTTCTGCTCCGAGCTTTGCACTGTACTCACATAGCCTTTTATACTGTTGACATTTTTTTTCTGCCTGCTCATCGTTCGATATGTGCAATTATATAACGTTTTTTATCCGTCATATTTTATTATGAATGTCCACCTTTGTTTGTTTTTTGTGTGCCAGTACAAAGACCTCATTTTTGTTCCTGGGCACATGAGAGAGACGTTTGATTAGTATTATATTATTATTATTATTATTATTATTACATTGTGTTTGTTGAGTGGTCGTCATCACTGTTGTTGTTAGTCTTCTCAAGTCCCTGTTTGCATATTTCATAAGAACAAAGGGGGGGGGGGTGCGCATATACATGAGAAAAACAAAACGCTCGACCACGAAGTCAGTTGATGCGAAGTAGCCACGGAAAATGAAGTGCTATACTTGGCACAACTGGCACAGTGAAGCGAAGTACGACGTTGAAAAATGTCGCTACAATGAACAAAACTGATGCAGTGGGAACGGTGAAACGTAACTAAATCGAAACACGTCCCTTCAATAAAACTTGTTACTCAGTTTGTTACACAATATCGTTTGACTAGCACTAGCCGCAATTTGCAAGAGTCGCATTACATTTACTATACGCTTGGAGGCGAATTGTTCCATTCCCTCTAAGCTATCAGAATAAAAAAAAAAATGGAGAGATAGTTTAAGGCAATTGTCCAAATGTTGAGGGGCTGCAGACTGAGCTAATTGAATGGACGGCGCGAAAAACGATTACGTGGCGGGTGCGAAGCGCGTCGCACGAAATGTTCGCATTCCGCTTGTGTCTACTCCGGTGGCGTAAGATTTGCAAGGATGTTCCAACTAGGCCGACAATGTTCGACCTTGGTGCTGCCAGCGGAGACAGCTAATTAGGCGCGCGTCGTCTGCTGGACGAGCTGCCCGTAATGGATCACGTGCTCGACCTGTCCGCTGACCGGTCCGCTCGCTTAATCGGGTCCACGAGCCGGCTCCGAGAGACGACGACGCCAAGGCGTGGTCCGACACCAGTTGTCCTGCATGCGTTCGCCACAAGGAAACAAACCGGTGACGAAGGAAGAGGCCGGGGGGTCGCGGCGAGCGTTAATAGAATCACGACCGTCCTTGGCAAGGGCGCGAGCGCGTTATTGCCACACCACGGTGTACGACGGTCGCATTGGCCGCCCCGGAGCAGCATTGGACGGTCGCCGCCGGCGCGAGGCTTGCCCAGTGTTATGGCGAAGGCGCATAAATGTGCGGCAGCCTGGAATGCGTGTCGCCCGAGGTCTCGACGAAAGAGGCAAGAGCGAAAGATGAGGGAAGAGAGGAATGCTCTAATGAAACGCTGGAGATGTTAGCTTATTCGCCAGACATGCTGCTCCAGTTGTCTGGTGATTATCATGATATGCGTTACACCGGTAAACCCATAACAGCACATACAGCCACACCATGTGTACATATCGATTTTATACAATCTTCAAAAAAAAATCATTAAGGTGCGTGGCCTGCAATAACGCCAATATAGCTTTCGGGGTGCGCCGCTCACCGGTGGGGCTTTTCCATCGACTAAGAATGGGCCGTATTTTCAAGTTCTAGTCTCATTGAAAGTGCAATGGCACCTTCAGGTATTGGTATGTTCATATATCTCGCACTGTCTTTGTCTTCTAGGCGGAGATCCTGCATCACGCTGCAGAATTACGTATAGCACAAATTTTTGAAAGCACTCAAATTAAGCGTTCTTAACCCAATTAGTCTGATCATGAATATATAATCTCATGGCTTATTTGCGAGCTGGGTCACAGGTAACTTATAAAATAAGTACACTACTGCAGGCGTGTGTGGTTGGGGACTAGCATAGTGCGACTGCCTGTTCGCTCTTCGGGTCGGCTGAAAATAGCCAAGAAAGATTCGCAACGTCTTCGGTGAAATGTACATAAATCAAGAGTAACGCTTTAAGCATATCTGCAGCAAAATGCAAGCCGATAGCAGCAAACCAGGAGGTACATTACATCCGTCTCTATCAATATAACGAGGGCGATTGGCGGGCCATACGAGGACCAACAGGGTCAAAGGAGGTCAGAGGGTAGGACGAAAATGTAGGCACGCTTCCCGATTGTCTCCCCCCATAGGAGGCATTTCTATACGAAGAGCGGAGTTATACCGTCAAAGATGAAGGCCTGTCAGCGTTACTTTCTCTTCAAGCGAAAATGCGTGGCGCCCAAAGGAGGAAGCATCGCCAAGATTGTAGGGGGACCCGATTTTCAGTCTGAAAGAATGACAAGCCCGCTGTCAGATTGCTCACGTCGGTAGTTTGCTGTCTATAGTGGGGGGTACGAATTACGCTTCAGAGGCACCCCTCAACACACTCACTTCCATTATCTACTTGCGCCTTGTTTCCGAACTAACTAGAATTTTGAGCTCTCTTTGAGTGCCCGTGTGACAAGCGTGCAGTGACTGTACGAACAAGCCGCTCTATCCTTCATCGCTTACGTGACGACTGCCGGGGATACAGAGTCAGCGGCCTTGTCTAATCCACGCAGTCGTTCATGGAGTGTTGTTGAGTTTCCGCCAACCTCAATTTTAGAGTCTCCACGGTGTCATCAGGCGGAAGCCATCGGTGCTGAGGGCCGGACGCTTCCTGAATGACAGCGTCGTTATGAAGGAGCCAATGAGGGTTCCAAAATTAGACTGCAAGGCAACTTCTATCGGGCAGACATCGCTGAATACGTCCACTCTTCATCTTGTATGCAACTCGAGAACGGAATGGACACCAAACATTCCTGTTGTTGTAGACGCGTTAGATAAACAGATAACAGACTGTACAAGAATAATGAAAGTATACGAAGCTGTGTTGAAGCTGCTTTTCTAAAGTCTATTAGAAGTAGCGAGCCGAAGCTTCCCGCAGCGCACATTGTTTGGGGAGAAGCTTGCCACGGGTTTCTCAAATACCCGTTTGATCGTATTAGAAGAGACAGAAGTGAAACAACATCTAGTTTGTATCGTATGCGTGGGCATAGATGGCGCACAGGTGTAGGGGAGAAGGATAAAATAAAGGAATCTGCGATGGGGGGAGTACGTGAGAGACGAGAGCGAAGTCGTGAGTCCAGGGCATACGCCTCATGAAGGAGGAAGAAGGGAAGGAGCGAGCAAGGAGCGTACAAGATGGCTCAGTGCATCGCAGGGGGTGTGCGGGATCTCATTTTTGCTGCCGAGAAACAATATAACCGCGTCCACTTCCTCGATGGCGACCTTGCGGCAAATCCAGCTGCCAGGTCACGTTCAGAATTTGGCTCGGTTGTGCAGAGCGCCGGTTCATGCTTATGCGAGGCTACTCCTCCCACCCTCCACTTCAGTTGCTGTCTGAGGTTCTTTCTTCCACCCCCCCCCCTTTTTTTTCTTATTATATTATTTTTTCTCACATTGGTCTTGTAGCTTTACTCGTGAGAATATTTCAGTTCTTTTTTTTTTCAACTTCTCCTTGCACATACGTACTCGTCGGGGTCTTTCACGAAAGAAGAGTCCAAGCTTTTGTTTTACATTATTCAATTAAATGTTACGACGACGTTTACTAGGCTCTTGAGCTGCAGCGTTCAGCAGGTCTGAGTATCTGGAAAAACAACACGATGCGCCAATTTAAGAGAGCTCAAGGACAATACACAATAGTATGAGAGCATGAGGGCTGTCCTGAATTTCGACCTAATGTTCCCGACGTTCTGTGAGGCTGTCGGAAGTTCTATAACACGACGAAAATAACTTTACTCCCTTACAGGACTCTCTATATGGGAAGATTCATATCGGTACGGTGTTCTCTTTGCTATAGTTCTAAAGCCGTATTGCTGCTGTCTGTTGCATGTTGCTCTTATGGTCACACATGGGATGCACACGTGTACAGATAGATGGCGTAAACGTCGGCTGGTCTACGTACACGTGGACATGGCATTGTACATTGACGTTTAGTTTGGCTGGCAACGTTCGCAGAAAAAAAAACAAAAACAAAAAAAACCAGAAAATGGGCTGACTTGTGACGGTTGCCTGCTGAAAATCGCGCGTGCTTTTTTAATAGAACACCTTTAACAATGGCTGTATACTGACAGCTCTGACATTTCATAGACATTCTTAAAGCACTCCAACTTGAGGAAGCGTAATCACCTTGCGCGCTGCAGCCGTTATCACTCACAGTCGACCTTGTGCTCTTGCCCTTCGTAACAGAGCCTTCAACGCTGGATCTGTATTACGAACAGGCTTGTCGACGACTCGAAGGACGTGGCGAAAGTGGCTCATTTATTCGCTCTCTTCGAGGTTTCCTCCGCCCGACGAGATCGTTATAAAGAAAGGTGTGGTGTGGTATATCTCGTGATCTCTCTCGTTGCAGTTCGTGTTACCGATATACAATTTCTAGCATGATAATTTCATCTGACAATACGGTGTGATAAAGAGAAACATTGGGTCGAAAAAGCATACTGAAAGGAACTAAATCTTTCGAGAATGAGTAAATGCTTTTATGGCTACTCCTCTAGCGCCCTTCAAAACAAGCTTACCTTTTTTTTTCTTCTTTCTTCTTTCAGGAGGTCACACGCTCACACGGCTTAAACTAAGTAACTGTTGTCGCAGATTCGCTGGCGCTATGGCACTCAATTCACTTTGTTGCAGTGATACATGATTGTCACATTAGGCATATAGCGCCCTTGGGTATAGCAGAAGTTTACTCAAATTTATTGCCTGTTATAACACTAAGGTTGTCTAAGAAAGTACATAATTGAAGTTCTTCATTTCAATAGAAAAATCTGAAGATAAGTACGTTGTTTTGACTACATACTAAGGGATATACTTGTACATAGGTTTGTGTGACTGGTGACGCCAATTAGCAGATCCTGAATACAAGGTGATGATGTAAGAGACCTTTTCAATCCTAAAACTTTGCTACGCACAGCACCGTGATCCTCGCCACATCTTCGACTACGTAATTCCTGGTTCTGGCATATATCCTTATCTTTTTCCCGTGTGCCCCGTCGCTCGCGACGGGGTTCGCGTGCGTTGATCTCAAGCTTGTTCGTTAGTATACGGCATGTACAAACGTGAGCCGGGCATTGCACACACTTCAGACAATTAAATAGAATGCCTTTAACGCTTACACGCACACGCACGTATTTGTCATGCGCAGTTTGCAAATGCAGCTGCGCCTGACTATAGTGCATGCGTTGGGAGTAAGCTGCAAGGTGCATCAACTAGCTGGCATACCAGCAGCTGCGTTAGACAGCGGGGCAGGAAACGTGCGTCCCAGTGCATTCCTCGTGCCGGATGCAGCGGCGGCCGCCACTTGCACCGCTGCGCGTCATCGTTCCGCGCCGCACAAGCGCAGCATGCGACGCCCTACATGCGCAGGCATTGCTGACGGGCACCTTGTTGCCGTGTCTCGCTTGATTGCCCATCTTCCCCTCGTCCCGTGCTTCGTCGGAAACGAATGAATGATTGCGGTCACTACGCGGACCGTTTCAGACGTGAGCGTGATTGTCCGTCATCGCGGGCATACCTGTCGAACGAGTGAAACACGGGAAAGGGGAAAACAGGTTACAGTGAGATTGAATGGCATTGATGTGACGCCACAATTCAACATTTATGTGACGCCACATTTATCTGACAGCGATTTCTTGCCACGCCTGATTAGCGTATCGCTGGATTTTCCTGGCATCACGTCCGTTATCCTACGAGTTACAGAAACTGTGGCGCTAATAATTTTCACAAGATTCAAAATGAATAGACCTCATGGCCGTGCAGTAATGGCATGCAATACAGTTGATTCTTGCGTTATTCGCAAGCTTTGCTCTTCGGGTACTCTGCCCGACTTCAAAGCTTTGTACAATAAAATGAAACCGGTAGTACTGCATCTTTTGCACGCACGAACGCAACTGGTATAGAAGTGTAAGCGTGTGTGCAGCGAGGAACCTCCGGTGTGCAATGTTTTCGGCACTTTATACTGAAAACCTTTATAAAATAGATCGAAGAAAACGAAGTGCAGTTTTGGCTATAGGCGATGTGGTAAAAAGAACAATGCGTTGATTTCTCGTATGAAATACGTGGTGATTTGCGTGAACGAGCGTGTGCTACTCGTCGTCTATACTATGTAAACCGATGCAAAGAGGGAAATAATGTAAGAAAATCAAGAAAAGATTGCGATGACGAGAATGGTTTTGATAATTGTAAGCGGATTACAAACGTAGATATGTGACCCACTCTCCATTATCAAAGCGGTACGTACATTTCAGTGCGTGACGCATCCTCCGTGAGTTAAACTTTCGCGTCTAAGAGCTGTTGACTCAATCAGAGGATCGAGACAAGAGCTGTCGGCTCAATCAGAGGATCGATCCGACAGCTCCTATACGTAGCGAGTGTTCATCGTACGCTTGGCGAGCAGCTCACAAGTTTACTGAGTCGTTAGCTCTTATGCAACATGCGCTAGAAATTTCTGTCCACGTGCGCAAGCGTATAGTTCGCCCTCCATTGAAATTCCTCCACGCTAAGTTAACCGGCGTACTGGCAACTTTGAAGCACGAAACCTTTACTGACTTTGATCCAGTGCCTTAGAACTATGAAGTTGCATCCCGGGTAGCCTCCCTTCGAGGGCCTTGCGAGGCTTCGTAATGCCACCTGTTGCGTGGCATATTCATCAAACGTATACTGCGACCTCAGACACCGGTAATTGTTTTGATATCGTCCCGTGAAAAAGAATGCACGCTTCGAGGGGTTAGCTGCGCGGTTCGAAGTGCACGCGACGCGCTTGATATACGTCGCTCATTAAACGGCGCCTCGTGAAAAGTAGGGCAAGGCTCTTATTAACGTTGCTATGATGTATAGACGCTGAGTGCCTGCAAGTGGCGAACCTGGTTGTATCTGCTTCAAAAAATGATGTTATTGCGGTAGCGAAGAAGAGTAACACGCATGGCGCGATGCTAACGAAGTCGGTCGTGTTAGTCGACATCTGCGCTCACGAATTGCACGACTATAATAACGAGCAGTACCATGGCGGCATTCGGGAACGCAGTTATAGTGCATGTCGATAATTTACATCAACGATATACAACGTTATTGAATGATTTTCCACGCGCAAAAGCGCGCACACACACACACACACACACGAACACACACACACACACACACACACACACACACACACACACACACACACACACACACACACACACACACACACACACTATCTTTCTCTCTCTTTATGCTATTAAAAAGTAAGGCTTATTTATTTTGGGCGTATGGTAAACCGTAATAAACGAATGGTGTTCGAAATCTCTCATTGAAAGGTGGGAACGCATAGCACCTTTTATTAGATGTTTTTCTTTTGTTTTTATTTGCGTATTTTATGCCACGATATTATTGACTGTCTTGAAAAGCGAAATAAGAACACGCCAGATGTATGGATCGGTAAATGTCGACACGCAAGCGTCTAATTATGAGGATCAGCAACACAATGTGCAATTTATTCACGGATATATACGCATCAGTAAAGAAATGCCACATGTGTGGTGTCTATAATGGGCAATTCTAGTCAACACATGTACAGTTCTCTTCCTCGCCTACCCAACTGTAACTTGTGGCAGTTAGGAATTCGCCTCGGACATTTTTGCGTCACCGCGCGGCCCGGGAGGATAATTGCATTATTACTCCGTTCTCAGCCTTCTTGTTGCATATAGGCTCGCACGCCGCGCCGCTATTTACGGCGCCTCGTCGCAAAAAGAACGCGGGGAATGCGAAGCGCTGCTATGAAGCCATCACGTCGTGACCGCTCATGGTCATGGTGACTGTTCAGGAGGAAGTTTATTGTATGGAGATTGCTGGCAGGATCGCAATCATTGGCGCGCCAATGTGCGGCGGCTTTTATTGCCGGGCAAGCGTCCGCGCTGCACAATCGATGTGGCATCGGGCCACTATTGGCGGATGAGGCTGTAGATGAGGCTGTTTCGATAATGATCAGTCAGCGTGAAATGAACATCCGTGGCTGGAGCGGCTGGGACGTCACCCGCAAAAAAAAAGAAAATGAGGAGATAAAAACAGAACAATTATGCATGCCTGAAGCTTTTCGTGATGCACGTGTGATTATATAAGGTACAAAAAAAAATACGCAGCTATGCTTGCATATTTGTCTCGCAGCGTGTTGTTCTATTCCCGCGCCAAGGATTCTGACTGTGGCTTGGTGAAAAATGTGTTTCTATTCTCGGTACTTTTTTAAAAATAAGATCGTCAATGGCTTGCTACCGTTGCTGAGTAAAGTCTAAGGCTGCATAGAACTTAACAACCGCGCAAAAGACAGAACCAAGAAGGGAAGACATATGCAACGCTGATTTGCGTCTCCTCTTATGACCCTGTCCTTCGCGTTGTTCGAGTAGAATGTATTTCAACCAACTCACCCAGTAGGGTATCTTACTTCACGTAAAGCAGATACGTTATTGTTTTGAGCTCTTGTTACTGAAGTAAGTTCGTAGACAGTTGCAGATTGGAGTGGTTATTTTCTAATTTGCAATTTCCGTGTCACTCACTCACTCACTCACTCACTCGCATGCCTCGCTTATCGTCGAATTCAATCATCAGCTGTGGAGCATGGCGCTCTTACTGGACTTGATCTCTTGTCCTGCGAAATGATCCATTCCAGCAAACCACCTCAAACACGTTATCTGAGATGGTCCTAACGTCGTGAAGAGGCCAAACACCAAATATTCCAACGCACAGCAGTGGGAGACCGCGCTGCTTAGCTCAAACATCCAGGACCAGCCACAAGTTATCAGGCAAGCCGAAGATGCCGCTAGGGCCCAAGGACTCTTAGCTGCCATCTAGAGGAGAGGATATATTTCCTCGGAAACTTGCCGTTTTGAATAAAGTTCTTTCTCTCTCTCTCTCTCTCCCTCTTGGAGAAGAGCGATATACATAACTTAGAACAGCTGAATACAAAACGAAATGTGATAGTAAAAAGGTACAAGCGCGAAGGGAGACTGGAACACATTTTAAGTATACCGGATTCCATAACACAATATTAGGCGTCCGAAAGATGCTTACGAAAGCAAGCGTGCAAATCACTCCAAACCGTTGACCAGCAGCGTTCCCCGGCAGCCGACTTGCGTATACATACTTCCGCACATCTGGTGTAACCCGACCCATCCGCGCCCTCTCGCAGCACCCAGTGCTCCTCTTTTCATCGTGGTGCCCTTTGCATCGCGTGAAAAGAAGCAAGCAAAGTGGCCGAGCAGCCTCACAGCCGGGGGTGCATGCTGCTGCGTTCGCAAGCGCCACTGACTACGGTGGGGACGACGACGAAGACGACGAGAGATCCCGGCTGGGTGGAGAGGCGAAAAAAAAAAAAAAAAAAAAAAAACTCGTTTGGGACCGTAATGACGAGGAAGTGTCAAGCTCCCTTTGGAAGCCGGTGCATGCAGGGAAGCGTGGCGGCCGCTAGCGTCCCGCTTACCAATCAGATGCACTCCAGACTTTTTGAGAACGAAGGTTCTTTTCCGCCACTGCGACCAGCTGACAAGAGAAATTTTTGAGAGCTACAGAATTCAAAAGGCAGGCAGAAACTGTGTCAGTGAGCCGTCAATTGCTCTCCTTGACAAAGAATTGTAATTTTTAGATTATTGCCACTCACGTTGTTAGGGCAAGATGCCTCTTGTCTACAGCAGTTATTTTAGTTTGGTTAGTTTGTTGAGTTTTCTCGCAATGCAAGAGCATGCGCGAATAACTGTAAATAAATGATGTTTCCTCATTAAATTTTTTCAGTTGAAAGTCAGCGCTTGTCCCGTGTCTTCCTACTTCTCTGTCTTCGTTTTTCGCGCTGTTTACCTTGAAAAATGAATTGTTACTAACTTGCCTAATTTTCAATACTACTCAATCGGGCTAAGGACGCAGCACCAAGTGCTGCCTCTGTTTGCTCAGCGGAGTGTAAGCACGCAACCGGTGAAGGCGACTAAGCGGAGACGACAACGTCCCAACGCACTGGGAGTTTATTCCCGTCTCTGTTCTTGCAGCACCCAATAAGCCACACTTTCTTACAGCACCGCGGTTAAAAATCTGCACCGTGTTTTTGGCTGTACCAATTGGTCTCGTCTAAATGCGAGACGCTGTCTGTGATCCACCAGGCTGGTTGCGATGCACTTAAAGAAGCACCGTAGAAAATCGACACACGCTCAAGAAGTAGAGGGAACACATCACAGAGCTGTAACCTTTTACTTGTGTCCGTGTCGGTTATCTGCCCTGTTGTCATGAGTATTCAAATATGTTAAGAGCTTTCAGCAGCCGCCACAGCTATCAATTAGTTTATATAGTCGGGGTATAGTTTTCCCTGACTGTCCTCTATCCCAAACATAAATGGCTGGATGGAGAATGAGAGAGATATAGATTACAGTGGAATTCTGGAAGAAATAAAAAGGAAGACTGGATGGTTTACTACTCCAGAAAATTCCTCCTAGGAGCTACTTTTTGCATGGTGAAATAAATGGGCATGAAGTAACAGCGCTGTTCTGAGAAATCGTTGAAAGCAGGAGCAGGTCTCGTGTTTGATTGCCACAGTTGTTCCACATAGGGGTACTTCTCTTGGAAGGCTCTTTGAATTAAATAGCCCCTGTGACCGGCCCAGCCGTCCAGTTGCTGTGGCACCAATTGCAAAGGTGGACAAAAAAAGGCCCTATATCCAGGATACAGTATATATATATATACATGCCTGATTAGCAGCAGACAAGCGAAAATTTGTTGCGCCACCCCCCCCCCCCAAAAAAAAATGACGACGCTAATATACCGTCGACACAGAGTCATTACTACGTCAGTAGTCACTGATCACTTATGTCATTTATGGACCAACTTGTTTGACGTACACGTAAGAAACGCTCATTTCGACCAGAAAGGTCTTTTTTTTTCTTTCGCAGTCAATTCGCAATAGCATTTGCACAAGAAAGTACACTGCTTTAATGTGGCGTATGGTATGAGAGTTTACCCGGTGACTGAAGATGGTACTACCGAGGAGGAGGAGGAGGAAAGTTTAAGCAGGACAGGGAGGTTAGCCAGTTCTTAGAACGGCTGGCTACCCTGTGCTGGGATAAGGTGTGAGAGGAATAAAAGATGATAAAAAAGAAATGTTTCGAAGAGAGAGGGATAAATTACAAAAAATAGCGACAGAGAAAAGGCAACATCAAAGAGTATAAGACACTAAAATGTGTCTCTGAGGCCAGTTATGCGCAAAAAGCTTAGCAGAGCTTTCAAAGCCTTCTGGGCAGAGGATGGGCTCGGCCAATGACCCAGAATCCTTTGTTCCGACAAAGGCCGTTCATCCAGTCTATCCAGAGCTGCAGTAAGTTCTTGTCTTGGCGCGTTGAAATGGGTGCACTCACGTAGAAGGTGCGCGATGGTTTCTTCGCAGCTGCAGTACGTGCATGTAGAAGAGCTGGCCATTCCAATGAGATAGGGGCATGTGTTCGTGAAGGCCACTCCAAGCCACAGGTGGCATAGAAGGGTCAACTCAGCTCGAGATATCCCTGAGGGAAGACGAAGCTGCAGATCGGGGTCCAAGTTATGCAGGCACGCGTTTGTGAATTCTGTTGAGTTCTACTGTACCAGTGTGAGATCACGTGCAAGCGAACGAAGTCTTGTAGCTGCGTCGGTTCTTGAGAACGGGATGGCCTTGTATTGGGTACCGTCGTGTGCAGATCTAGCGGCCTCATCTGCACAATCATTGCTATATATACCGCAATGACTTGGTATCCGCTGATACACTATTGTGTGCTGTTTCTCGATGGCTTGGTGAAGAAGAAGCCTTATTTCAGCTACCAACTGTTCATTAGGTCCATGGCGAAAGGGTGACATAAGACATTGAAGAGCTGCCTTCGAGTCCGAGAAAATAGACCAAGTTCCCGAAGGTTCATCAACTATAAACTCCAGAGCTGCACGTATTGCGGCGAGTTCTGCAGCTGTCGACGACGTCAAATGCGATGTCATGAATTTTGCCTCACGGGAATAACCACCGCCCCTGCTGAGCTTACCGAAGACACAAAGCCATCCGTGTAATTGTGAAGGCACCCGTTGTGCTTCTCTTGCAGGAAGAGTAATGTGGCCTGTTTTAGGGCTAGATGCGACGACTTTTTCTTATTTTGGATGCCAGTAATTGTAAGGGCTTTGAGTGGGTGTAGACACCACTATGGTAACGACGGTCATGCTACATGCGTAAACTGAAATGGAAGCACTGCGCAATGCTGAGCTACAGTTGCGCTGAACGCTGAGTGTGGCCTATATAGCTCAAAGTGAGGCAAGGTGATGTGATGGAAACCGAGTGAAATGTATTAGGTGCATTCTCAAAGCCTCTACGCGTATTTCTGTGTTGACTGGATAATAACGCGCCATGATGACTGTCGCTGCTGTAGACGCGCATCTCGGGAGACCAAGGCATATTCGCAGTGCTTGGGCTTGGATTGACTGGAGGACGCGCAAGTTTGTTCTTCGGATCCCGTCAAGCACGGGTAAGCTGTAGCGCATATAACCGAGGAACAGAACAGTGTATGGTTGAATCATTGCTTGTACCCTTTTCCAGCTAGAAACTTCAGCACGTGGGTGATCATGGGGAGTTTCGTTTTCGTGTGGGCTATGTGAGGGCTCCAAGAGAGGTCACAATCAACTATGACTCCGAGGAATCGGTGGGTCTTCACGTAGTTGATCGTGTGTCCGTTGATTTTAATAACATGTGGACTCATCGCCTTATGCGTGAATGCTATAAGCGAGCGCTTCTCTGATGACAGCTCTAGTCCGCGTTCTTCAAGGTACTTTGTCACTAGTGTAGCCGATCTCTGAAGCCGGGAACGCAAATGAAGGCGTGTTACGCCTGACGCCCAGATGCAGATGTCATGTGCATATATTGATAGATGGACTGATTCTGGAAGTGCGTCAACCAGGCCGAGAAGCGATAGATTGAAAAGTGTGGGGCTAAGAACACCACCTTGAGGCATATAACGACGGATTCAATGATGCGTTGTTATGCCATTCTTCGTCTGTACAAAGAAAGTTCTGCCTTTCAAATAGCTGTTGATCAATTGGTAGACCTGACCCCATAATCCAACTTTTTCTATGACGTCCAGAATAGCTTCATGCGATACATTATCATATGCACCTTTCACGTTCAATAACAACGCCGAAGATAAACGTTTTAGTCTTTTTTGATGCTGCACAGGCGAGACCAGGTCAATAACGTTATCAATTGCGGTCCGCCCACGCCGAAAGCCCGTCAGAGCATCAGGGTATATAGTGGGGCTCCAGATACCACTCTAGGCGAGTCAAAATCATCCTCTCCATTACTTTCCCGAAAGAGCTGGTTAGCGCGAAGGGGCGATAAGAGGTCAAGTCCAGAGGAGATTTACCTGGTTTAAGCACAGGAACGAGGCGGCTGTATTTCCACAAATGAAGGACAAATCCACTGCTCCACGAGTCGTTGTACACGGATAAAAGGGTCCGTAGAGCTGCTTCACCGAGGTTGCAAGGAGCCATGTACGTGATCCCATCCAGTGCAGGCGATGAAGATCGCGTGCATGCCGTCAAGGCCGCTTGGAGTTCCTCTAGAGAGAAAAAGGTGTCCATTCTTGAATCCCTGGAAACTGGGGCGTTTACTAAGTGACGCGTGGTGCGCGCGGACGCCTGACCGGCAACTTTCATGCAGAAATCTTCTGCTACTTCAATTTCGGTGCGGCCTTGGTGGAGAGACAGACACTTGAAGGGGCGATGTTGATGCGGCGATGTTCGTAGGCCACGAACAGTCCTCCATGTCTGCGTCAAAGACTTGTGTGGATCCAACGATTCGCACGGAGATTTTCACCGAAAGGACTGAAGTGAACTGATTCACCGCTGCATTTTTTTCCGTAGGCGCCTTGCCTCCCTCAAGTCGTGAATGGACTTAGTGCGCCTGTATCTTCGTTCTGCACGACGACGGATCGCTCGGGGCCATTCCAATTCCGCTTCATGTTGAGAATATTTTGAAGTATGTTCACTATGATAGGTCGCTTCGTGAGCAGCACCTCTAATCATATCCTCGAGGGTGTCAAGAGGAGGCGCTTTATTTTCTTGACACCTCTCTTCCGTCAGTGACCTGAAGTTTGTCCAGTCGATGCGAGTGGAAGTGTCATAGTTCTGCAATTTTCCAGACCCTTGATTTTTAAATGGGTTTGTATGTGGTCGCTTGCATGAGTTTCGTAGTCTGCGAACAACTTAACCTTTCCATTTAGGCTTCGTGACACAAATGTCAAGTACTACCGAATAAATGCTTTGAAGTTATTACGCAGATACGGGTCACTATGAGTTACACCTACCCTTGGATTCACAGGTAGTGAATTTGCCATTTCGCGTTTTGATTCGAATAAGGCTAATGTGGCAGCATATTTCTTAGCTGGCTGAGGCAGAAATGCCACCCTCAGCCCCATCTCTCTCTCTCTCTCTCTCTCTCTCTCTCTCTCTCTCTCTCTCTCTCTCTCTGTGTGTGTGTGTGTGTGTGCGCACGCGCTTTTTGGCCCCCTATACATGGAAGTAACAAAAAAGAAAAGGGGGGTGGCCCGCACCACCAGATGGTATAACGGGCTCAAGCCAATCTAACCTAAATGAAGAGGTGAAAGGCCCTATAGTAAGTTTTGAAATAATTCAATTTTCTTCAAAAAAAAAGAAAACAAAGGTGAACCCAATGAGTGTGGCATGTGCGTGCAAATAATCAACCTATTAGGCTCTTATAGGAAGAAGAAGGTCGAAATGCATCAGGAATGTGTACCCAAGTTCAGTGTTTAGGGTGCGCGCGCGCGTGTGCATTTCCGTGTTAGGCACCTAAATTCAGTACGTCAACTTTCCCGCATTTCTCTTGCCTCTGAGAATGCTGATTCTACGTCCAGAAGTCATATTCATATCTGTGCTCTTTTGGATCCGAGTGCTTGCTTGTGTGCGCGTGCGTACCGCACCCTCAAAAAAAAGAAAAAAAAAGAAGCAGAATCTCTTCTCATCTCTAATGAATGTGACGCTTTCGTTTCGTGACACGGATAGATGAACACAGCTAATGAAACAGTTGAAAATCACCATGTGGGGTGATTTTCAACAGTCTTTAGGCAACGCACGAGAGTCTAACGGCATCCGACAAATTTCGAATCGCTGCACTGGAGACACCAATTTTCGTGTGGCCATGCAAGCCAGAAGAAAGAGGCAAAGAACGAGTGTAATGATAAAGAGGAGGCCATAAACTGTGACCACGACATCCTATGTTCTAAAAAAAGAGGCAGATAGCGTGTACGGTGCATCGCGCTAAAGAGAAAAAAAATTGTGCTTCTTACTGCAGCTGACTTCTCGGTAGTGGATGCTGGATATCTGAATGCAAACAGCTGTGGAGGAACGAAGCTGCCAGACATTCTCCCCTACTTGGCAGCGCGACGGGTGCTGTGAATGACGCCGGTCCGGTCCATATGTTATGTCAAGCTCATTTAGTCGTCGGCGGTCGTGTCATACACCGGAATTCCTAGATTTACTGCCAAGAATATTCGGTACCTTTATTTAGGGCACCGATCGTAATTCCAGATTGCGTGTTTCCTAGGATACGCTTTTGTTCCGTCGGTTATCGTCGATTAGCAAATAATGAAAAGGAGTAATGGTGAGATGCCTCATTTCAGTTCGTAAATCGATATGGTTCGCTTGCGTGTTAGGTATAATCAAAAGGATTGAGAAGGTCGCAACATCTTACTTCATCGTTGAAGTTATATTATACTGCTAAGTCATGCCGACCGCTCAAAGAGGAGACGGCTTCTAATTATGTGTGACGGAACGCACATATAGCCACTATGTTTTGTGGTCAGGTTGAGAAGTTAATATATACCAGACTCATCATGTAGATCCTGCCGCAACGTCCTCACGAATTGAAATGAGACATCAAAACTTTCAGCATGACGACTTACATGCGGCATTAACGCCTCACGTCATTATAAAACAGGCCGCGTAAAACAAGGTTAGCTCTGGTGCAAATATTTGAAATATGCCTATAGGTCAAAATCCGAAGGCGGTGCAAGCAAAAGAACATGCACAACTTAGTCCCAAATCGTTGCATTTCACTGCGTGAAGATTACATATGTCACCCCCTGAACCCATGTCACCGCTTCAGTTTCCTCTTCTCTTGTAGGTTTCACAATTTCGAAAATTCCAGGCGAAATATCTTTACGAACTTATTCCTAAACTTCTACGAGTGGCTTAATGAATCACTAGCCATCAGGCCTGAATATAACAGAAGCCCCGATTTTCCCACAAACATGTCACACCCCCAATCAATTAAAGTCACGGTGGCGTAAATATAAAAATAGTTCAATTACTTACGTGCCTAACCGTCGGCGATAATTTCTCTGTGGTGTCGGACACCCGCACGATCCGGAAGAATCCTGCTAACGGAACTTTTCACCTGAGCGGCCAGTCAAGCGCAACACTCAATCCAAAGATGCACCGGCAGCCGGCAACAGCAACGCAGGCAGGGTCGAATTTTTCAGCTGTTCGCAGCAACTGTAGACAGTTCCCGTGTGCCTATACCCACACTCTCGGAACAGGCACACGAACAAGCGCAGGATGGTACCGACGTGCTCGCGTCGTCACTTGTGCTGCTGCTGCCGCTGGGGGAGCGAGGATGGGTAAGGACCAACTTCCGTACATCGCTCGCGCCACGCGTCGGAGGGGATTCACGTTATTTTATTTTTTTCCTCTGTCTGTCTATTTGCCATCATTTCTGCGCGTGTTTGTTCTTTCTCTCCGGTGCTTGACTGTGTTGTACGGAGTTTTGCAACTTCGACGGCCGGCGAGCTCACGATGGGGTTACGACGTGTGGACGCCGGCCGAGACCAGAGGAGAGTCAGTGGCCTTCGCTTGGCTGCTGCCGGAAAAGAAATAAAAAAACCAGAGCGCAAAACAAAAACATTGCGGTGTGGCGAACCGCCTAGCAGCAGCCCCCTCCGGTGATGCGGAGGAATGCCTGTACCCCTGGTGGCGTTGCGGTGAAACTTGTTGTGAAGCCCATGTGTTGCCTGTGGGATGGCTTCGCCACAGTTCACTTCATTGGCTGGTCCGCCAGAGCCGCATGTTTCCTCTCTCTCTCTTTCTCTCTCTCTCTGTCTCTCTTTCTCGCAATGCTTCGATTCGCAAGGAAGTGTTAATTGTTCTGTGTGGATTGGAAGTACCTCGCTTGACACTGTTTCAGTTTAAGAGATCGGTATCTTATTGTTTTTGTTTAAACTTTCTCAATCATTTTTACGAATTCCTCTGTCTGTGTTCGCCTCTCTCTATCAGTTCATGGTATACGCATCAGAGAGACCGTCTCTGAAGATGACTTTAAATCCACAACGGGACACAAACTTGGTGTTGACAAATATTCGAGGCCCATGGATGAACACCTCCAGTGCGCTACACGGCACAAAAGCGCTATTACAGGCCACAGGCCTGAACTAAACGTTGTAAATAGGATAGTGCTTGTGTGTCTCTATATGTTTTATGTGACTGTCATGCGTGTATGTAACCGTGTGTATTGTGTGTTTATAACTGTATATATCATAGTGATAACCAGGCACCTGCAGGTGTCGGGTGATGACTACGATATATACAGTGATGGAGCAGCATGTGAGGGGAAAAACCTGGCCAACTTCTCCAGCTTTATTAAAATAACTCTCTCTATCTCTCTGCGTTTTCTCTCTTTCTCCCTGTCCATTATTTCTTAATGATGACGTACTCAATTATACTGCATGAGTGATCAGAAACAAAGTTCGACGCTCAACTTTCTTGTCAGTGTCGTAAAATGCGAAACGACATTCGTTGTTCACATTTATTGCCAAAGACCTCATGCCAACTTGGAGCATGCTTCGTCATATGTCTGGAGCCACTGATAGGCATTCTTTCAAATATGCTGGCCTGCATGCGTTCGCTTTCTAGTGACGTGCAGTCGTATAGTCGTGTGCTCAGTGCAGGTACAGCGTTTCGGTGAGAGCGAAGCAGAAAAGAGATCGTTAAGCCTTGTGCCGCTATTCCAACATTTTCCAACCACAACAACTCCGAAGAGCTGTTCAGTCCAGCGAATGTGTTCTGTTTTCCTGTTTCCGCGCATACACGCTCTCTTTACAGCGATCACCTGAACTTTTCGAATTATTTGGTTCCAAGCTCCCATACCGCTTTGGTCTAACGGCTGGATACGGTGTTTTTTTTTTATTCGCATGAAGGTCGCGATAACGTAAAACAAATAGTGGGCTTCGTGCTGAAGCTCTGCTTCTGCAACTTCTTCTTACATCGTATTGCAGCCGGGATCATTTGTAGGGTCTCTTGATATGATAGCCGTTGGTGTATTTTCCGTATTCTTTTACTTTGTCCACCGTTCATCTGTGCGGCGTACGGGGATCTGACGAAGCGGAAAATCCTGCTTTTGTTGCAAGAGAAGGGCGACATTTCATTGTTCGTGCATTTAAGCGTCACACTTTCGGTAAATTTTACATCTTAAGTACCAAGCTCCTATCTCCTGTTTCGAATGCAGTACCATCCATGAATTTTAGAGGTATTATTTAAATAAAACAAATTTATTGATACAGACGAATGACATCTTCACCAGTTTTTATTGGCTAGCAAGAGAACATCTGTCTGACCGTAACAAGGACATCCGAAGAGAGCTGAAGACGTCATCTAATCTGGTCGGTATATTTCTTGTGAGACTCCCCCGAAAGATACGAATTTTCTTAAAGTATCTAATCAGTACACAACGCGTGACTGCTGCTGTCTTGCCTCAAACTTATCCGGTGAACAAAAGAAACTTTTTTGTTTCTTGGGACATTATGCCTATGGTAATATTCAGTGGTGGTAACTAGTGACATGCTAAACCAAATACATCGATGATAGTTACTTTCTTGGCATATACAAGGACAACTCCTTAGATTTGTTCACAGAGGACTACAGTTCTAAACCGTTTCTTCTTATTCATATTTCACTGTGAACCAAATTGTCGTCGCAAAAACAAAAATTAATGTGGGCCGAAAATTATTTCTTGAACTACAGAAGGACATGTGCTCATTCATTGTACACTTTCCTAGCAACGACGAATTACATATGGAAATAGATGCAGGTATATTAAGTCATAGCTTCAAGAATTTAAGCTGAGTCAGAAAACAGAAAATATGTGGATGTACACGCTAAGTGAAAAATACTATGTTTCCTGTGTCCTTACTGGCTACTTGTATGACTCTCTTTTACAAGACGCGTGAACTCTCTTAAAGATCATTATACTGTCGTGGGAGATTCGTGAGACCCAAAATAAATTTAACGTGTCCCTTTAAAGAGACTCATATTTCATATATCATGGCGTGTCAGGCTCACGGAAAATGGTAACACATAGTACTTCTTGTTTTTTTTTGTGTGTGTGTGTGTGTGTTTTCTTAGAGCATAGCTAGTCAATTTGAACTAGCATTAAAACAGTGCACTCTTCTACTCACAACGCCTATCCAGAGCATAGCTAGTCAGTTCGAACTGGCATTAAAGCAGTTCACTCCAGTACTCGCAACGCCTCTCTATGTGTATAGTACCCGAGGCCCTCCTCCGCTCTCGCAAGACCAGTGACGCGTGGAGGAAAGGAGCCGTTCTGCCCTCAGCCCGACCTGTTGCAGTTTTGTGCCTCCAGACGGCGTGACTAAGCAGCCCACCACGGCATCAACAGTGCACGCGGCGTGATGATCGCGGCGGCGAAACGGCAGCAGCGCGGCACTTGGTAGCGCACTAGTGCACGACGGTGATGGGATGTGTGTGTACGCGCCGCTGCCACCTGCCTTTGTGTTCTGTTTTTCTTTTTTCAAGGTCACTTTGTTTCGCTGCGAGCTGCCTCTCGGCTGCTGGCTCTTTTATTAGATCGCGCGCCGCTACGTGAGTAGAGTGAATGATGATGACGTAGACGGCCAGTCGGAAATACGAGGAGGTGGTTATTTAGAGGTGTTCTTGTGCATTATGGGTGTTCTAAAGAGGTCCTTGATAAGCTGAAAGCGCCGTCTACCACTGTAGATGTCAGTCAGATGCTTAGACAGTTACGCCGCCATGACATAACAAAAAAAGAAAGAGAGAGAATGAAATGAAAGTCCCACAATCAGAGGTACGTGCATGAATGGTCGTTATACAAACCATGTTGTCATCGCATTTCTGGAACTTACGACACGACGTGCCAATTATTGCGCTTCAGTTTTATGCCATTACACATAGCAGAATCGCGCATTTACGACTTGTGTGGTCACCTTCGATTACTCCCGTGATCAATCACAAGCCTATAAATAAGTATTGTACTGATAAATACTATAACATACACCGTCTATCGATATCTGTCAGAGCCAACGCTTCTTCTGTCATTGACGTTAATGAGGCGTTTAGTTTTACAGCAGCAGCTGTATATTGCTAGAAGAAACGAAATAAGAAAAATTCGACATTGTTGTCCCGAGCGGTCTCCGTTCACTGTGCTATTAGTTGCGTCGTTCTAAGCATCATACCAAGCACGCGTGCAATTGGCTGCTCTGTGAGTGATGCCGTCCATCCCGTTGCAGCTGTGGCATAGACCACGGCGCGCGCATCAGTTTCTACTGAGGGAGGGCTGCCACATGAGTAAGCCATGAATTTTATGAACTCCCCAATAGCGTAGAACATTATAGGAGCACCGACAGTGGAAATGTGAGAGAGTTCGCATTCGCCTGGCCGATGCTGCAGTCCGGGCACAAAAACAAGCCTGCGAGACCGAGTGCCAGCAGCAACTGCGTACCGATGATCCGGCAGCCTTCCGAGCCGTGCTAAATCGTGAACGAGAATGCAAGCGCTAGTGGCGGATGGATTTTACAAACAATGCCTCTGAGTTAGCTCACTTCATCAAACGCTTGCAACAACGAGTCACCTAACAAGCGGTGGTGGGAGCACAACAGCGTCAACGTGATAATTGAGGGAACGCGTTCACCGGGCCGACCACCCGCTTTCGGCGGGAGTTTCTCTAGCGACAAGTTTGGCTTCGGCCTCGACGTCTGTATGCGGAATGTGAAATAAATACTGTGATAAACCCAAGCCAAACGTTTGTCTAGCCTCATTAAAAAGCATGACCATGTAACCAATAATTATGAACGGCTTGAGTGCCGCGTCTGGTTGAACCCGCTGCTAAACACCGGGGCCGCACGTTTAAGCTTTTGCTGGTTAACCACTTGTACGGAGTTTTTGGGTGATGACTTTTTTTTTTATTTTGCGGTAGCTGTCAGCATTAACATTTTATTTAACGACAAATGTACGGCAAGCAGTCGGGAAAACGTATACCAAGCGATTCAACACGGTGTACAGTCACCCAAATCTTTAACTATCGGGTGCAGTGGTGACTGTCCTGTGGGTCAGCGCCATGCATGTGACGGAACAAAGTTCCAAAATATTTGTTTTGTGAGCATGTGGTAAGTCGGCATTTCCCTCACTCTTTTTCGGACTTTATTTAGTCACCGCTAAAGTGAGAAAAGAACAGGAAGCAAAGGAAAGGCAGGGATATTAACCACTCTAAAAAAGAGACTGGTATGCTACCCTACACAGGGGAAGGGGGCGGGTTAAAAATCTACATGTTACACTGTAAATGTCGTCGAAAGACAATAGTCTTGCGTCTGGAAAGAGTGAACAAAACGTGTATTTGATGTTCTGCGCAAGAAAATCAGTGAATGGTATTCTGAAGGCGCTGCGTTGTAGTGCCTCGAGCGTGTAACGGAGGCGAACAAACGCATCTAGGCACGTTAAACACGAGCGCCATCTGGCAGTTATCTTCGAAAACGAAGGCATGCGTGACCGCGGAGAAAGATGCGCGCCAATCACGGAGGCGATAAGATGCAGAATGCAAAGCGACGGGCAGGTGCCACCACCATGCCGTCGTAGCAAAGCGTTGGAAACACCTTCTTGAGCATCGCGTTGCACTGTCAGCGCAGCGCGTTAAATGCTACAGTCCTTAGAGTGTTTTGTGTGTGTCTCTTCTAGTATAAACGCAGACATACAAAACATAGACCTGTTGTTATGGCACCTCAGGTATGCGCAATATTTGCTTTTTTTTAATTACCAATCGCACAACTATTAACGCTAAACCTTAAGCAATAGTGTTACGGGGAATAAAGTATACACTGGTGAGCAAATGTGTACTGGTGAATATATTGGCGAGCTAATGCGTACGACGCTGCTGCAGTCCAAGCGCGTTCCCGTTCAGCACTTCGTCGTCGTCATCCGCAGGCATCTACTTAGCCCGTGACATTACCCGCCGGCGGCAGAAGCACCGTCCCGGTGCGATCAATTCTCGGGGCGTGAGTAGTATGCTTTAAGCCGTGAGACGTGCACTATATCGGTCGGAACTGAAACTGGTACTGACGTGGTATGGAGTGGAGCTATCTCATAGGTCACGCTGGTGACCTTGCGTATGACGCGGTAGGGGACAACGTAACGGGACATTAGTTTTTCGCTGAGACCAACACGACGTGATGGTAACCACACCAAGACGAGTGACCCCGGAGAGTACTGTACGTCGCGGTGCCGGCGATCGTAAGCACTCTTTTGGTTCAGCTGCGAGGCACATAAACGATCCCGGGCGACTTGGCGGGCGATGTCAGCTCGGGCCAGGGCATCACGAGCATAAGCAGTCGATGAAGGGGCGTCAGATTGGAGCATGGTGTCCATGGGCAAAGGCGGGTCATAACTGAACAGTAGGTAAAAAGGGGAAAATCCAGCTGTATCATGACGTGAACTGTTGTATGCGAAGGTAACGAAAGGTAAGTGGATGTCCCAATCTTTGTGATCCTTGGAGACGTACATCGCTAACATATTCGTCAAGGTACGGTTGAGGCGTTCCGTGAGGCCGTTGGTTTGCGGATGGTACGCTGTAGTGAACTTGTGGTGGGTAGAGCAGGATCGCAGGAGCTCGTCGACTACTTTAGATAGAAAACAGCTGCCGTGGTCGGTGATCAACTGACGAGAAGCACCATGACGCAGAATAATGTCATGAAGAAGAAAATCGGCTACATCAGTAGCGCAGCTGGTGGGGAGGGCGCGTGTAACGGCATACCGCGTTGCGTAGTCGGTAGCAATAGCAATCCACTTATTACCAGTGGCCGACACGGGAAAGGGTCCTAGAAGATCGAGGCCGACTCGGAAAAATGGCTCATCTGGTACTTCAATGGGCTGGAGAGTACCAGCAGGTCTCAGAGGAGGTGTCTTGCGGCGCTGGCAGAGGTCGCATGCCGCAACGTACTGTCGCACAGAACGGTAGAGGCCAGGCCAAAAGAATCGGCGGCGAATGCGGTCATACGTGCGTGACACCCCTAGGTGCCCAGCGGAGGGGGCATCATGCAGCTGGGCCAAAACGTCTGAGCGAAGATGCACAGGAACAACGAGCAAAAGCTCAGCACCATCAGCGCGGGTGTTGTAGCGGTGCAAGATGTCGTTGTGAAGAACGAATAGTTGTAAGGAGTGGTCAGGGTGGGGAAAGTGCAGACCATTGATAATAGCACGCAAAGAGGGGTCACGGCGTTGTTCAGCAGCTATCACGATGAAGTCGGTAATTGAAAGAACGAGGGCCTCTTGCTCATCTTCCCTCGTGTCAGGGGGATCGACTGGGTAACGGGACAAGCAGTCGGCATCCTTGTGAAGTTGTCCGGATTTATAGGATACGGAAAAAGTGTACTCTTGTAAGCGCAGCGCCCAGCGACCAAGGCGTCCCGTAGGGTCCTTGAGTGAGGAGAACCAGCAAAGCGCATGGTGGTCCGTAATAACTGAGAATGGTCGGCCATACAGGTACGGTCGGAATTTCGCAATGGCCCAGACGAGAGCTAAGCACTCGCGTTCTGTGATGGAATAATTTTGTTCCGAGCGCGACAACAGTCGGCTTGCATACGCGACGACGCGGTGCATGCCTTGTTGCCGCTGCGCGAGCACTGCGCCTATGCCGTGGCCACTGGCGTCCGTACGAAGCTCCGTGGCGGCAGATGGGTCGAAGTGTGCTAGGACTGGTGGATTGGTGAGAATGTCAACGAGCGACGAGAAGGCGTTTGCTTGCTGTTGGCCCCAAGCGAATGCGACATCCGTTTTGAGGAGGTAGGTTGGAGGACGGGCTACTTCACCAAACTTCTCGACAAAACGACGGAAGTAGGAGCACAGTCCCAGAAAACTTCGGACGTCCTTGGCTGAGCGGGGTGTGGGGAAGTCGCGAACTGCTCGGACTTTCGCAGGGTCTGGTTGAACGCCCGCAGCGTTAACAAGATGGCCAAGTACGCAGATTTGGCGTTGCCCAAAGCGGCATTTGGACGAGTTAAGTTGCAAGTTGGCACGTCGAAAAACATCAAGCACTGCGGACAGGCGGGTAAGATGGTCGTCGAAAGTGGTCGAAAAAACAATAACGTCGTCAAGATAGCAGAGGCAGATGGTCCACTTCATGCCTCGAAGGAGAGAGTCCATCATGCGCTCAAATGTCGCGGGGGCATTGCATAATCCAAAAGGCATCATCTTGAACTGATAAAGTCCATCAGGAGTCACGAAGGCCGTCTTCTCTCTGTCTTTGTCGTCCACAGCGATCTGCCAGTAGCCTGAGCGAAGGTCTATTGAAGAGAAATATTTGGCACCGTGCAAGCAATCGAGTGCATCATCTATGCGCGGTAGGGGATAGACATCTTTCTTGGTAATATGGTTGAGATGGCGGTAATCAACACAGAATCTCCACCTATTGCCCTTATTTTTAACAAGTACAACGGGTGAGGACCAGGGACTAGATGAGGGTTCGATTATGCCTTTATCAAGCATTTTATCGACTTATCGCTGTATAATAGCACGCTCCGGGGCTGACACACTGTAGGGTCGTCGGCGAATGGGTCGAGCGTCACCGGTGTCGATGCGATGGGTTACCACAGATGTCTGGCCCAAATTACGGTCACCGAAGTCAAAGATGTCCTGATAAGAAGCAAGCACACGGCAGAAAGCAGAGACTTGTTCAGTGGTGAGCTTGTCAGATAGCATTGGCTTGAAAAGGTCGGAACAGGAACGTGACGATAACGACGTTGAGGAAAAATCGGGTGGCGAATCGGTGGTTAGAGTGGAAACTGTGTGGTCGACCAGTGGTGTAAGATGCGCAAGTGACATCCCGCGAGGAATAACTTGCGCTGAGAGGCCGAAATTGAGGACGGGAAACGAAGTTCCGTTGTCCTTAACGGTAACCACCGTGTTGGGGAGTGCAACATTACGTGTCATGGTGACGTCAGAAATTGGGGCAGCAACATAATCACCATCGGGTACTGCAGAATATGGCGAGAGTTGGACTTGGACTGCGGCTTGCGGCGGAAGTCTAAGGAAATCGACAGAGCGTAGACGAGGTGGGCTGGTAGAGACGGTCTCCGAAAAGGATGATAGTTCGAGCCGAAGAAGACCTTTGGAACAGTCAATGAGCGCAGCGTGTGAAGTCAGAAAGTCGAGTCCAAGGATGAGGTCATGAGGGCAATTTTCCAGTACAGCGAACAGAACTGAAGTTTGATGCTCAGAAATTGTTAATCGCGCAGTGCACATTCCAAGCACAGCAGGAGTACTCCCATCCGCTGTACGAACGGTAGGTGCAATCGCAGGCGTCAGAACTTTTTGGAGGCGGCGGCGGAGGTCTGAGCTCATCACAGATATTTGTGCGCCGGTATCAATAAGAGCAGTTATAGGTAAACCATCAACGAGAATTGTAAGGAGGTTGCACCGCTGGTCGGGAGTAATCAGAGGATTTGCAGTCCAAGTCGTGTATGCAGCGTCGCCTCCGGGGGCTGCACCGGCTAGTTTTCCGAGCGACGGTCGTAGGGAGACCGAGAACGGCGGGGTTGGGGCGAGCGGGACTGACGACGCACGGGCGATGGCGAGCGGCTGGTCCGACGTTCTGGATTATGCTCTGCACCTGTCTCAGCGCGGTAGGACGGGGCATAAGGTGCACGTTCAGAGCGAGGCCGCCAATCATAGAAGCTCGGTCGAGGTGATGAGGTCCAACGGCTGCGGCAATGGCGAGCGATGTGTCCTATCTGATGGCACGTGAAACATATGGGCCGATCATCATGAGTGCGCCATTCAGCTGGGTTTCGTCGTGGCGCGAACGTGCGGTTTGGAGTGGCAGCCGCAACCACTGGAGCCGAGCTGGAAGTAGCAGGGGCATTTTGATGAGGTGGCGAAATGCCCATATTCGCGATCTCTTGACGAACCACGGCCTGTATCATTGAAACAGCATCGAGGTTGTGTCCTGGCGCGCTGACGCTAGACATAGCGGGAGCCATAGCCTCGAGTTCCCGACGGACTATTCTGGTGATGTTTTCTGGCGCTGGTGGTTGGTGTAGTGTGGGCAAATCTTCGCAAGAGGACGTAGCCGCCGTGTTGGGAAGGCGGTCAAATCGGTGAACTATGCGCCTACTTTTTGTCTGTTCGAAGCGACGACATGCTTCGATGACCGACTCCACCGTTGAGCAGTCCTTGCACAGGAGAAAATTGAAGGCGTCATCCGCAATTCCTTTCAGGATGTGTCCGACTTTGTCCTCGTCGAGCATGTCCTTGTCGACCTTGCGGCACAAAGCCAACACGTCCTGGATGTACGCGATGTACGGCTCTGTGGATGTCTGGGCACGAGTCGCAAGCTCTTTCTTTGCGGCCACTTGACGTCCGATGGGTTTCCCAAATAGATAGCGCAATTTCTGCTTACAGACGTCCCAGCTAGTCAACTCTTCTTGATGTGTCTCGTACCAGAGTTTTGCCGTACCATGCAAGTAGAAGATGATGTTCGCCAACATAAGCGTCAGACCCCAATGGTTGCTGCTGCTGACGCGCTCATATTGAACCAGCCAGTCATCGACGTCTATGCCACTTGTGCCGTTGAATGGACCTGGGTCACGAGGTTGCACCACAACGATCGGCTGCGGGGCTGATGGATCTTGTTGACATTGAGTAGCCTGGTCATTCATCGTGGTAGCTGCAATGCGCCGTCCGCTGCGAAGATCCAGCTTGTTGGGCTGTATAGCGAGTGGTACCCCGCACCTTCCACCAATGATGTTACGGGGAATAAAGTATACACTGGTGAGCAAATGTGTACTGGTGAATATACTGGCGAGCTAATGCGTACGACGCTGCTGCAGTCCAAGCGCGTTCCCGTTCAGCACTTCGTCGTCGTCATCCGCAGGCATCTACTTAGCCCGTGACAATATTGGTGGGCGCTGCGGATGGGGTTGGCTGTTCGGTGCCGTTTGAGGTATCGTTAGGGCGAACAAACAGACAAATGTACAGACAGACCAAAATTTTTCCGTCGAAGGTCCTCAAGAAAGACTATCGTCTTTAAAATATAAAAAAAGAATGCCGCTCGCGAATAATAGCGGAAGTTTCGGGTGACTATGCATACACGCTGCGCTTACTCCGCGTGCGAATGCATGTTTCTCTGTGCGATGCCTCTTGCGGGTTTTAGCCACACAAGATACAGTGGGTGTTAAATGTCCAGTCAGTCGGCCGGTCCTTTGGGAAGGAAGGTAGCTATTTAACAAATGGTGGCAATTTTGACGCACGTGGTCTTTTGCAAGCTGCACTCCGAAGTAGCGCTATCTTATCGACGACTCTTCGACACTACAAGCGGGAGGAAACACGGACATGCACGAATAGAGGTGCTTCTCCCCGTGAGATTTCTTAGTGTGGCGAAGCCAGATTTGAAAAGCGCTGCTACCAAAACCAAGCAAAATATAGCGATACCTTTCAAGGGCCGATTGCCTAGATAATAGATAGCTTCATATGGGGTCGCCGAAAAGCGTTATCTTAAAACAAACAAAAAGGTGTTTTCGTGCATGAAAATACTGATTGAAATACCTGATCGATAAGCATTGGTTGCTGCAGTACCGAGACATCTTTGAGGCCCTGAAAGAAAAACGTGCAATGGCCTAACCGCTGCATATCTGACAGAAGCCCGTGTAATACGTTTCTCGTCTCCATGCGATGAGCTTTCGCCGCCATTGACGACATAATCAAGCACAAAGCCTTAACGATCCTAAGTAATGTGTGCTGGGGGCCTAGTTGGTTATTCAAATTTACTAACGGTCCTGACGGATTTAAGTAGACGAATAGACTAAGAATCAAACGAATACTAAAAATCTCATAAAAAATATAATGAACTAATAATAAAGACTAATAAACACATGAACATTATTTTCGCCTGCTTTGTTGCGCCATTTTAAATGTGTGTATCCATACCAACTTGCCCAAATAACAGTGCTACTTGAAAGTGCCTTGCAACACTTTTTGAGCATGGTCAGAACACGATGCTGATCCGCACTCGAGGCTCCTGAAAACACGCGTGCCAAATATTATAGCGCAGCACGTGCCCTGGAATTTAGAACACATTCTCAAATACGGCTAAAAATATCTTTCTGTTCTCTCGACTAATGAAGCTACAAGTTCAAAACGACCACGTCGATGGCCTAGTATCAGTCATTGGCTGATTTGAGCATGGCGTGCTCGGTCGTTACTGGGCCGCCACGGAAGGCCGTGACTTGTGCACGCGCGCTCGCGCGATTGCACTGAAAAATCGGTCATTTAATTGAAAGGAGAGAGAGAAAAAAAGAGCTCAACGTCACGAGTCACACGTGATGCATTTCTTCCCTCTCGTGTCATGTCTCCTTGCTTAGCTTCCAGTGCTTTCGTCGGGACGAGAGAAGACAGAATGCGATTGCAGCGGGTGACTAACCGGGCCTTTGTATCTACGCTCATACTGGATGGATTCTGATAATTTTTGTGGTGGTAAATTCGTGAGGCAATAAGCTAGATTACAGAATCAATTCCATGACTACTTGGAAAAGCGTTCAGGACACCTTTTAACGACCCTAGCGGTCAACGAAGGCTACCAATGTGAGCAGCCTACATTGCTCTGAGAAACGCGTTTTTACCATACTGCTCACTGATTCTCCAAGGTTCTCTAAGGTTCTCCAAGATTCTCTCTATTCAGCGTATGAATAGTCATACAAGTAATCTCGTAGTGGATGACAATGTTAGTAACTGCGGCTGATTTGTTCCGGTTTAATCAAATCTAAATGCAGCATTGGCGATTGAGCATGGACATGTCGCCGGGAAACCCTTCCACATCGCACACTTTCCGGCGGGCACAACGAATGATTAGCTGTCATTCTTTGCTTCTCGTTTCAAGGGAATGCGCAGCAGACAGTTCCCAATGACAACAATCGCAGCTTCGTTTAATTTTCTCTGTCCTGGTGATTGTGTCTTCATTGTTACTATTCTAGACATACTACATAAACCTGAGAGCACAATCTTGTATAAGAATGTGTTTGTTTCGTTGAGAAAAACAGTTAAAAAGAACAGCCGAGATTTATTATGCAGTATATATATTGGAGTGAAAAGGCTTTACTCAAACGCTGACAGCTTGACAACAAGTCACCGACATTTTTTTCGCGCAAGTGTTTCTTTGAGATGTTTGTCATTTAGTGGCATGTCGCGAGGCAAGAACTTGACACAAGCATGCTTGCATCAAGTTACCTCTTCCTATGCATCGAACCCAGACATTGTACGTACTTGGCTAGTTTTCTACCACGCCTACGCGACATCTTGCGAGTGCTATTGAGAAAAAAAAATGGCAGCGTTGCACTAGTGATGCTAATTTAACTGAAGAGCGGAACTAAGTGGTCTTCCTTGTTTCTGTTAATTTTTTTGCCAGCTTGTTTTTTGTTTTTCTTTTTATTTCTATCTCTTTCTTGTATTCATTTTTTTGTATCTGTTTTCTTCCGATTTCTTTCTGTTTTTCTAGCTTTTTATATCTTTTTTTATTTTTCTCTCTCGGTGTGTGTCTTGATTTATGGCGTCCTCTATCTATTTCTTTCTCTATGTTTTTATGTCGTTTTATCTTTGTTATTTCATTTATTTCTCTTTGTTTTCTTTTACCTTTCCACGTCTGTTACGCACTGAGGTGGGGCTTGCCCAATTCCTAACACGTATACCCACTCGAGAAGTTTTGCACGACTGAGCATAAGTTATCGACAGCTTACTAATATTGCTGTTTTAAAGAAACACCCTGTAGATGTACCATGTCGGGCAAGGAATCATGTTAGTAGGCGTAAGGTTGTACGGCAGAAGGGCAGAACCGCAAGAAACATCCACAGTACTTGAACTGTACAACGAGTGGGTGGCTGAAAGTTTCCAGCCATTTACAATGGATACCATGCAGGCCCGTACTCACAAACACTCCTTGACTCGAAACTCGACCTCAAGAAATTCTTGAGGAGCGTTTTGCGTTGCTATTTCTGTGGCGTGGAAACTCTCAAGGATCCCTCAAGGTCGAGTTTCTGGTCGAAGAGTGTTTATGAATACGGGCCTAAGTTCATGGTCATCGTCACCAACGCCACGAGGAAATCCTGCAACTACCCAGGTGCACGCATTGCCTTACAGACACATAGTGGGCATGTAGTTTTTTGCAAGATGATAAATTATGGCGTAGCATTTCGCAACTGTACTTGCAGAAAACGCCGTAAAGGAGCGTACAAGGCGCACAGGAGTTCGTCCCGACATGACACTGATGAAGTGTCTACATATGAGAACCATATGAGAAGGCGATCGAAACTGGGCCCGATCACTATCGTATTCGTGTCTTAAATATGAAGCTTGATTATAGACCAGGTTACATGAGAGTGTTTTATGTCGCAGTGCACAAGCAGTTCAAGTTAGTAATTTCCAACGGGGACGTGTATTCGTCCAAGCTCTCTCACTTGCCCCTAGTTCAACTCGGTTGCGATGCGTCTGATATTCCCCCGTATGCAGTTTATGGTATTTCAGCTCCCTTCCAAGTGCGGCCAATATGGCCTCCGGGGACAGGTGGTTATGTGCCCGTGGAAACTGATACCATACTAAGTACATTTTGCCGAAATCTTGATGCCAATACCCCCCTTAATAGTTATTCTAAGGATACTTTCTAGAAGAAATACACATATGGATAGTCCCATTCGCTTGTGCGTTGCCGACGTTCACTGAGTGAACCGTCAATGTTACATTTTTGAACAGGAGTTTATACTTGATGATCACTCATAACTATAGGAGCCTGGGCTACCAACGTATATATTGTCTTTTATTGCCGACGACGTCACTGTCTTATTTAACCATCGTTAATAACTCGGGATAGCAGAGTACCATTCTAATTTTAGCAGGCAATATTCAGCAAATAACAGATAAACAAACAGCTGTTTAATTCTTGTGTGGCAGTTTCAGAAAGTAGAGATAAAAAAAAAACTCTGAGTTGTGGACATCTCACTTCTTGTAAACAGGGTCTTACTCAGCATATTACGATCAGTACAAATGAGGGATCATTCATTGTCAGCATTATAACTGGTCTAGTTCAGAGGTCCGCGGTGACTGATAAAAGAGGCGCTATGTCACTTATCGTTTAACTGCCAGATGAGAATATAGGACTGCAACGTATTTGCGCCAAAATAATTAAGAAACGTGCAGGAGCAGTTTAACGGGTGCCAATCATGGCACGGTTGAAATACCTTGAAAAGAATTATCTCGGAAGGCACGCCGAGAAAAGGGTTTCTTTCATTTTCCGCGCTCCACGAGATAGCGCGTCAAACAGTTTGCTTTTGTCCCAAGGGATGGCGCTGCGCTACAGCATGTCTGCGTGGTTTGGTTTTAGAAGTGGCGATTAAGAAATCCAGGGGATAGAACAAATGTTACCAATGTTTCCTAATCTTACCTGTATAGACACGTATTATTTTTGTGCCCGCAACTTAGAGGTCATTAGTATGAAGAAAAGAAAATACAGAGAGTTTCAGAATAGCATGTGCTAAGTTGGCGTTCGTTGCGGTCGCCCGCTATTTCCCTCACTTGACGGGTTACGTATGATGCAAGCTCAGTGGCTCCAACGCGAAGCTTTTCGTTTGCTATTTTAAAACTGCCTAATGAAAAAAGAGAACGGGATAATTAAATAGCACTGTCTCGCCGCAGTGGTCTAGTGGTTATGGCGCTCAACTGCATGCTGACACAAAGGTCACGGGATCGAATCCCGGCGGCGGCGCCTGCGTTTTTGACGGAGACGAAAAATGTTTGAGGCCAGTGTACTTGTAGGTACACATTAAAGAACCCTAGGTGGCTGAAATTTCCGGAGCCGTCCGCTATGGCGTCTCTCATTATCATATGGGGTTTTTGGGAAGTTAAAGTCTAGATTAATTAGCACTGTGGGATACAATTTGTTATTTACTTTCTAATGTCGGGACTGCTACGATAGCAAGAGCCTAGAACTTACTAGTCAATTCCAGAACTTCAAACATAAAAAAAGAGTCCGCACGCTGAATTCATTTGTTGTTTACAACGTCAAATAGCTCGATTAAAATATTGTATGTTGCGTCACGATAGCTCTACACCATGCAGTGCTCTCTCTCTCCCTCTCTCTCTCTCACACAACACACACACACACACACACGCACACACACACACACACACACGGGTTTTTCCCATTTACTTATGTAATGATTTCAAAATACTGCAGGCCAACTTGGCCCTAGCAGGAGGAGCAATACACATATAAGAACAAAATACAAGGATGGCCTAATACATAAAATGGTACAATTTGAAACTAATTTGTGCAATTGAAGCATAAAATTAATAACGCTCTTACATTGAGAAATGAAGCGCCATAAGCATTAAGGAAACAAATAATCTAACAAAACATATGGTCTTCCGGAGCTTTGACAAAGTTTGCCGACGTAATTACTGAATCTGGAAGTCTGTTCCATTCCTATATTGTTTTGGGAAAGAAGCTACTTTGAAATGACTTAGTTTAAGCAAAAAACGGTTTCAGTGCATGAGGTCTAGTGTGTCTTGTTCGTCTTGCGTTAACAGGATGAAGGTAAGATGAGTCACTTACATTCAAGCCACCAGCCATTATGTAGGAACTTTATGCGATGAAACTTCCTTCTGGACTGTAACGAAAATATTTCGTTTTTGATCATAGGGGCGCTAGGAAAATCTGTTCGCAATGAAAATGAATCTAATAGTCTTCCGTTGAACCATTTCGAGCTGATTAGTGTCGTTCAACGTAACTGGATCCCAAATTTGTGACGCATACTTTAATTTTGATCGCACGAAGGTGTTCACAGAGGGCAAGCGTACCTGAGGAGGAGATGACGGAGTCTTCTATACGCAAAAAGCGCAACTTCCTAATTGCCTTCGAGCATATCTCTGTAATATGTTTAGTTCATGATGAATTATCAGTAAAGGTGACTCCAAGGTACTTGTAACTGTCAACTGTCTGAATGGGAACGGTGCTGGATTGGTACTCAAATATTATTCAACATTTTTTCTAGTGATTCTTAATAAAACTGTTTTCTGTACATTTAGCTGCATATTTCAAGAGTGACACCAAGAACTTATGTTATCAATTGCTTGTTGGAGGCAATCTTGGTCACTATTAGAAGAATTTCTTTAAAAATTATGCAGTTATCTGCAAACAGCCTTCAAATAATAAATTAAAATAAATTAAATAATGTTCAATATTGAGTTTAATGTTTAAAATAAGTTCACTCAATAATTCTTCAATATTTCAATTTGCGCCCCGATATGCTCTGCATTCTATACAACTCTTAGAGTGAACCAGGACTATGAACTGATATGCTCTGCATTCTATACAACTCTTAGAGTGAACCAGAACTATGAATTTTATACCAGTTTTATTTCTTAGAAAACACCTTTTCTATACATAGAAAACAGGAAGTGAGTGCTTGATTAGCAGTGATTTCAAAAGAAGCAAGAATGTTACTTGTTATTCAAGCCACTAAAAAAAGCTACAAACACAGATTGGTGGTTTTGTTGGCACGTTGCCGTTTATTTTGCGTTGTGATTTGATTCGCTTTCTACACTTCTGAAAACATACGAGTACACATTTGAGCAAAGTGATGAGATCCGTGTTCGCAAGACATATCGAACATTCCAATTTTGTATTTTATATTGAACTATATTTGATAAGATCACTACACTGAGTGGATGTTCACGATTTCTTTGTGTAATTTTAAGAACCGCTACATCGCCGTGCTCAACTCTGCGCCTTAAACTTATGTGGTTAAGGTTTTGTAGTTTCCCCCTTTTCGAGTAGTTTGCCGTACACTGATGCCTGTTGTTAACGTATTTTATTACACACATTTACACTTACAAAAATAATAAAAAAATATTGGAATCTAGAAAACAGATTGGGTCATATCCTCTTCTGCGTCTTGCTCATTTTTCTTGTAGATGAATTGATAATATTGAAATTCAGTGCAACTGCCCTACTTATGATTAAGCTTTTTTTTTTTTTAATTTGCAAGGCTGCATACCTTTCAACGAGTATTTTTTTTCTTGCATAAGCAGAACAAGTCCTCCAAAAAAAAAAGTTGTTTATGAGCTTGTTCTAGCGCTCAAGAAATAAGCAATGTTTTTTTTTTTCAGTTCTAATTGCTTTTGAAAACATTTATGGCTTGCTATCCAGATTTCTGAACTCGGCAGCTCTTTTCCAAATACGTGTACATACGTTAAGTTCAGTTACGGAGAGTGTTTCGGTTGTCGAGCAATTTGGAGTGCAGTCTTCAGCATATTATCCAGCGATAATTCTCAAGCTTCTTTTAACCAAGTGAGCTCATGTTATCAACTTCTTACATCGATCCAGGTACTTTATAGAGTATCACTTTTGAGCCACTAGCACAGTTTTTTTTCTTTTACGAAAAGAAAAAGAAAGAATAAAAAAAGCGAGCGATCTTGGTCGCTGGCGAGCAGCCTGCTGTTCACCTCAGATACGTTCGCTGAAAGCACAACCGGTGGCTTCACGTGAAAACGCACACAAATGAAAAACAGTGAAAATGTAAAAGCAGTAACAAACATGAGCAATAACAACATTTTTGTACATGGCCTCAGAAGGCCGAATAGCCCAATGTGGGCGCTGCTACGACGACGATCTCCTCCAGGTTGTCCATATGCCGCCGTGTTTTTCCGGGTAAGACAGTGGATCTTCTGGCTCGTTCCGGTTGGGAACCATATTTTCCTCAAAGCTTTGTAGCATGCGAAGCATGGTGCCCAGTGTCTGTTGGCAAAAATAGAGTTGAATGAGAGATGAGGAAAACAGTGACTAAATCTGGCTTGGCGATGCGCTTACGCTACGAAAACACAAACAACGCAAGAGATAGAGTTTAACAGGACAAGCGCCAACTTCAACTGATTTGATTATTCACTTAGTAAGCGCGTCGCCAAGCCTAACATTGAACCAACTAGTCCCTTTCATTGGAATACTGACTAAATCTGGCAAAACCATTCTAGGTGCGAACGCACCCCCCCCCCCCCCCCGGGATATCTCGACCAGCCTTCTACTTATTGGAACATGCGTGTAACGGCGGAGTTGTTAGAACACCGCTAGATTTTTCATTTTGTTGTGCGCAGCTTTGCCTGTAGCAGGTGTTTAAAAAAAATTGCAAAGCCTGACTGCTTGAAGGTATCTAGCTAAGCACTAGGGCTAAGTCCTATACGATGGGCAGAATTCCTGTGTTATAGGCGCAGTCCTAATAGCTCTAAAAATACAAGGTGTAATTGAAACTTCGCCACACATTAAAGTGAGCAACTCAATGCAGCTTGGCATTGCTTTGAACGTCAGGAGCCGAACTACAGTGCTGTCGGTAGTGCTGCGTTTTTGTGAATGCCGAACATCGAATGGCTTTACTTGACCAATAACAATGAAGATTGCACCTTCTACCAGGCTAATGATAATGTACCCACAGTACTTTGGCTGCTGAGTTTGCTGGGCTCCCTGACCCGGTTACCAATAAGTATTATGCCACACTTGACGAGGTGTCCGGAGATGAGCTTACGATCACCGCTCTAAATGTCAGACCGCTTGGCAAGCATTATGCTCACTTGGAACGCGATGACATCATACAAAGGTCGCACTTCCTGTGTCTAATGGTAACACGGTGGGTTTTGGTAATACTTTACGGGGCTTGCCTCTGCTATGCTGGTCTTTGGCGTTTGTAGTAGCAGTACCTCACAATATTTTATGAGTTGGCCCATACATAGAAGTGAGAAAAGTGTCCTCGAAAGTTCGTGCTTCGTCACGTGCGTAGCATGCTCGTTGCAAGTGACAATGTATCACAATGAGCGTCGGACATTATGCGAAGTACAAGTCTAAAACGTATAAAGTTGAATTAATACGGAGTGATAGTACGAAACAGCGACTGAGTTGCAAAGAAAAAAGTGTCTTACGTAGCACAGCACATGTTCCGTCTTCAAGAACAAGACAATAAGCGTAACCAAAAAGAATCAGAAAGGAAAAAACGGATAACATGGACGACGAAAACTGAATCGTAACAGAACCGTGAGATGACGATACTTCATTTGTGACAGGCACACATAAACGCTGATGTCAAGGAAAGACTGATATTTATATGAGTATGTGTGTTAGGAAAGAGGAAGAGAGAGGCAAGAAAATAAAAAGGCAAGGAGGTTAACCAGGCGCACATGTGATTTGCTAACCTGCGCTGAAAAAATAAGAAAAAAAAAGAAGCGGATCCCCCTATTTAGGATTCGGCATTACACGAAAGTGAAACGTGTTTTTACAGAGGTAGTTGACCGTTTATTGTGCATTGGTTCAGCGGCGGCACCAAGTTGCAAAATCACGTTAACAACCGCAAGCAGCTCGGAACTTTCAGCGCACAGCTCTAAGTTACATTTCCACGTAACTAGCATACACAGGACAAGCGCAGGCTAGCAACTGTCATAGCTCGACACTCAAAGCACGCTGTTCAGACACAAAGAAAATCGCAAGAAACGAGCGTACAAGTAAACACAGGACAGCTGTCACAGTTATTCCTGCTTCGTGTGTCAGCATCGCGCTCCTTCTGTAAACGCGGCCGTGGCAGCGTGGGAACTGACCTTCGTCTTCTCTCGAATCACGAGTTGGATAAGCGCGCGCACACAGGAAAGACCAGGCTTTGTGGAGGCGACAACCTTTAAAGGGCGTCCACGCTAGAGAGAGTATGGTTGTGGAGGCGTGGTGGACCCCCGGAATAAAACACTTTCGTGTTAAAAGAAGGAAGCTGAGATAGGAAGGTGGTAATTCAGCCTAGTTTTACAATGTTGCAAACTACACATCATTTTGCTCTAGAAAGTTCTACACTAGAGAAAGTTGTTTATGTGACGTCGAAACCAATAAGAATGTGCGCACGCACCCTTCTTCGTATGTTGGCGAGGTTGAACATCTCGCACGGATCGATCTCGAGGTCGAAGAGGTAGGGTGGCTGCTGGGATACGAAGTTACTGGGGCGCCTGCCGAGCACGCCACAGTCCACCCTGGCGTCCTTCCTCCAGTTGTATCTCAGGGGAAGCCGGTTGGCGTTGTAGAGCATTCGCAGCGCTTTGGCCGCTTGCGAGTTTTCCATGAGCCAGTTGAGCTCTTCTTCTGCCTGCGATGTTGGCCTGCGCTGGCCGGTCGTCTTGACGTGCGCGTCGGACGAGCCTCTGTAGGGTGCGTCGTACACGATCTTGTGCTTTCCGTAACGCAGGGCGCCTGCGCCCGTCACCGGGTCGATGTTGACCAGCACTTCCTTGCGCGGCGAGCGCCAGCCGCGAGACAGGGCCTCCCACATGTTGTAGCCGTCCACGTAGCCCAAGTTCGAGGTGTTGCCCCCTGCGCGGAGTGAACGAAAATACGTCTTGGCATGTGACAACACTACAAATGTGGGTAGAGTAGGGGTTGCCTAGTAGGGGCATGCCTCAAAGCATGCCCAAGAGGCAAGGCCAAAGACAGTGGCTTGCACTGCGAATGAGCTTGCTTTGCAGCAATACTGTTAGCTCAGAATCGTCTGTGGATTGCAGAAAGATAATTATCGTCATTATGAACCGGCACGCGCTCAATGACCATTCAATCGCTCCGTACAGATGCTAAAAAGGCTGTGTTCCAGTATTCGCCGTAGACGGCTAAGTGGACCCCAGCCATCTGAAGCGCCATTACGATTCTTACGCAGCCGGCAAGTGGACAGCTTCAAGAACACGGCATCATGGACAAAAACGATGAAGGCTTCATTGCTGTTCAAAACACATGGCGGCTCAGCGAACTACACCGATTTCGACGGAAGGGTCGTCTGTTCACACGCAAACGCTTTTCCAGAAGCGCAATGTGACTAATCTTCAATTTTTCATAGATTTGAACACGAAGTAAGTTAAGAATATATTAGTTGCGTTTCTTTATCTTAGCTTGCTCTTCTCGACGTGAGGAGGCGTCTCGTCACGTAGACGCGTCCCATTCCTCGGAAAACATAGGCTTGATTTTGTCTTCTAAGCTGTCGGCGTAGGCTGTCTACTAATGCTGCCTAGAATTGGAACACGGACCAACATAAGCTGTAGTCATGTTTAGTATAGTATTGCAAGGGGCAGGAGAGATAGAGATGAGAGGGCAAAGGCCTGTAGCCAAGCCAGGACCAGCTGTGTCAGCCAGCTCATCTGTGACCCAGTCTTACGCGAATTAGTGCAAGTTGTGCTCATTTTTCAGTATTTTTTTCATTAACGAATTTAACAATATGGGTCACAATATGTCTTTCTTGAACTTTCAGTGGCTGTGACTCATATTTGTCAGGTCATCTATTCAAAGCAGCTGCGAAGAAACTGACCACGGCGGTGGTCAGATCTGCAACGCAGCAGAGGGTGCTAAGAATCTCTGGGTCCGGACAGGCCGCCATTGTAATCTGAACTTGGCAACGTTTAACGCTAGAACCTTATCTAGTGAGGGAAGTCTAACTGTACTATTCGAGGAGCTAGATGGTGCTAAGTGGGATATAATAGGGCTCAGTGAGGTTAGGAAGACCGATGAGGCCCATACGGTGCTACAGAATGGGCACGTCCTTTGCTATCGGGGCTTGTCTGACAGAATATAACTGGGAGTGGGGTTCCTAAATCATATAAACATAGCTGGTAACATAAAAGAACACTATAGCATTAATGAAAGGGTGGTAGGTATCGCAATTAAACTGAATAAGAGATACAAGATGATGGTGGTACAGGCTTACGCGCCTACATCCAGCCATGATGACGCATTAGTTGAATGCTTCTATGAAGACGTGGAATCGACAATGAGTATAAGGTAAAAAGACAGTATACTATACTGATGGGAAACTTTAATGCAAAAGGAGGGAAGAAGCAGGCTGGAGACCAGGCAGTAGGAAATTATGGCGTCAGTACTAGAAACACCAGAGGAGAGCTACTAGTGGAATTCGCGGAACGCAATAATGTACGGATTTTGAATACCTTCTACTGAAAACAAGGAAACCGTTAGTGGACATGGAGGAGCCCTAATGGCGAAAATAAGAACGAAATAGACTTTTAATGAGTGCACAACCAGGCATCGTGCAGGATGTGGAAGTGGTTGGCAAGGTACGATGCAGTGACCATAGAATGGTACGGTCTCGAATTCACCTAGACATGAAGAAGGAACGACAGAAACTGATACGCAAGAAGCCAATCAATGCGCTAGCACTGAGAGGGAAAGTACAGGAATTCAGAGTCTCGTTTCAGAACAGGTACTCGGCTCTTAGTGAGGAAACTAACCTTAGCGTAGATTTAATGAATTATAATCTGACGAGTATCATTACGGAGTGTGCAGTGGAAGTTGGAGGCAGGGAAGTTAGACAGGACACTGGCAAGCTTTCCGAGGAAACGAAGAATCTCATTAAGAGGCGTCAAATCATGGAAGTCTCAAGTGCAACCGACAAAATAGAACTGGCAGAGCTTTCGAAGTTGATTAATAGGCGTAGGGTTTCCTATGTAAGAAGGTATACCATGAAGAAAATTGAAAATGCTTTGAAAAACGGTAGAAGCGTCAAAGCAGTGAAGAGGAAACTTGGGATAGGCAAATATCGGATGCATGCCCTAAAGGACAAAAAAGGCAAAATAACTACCAATATGGATAGGATAGTTAAAATAGCGGAGGAGTTTTACAGAGATCTGTACTGTAGCCGGGACAACCACGACCTTAATACCATAAGATTTAGCAGTAACCCAGATGACACCCCATTAGTAATGATAGAAGAAGTCATAAAAGCTTACGAGAGCATGCAAAGAGGCAAAACTGCTCGTGAGGATCAGGTAAAATCAGATCTGCTGAAAGATGGAGGACAGATTGTGCTAGAAAAACTAGCCACCCTGTTTACGAGGTGTCTCCTGACGGGAAGAATACCAGAGTCTTGGATGAATGCTAACATCATCCTAATAAATAAGAAAGGAGATGACCAGGACTTGAGGAATTACAGTCGATCAGCTTGCTCTCTGTAGTGCACAAGCTATTTACAAAGGTAATTGCTAACAGAGTAAAAAAAATGTTAGAATTAAATCAACCAAAAGAACAAGCAGGATTTCGAACAGGCTATTGTTGAAATCGACCACATTCATACTATCAATCAGGTAATAGATAAATGCTCAGAATATAACCAACCACTATACATAGCCTACATAGATTACGAGAAGGCGTTTGATTCAGTAGAAATATCAGCCGTCATGCAGACACAGCGGAATCAGGGGGTAGATGAAGTATATATAGACATTCTGGAAGAAATCTACAGGGGATCAACTGCTACCATAGTGCTTCATAAAGAAAGCAACAGAATATCAATCGAGAAGGGTGTAAGGCAGGGGGACACAGTCTCCCCAATGCTATTTACCGCGTGCTTACAGGAAGTTTTCAGAAGCCTAGAATGGGAACAGTTAGGGATAAGAGTTAATGGAGAGTACCTTAGTAACCTGCGCTTCGCCGATGACATTGCATTGCTGAGTAACTCAGGGGACGAATTGCAACTCATGATTACTGAGTTGGAGAAGGAGAGCAGAAAGGTGGGTCTTAAAATTAATCTGCAGAAGACAAAAGTAATGTACAACAACCTCGGAAGAGAGCAGCGCTTCGAGATAGGTAATAGTGCACTTCAAGTAGTAAAGGACTATGTCTACTTAGGGCAAGTAATAACCGCGGAGCCTAACCACGAGATTGAAGTAGCTAGAAGAGTAAGAATAGGGTGGAGCACATTTGGCAAGCATTCTCAAATTATGGCAGGCAGATTGGCAAATCCCTCAAGAGGAAGGTATATAACAGCTGTATCTTGCCGGTACTTAGCTACGGAGCAGAAACCTGGAGACTTACAAAGAGGGTTGAGCCTAAATTTAGGACGACGCAGCGAGCAATGGAAAGAAAAATGGTAGGTGTAACCTTAAGAGAGAAGAAGAGAGCAGGATAGATTAGGGAACAAACGAGGAGTTAAGGATACATAGTTGAAATCAAGAAGAGGAAATGGACATGGGCCGGGCATGTAGCGCGTAGTCAGGATAACCACTGTTCATTAAGGGTAACTAACTGAATTCCTAGAGAAGGCAAGCGGGTTAGGTGGAGACAGAGAATTAGGTGGGAAGATGAGATTAACAAGTTTGCGGGTATAAATTGGCAGCAGCAAGCACAGGGCCGAGTTAACTGGCGACACATGGGAGAGGCCTTTGTCCTGCAGTGGAAGTAGTCAGGCTGATGAGGAGGATGATGATGATGATCTATTCGAAGACTCATTATGTCTTTTATCTCGTTTGAGTAATTCCTGTTCACGGGCAAATGGGTCTCATCTGTGTATACACGCACGTAGTGTATGTTTTTACGTAATGTGAGAGGTGGTTGAACGTTTTGTTGCTTTGTTCGCTTTTTTTACCTTCTGAGATGAATGAAAAAAACAATTTAATTTGTTGTTCAAGTGGCCGCTGGTGGGCCGATTCGTACGATAGAATTACCTGCAGCGAAGTAAAGTGTAGGCAGCCAGTCGGATATGTGCATGAGTTGCCGGGACACGCGGCGACGCTTCTGCAACAGTGGGCTCCATATGAACGCTGGCACTCGGACTCCGCCCTCCCATAGCGACATCTTTGTCCCGCGCAGGGGCCAGTTGAATCCGCTGTTGGAGTGGGTGCCGTAGGGCAGTGCCCCATTGTCGCTACTGAACACTATTATGGAGTTCTCCAGCATACCGGCAGTCTGCAGAGCTTCAGTGAGCCTTCCTATGGACTCATCTAGGTTATCAACCATGGCTGCAAGCGAGATAGATCAATACCGTCAAACAAACAAACAAACAAACAAACAAGCAAACAAACAAACAAACAAACCATGTAACAGACAGACAGACAAAGAAACCAAAACTCAGTACTATATGTGTTATGCCTAAGACAATTTTTCGCATGGTCAGGTGGTTGATGATTCTAAACTACAGAGCGCACATGCGTTATGGGACGTATAGAAAAGCACAGGTGGCACACGGCAAATGTCGATATATATATATATATATATATATATATATATATATATATATATATATATATATATATATATATATATATATATATTACTGCAGAGCAACAATGTAGGGGGTTGCGAGTTTGCTTGTCCTGTAATCTGGGTGCTCTTCTAAGTCGCGCACGAACTTGCGCTTTGCAGCTTAGCGCAACTATGCATATAAGGAATACGGGCAAGAGCACTGCAGATTGTACTATTGGAGCCCATAATCTTTCGAGCCTCATATAGTCCGAATGGTCCGCATGTAAACCCTTGCACAAAAAGTGGCTGCTCAAAGTACGAAAACATGGTTGCATGGCAGTGTTACCAGTGAGTGGCCATCCCCGAATGCATTTCTTCTTAGCTTGTTCGTCCTTACTGATTGATAAATCTCGCTATTCAACTTTATTTGGCTCTCAATACAGTCATTCTCCTAGTACCAACCATTTTAGTACGAATAAAAAAAAAGGTGATCTATTGCATCTGGGACCTACCGAACTTCGCATCTAGTGAAAGACTTGGATAGACAAGAAAATACAAAAAAATAGAAAAATAAAATTTTAAGTCAGAATAATGTCATACTTTCTTTAATTGAACACTGGTGCTTACGGGACAGCTGTATACGAAGAAACTGTAATAAGTTCTTGACCACTGCAGTGGTGAAGAACAATACGCCAACAACCTAAGAATACTGTTAAGAAACATATTTAACCCTCGTTATTCTAAACCCCATTATCGCTGGTGTGAAATAGCCGTTCCGTCGAACATATCATTAAAGATTCTTGTGATTGCTCTTCGTTATCGCGACCATGTAGTTGCGCACAACGATTTTTTTATCTTTCAGATATTGCGCGTAGTTACTGCATGAAGGGTGCAGCAGCTGGGACCCTCTATTACCTGCAAACATGGTCCTGTTGCTGTCCCCAATGTAGTCAAACTTGCGAACATTCTCCTGCGGTGCCTGCAGGGGCTCTTTCTCCGTGGCTGCGTGAGGTGCCAGGTGGCTGAGGTACAAAAACAGAGGCTACCGAAAATAATGAAGAAGAGCCAAGCGTCCGTCAACCTTGAGCGCGAAAGAACGGCGGCTTGATTGTTCGCTGCCTGCGGCCCTGGCGAAACACCTTCAAAACGAACGTCAGCTAATGTTATTCTGCCCAACAGTTAGTCCTCTCAAAGGACAAACATAACTTTTACGCAATCTAGAAAAGCAGGCGAAGCTGGAGTATCTAAAGAACAACATGAGAGCTAACTTTATTAAGTCAATGCTGTCAGCAGAATAGGGACTTTACGAGCACGATAAACGGGCGCTAGCATGCATGGATTCCCCATATACTTTGAAGGAAAAATAGCACCGCCAAGTTCTTTAGAAATTTTAATCACACAGCGAAACCGAACCAACGGCTAAATCGAGATTACTTGGAAGGTGTAGTGGTTAGATGAAAGCACGCGATGAAAAATTCGTAATAGGGGCTGTGCCAGAGCCGATGCTTTGACAAGCGCATTTGTCTTCTTCAAGGCTCCAACATAAGAATGACAAATTCGCTTGTCGAGCAGTGGGCTCCAGCGCAGCCACTGTTTACACGTTTTCATCTCAACAGTTCTTGACTACGTCTATATTAAACCACCGGTTACACGCAAAAAAATCACGACGACCACAATTATTCCTTGGTAATGTGCAGTACCTAACACGTTTATGCCCATGTACTATAAGCCGGTATTACTTGTGCATTAGTAAAAATGTTGAAATTCTTCTAAGGTCTGAATCACGCATTATGCATTATCTTTCAGGATTAATTTCTCCTAAACCATTCTGTCGTCTAGTTCAGCGTAAAGTAGATAGGGTAGGTACGTATTCACTGTCGTGAATGGGATTGAAAAAACGAAAGAGGCAAGAATAAGCATGCAAACCTGGACCGTGTTAGAATGTAAGCTCTGTAAACAATGGCAACAAAAAAAGCTTTTTTTTTTTTGGACCAAACACAAGCAGGCGAATTTATTCTCGCCAGACCTGAATACCACCACCTGATCACGAAGAAGAGTTTCGTCTTCGAATACATTTTGTATTTCCCCAATTTCAACTCAATTCGCAGTTCGCAATTCGTGTGAACAAAGACGATAGGTTATGGAACACCGTCCAATCCTATGAAGGCATAGCTGATTTAGCAAGTCACCTGAGATTTGTTGTGGCTTTGGATGAGTGATATGGCGTGGTCGGCGAAAACATCGGTAGCGTATTGACCAAAGTTCTTGTTCGATGGCACCATGTTCATCCTAAAGTCCAGGCCGACGTGCCTTTTCTGCGATGAAAAAAAAAAGTCAAGGACATAAAAAATATTTATATTTCTAGCTTCCAAGAAGTGAACTGAAAATGCAGACCTCATTCATTACAGCACTAAAGGAACTTAGTAGGGTACCTTGGCACCAACATGCTCGAGAACCTCTGCGCTATATCATAACATAAATAATGCACAACATACTACAAATGCGATATACTCTACTCTAAAGTATACTACTTTGAAAGTTCTTTTTATGAACAATGACAATATTTATGAAAAGTGTAGTGACTGTCTCGTTTCTGTCTTCTTCGCAAAAGAACCCTTCATCGAAGCTGAATAGCTGCTGGACCTATAGTAAGACCAAGATGACTTAACAAAAGCTCATTTCAAAACTTTTGAATAATTAACGCAAGGACTATTGTTTCTATTCAAAAGCTGCAGAACGTGAATGATTCGTGGCACGCCCATTAAAAACAAAATTCAGCAGATCCCACGTGCCTAGGCAATAGATGTTATGCGAAGCACGCGGACGGAGGGTGAATGCGTTTTATTTCATTATTGAGTGAGACGTTATGAAGTGGCGCTAAATCTATGTACAAATCCCACCCACACACATACGTTAAACAGCCACATATTCTTTATAATACCAGTTGTCTACAGTTGTGTAGCAATACCAACAGCAACATGAATATTAGCCACATCAGAAGTGGTAAGCTGATATGAAGCACTGGTGTTTGCGCTGGCGCGTGCGAGGATGGTAGAGTTCAACACTTCTATGCAAGTCAACTTCAGCAGATGGCGCCGAACTACAGTTTGCCTTAACCTGACATGACGGCTGTATCATCTAGGAGTACATATGTAATGTTATAAAATTGAATGGCCAGTATTTAAACCACAGTAGATCTTACTAGAACATTAAGGGTCTATTTTAACAGTCCTCCCAAGGCCTGGCGTGCCTCTCTTATAGAATACTTCATTACCACGCAGAATACCACAGGGGCTTCATTCCTGCTGGGGCAGTGGCATTTATTGCTTGCAATATTCCAATCAACGCTGCCTAGGGCAGCTTTTTCTTAACGATCAAGTGTTAAAGTTAACCATGTTTTTTCTCACTGTTCCTGGGTAGATGTAAAATGTCAATCACCTGTGGCTCATACCCGCATACCAGTGGCACATACCCGCCTCCGGATATGTGCCAGGGTTTCTTTTTGAAAGTGTTTGACAACTCATTGTGTAAAAACGAGGGTGACAGAATGGCAACATTAGGCGTCAATGTGAAAAATTTAGCTGTAAAAGTTACACTTACATATTGGTTTCTATGGTGATAATAGTCGATGAATCCGTTGTAGTATCCGAAAAATGAGTCGAAGCCACGGTATGTTGGTGTATATTCTTTCTCGAAATAGCCCAGATGCCACTGTAATGGAAAGACAAAGGATAAAATCTCAGGCAACTGTGGCACATCTGAACGTAATGCGGTAACATTGGAAGTAACACAAGCTTAACTGTTCGCCCTGCATCTCTCACCTCCATCAGTTTAGTACTTCACCTACACTTTCACTGGTTCCCATCATACGTCGTGGCGGATAAAAACCTCCGCGTAAAGCACTGCGTACCTGTCGACAGCTAGTTTATATAGAAATGGTCAAGTCATTTTGAGAATGCAACCATCGTGATTAGCTTTCGCTGCTCGTAGTCCTAACCGTACTAGTCCAACGTAACCAAAAACACAAATAAACAAAAAGAAGTCTTCTCGTGCGGTCAACACAAACAGCAGTGTGCCGACACAATATAGCACTTTGCAGTCATGTTGGCATTCATTACATCACACGCGTAATGAAATTTACCCTTTATTACTGAATGTCCTGCAATTAATAACAAAAATCGAAGGGTCTCCTTGCCGGTCCATGGTAACACACAGTGACACCGCACATACCATGTAGAACTTGACGTCTTTAATGTACTGGTGTAGTTCGGTTATTTTCTCAATGACTGCAGCTTTCTAACAGGCAGGTAGCGATAACGTCACCGCATTTTGTACGTAGTGATTTTTTTATGCTTCAAATCTTGTACGATAGTAATGGAGTAATCGAAGGGATATAAACATCCACCTCTCGACAGCAAGGCAGCTAGGACCAAACAGTACAGAACTGCGATCTCTGTCTACAACGCGTCCCTCAATCTGTCTCATTCCATCTTCCTTACTTTTCTGTCCCCATTTCTCCCTTCTCCAGTGCAGGGTAGCAAACCAGATACTTGCTTTCCAGTTAACCCCCCTGTCTTTCTTCTTACCATCTCTCTCTATCTCTCTCTCTCTCTCTCTATCAATACCTAATGCCTCAATAAAATGGAGTGTTCATAGAAGCAATAGATATTTTTGTTGGGTCATGGGACAAACTGAGTACTCCATTAGCATTGTGCCTCTGCTCGGCATTGGCCTTTGCCGATCTGGACAACTGTTGACTATAGCTCCCGCTGTGGGCATATTTCTGGCTTGCTCATGACCGAACTTTAAAAAGAAAAAAAAAAACGCGTGGGCTGGTCGTTTGCCTGTGGGCCGATGCGATGCTGCATCCAACCGCACAATCAGAACCCTCCTTATTCTCTTCCTTGATGTGAACCTGTTATGCTGCGAGCGAAACCTGCGTCTTCCCGAAAGCCTTTATGTTCATGCACAGCATCAAAACACGTTTGACTGTTGTTCATTCTTTTTTTTTCTGATAACAATAGTACTTTACCTTTCCGACCAGGTGCGTTGCGTAACCAAGCTCCTTAAGATACTGTGGCATAATCTTCAGTTCAAGAGGCAGGCCCCATGGCTCGGGACTCCTGATAACCCAGTGCTGCATACCTGCGAAATAAAAAAAAAAAAGTATTGGCAGTGACGGAAGTTACGTTCCTTCATACGTGAAAGACTTTATTCCAGTGGTTTGATAAGTTTACCGCCCGCTGCGCTCACAGAATAGTGCATATGTTACGAATTTGGCTGGCGCTGAGTTGTAGATTACAGTTAGCGGCCCCTTTGCGGTTTACGTTTTAATGGTATGCGTGGAACGTAAACTTGGAGTCTTACTCGAACGTGTAAGAAGCTCGAGGCTAGCTTGCTAATGGTACATTTTGAAATGTCACTAATTGCGTAATGAATGTCGTCACTGGTTTCATTCAGGAAAGTAAACTGTAGAGGCCAGATCACCCACTGAAGTAAAATTTAGTAGGAAATTGCATGAATAGAATAAATAAATTCTGGACTAAGGAAATCATATATCTTAACATGAGTAATGAATGAACACAATTTTTGTTACATAACCCACCGAACGTTTTCAAGTAGTATTTTCTTCGTATATCGGTGACGGCTTCGCATCAAGCTGTATTCTTTTTTTCAGCGGTCACATTCTGCAAGTGAGACACTTACTTATCGTAAACAAATACGCGCGCGCCTACACAATGAGGGAGACGTACCATTAATTTATAGACCAAGTGCTTGAGACTACTACAGCTTGTAGTTACACTTATCACTGCTGCACTGCCGCCCTCTCTAAATAATTAGTTGGTGCGCATAAGTTAACGTGACATTTAAGGATCAACAGAAATTGTTATGATGATTGGGCCAAGCACCGGGGTAGCACACGTGTTACCATTAATCTCCAGTACAATGTCCATTCGAGCAAGCAGACGAGTGACAACACGTGTGTACAGTGTAGCAAAGGGGTGGAAAAGAGAACTGAGGATGAGGAGCAACGAAAGGAGGCACACCATGTCCCGTGACAAGGGTCCCTTCTGGTTGTTGATATGCTTCACTGCATCACGAATCCGCATTGCGGCGCAGCGGATTTGGTTTTTCTTCTCTACAATATGCCGTAAATGTTTTGTTGCAGTTGTCTAGAACATATTCAAACGTCGCGAACATACTTTTTTGCTTGCATATTTGAAGGACAACTATAGAGAGTGGTTGAAGGTGGCTGCAAAACGCACAACCGATCGACATCCTGTTGAGAGATCGAATTGGTATGGCACTTCAGTTTGACCAATGTTTGCCCGAGAGAAATTAGACATATTCTACGCTGCATTCTGTGTAGCGTGTATCTTTATAGAACATGTAGCGTATGTATGCATGAATTTTGTATTAAAAATGACCGTGAGCCGTTGAGTGGTGGTGATCTTCCGAGAGCTCACCTGTGTGTATAGGATACATGCCGGTCATAAGTGCTGACCTGGACGGCGTACACATCGGCTGAACATAGTAGTTGTTGAGGATGATGCCGTCAGCCGCAAGTGTGTCGATATTGGGGGTGGGAATTTGCGATGAGCCATGGAAGCTGACGTCGTCCCAGCCCTGTATGGAAGGGAGTAATGGGATGTAATGACGCTGGTGTCTGAGTGGCCGCCAGTTTGCAGGAGCACTACACAGTGAAAACTCAATATGTTGTTCTAGATATAATCCTTCTCACGTGGCGATTATGACGAAAGGGCGTTGATTTTTTTCGCATAGATAACTTCTTCGCAATCTTCGAACTTCATATGCTCAGCAAGGGCAGGAAGACGTCAGAGAGGTCAGCTAATGACAACTGTCATCAGTGAATGCTTTGTATCCAGCTACCATGCATGCTGCCAAGAGCTTTCTCATTTCTTCCGTCACATACGCTTTTAACCATTTAGAGCTTTGTAATTTAATTAGCGAATGCGACGTGCACCTGACGGCTTTCCCTGAATTTTTCTGCTATACTCATCATCTAAACACTCGGTGAATTTTCATCTTGAGTATCATGTTTCTTATAAACTCCAAATAGGTATGCATGAAATCGTACAAAATGCAGTGCCCTTTGGAATAACTCCTGCTTAATAAGTTAACATTTTCAGGTGTTACAAAAAAAGTGTTACGTCTGTCCAAGCACTTTCGCACAAAACATACGAGGTACGCGCATTGTTCTTGGCGAATTTAGTTTCTTCATTGGAGCTTATTCACACTCGGCAATAAATTTAGCCGACACTGTCTGCTCCTGCATGACGACCGTGTTAAAGGTTGTCCTGTCACACTGATAACAATCAAATATTGCGTAATAGGGAAACGTATTCTAAACGAGAACTAACGATAATAATAAGGGCTAGGTTCTCACGTCCCAAAAACACATTATGATTAGAAGGGACGCCGTAGTGGAGGGCTCCGGAAAGTCCGACCATCTGTAGTGTTCTTTAAAGTGCACTAAAATTGCACAGTACACGGGCTTCTACGATTACGCCTCCATCGAAATGCGACCACCGTGGTGGGGATCAAACCCGTGACCTTTGGTTCTGCAGCCGAGCACCGTAACAGCTGCACCACCGCAGTGGACTGAACGAGCGCTGGGCTATTGTTAACGACCACTCACTTTGTCAGTACCCCGCCTATACATATAGAAAAAATAGGTCTCGTTATTTCATTCACATTCAATGTGAGCTATCAGTTCTTCGTCCGCCGCTGGTGGTGTGGTGGTTGAGGTGCTCGGCTGCTGACCAGAAGGTCGTGGGTTCGATAGCGGCTGCGGTGGTCGCATTTTGATGGAAGCGAAATTGTAGAGGCCCGTATACATCGCGATATCTGCACACGTTAAATAGCATCACATGGTCTCAAAATTTTGGAGCCCTCCACTACGGCTTCTCACACAGTTATAACGTGGTTTTGGGACGTTAAACCCCGCGTGACATTATTATTAACTATCGTTCTTCTTGAATCGTGGTCATATTTCTTTAAAAACGAGAATGTGCGTTCATCAGTCACAAGTTAAACAGTACCGCAACTTGCGGCTCCGATTTACGCACTGGGGCGAATTCCGACGTGACATTCTGAGCAAGTGACCATCCTCTCTGGTATACTTTGAACTTGCACAGGAAAGACCACAGGAGAAACTGACGACAAAGCTATTTATATTGACGATGAAGCTATTTCCGTTAAACCGTTCATCCATCAATCCATCCATCTATTTATCCATCATTTTGTTGCGCGATCAACGGTGTCCACAACACGTCGTGGAAGATGCCTTGTTTAGACGACAATAAGACACCCTACTTGTAATTACCCATGTGCACTTACCAGATCATCAACGAGGACAAAGATGATATGCGGTAGCGCCTTCTTGGACACTGCGACTGATGCCCAGAAGAGAACCAGCAACGATCGCATCTTTGTGCACCTTCAGCGCTTGTCTGCATAACACAGGATCGATACTTGACGCAACATTTACAATCAACATGCTTATTGGCGAGGAAGAGAGATAAACAAAAAAGGAAGACAAAGAGGTTAACAATCACGCATTTTGCTGGCTGCATCATACACGGTGAGGGGAACAGAAATAAAAGATAAGATAGATAAGAAAAAAGAAGAGTAGGAAAGCTAACCTAAAAACACCTAATGCGAACGCACAAGACATGCGTACACAGGCTAGTAGATCAGAAACGTTCGAGAAGTCTGGTCGACTTGAGGAAGAACAGGGCTTTTGTGGCCTTTAGCATCTACGAGACCGTAAGCCAAGGTCCCAAACTTTTGTTTTTCGCAAGTGCTTTTGTATCAGTGCGATGGAGCTTGGATTCCTTAACATTTTTTTCTCTACTGAACTTTAACAGCTGTGTGACGTATTGAAGCTCAACTTTAGACCGTGCAAAGCAAAAAGGAATGATCATCACCTATGAATAGGCGCGCCCTCTCGTTCTCTCTTCTTCCTGCGCTTCGCTACCAGAGCACGTAGCGCCGATTTGTCCAGCTTGAGATGCAATAACTCTGATATAAGGGAACGAGTACAAAGATAAAAAGGTGGATGGATGAAAAAGATAGATATAGAGAGATAACTAAACATTTTGATGAAAAAATTTCATGTGAAGGCGATACTGGAACCCCCGTATGGACGAGCTGAAACCAAGCGACCTAACCACTCGGCTATTGAATAACGCTAACAGAGCGCCGCATGCATCGCATAATAAAGTATATGTAGCAAGGGGGCAGAAAAAGGATGTGAGAAAGAGAAGGATGGGAGGGAGTAAAGCATAGGAAGTGTGAGAAAAGAGTGAAAGGAAAGGAAGACGAAGAGACAGGAAGCGACAAAATGAGAGATAATTAAAAAAAATATACAAATAGAAATAAAAGAAAGAAGGAGAAAGAAAGAATATGGAGAGAAATAAATAGAGATGAACAGAGCCAAAACAAATATATTAGCAAGAACGAAAGTAATTAGAGGAAAAGGAAGCAAGAGAAGAAGAAAAAAGAAACTTAACAACAAGCGGCGCAAAGCTACAGAGACAGTGCAGCCGATAGGCGCCTATAGCTTGTCCTGTCCTAATAGCTGAGCATCAGTAGTGACTGCGCGGTAACATTTGCCGGAACTCAGCAACATATTTGATTCGCGGTTACTTACTCGGACTGAATTTGAGTGTAGCCTGATGTAACAAAGTATAACTTAACCAAACCTGGCTGTGACATAAGAGAAACTTGGTTGATAAGAGCAAATTCTTACATAAAAAAATGCAAAACCGAACATCACTTCGTGATACCTTGCACAACAAAGCACGACCTCTAAAAAATGAGCAATACAGAGCATCACCTCGCAAAGGCCAGACACAAGAAGGTGCCGATTAGCTCCGCTGGTTCCCTAGCCTCGCGACTCTATGCAATATACGCAAACATTTTTACTACAAACTTTGCGGTACAGCTGATAAGCAAAAGTTCAGCATGAGTGTCATAAATATCAGGTTTCGTCTTTCTGAACTTCTGTATGCAGATTTTAGCTTAGGTATCCACATTTAATTGATTTGTGCTTTTCATGGCATTGAACGTTCACCTAAGAAATAAAATTCCGGCTTCTTCACTATACCACGCTATTTTTCATTATGGCCGACGTAATATGAATCTCCATTGCACTTTCTTCTCTTCTTGAGGTAAAACCTAAAGTTGTACCTTGAGTCACCTCTTTCATTTCATGAAAAGATTGACCCGCCAGAAAAATGCGCGCTGGTGGCCTTCACTCGCAAAGCAATGACCCCTTATGTCATCTCAATCTGCGGGCGACCGATTTCTTACGCCAAAACTCACCGGTTTCTGGGCATCATTATTGATAGGGACCTCTGTTGGAGTCCGCATGTGACCTATATGAAGAAGCGCCTGACCACTATTTCCCAACTGTTCAAGTTCCTGGCAGGAAAGACGTGGAGGATGTCAGTAGACGCAATGATAGAGCTCTACAGGGCCCTGTTTCTCGGTTTCCTCAGATATAGCTTGCCCGTGCTTAGCAATACCTGCAAGACCAATGTTCGTGTTCTACAGGCAGTACAAGCCCAAGCGCTGAAAGTGTGCCTCGGTCTGCCCAGATGTACGTCAACGGAAGCAACAATTGAAATTGCTGGTGACTATCCGATACAAACTCACATTGTTGTAGAAGTCCTCAGAACGCACATCAGACACTTCACACGTGCTCCCTGCCATCACCTTGCACCGTTGCCTTCAGAGAGGCGCCAAGCATCGTTTGCCAAAATGATTGTGAAATACAACGATAAACTTCCCTCGGGCTTCACTCCTGCATCTAAACCATCCATACCACCTTGGTGTCTTATTCGACCCACAGTGCATCTTAGTGTACCAGGGATCCGGAGGAAATCTGAGCTTTCGTCGCCCGTGCTGAAACAACTGTCTCTTCTTCTTTTGCATGAGAAATATTCAGACAGCATACATGCATGTGTACACCGATGGTTCCACGAACCACCAGTGTTCGTCAGGGGCAGTAGTTATCCCAGCAAGAGGTGTTACCATCAGCTTTAGGACTGACCACTTCACGGCATCTACAGCAGCGGAACTAGCTGCTTTACGCGTTGCCCTTTGTATGGTCAATCGGGAACCACCGCAACAATGGTCGATTTTCAGCGACTCAAGGGTCCCTACAATCTCTGCTCTCAGCACTGCGTCGCGGGCCATACGAACAGCTTGTTTTCGAAATCCGATGCCTTCTCCACACTTCACACGAGAAAGGGCATCATGTGACGCTTCAATGGCTGCCAAGTCACTGCGGCATCATAGGGAACGAACATGCCGATACTGCCGCGCGGGCAGCCCTTGAAGGAACATGAGAAGTCATACCACTTTCGAGGACCGATGCTGCCAGTAATCTTCGACGACTTGCGCGTGAAATCACGTTTTCACTATGGTGCCCACCAAGCATCGATACGAATCGTCAACACCACCTGTCCTCTTTGATGGCTTTCCGCATGCCCACTGGACTCGACCGAAGAGAAGCCACCCTTCTTCATTGCTTATGGCTAGGAGTGGCATTTACAAAATCTTATTCCTTTGTCATAGGAATGGCCGACAACGCTCTCTGCGATGCCTGTCATTGTGAAGAGACGCTACACCACATCCTGTATGACTGTCCGTTGTATGAAATCCAAAGACAGTCACTGGCGTCCGCTTTTGCGCGCATCGACAACAGCCAAATGTCTGTGGACACTATTCTGTCAAGTGCCCGAGAGAAAACATTCCAACAGAAGGCGACGAAAGCTCTGTTGAAATTCCTACGCGACACCGACTTGAACAAGCGACTGTAACAGCAATGTCACACACCGCGAAAGACAAGACTAGACTATGACTGAGTGTGCGCGCGTGTGCTGCCGAATGTGCTGTTTCTCTCTTCCCTCTCTGCTCTCTGTCATCTCCCCCATCCCTCTCCCATGCGCAGGGTAGCAAACCGGCTGCCTATAGGCTGGTTAACCTCGCTGCCTTTCTTTTCTCTCTATTTTCCTTCCTTGACCCGCCAAATAATCATTTCGCGCTATGTATGCCATGGCGAAAAAAAAATTCAGGGGATAGGGTGTTACAGGCCCGGTGTGCCACCCCCTGGCTACGCCATAGATAGATAGATAGATAGATAGATAGATAGATAGATAGATAGATAGATAGATAGATAGATAGATAGATAGATAGATAGATAGATAGATAGATAGATAGATAGATAGATAGATAGATAGATAGATAGATAGATAGATAGATAGATAGATAGATAGATAGATAGATAGATAGATAGATAGATAGATAGATAGATAGATAGATAGATAGATAGATAGATAGATAGATAGATAGATAGATAGATAGATAGATAGATAGATAGATAGATAGATAGAAAATGGTGCAGTCTGTTAGCACGATTGGAAAATATACCTGCGCAGCTGTAAACTGGAACAAACTCTTTTCAATTGCGCCTTGTACTGACGGTCAACAGTTTTCCGACAATTTACAGAAAGTGGAGGTAAGGGTGCAGAGGATAGCGAGCAGGCGCCCGCCGTGTTCTGGAAGAGCCATTGTCCAAAGTGGGCCACGCACCGCCGAAAGACTGCGTCGCCACAGCCGACCGCAGGCATCACGTTCCGCATCTTCGGCGGTATATTGTTTCTCAAGACGCAGAGCCAGCCCGCCACCGCCTCGAGCGCACAGGTCGTGACCAGCGAAAGGAAGGCGACGAAGATCAGGCATGCGGGACGCGTGTTACGCTACGGCGCAACAAATGGGAGCGCCTTGGGCACTGCGTGTGTTGGCATGCCTGCATTCATATATTTATTTTTTTCGAGACATAACTCTCGAAGGCCACGTTGGTCCCAACTAATTATCTTTCTTTGTTACTGCCTGTGCTGGCGCGATCACTTTTCCAAGCTCACTGCTGATAAGCGCACTCCCGCACTGACGGAGCACGAGTAGCTAGAATAAAATGCAAGGTCTTGGTAACTCAAGCAAAACACGTTGGACACAGGTTGTTTATGTTGTCCCCGTCGCTGACGTCGTTGTTGTGTCTGGTGACTGGGAACTGTGAGCTCGCCGGACCACACCAGTGTGAGCGTACTGTGGCATTACGGCTGCGGCGGTTATATTAGCAAGCTTTGCGAACGGTCTTTCGGAAGCCTGAGATAGGAGCAGTGCTATTGGAAATGATTAAAGCTGCGGCACTCTCGCAAAACGTTATTGAATAGTTACAATATGAATGTCACCACAGAGGTGGCATAATGATATGAGCGTCTGCTTCCATTGTGGGAGGTGTTGGGTTCGATTCCATCACGGTGCCGGCCGGCGGAAGCCACTGGATTCAAAGGCAGCGGGAGTAGTACCCGGGCGTGGTACATTAAGAATGTCAGCTTAACACGCAAGTGGAACCCACGCGGGTCAATAATTAACTTCCTTCTAATGCCTTGAGTGTCTTGAATCACCAAGAACGTCCTATACCCGCACGTTATATTCCGTATTCAGAGAGGCTTTCAGTACTGTGAAGAATATAGGTTTTCTCCGAGGGGACAATTTAAACGCTCTCCATAATTGACTGATGATTTATCCGGCTAATGAACTTCAGAATTGTTATCTGGGTCAGACAGCGACGCAACACAAATTCCACGGGCTGATATACGACAAATGCACGCCTATTTCTAACGGAGACAAGGACGAATCAAATGCGACGCGTTACAGCAGAACCAGCGTCTACGTACCCTGCAGCGATGGACGGTTTCGCGCTCTCAGCCTTGCTTCGCTGCGTGTTGACACATGCCGTGGAATGCGTGAGTCCGCGGGAAAGAAGAAAGTAAATCCCTAGCCAAGCCGCAGGCCAGGCCATCCATGTGGCCGGTGGCGCTGTGGTGCAGCTGCAGGTAACGCCCTTGCGAGGTTGCTATGTTCGTTATTACGGGTTCATCTCTCCCTCTCCGCGTACGCCATGACCGTGAGTGAAGCTCTCACCGAAGGATCTCAATCTTCGTTTTAGCTAAACTGCCCCCTCCTCGCCACTTCTTCATGTGCTGGAGAAGTGGCTTCGCGTAACATAGCGTACGGGCATTAAGCGTTTTTAGAGGATGTTGACAGCTTGCCAGCCCTCGTGCTACACCACCGCCGACCTTCTGGTGGCGATACGACACTTGCGAATTTCGTTTCGCAGTTGTTTTTTGGTGTTCACGTAAGCGCTAAGGCACTCCCGCCCCATTGACACTGACACTACTTAGGGACAGATTAGGCGTTTTCTCACGTTTTCCTCGCTTTCGAGGAAACGCGCGAAACACAGCGCAGCTGTTTGTATCGCCTACTGCGTAACGGGTAATGACTACCTTATTTCTTCGCTCGCGATCATTTTTACCATTATTTCTTGTAATCAAGCCAGGGCATTCTCCCAGACGTGCTTTTTATTTTTACTGTTAGGCACGTTAAGTGGCACACTGCTACTGCTTTGCGATCTCCTGCCTCAACATGCCAGACTGTAGTCACCCGGCCAGACCATGTATTGGCGGTACCGACTTGCCTCCTTAGCATGCCTTTGCGTTGTTTCCCACGTGGCCACAAATTGTATAAATGCGCTAAAACGTTATTGAAACATAAAAGCGTACATCGTATGATGAAGCAAGTGTTGATCATTCACCGCTATAATGTCCTTCGCTTATAGACTCGACGAGTTCCTCAGATTGCTAACATCCGCAAACACACCAAGTTGCAGGACTGCGACAGCGTTGCGGATATTTTATTGTGCTTACTTGAATTAAAAACTTGCTAATCTGTCTTCGTTACGACATGACACACTCCTTGTAATGCAGTACCGAAGAGCGGTTATTACGGTAGTTACCGCCTAAGCCACCGAAAAGGTTTATGTTATATCTGCATTCATGGTACTATGCGTATACTCAGCTGAAATAAACAGGCACATCACAAGGAAAGTATACGTTGCACGGTGGGCAAGCTTAGCTATTGAGAGGATATGTAAACGTGTAATAATGTAGTCTCGTGACAGTAATCGCTGCCTTCAGCACTATGGTTGGAATAAAATGCAGCCTCAGGCAAGGGAACCTTATGCTGGGGCCAGAAACAACCACGAGCTTCCTTGACCTTTACGTCTCTATCTAAAAAAGAGCAATACGTTTATTGTGATGTTCGAAGGGATTCACTAATCTACTCAATAAGCTAATTGATTCCCCGCACGCCGGAAGCTCGTCAGAATCTTTCGATCATGAGCTCACGAACAAAGCGCTAGTGCCAAGACATTGTGAAATGTGAAAGGATTACAAGCGTTCCTTTTTCCGTCAGTTCAATGTCCCTTCCATGCGACCTGTACGTAAACAACACTCACGGCCTCACGACAAATGGACGTTTTCGCAAGGAATCATAGCACAGAATGCAACGTAACAATAAGCAATTTCTTAGGCTTTATGTGTCCAAATAAGATATGAATATGAGACATGCCATGCTGGAGCGCTACAGATAAGTTCGGCCTGCCGGGGTTCCTTAACAGGCATGCCCACTACTATCGCCGTCAAATGAAACCCAAACAGCGACAAGCCTTCGTGACGGATATAGTGCGCGCTGTCCACTTATCACCCTCAACAGGCCCCCCATGTATGCGCGGAGCTGCGGAACAGGATGCACGGGCCCGCCTATGATCATAACTGGATGGTGTGCACTGTACCATCATGAAGCCTTGCCGCTATTCGGGTTTCATGTGACGCGTATAGTACATGGTCCTTTAAACTTCCCCGTCCACCCAAATGTAACAATCGAGGCCGGGATCGAAACCACGTCTTTTGGGTGAGTAGCCGAGCACCTTATTCATTGTACCTCAGGGGCGGCGGAGGCAATCTACATTACCGTAATGATATTCGCGACTGGGAAAGTCAAGGAGAAATGGAAAGAAGTACAGCTGACACAACTATAGGTGCAATTACCGTCACTCGGGAGTCGTAGACAAGAAAGCAATAAAAGTAAGTAGCAGGTGTTGTCTCATTGTCGGCTACAATCTTAGGACGAACGAAAGGAACGTGGCAAGCAAAGCCAACAACGTACCTCCACCAGTGGTCCAAAGATGCGGAGAGAGCTGTCGGTGCGCTCTGCGCGCGGTAGCCAAGATGAGAGACGCGTGGCGACGGGACTCCACCCACCGCTGGGGAACTAGCCTTTATACGAGCTTGCTTTCAGTACGCACGCCTGGGGCAAGGTTGAACTGGCCAACTCTTTCTCACTTCACAGAACGACCCAGATCAGTGCGACGAACTGATATTTGCTGGGCATACGATAGGCACCTGTGGTGCTTTGGACTTCCCGGCATCCGGGGATACGTCTGCTCTTTTCTGGCAAGAATGGCGTAACTGTTGTTCCTGCATTCGCTCGCACGTGCTTGACATCGGTGCTTACTATTAGGCTTTACTGTGGCAACGAGCGTGCAATGTGACCTGTCTGGTTCGCCGGTTGGATGAGAGCCACGCCTTCTCCGCTGCCATCGGTCTTGCGGCGTTCGTGCGGCTCGTATGGCGTCGGAACGTTACGCAATAGCGTGACATCACTTGCGTGCAATTTCCAGGCACTGCCAGAAGCCACCACTCACTGCCGCCGCGATTCGATCTAATTGGCACAGTGTGACCAATGAAGTGTAAGCAACGGGAAAGTGTCTGTCAACTGACATAGCGCTGCGAATAGAGGAATTCGGATACTGGGAAGAAGTGCCGGATAAACCTGCCCTGAGGAGCAGATTGTCTAGCTGAAAGTAAAGCATGTCTCGACTTTGATTTAATCCCATCGGAACGCTAAAAGCCCGAGTGCGTCACCGCCGCGCAGCCCGTTTGCTATAGCGTACTGATGCAATGCAAGGAATGCCCAAGGTCGTGCTCATACAACGCTCCTTCATATGAAGCAAAATGAATGGGAATAAAAAAAAAACAAGCACATGCAAATGCACTGCACACACTTGCTTATGGCCGACTTACTTGATATTCTGTGGCCTTGGGCGTATTGCTTATCTTTCGCGGTTGATTACTCCTGTGGTCGACTTGTACAACGCGTATCAGGTGTTCATGTCAATCACTGCCGTTATCACTTGCCCGGCTATATATGTAGAGCGTCTAGTAGGTACGACATATTATTCGACCTTAAACTGATCTTGGGGCGGGACACTAGAGTATATGCAGGCAGGACAAATGCAGTCCTGCCCAGCGAGTCCTGTCTGGGTTCATCCTGCTCTACATCTACTGCGGCGTTACGTTCCAAACGCACTGCTCTACATCTACTGTGGCGTTCCAAACGCAATTCAAGCTTGAATAATAATAGGGGGCCCATGTCTGCACTGACTTGAGATCCAGCACCAACGTCCTTTCTTCGTGTTGATACTGGATCGCTTAAACGTTTCACTTTATAGAAAGAAGCACGTCTTTCATCAGATACAACAGGGCTGCTAACAGAATCTTGGCCGCACTTGTCAATGATACGATGAATGGATTCCACGGTAGCATCTTAGCTTTGACTTGCGTACGGACGCTGCGAGATGTTAGAAAGGGCTAATCTATGTCTGCGACATGGATCGCCACCTCGCGTTCACGACACGGCAACGAGAAAATAAACTGTGAAAGCTGTATTCGCCGTCCGCTGTCGTCTGGCCGCAGGTAGAGGTTGCACGCATCGCGAGGCCTTGAAAAAAGGAAGCGGCGGGCGCACTCGGCGCCGAGCGCCGCGAAGCGAAGCGCGAAAGGGTGAACCTGCGGAAGAACGGTGGCGGCGGCGGAAAAAAAAGTTTCCGAAACCCACTGACTTCGAAAGACCTCCGCGGAAAGGAAACCACGCCGGGTGAGAGTGCTAACAGCTGCCGTATGTTAAGATATAGAGAGAAGAACGCTGAAAAGAGAGAGAGAGAGAGTAAAGATGCAAGTAGGAAGCCGTATGCGCACGGGCTATTACCGGTTGGGGCACTCCGGCGGGCCGGCAGGATTCCCTTTCCAGTTGGCGTCGACGCCGCCAGCAGCCGAGGGAGACCTGAGGCAGAGCCGAGGCGTCCTGAGCGATGAGTCCTCTGAGACGCCCCTGCCGCCGCACCGCACCTCTCGGTTCGAGAAGACGAGTGAGAGAGAAAGGGAACAGTGTGCACCGGGCTGTAACAGAAAAGAAGCCCGCAGTCCCTGTCTTCGTTGCAGATGTGTGACGCGTTCGCTGGCACGCGCTCGCGATGTGCCGCGCCGATTGAGCCGAGGTAGTCGGCAAATGTCGACCCATTTAAACCACGTGGACGATCCAGCCACGCACTTTTGCCCCGTCTGTCTGCCTTTGCGCTCTAGCTATTGTTCTACTTGGCAGTCTGTGTTTCTGTTCCCCCTGTAGGGTAGCAAACTGGCTGCAACCTGGTTCACTTCCCTGCCTTTTTCTTGCCACTTTCTCTCTCTCTCTATCTCTCTTATTAATAATAATACAACTGCTGTTATCGATGCTGTTAGCAATGCATCTCGTATTGCTTTCGCATTTGTGTAATTGTTTCTGCTACTGCCTGGATCATGTATGCGCGTGTTCGGGAAGCTCACCCAAAACAAACATCCGCACTTAAGTGACTTGAACGAAAGTACTTCGAATGCTCCCGAAATACCCCTCCTTCTGTTGTTTGTTCATGCTGTCACGGCTGATGTGAGAGTACTGGACGCTTATTTGCATAATGACCGAAGGTAAACGAAAGCGCGCGACAAACACTTTCGAAGAGGCAACGAGCCAACTCACTCACCAGTTTTTTCGAGGGAAATGGACACGCTCGTAGCTTCAGACAGGTGCCAGCGTAAGTGTGCGGTTATCTAGCTCACTTAAAGGTACTGTTTTTTTCTGGAAGCTTCCCTTCGCTTGGATAGATTTCTAGAGGCTGGCAAATGTTTCTCGAGAAGATAATGCCCTTGAACATTACAATGTGTCCACTCGGCCTGACGCTGCTGTCGAATCTTCTGTTGCACGAAACACTTGGCATTCCGGTTGTCAAAGTCAGCCGCAGCTGTAGTGCGAGTGCGTTTCTAAGATATGAGTTTGTATTGTTGTTTCACGACCGCTTTGCGATGCAACAATTTAGGCTGGTGATGGTGGAGACAATGACCAAGTGTGCTGATTCCCGTAGGTGGAATGGTTGTAAAGTTCCTCTAGTGGGATTTAACAGACCGTTCTTCGTCCTCTGAAGTGTTAATATGTTTATTAAGAGCTTCGTGGATAACTGAAAAAAAAAAACCTATATTGTGCGGACGTCTTCTCATTACTGCTGGTAACCTCTTCCCTTCCGCGGCTCTTGCCCCACCCACCTGTCATCGGCAACGAATCAGACTATTAGCTGAACTGGGCTAACCTCTTCTGCTGTGGTCTGTTCTCTCTCACTCTCGAAAGTCAATAAATGTCAACTTTTAGCCTTTAAAATTTTTTTGATCTCACATACGCTGGATCTTCAAAGACGATGGCAAAGTGTGCACGTACAACATACATTTAATCACCTGCACAGTTATTTTCTGCTCGCATTCTTTACAACGCATAGTCCCTTGTATAGAACAAGCGCCGGCTCATTGTATGAGCCAATGTTTGTTGCTTTTGCGAACACCATCATTGAGTGTGAATGAACACCCTCTATACATAGCCTTCATAGATTGCGAGGAAGCGTTTTCTTCAGTATAATTATCAGAAGTCATGCAGACACTGTGGAATCAGGGCATCGACGAAGCATATATAAACATCCTGGAAGAAATCTACGGGGGATCAACTGCTACCATAGTGCTTCATAAAGAAAGCAACAGAATACCAATCAAGAAGGGTGTAAGGCAGAAGGATACAATCTCCCCAATGCTATTTACCGCATGCTTACAGAAGTTTTTCAGAGGCCTAGAATAAGAACAGTTAGGCATAAGAGTTAATGAAGAGTACCTTAGTAACCTGCGCTTCTCTGATGACAATGCATTGCTGAGTAACTCAGGGGACGAATGGCAACTCATGATTACGGAGTTAGACAAGAAGAGCAGAAAAGTAGGCCTTAAAATTAATCTGCAGAATACGAAAGTAGTGTGAAACAACCTCGGAGGAGAACGGCGCTTCGATAGAGGTAATAGTGGCCTTGAAGTTGTAAAAGACTATGTCTACTTAGAATAGGTAATAACTGTGGAGCCGAACCACGAGACTGAAATAACTAGAAGAATAAGAATGGGGTGGAGCACATTTGGCAAGTGCTCTCAAATCATGGCAGGTAGATTGCCACTATCCCTCAAGAGGAAGGTATATAACAGCTGCATCTTGCCGGTACTTAGGTACGGAGCAGAAACCTGGAGACTTACAAAGAGGGTTCAGCTTAAATTGAGGACGACGCAGCGAGCAGTGGAAAGGAAAATGGTAGGTGTAACCTTAAGAGGCAAGAAGAAAGCAGAGTGGATTAGGGACTGAACCGGGGTTAAGGATATCATATTTGTAATCATGAAGAGGAAATGGACATAGGCCGGGCCTGTAGCACGTAGACAGAATAACCACTGGTCATTAAGGGTAATTAACTGAATCCCTAGAGAAGGCAAGCTGATTAGGGGGAAACGGAAGGTTAAACGGGCGGATGAGATTAAGAAGTTTGCGGGTATAAATTTGCAGCACCAAGCACAGGACCGATTTGACTGGCGGAACATGGGAGATGCCTTTGTCCTGCAGAGGACATAGCCAGGCTGCTGCTGCTGCTGCTGCTGCTGATGATGATGATGATGATGAGGAGGAGGAGGAGGAGGAGGAGGATGATGATGATTATGATGATGATGAACCCTTTCCTGTGTATTCACTCATAAAACAAGATTTGTTTTCTCTCAGAGAGAGAGAGAGAAAAAAGAGAGAGAGAGATAGATAGATAGATAGATAGATAGATAGATATATATAGAGAGAGAGAGAGAGAGAGAGAGAGAGGTGGTTATAAAGGCCGGCGGCTTCACTACACTTTGCCCTTCTTGCAACCCTATATAATCGTGCGAAGCGGCAGGGGGAATCACTGGTACTCATATAAAAGCGAGCCCGCCATTGAGGTAGCTGCCTCATGAAAGTCTGTCTTAAAACGTTTGATGACGTTTGAGCTTCGCCGTCAAGAGTACAGATTGCCCCCCGTACGCGCGCATCGCCTTCAACAGTGATCCATTAAAAAAAATGTGTGTGAGTGTAACATCATACGTTTCGAACTATCTCAGAATGCCTGCTGCAAGTACAGCTGCGAAGTGCTCACTACGCAATCATAGTTCCCAGTGAAAAATTTCGAAGTAACAACTACATGTCCTTAAGGGACTACGCTATGAGAAGTTGCTCATTTAGTAAACGGGTGCAACTTTAAACAATCCACTCGTTGTGACATTCACTTGTTTTGACACCTGGAGTGATTCTATGATTCTACTACGCAACATTACAAGCGTCAAGAAAAGTCCACCCGCTACATGGCAATCTGACAGCGTTTTTGTTTGTCTGTTATCATGTATTTTTTATGAAACAGTTTCGAACAGTGGTATCGCTCCGTGGAACATGCTTGTCACGAAGGAGTCCTGGGTTCGATTATCACCCAGACCAAACGTTTTGCAGCTAACTTATTCGAATCTCTCAGACTTTCCTTCACTGAAAACGCTAATTTTTCGCTGACACCAACACCGACACCAACACCGACACCAACACCAACACCGAAACCTCGACGAAATGAACTCTAACGCTAGGCGTTAAAAAACATTGCCCCGTATCTGCATGTTTCTTTGCGCCGAGTGAGAAAAGAGCGAATAAAGTAGTAAAATCGATGACCTAGGCCGAGGGCTGCGATCGCTTTCAAGATTGACGAGTGCGTTATGGTATCGAAGGCCTTTTCTAAATCGAGTCCGAGTATTGCACGAGTGTCCCGAGTGTTTCCGCAATCTAGAATTTGATTCTTTAGGAGTAACATGGCGTCTTGAGTGGATAACCCCGGTCGGAAGCCAATCATGTGGTGCGGGATGTAGTCGTTATATTCGAGGTATCGACCAACCCTGTTGAGGACGACGTGCTCAGCCACTTTGCCCACGCACGACGTGAGAGATATGGGGCGTAGGTTATCTAGGCTCGGCGCCTTTCCCGGTTTGGGTATGAGAACCGTGTGAGCTAGTTTCCAAGCATCGGGTATCTCACCCTTTTTCCATATCTCGTTAATAGTGTCAGTGAGGTAAGTGACGGAAGAATCGTCCAGGTTGCGTAGGAGCTTGTTGGTGATGCCATCGGGGCCAGGGGCTGAGCGGCCATTGAGCTTATGGAGAGCTCGACGCACATCTTCAATAGAGAACTCGGCGTCTAAGTTAGTGTTGTCGCTGCCAGAGTAATCAGGGTGAGGGGTCACAGGGCCCGTGGGGAGCGGGAGATATTTTTCCACGAGGTTCTTGACAACATCTTCCGGTGACACTGTTCGTTTAGCCTGATGAAGTATCTTCACGATCGAATGACGCTGATTTGTGCGGGTGTTGGTTTCATTCAGGAGGTGTTTGAGTAAGTCCCACGTTTTGCCATTTCGAACCTGACCATCAATAGAATTACAAATTTCGTCCCACTGCTGTTTTGAAAGGATGCGGCAGTGATCCATCATGGTCTTGTTCAGCTGAGATATGCGTTTGCGTAACCTCCGATTAAGGCGCTGGCCCTTCCACTGGGCCAATAGAGACTGTTTGGCCTCTAGTAGGTGGGCGAGACGACTGTCCATCCTTTCGGTTGGAAGGTCTGTGCTGGTAGTTTTCGTTGCCTTGTTTACATCAGCTTTCAGCTGGGCCGTCCACGTCTCGAGGCTCGGTGGGGTATCGGGAGGAGGTCGTTCTGCGCGGGTCTTACGAAGGAGGTCCCAGTCGACCCACGTGTACGACTTGGTCTTCCTGCTTACTGTGGGGAGGTGTACAGCCAATATGAAGTGGTCACTACCGAGATCTACCGCGAGGTTGGACCAATGGGCGTCGGAGATATTCTTGACGAAGCATAGATCCGGCGTAGTATCCCTTTGCGTGGACGTACCAGTGCGAGTGGGGAAGGCCTTGTCCGTAATGAGAATAAGGCCCATGTCATTCGCACTTTTCCAAAGCTCGTTACCTTTGGGTGTGTCGTACGTGCAGCCCCAGGCGCTATGCGCAGCGTTAAAATCGCCTGCAATCACTAGCGGGTTAGGCCCCGCGAGGCGGACAGCTTTCTGGAACAAGCGTGTGAATCTTTGTCTATGGTGGCTGGGACTACTGTATACATTGAGCATGTATACGCTTTCTTGTGATATGTTTCCAGGGAGAATTTCGACCATAACGTGCTCAATTTCGGGCACATTGAGACTGTGTGCTGTGCAGGTAATCTTGTTAGCGACCAAGGTGGCGATACCGCGTCCTCCCGAGGGGCCGGGCAACCACTGGTATCCGGAAAACGTGGCGTTTGGTACTACAGTCTCTTGTAATAGCATGATGTGAGGTTTGGCCTCGTGACTACGGAGGTATTGCTGCAGGAAAGCTTTCTTGTGGGTGAAGCTCCTGCAGTTCCATTGCCAGATTCGCAACTCGTCAATTGGCCTGGCCATCACCCATCACCCAGACCAAACGTTTTGCAGCTAACTTATTCGAATCTCTGAGACTTTCCTTCACTGAAAACGCTAATTTTTTGCTGACTACAACACCGACACCAACACCAACATCGAAACCTCGACGAAATGAACTCTAACGCTAGGCGTTAAAAAACATTGCCCCGTATCTGCATGTTTCTTTGCAAAAGTAATCGAAAGACGATAGTTTTGCATGTGGAAAGAGTGAACAAAACGTTTATTTGATGTTCTGCGCGAGAGAATCAGTGAATTGTGCTCTGGAAACGCTGCATTAGAGAGTCTCGATCAATGCAGCGAAGGCATGCAAACGAGCGCATTGAGGCACGTTAGACACGAGCGCTATCTGGCAGTTAACTTCGATAACGAAGGAAGGCATGTGTGCCCACGGAGAAAGATGCTGGCCTGTCTCATAGGTGATAAGGTGTAGAACGCAAAGTGGCGGGTAGGTGCCGCCATTGTGTCGTCTTAGCAAAGCGCGCTTGCCTTTTTTAGCATCGCGTTGCACGGTGAGCGAAGCGTGATGAACGCTACGTTCTTTAGAATTACTTATGTGTGCCTTCTCTAGTATAAAGACACACATACAAAACATCGACGTGTTGTTATGATGCCTCATATATGCGCAACAATCGCTTTTTAATTGACAATCACACAAGTATGAATGCTGAAACGAGTAATACTGGTGGGCGCTGCGGGTGGCGTTGGCCGTTTGAGGTATCGTTTAGTGCTGTTGGGGTATCGTTACGGCGGACAAACAGACAAATGTACAGACAGAAATAAAGACAGACAGATCAAAATTTTGGCGTCGATGGTCCCCAAGAAAGACTATAGTCTTCCAAAACGAAGCGCCTGTGGTACCTGGCGCCAGCTCCAGATGTTTCGCCGTAGCGTAGGCTTAACACCGTCGCGCTACGATTTTCCATGTTCGTTCTCGCCATTCCTAGTTGGGCATGGACTGTGAATCACGTCTGGCGCACACGGGATCTCCGTGTGCTGTGGTACATGGGTATGCGCTGCATGTGACTCCGAGAAAATATTTCGTGAGGAACGTGACAAACATATGATTTTAATAGTCTCTGATAACCTGTTGACCATTTTCATCGATAACTTGTGTCTTCATATGCCAGTTTTGGCATATTCCGCGTAAACAAGACTACCGCAAGACCTCGAAGAAGTATCCATCTGTATAACCATGGTTAGGTGCATCGATTGAAACGGCCACAGTTAATTTTGTTCTAAAAAAATGTTTTGCACACGAAACACACAGATGACATATCTGTTATGTCTTCATATTTTGTGCTGATAAATTTCGCAAGGCATGACGATACTAGTTATAGCGCGAGAACAAAACGACGACAGCAGAGACAAGAAGGACATGAATTCTTGTCTCTGGTCGTTTTGTTCTCGCGCTATAACTATCGTCATGCCATACCAACTAGCCCAAGCTGCCACACTTCGCGAGGCAGCACAGTTATCGCGACAGTATGCTGGTAGCGATCCTAACAGTTGTAGTAAATTTAACTATATTATTATCAGTAAGCCGTTCGCATGGTGTGCGCGTAACAACATTCCCACTGTGAACGCAGACTTTCAGCACGGCAGCAGGGCCGACAACGGCAAGGACGTCCGCCGAAAGAGGGCGCGGAGCCACTTAGAACCATCACCCAAGCGTTGCGACGAATGTTTCTGGGCGGATACGGCAACGTTTGCCTATACGCACGAAACTGCGGAGCCGGCGACGCTTCGCCTGAAATAACGTTTTTCTTGAGGACAGCATACTGTTTGAGCACTGCGTGGTTGGCGGTGCTCTACGCAAATTGTTCCTAATGTGTTATAAACTACCTAATTGTTAGTTTCTTTAGCTTCTTGTTTGTGTGTTATTGTTGTCTTGTTAGTTCTTGTTGTTTGGTAGTTGTTAGTTTCTTTGGTTTCTTTAGTTTCTTTAGTAGCAAAAAGACTCAACTTTCAACAAACACAGCTTATCGAGCTCTGTGGAAGAGATGAAGGGGATGACAGAGATGCTGGCGCGTAAGCATTTGGTTGTCTACACTATGCTGAGAAGAGAAAAAGATTGCTTCCTAAAAAAAATGCGATAATAAGTCTTGTTCGTGATGCAGTGACTCGGACTGTTGATTACATAAACATCCACATTCTCAGACATAGTTCTGCATGAACTGAGAAATGTTCATTTGTATTTGGCAATATTCAATAAGCAAATATCCTCTATAGTATGGGCGCATGTTGATTCCTTTTACGTGACTGCAGTGTTGTTAGTCATAATGATCGCATCTATCTCGGCGTAATCGAAGTTGAAAATGACTCTGTCAAGCCACATATCACCAACGTTTTTCTACTTCCTAACTTCAGTACTAAAAAAAAAAAAAAAACGGCAGTCTCGAGCACTCATAAATGGTTGCATTGCCTAAGTAACCAGGCTTATAAACTCTGGGAAAGCTTTTGCATGCAGCTCCGTCCATCATATTGTGGCGCTACTTGCGACAGTACACGAGGAAATACACGCGACGTTTGGGTAATGAACGAAAGACCTTGCTTTTCGGAAGTGCCTCACAGATTTCCTACACATTCGCACGTGATGGCCCAGAATCAAAGACACACGTACTACAATGCATAATAAAAAAGATTGGTGAAAACAATGGAACGATTAAATTGTGAGAGAATCGCCGAACGGTGCTGAGGTTTGCGGGGAATAGCAGGATGGAGGGAATCTCATTCACTCTGCAAATATTTCTTGCAGCTCTTTTACTTTGTAAGGTCACTGTGGTGCTTGCGAAACTCTCACCTTTGCGCACTTCATCAAGAAGCAATCACGTCGCCGTGTGGGATTGTAGAAAGTTCTGTCGCGTTAAGAATGTAGGCTTCTTTTTTCAAGAAAATGTGACAGCATTCCTAGCCACGAGCACGGTGAAAGAATATGAATAAGGATTCGAAAAAAAAAAATGAGCTCCTAGGCGAGATATCTCATTCGCATAGATTCAATGCTATATTTAGAATATTCAAAAAGCGGTGCGTGCTGGGAAAGAAAGCACCGAAATCATATCTCAAGCGGCTGGGCTAAGGCGGAAGAATTGGCTCTTGTAAAGACTATTGGTCAAAGCTTCTGAGACTGACCTGACAAGGCGATGCACCGAGGGTGTGCAAGAGATGACCGTCGGCATCGTTCGTTCAACCGAGCAACGGGCACAGTCCGTGGGGCTTTTCCATCGGAAATTGCCACCCGTAGTCTTCGAAGCAGTACACATGCAGAGCTCCATACTCGCCACGTGGTGGAGGCTCCCGAATCGTTCGCATGAGGTCATAAAACTACGCAAACGTATTCGCATAGACTATCGCGTGCGTCCTGTATGGGCTTCGAAAGTCGACATGGATTCTATCGGCAAATCGTATCGCCTGTATTCATATATGCATACAGCAAGCCGGGCTAGTGGCCCTTCAACGTTGTCATTTCTTGATAAGGAAAGCATACGTATTTACAAGATACGAAGGAGTCCGGACTGTAAAGAAATTTAAGAAAAACTGAAGTGCGTGGAAGTTCCGCCTCGCTGTCGTACATTGAGAGAATGAAGCATCGTCGATAGGAAGCGTTCCGTGACTCGGCCGACAACAGGCCGCTATGTGAAGCAGGCGGGTCACGCACGATGTGCTCACACATGCCTCGGAGATACACAAGTCAAAACAAGACAAGGCGGCGCCGGGCCAGACTCACCAAAGCGCGGAGCGTGAGAGAGACCAGTGGCTGCGGCAACACGAGACACCGACACGTTTAAGCCGTCACTCTGTAGGGTGATCTCCTTTGGACTGCTTTCCGGCCGCGTCGTAGGGAAACCAGTCGAGGGTAAGACACAGAAAAAAAAAAAGATTTAAAGTGGCGAACAGTAGGTTCCAGCGGGCAACGAACGGCTGGCCGTCTTGAACGCTGTCGTAGAGCTCACTGGTGCAGTGGTGGCACGAGGGCGGCAGCTCGAAAGAATAAAAAAAGAAACAGCAACACTCAAGGCGGAGAGTGACCTTGTGCAAGACTGGTGAAATATTTGGCACAGAGCTAACCTTGAACCCTTCTTGACGTTATATTACGTACGATGCCGGATAAGCGGTACATCGGAGGTAAAGCTCCACCCTTTCGATGCACTGAGCAGCCGTATACTAATTCTGAGAAGGCATCCGTCCGTCCGCTTTTGCATAAGAACGGCAAGCGCGCCCTCACCCTTGAGTGCGGAAAGGAAAATGATAAGGGAGAGAAGGATCGGCGAGTCGATTGTCCCCGCCCTTTGTTACGCCAGTAACGGGAATGAACCTCGCCGGCACAACGTTCCCTTTCACTTGTCTCGCTAATGAGCCGGTAGTATACGGGCAAGAGATGAGAGGATGACCTTAAGTGGCGCGCTGTAGACTTGGCGTCTAAATTGAGAAACGGAAGCTGATATAGCGGCGGTGCTTGCGCCTTCGGCGAAGTACCTTAGCGTTGCCGATCGTAACTAGGCGTTGCCAGAATCTTCAGCGAGGCAACCGCTAAGAAAGGTTTGCGCAATCAGCGCCAACTGCGTATAGACTGCGGATGCAAGTGGTGCCAATAAATTATTGCTGACTGAATAGAGTGTGTTCCAACTTCTTTCACAAAATGCTACAAATCCTGTTTACCTACTGTGCTAAATCAACTACACAAAGAAAATGGTCTCAGTGTATCAACTCTGTCGCTAAAAAAGGTACGCGACGTATTTATGTGATTGCTTGTGCTGCTAAGGGCTTATTTGTTTGTCCTTTTCTCTGTCTTTAGCACTTCGCTTATTTTTTCCCCTTTTTTTTCAAATTTTTCTATAATGACCTTGTTAATTTATTCCGACCATGGATGTTTACTGTTTTGTGTTTTTTAAGTTAGTTCACTCATGATGTATACCATGTTTTTGTGTGACCGCTGTGAAGCTGCCCAGTGTATGAGGTGGCCAGGTTCCCCTCAAGCCTGCTCAATGCAGCTTTTTTGCCTGGTCATCCTCGCAACTTTGTTGTTGTGAATAGACAATTAATTCAATTCAATTCATTGCGCTTAAATTTCTGTTATGTTTCCTCTTAAGAACGTATCCGTTGCTCTGCATGTACAACCAACACCAAAACTTTGCGGGATGCGAAATTTTCGAGCAACGTATAGTCTCGCTTGGGCTAGGAACACAATCTCCTAATAAATGTTGTACCATGCAGTTGGTATGGCAACCTATAAGTAATCATCAGCTATAAAAAAAAGAAAAAAAATGTGGACGTTAGCACCATCCCGCGCGAAGCTTGGCACAGCGCAGCACGGGCACGTCACTGCTTGCTTTACAATCTAGTTCTCCATTTCTCTGTATTTCTCTATAGAGCTTGGTGGCCTTCTTTGTTTCTCTTACAGTTTGCTGACGTTAAACTCCACATATCAATGAATCTTACGTTTTTTTTCTCTTTTGTCCTCCCCTTTTTTTGTTTTGATGCTCTCTCTGTTTGTTTGTTTTTGTCTTCTTCTTTGTCTCAGTTTATTTCTGTTTCTTTGTTCTCTCACCTTTTTCTTTGTGTTTCTTTCTTCCCTTCGTTTCCTATATATCTTTCACCATATTTCTCTCTTTCTTTATATGCCATGATTTAATTTCTTCCCTCCTCCTTTCCGTTCTCTCTCTTCCTATATTCTATACAAGTTTATATTCGTTATGTAAGCACCTTCAAATTCCGGTTACTCCTATTCGATTCTCGGCCCATTTCTTTCTTTCTTTCTTTCTTTCTTTCTTTCTTTCTTTCTTTCTTTCTTTCTTTCTTTCTTTCTTGCTTGCTTGCTTGCTTGCTTGCTTGCTTTCTTTCTTGCTTGCTTGTTTGCTTTCTTTCTTTTTTCTTGCTTTCCTTCCTTCTTTCTTTCTTTCTTTTGTTCGTTTCTTTATTTCTTTCTTTCTTTTTCTTCGCACTCCTCCTCAACGTCCCTTAAATTCTCTGCTTCCTTTGCTTTTCGCTTGCCCCTTGCGATACGCGGGATAAATCGGCGCATGTGTCCTGGCACTGAAACAAACGATTAAGCAGAAAACGATGAGGAAGAAAAAGGCGAAGAGAGTGCGTGCTGTTTCATGATGACGATAACTTTAGGTCGTGTCATTTCACGCCAAGGTAACACATATTTGCCATTGAAAAGCGTCATGTAGCAATAGAGGGAATGCACGTTCGTAACAGTGCCAACCTCCTGTACACTTTTGCTGTTGCGTGTACCTAATTCTCTGCGACTATCAACAATTTCAACTTTGCTCGCGAGAAGCGATCGCTTCTATATTTTCGCAGATTTGACGCTTTAGGTTCCGAGAAGCACTTTCCAAGCAGAGCAAAGAAAGCACGTACTTGCAGGATATGCCAGTGGGTGTCAGTCGACAGTGGAATTGCACGGAATCGTATGATTGTCAAGGCATGACGGGTAATTATAAAGATGAAGATTAACTTCATTTGTGTGGTCGAAATTTCCGGAGCCCTTCACTACGGTGTCTATCATAATCATATGGTGGTTTTAGGACGTTAAACTCCACAAATCAACTTCGTTACGACCATTACTTCAAATACCGACTTGTGACCGAAGTCGACAAAGGAGAATCTGCTAGTGAAGTTTTTTAAGACAATAGTCTTTCTTGGGGACCTTCGACGTCAAAATTTTGGTCCATCTCTTTTCTGCCTGTCTGTCTGTTTGTCTGTACATTTGTCTGTTTGTCTGCGGTAACGATACCCTTTAACGGCACTTAACGTCGTTTCAAACGGTCAACACCATCCGCAGCATCCACCAATATTGCTCAAGTTTCAGCATTCATACTAGTGTGATTGTCAATTAAAAAGCAACTTATTGCGCATATCTGAGGCATCATAACAACACGTCGACGTTTTGTATGTGTCTCTTTATACTAGAGAAGGCACACTCAAACGATTCGAAGGACTGTAGCATTTATCACGCTGCGCTGACAGTGCAATGCAATGCTCAAAAAGGCAAGTTCTTCCAACGCTTTGCAAGGACGGCAACCTGCCACCACGTGCCGCTTTGCGTTCTACACTTTACGGGCCGCTTTGCGTTCTACACACTATCCCCTCCGAGACAGGCAGCGCATCTTTCTCCGCGGCGCGCACGCATTCCTTCGTTTTCGAAGATACCTGCCAGATGGCGCTCGTGTCTAGCGTGCCTCGATGGGATCGTCCGCCTTCGCTGCACGGATTGAGACTCTCTAACGCAACGCTTCCAGAATACAATTCACTGATTTTCTCGCGCAGAACACTATATAAACATTTTGTTCACTTTCTCCACACGCAAAACTGTCGTCTTTCGACAACACTTGCAGTGAAGCATGCAGATACGGGGCCAATTTTTTAGTATGATACATTTTTGACCGTATTTGATACTCATGTGTTCAATGTCTGGGTTGTTTTAGGTATTGTGGATGAAACAGAGAAAGCCTATAGATATGCCGGCTATACCGTAAAACACGTTTCTGTTATCATAGAATGCAATCATGCGAAAAAAATCAGAAAAACAAAATTGCATACAGATAAGTTCCTAGCTGCATTCACCTGCGACAGGGCTTTCACTTGGCATGCAAGGGCCGCAAGCACAGCAGAGCGACATGTCTATGCAGGCAGGAACAGCATAAATTTTCACATTTGCATGTGCCGTGACGTGCTGATCTCTAAATTGTGTGCTGTGTTTGGTCGAGCTTCAAACCAAAGCCACGAGGAAATCGTGTGCCAGAACTGTTACCTACCTTGTAACTGACAACTGGACAGAAAGAATGCTAGAGTCTAACAAACACTAATCTTGAACGAAGTTGCGTGAACGCTCATTAGTATCTAAAGAAACTACCGGCGGGGAACAGGTGAACGCTAAACTGGATGATCTTTTAACTGGTCATTCCATGCGAAGCTAATTAGCTGCCATAAGTCGTACCATTTTATTGGGACGCTAAAGTTTCTATAATTTCTAGTTCTGATTTTAATAATGCCAATTAATGAAGGGATTATTCACAACACTGACAAACGATGACAGCAAACAAAAGAACGAAGGTTACCTTTCTGAAAACGTTCCCGTCAAGTTGATCGCCATTTCTAAAATTCTTCAGAAAAGAACACTCTGATGCAGGAGCGTTCTTCTAACCTCTAAGAATTAGAAGTATATAAGGTTTGATCCAGGCTGGCCCGTACGCCTCTGCCTTATCTTCAAATTTCGGTCCTCTTAAGAAATGGAGACACTCGAGCGACAGGCGCAAACGCTCTACCATACGTATTCGGAAAAAACGACTGCCGAGATGAGGCAAATGGGTTTCACAGCACTTCACCAATGCTCGGGCTATTCTCGGAACCTTCGCTCCCTTGGGCATGGCTTATCGCGTAAAGGGGCACATCACACTGAATGACTCCCAGGTTCTAGCGAGTGAGTTAGCGGATGCAAAGTGCGTTAGTACGCGCCTCTATGGTTTTGGCTAAACCGTCCGAGTTTTGGAGCATTAGACTGTCGCGCCGCGAGTTGTTGACCGAGTGCGCTGTGTCTCGACGGAACGTGCTCTATTTCTCATCGCAGCGGCAGTGCTGGCCGGATAGTGCAACGACGATCGCACGATTCGATGCCCACGCAAATTGACGCTCATGTTTTTTTTTTCTATCTGCTTCTTTGCATTACGGATGCCAAGGTCGCGATATTATTCCACCCTCCTGTCGGCTTGCTCGCCGGAGGAGAAAGATAACGTCCTCCTTTCCTTCGTGGCTCGGTGCACGCTGCGGCGCGCTGCTTCACTGCGCCCGGCCACCTTGCCCCCAATCCGAACCGATTTCACTCGCCCGGTAATAGCGTGAAGTTACAAAAGCTTGACGCCGTTGTAATGACTCATTTTCGACCGTGCATTCAGTAAACTAATATGGACATGCATCTTTTTACTGTATCCCGCTGTTGTAACAGGTTACGTGAACGGTGACGCAGAATCTTTCGCGTTCTCTAATGCTTGATATGCGTAGGTTCTCAGTAAAGACCAGATGATGCTGTCTGCGAAGGCACCAAAGCACTGCGTGAAATGAAGTCTCTTCGTGTCACGCACTCTCGTACTCCTGACAACAGTTGGGGGGGGGGGGGGGATGATGTAGTGGTACATTTGCGTGTTAGCTAGAGCACCTGCTTTTACTTAGCAGAGGTATGACTGAAGCAACTGTAACGTGATTGCAAGGGTAATTACAGAAATCGTGGCACAGCATGCATAATGAGGCAATGCCAACCAAAGCAACGGCATGTGTAAGATGTCCTGTGCCATTGCAAAATGCAAAATTGACGTGTGCAATCCACGGTAAACAAGGAAAAAAAAAAGAGTGGAGCTATGTGGATGGTCAAAACTGTGGCGCGCATAATATCAATGACCCTGTGCATTGATCTTTGGGGAAGTCAGTTGCAGCAGCTAATTATGCGGAAGCACTACCTTCGTCGTTAACTCTTAGTGACGACTGTTACAGATGCACGCGCGCATGAATTATCGACACGCGAATGCATATATATATATATATATATATATATATATATATATATATATATAGAGAGAGAGAGAGAGAGAGAGCTTTTCTTGTTTACTTGTTTGCAGTTTTACGTACAGAATTGTGAAAGAAGTGGCTGGAAAGGGGCCATAAAGCTCTATATACCAGCTTTTGTGTGGTACCGCATTTTGAGGGGCCTCCCTTCAAATACAGTCACAACATCTCTGTGACGTGAAAATCAATTAATCTGAAATGCGAGAAATAAAAAAATTAAAGAAGAGTAGCGCGTAGTAAAGCAAGTGATAAAGCATCAAGCCTTGCTAATCAACATTTCGAATCTTCTATCCACAATGTCTCAGGAGTGAGCACTGCTCAGCTGCGGTCGTAGTATAACTTACGTGTCAGTAGAAGTTGTCTGAAACGCTTTGGCTTCTTATTCTTCTTTATTTTTCTTACGTGTACCAAATCTCTTAAAGAGACAGAGCATATTGTCAACCTTCCGTAGGCATGTGCGAATGGATGTAGTTATTCTTTTAAATTCCATACTTGCCCATGACAAAAAAATATATGTATATGCCAAAGGGCCCAGGAGTGCAGTCAAGGTATATATACCTTGACTGCATATACATAACACGTTTACGTACGATTCTGGCCAGCGATTCCACGGCCCTCCTGTATAGCGGCACACGAATACATAAGGTTAAAACCCTCGGCGACTGTTCCATTATTCATAGCGGTGTAATATAGCTGAAAGCTTGCTGTTGTGTTTGAGTGCTGAATCTGTCATTGCAAGTTTATTATTCCTAGATTCCTAGATACGCGTCCACTTATAGAGAAGGGGGGGGGGAGGGTGTTATTCGGACGCAACAATTCTCCTACCCCCCCCCCCAAAAAAGCACCAAAATCTGCGCTAGGTTTAATTTGCCCTTATAATATGTTATCTGCTTTCTGCTCCGTGTGTGGACGGCGAACCGGAAGCCCAAGTGACAGGGTGCGGCGGGCTCAACAAGGTGATATGAAACCGAGAATTGCCGAAGGTGTTCGTTATGCTTCTGAAATGCGAAAAGAGATCTTGTTGCCGCATTAGGTGTTAATCAGAAATGGCCAGATGACGATATAGACGTAGTGAAAAGGGAGCTAGTAAAAATAGCAATATTTGTTCACGGGGTATAAAGCTAAACCCACCAGAACTAAGAGGCTGCACGAGCAGTGATTGTCGCTTCTCGTGCAGCCTGTTCGTCTCGGCGGGAAGGTTAATCAGTATAGGTCACTTACCAAGGTCCTTTTACTGTCAGTTTTTAGCGCACATTTTTAAGTACTGCTTCGTAAACAAGCTTACAGAACAAGGTACGACACTTTATGCTTTCTGGCGAACGAGTTGCAGCTTACGGGAACGCCTATGCTGACCAGTACACTTCCATTAGCGGGACCGCGTTGAATGTACACGCTTGTTACAGTTATCTGGAAGGTCATTTTTCTTTCTGTGGCTTTGACTAAATTAAATTCCGTTTATGACGACGTACACGCTGATAAATGGAATGATCCAGAACGAGAGATATAAACACCGCGGACTAAGAAGGCTCAAATTCGATCACCCCACACTTGGGACGCGTGTGCGCGTGCATGAGTCAGCGCCCTTGTTAACGAATGAAGGGCGACGCCAATTGGAATTTTTGTTGAGGCCAGACAGACATGATTTCGTTTACAGCTATAGACCTGCTGGCGTTTGGTATCCTTCAGGCAACTTCTATAAACGGGCCCTGTATTATCACCGCAGGCTAAATCGAAAGCTTATAATTAAAGACGAAAACAACGCAAAATATCTTAAGAATGTTTGATACTGCTGTGAGGGGATGGGATTCTGGAGAGAGGATAAAGAACTCTTGGCTAAGCTAGCTAATCGATAACGTGTATTCGACAACGACAAAATGTATCTGCTCGAAAATCTGCGCAGCATATAAATGCATGAGAACCTATAAACAAGGTCATGAAAATCGCTGGTCCACATAAATGAGCTTCTATTTGTTGGCCTTGCCAATGTTTTAATTTAAATGAGCTTCTATTTGTTGGCCTTGCCAATGTTTTAATTTCTCTCTATTTGTACGCAGTGCTGGGTTTATGCCCGGAAATTGGGGTAAGCGATGATTTAACCTGCAGGATACGCTCGAATCTGTACGGGAGTGCATCGTTATGTCCGTATCTTCTTGGATATTAGCTCTAGCTGCTGTACTGGTTCGGCCATACGCTATTTTAAGGCAACAAGGCACTCAACACATAATGATCGTGGGTCACCGCTGGGCACCGTATAACGCTCAAGGTCCCTTAAATGGACACTGGCATTCTGTGTGGACGATGTTCCGGATATACCGACTGTTCAACAGTCCTCCGTCTTTGAACTGCCCTTTTAGGGACGAAGCACCTTAAGGCATGGGTCGATCGTCACCTGTGTGTATGCATGTATGTAATAAACCACCTCACAGCATATCCACGGAGTGAATCATGATGAGTGGGGCGAAGCTTCGGAGGGTTTCATCGGCAAACCGTGAATCATCCGCTGGCCGCGTTTGTCCGTCGTCTGTCTGTCTGTCTGTCTGTCTGTCTGTCTGTCTGTCTGTCTGTCTGTCTGTCTGTCTGTCTGTCTGTCTGTCTGTCTGTCTGTCTGTCTGTCTGTCTGTCTGTCTGTCTGATGCATGGACGGATGGACGTACGAACAGACGGACGGATGGACAGACTCATGAACAGATACACGGATGGACGAACGGACGGATGGATGGACGGACGGATGTATGGACGGACGGATGGACGGACGGACGGAAGCAAGGACGAGCAGATGGATGGAAGTGCGGACGGACTGACGCACGCTTCGCCGCTCTCATCATCATTCACTCCGTGGATATGCTGTGATTTTTTCTGCTTATTTTATTTGTTCTAATCTTTTGTTCTCGCATGGTATACAATACCGACCGATATACTAGTCCTCTTTATCACTCTTCTCTGCTTACATGCGCATGCCGCTGCTGAGAGATAGGCGTATATCTGTTCACAGTACACGTTCGTAGTACACCCAGAGAATTTTCGTTTTTGTGAAGAATTTTCGCCGATCATTTTGAGCCAAGGGGAAAAAATTCTTGATTTTGCAGGAAATTTCAGGAACGGTTAAATTCTCCTATGACAGCCGATAATTAGCAGTCACATTGCGCCATCACCTTCTGTAATCGGTTCTGGCGCATACACCACGCAAGCATAGCCATTGTGATTTGTTTTTGAAATTTACACAGAGCGATTTGTAGTTCACTCTCGGTGTTAGACTTGAAGCCCACTATGTGCAGTGTACTAACAGTATATGAAAAGATAAAGTGATGTTTTTGTTGTGTGGCAGTGGAGGGGCTAGTCATGATTTCGAAAGTCGCCAGTACGTCAGACATGTGTAGATTTAATATGGGTGTGTGTGGATGGGGGCGGAAATCGGTACTGTTGTGCAGAAAAGTATGCTGGGAATGTCGTCAACGTTTGCAGGAAAAAATCCCTGAAATAGGGAATTTTCGTGTCCCTGAATGGGAATTCTTGGGCGTAGTACGCAACCTCACTGTAAACCATGTTTTGATTTCTTCAATACTACTATAAAAGACCAGTTGGGGGAGTCGGTGCCTATTTTCTGAAAGCAGAATCACGCGCGCCACCTGCATACCTCATAATTATCTATCCTCTCTTTTCTGTGTGCCACAAACCTGAGAAGTCGTTCGGCTCCTGATGTATTTGTCTAGAATGACTCGCAAGCGAAAGCGATCTTCTTCTTTGGCTTCTTCTCAATCGGTCGTACTGATCCTCCTTTCCCACGACAACTTTCTGCACAGGCCTAATGTGGTGTTGCAGTGCCTCCAAGATCGGAAGCATCGTATATCTTTCTGCACCTCGGCAGGTTTTGCAACACCACTTCCCAGATCGGCCAACGTTTGACCAAGCGACGATGTCACGTGATGACTTCATCGTGCGACGCCAGATAACGTCCAGTGATGACGTCACGAGGTTGTAATCTCTGATCACGTGACTTCCGGCTTCTCTCGTGCTGGCGCCAATGCCGCCAATGGCCGCGTTTGATGAGGGCCTCTGAGGCCTTGATAATACAGCAAGCTCGAAACGCGTGAGCACATACGGATGTATTGAGCGCGCAGTTTCGCCTAGATATGTGGGTCGCTAAGCCGCGAACGGAACGACGACGTGAAACAATTAAAAAAATATTAGAAAAAGATACGGTGGTGACGGCATAATCGTAGGATTGCGTGATCACGTGAGATTGCAAAGAGGACTGACCTTGCCGTGCCACCGACGCGTGCTGCGCCCGCTGCTGTGCTAACTCGTCCTTTCACACAGAAAACAAAGAGGAAATAAGAAAACAAGAATCGGCTGAAAAGCTGTCCAAGCTTGTGGCCGCAACAAGCAGCTGTACCAAACCCTAGACTGCCGTATGTGGCCTAAGCCTTACGTGTATGTGACAAAAGAAAGTAAACAAAAGCAGCACAGTATGAATATGTGTGTATGCGTGTTCATATTACAAAAGATTTTGTTTTCATGTAGCCTCCACTTCTTGTTAATCTGTTTATTTTGCTGCTTTTCTTTTCGCAAAAATAAAAAGCTAAATAACGGTTGTTTCGGTGGACGTACCGTCTAAATATGCCACGTGTTTTTTTTTTCCAAGGACGCATTTAGTAATGCCTCGGTGCATGCGAGGTCTTTTTGAAAGAAGAATAACGCCCACTAAACAAAAAAAAAGAAATGATGAAGGTGATGACTGAAAAGCCATAGAAATTCTTAAAACAATAAGGGGTAGGAGTAAATGGGTTTGAGGGGGGTCGGATCCAGCTGTTTCCGCGTGAGCTGTGAATGTAAATAATGAAAGACAGTCGATGGCCAAGAAGACACATGAAAAGAAACGAAACAAAGCCCTGATAGGTGGCTGAGAGGTAAGTGAGTTCAAAAACAAATGAACAAATAAAAGTGGTGTGGCACCTGCATACATAATTGAAAGAGAGGCATGCTTTTTTCAGCAGGTTGTTGCCGAAGGTCTCTCTAAATCGTAAACTGAACTGCGCATCGCACATAGATAACTCCGCTAGAAGCATAAAACACAAAATGAGACTCGTTGAGTGCACTTGCTCGGAACGTTAAGAGGGGTCATGTTCGCGCTTTCCTAGGTCATTCACTCCTCTCTGCTGGCAGCGAGTCCTAATGATCGAGAACGGAGAATACCGGCAGAATATTCAGAAATGAAATCCCTTCTGCGAACCGAAAAATTCTCTTTTATTAGGCGCGGAACACAATAGGGGCCCGCGGGCTGCCGAATGATGTTGTATATGCTCTGTTTGTTGGCCAAGTTGGCACTTGCTTAAAGGGACACTAAGGTCAAATAAGAATTTACGTCGGAGTGAAAGCTCAATGTACGACAACACCTAAAATGACAATATTATCAACAACAGTGTCCTACTTACCGAGAAATTAAGGTAATGCACAAAAACACAAGCGCCGCAGTAGGACATTTTCAAAATGATCCCGATGACTTCAGATGGACCGCCTACAATTATTCACTAGTAATCGATCTGACTGCACTAAATAAAGATGTTTCCGTGCATCAGGAGACGCAATGAAATTCTGCTAGTTCTTTTCTGTTTGATTCATGAAAAAAAAAAAAGAACCACCGGACGTTACTATGAAGAATCGCGCAAGCGGTTCAAAAATTCAATTTTCGCGTGGTTACACGGGACAGGTGGTGTCATCGGCGTCTCTCATAATCATATAGTGGTTTTGGGACGTTAAACCCCACATATCAATCAATCAATCAGGTGGTGTCATCTAGCGGGGCGCAGTTGAAACAAAAGCGTCTGCAATCTCGGAGCCAATGGAGGGAAGTTGGTCAATTGCATTTTTCGCTGCTCTGTCTCCCCCTGCTTTAGGTCTGCTGCTACTAGCACAGTAAAGCCGGGCAATGTTGTGCACGACAACAGTGACGTGAGACGGACCGGTCGGTCCGCTTCTTGAGGCGGGTAATCTGAAGTTCGCTAACCTGATGCGTATCACTAAAACGTGATTTTATTTCAAAATACGCCCTTCCATGGCACAATTGAACGCTACGAGGTTTCTGCACCACCATTTCAACAATCAACGTCGACTTGATAGTTGACTTCAGTGTCCGTTTAATAACGTATTTTAGCCACGATATAACGCAAACACAGAGTAAAGAAACACGCAACAAACGCCACCTGTCGTTGTGTGTTTTTTTACTCTACGTTTGTGTCATTTCGCAGCTAAAATATGTCTGTCGTATACTGTCATCGCTTGACGTAACGCAGGAAAAAACCAAGCATTATAATAGATAAAACAAAGTAAGCCAGTGAATTATAGGAAGAGAAAAAAAAGAAAGGAAAGTAATAGAAAGAAAAACAGAGATGAGTGAAAATTAAGAGAAAAGAACAGATGGAAGAAAAACTGGGAGAGAAAAAAAGGGACGAAGAAATCAAGAGAAAAGCGAAAATAAACAAACAAGGATGCCCACCTCCGTACTTCCATCAAGCTTGGCACTCGTAGTGCCAATCTGCCTTAATTTTGTCTTGGAAGAATACAGAGAGCCAGCACCCGATACAGCATGAAACTAACAGCTGTAACAAACAAAGAATCTCGTTCTTTTATGCAAGTGTTACACCGCTGATTCAATAGACTATGCCATGCAGAAGACAGCTGTTTTCAGGTCTATACAAAATAGCCGAAGGCGACAGTGTTAACTTTCCTCGCAACGTTCTTCTTTTTCCTGGTTGTACTGCGACTCATGCCAATTACGGCTTGGGAGGATCTTGTGGAATCGCTTGGTAGGTTTATTAGGCGCCCCGATTCTCGCAAATGTGACGTTTCCGTTAGTACTTATCGTTGGTTAGTCAATACTCTTTCGACTGTATACACTTGATTGATGATTTGATTGATTTGTGGGGTTTAACGTCCCAAAATCACTATATGATTATGAGAGACGCCGTAGTGGAGGGCTCCGGAAATTTTGACCACCTGGGGTTCTTTAACGTGCCCCCAAATCTGAGCACACGGGCCTACGGACTGTATACACTTGGTGTTGTGCGGACAAACTGCAAGCTTCGCGCGAAACTCGTCGAAGAAAACGAGAGCCCGCAGAGGCATGCGTGTCCACGGCTGATCTACATTGCATAGAAACAGATTCGTTCGTAATCCCAAGAACGCGCCTTTCGCTTACGGCTTTCGAAGAGACCTCGAGCTATAGCTTCGTGATAGCCACCAGCCACTTCATTAAAACGGACTCAAGCGAACAGAGATTTAACGCGAAGTGTAGGGGAGAAAAAAAAATGAAAGTATGTGGTTCCGGCTGTTAACGGCCTTGCTAAGCAATGGAGACTTAATTGCGTCCTTCGTTGAAGGCCACCGGACTGACCAACATCACGGCTTGTTCGAAAACTAAATGCGTGGAAAACGGCGACCGCGCCGCCGCCAACGCGAGCGGACGATTAAGATTACGGCGAGGCGAAGCCTGCTGCGCTCGTTGGCAGCGACAACCGCGGCGGATATATGCACTGCATGCTCAACCGAAATAGGACGGCGCCGCACGGCTCGCGTCCGTTACGTTAACAAGTAGCGACGTATGCTAATACAACATTCAGTCGGTGCTTCAAACCGTGCAAGCTTGCAAGGTGGCGCGGGAAATGAGTAATAGAGTGGGGGATATCCCCCATTCTTTTACTCGTTTTTTCTTGAACTTCGCCTTTAATAAGAGTTGAACGTGATAGTGATATTCTGTAGCTAGCACGTACTTTAGTTAATTTGTGCACATTCTCTATTGTATAATGTTACTCAAGAAGTTTAAATTTTGAACTACTACAGTGTAACGACACAGTTGAATGTGGCTTGTGTCAGTGAAGCTTTCGCATAGGGAGATCGGCATTTTGCAGGGGTAGCATGATTTAAACCATGAGCAATTATGCGTGTGCAATTTTTTCGTACTTGTTGTGCACCCGTTACGTGGTCTTAAGGGAATACGCGCAGTTACGAGGGTGCCTTTTGTAATGGGTGTCGGCTTTTAAGCCATCAAGACATTATAATCCCCTGTTCTGACTCCCGATGGCAATGTGCACGCTTGTACTACGCTATATTACTGCGATATTACATGTAGTATTGTAAAGCCTCTTTACAAGATGCGTGTGTTTGTAAAGGGTGAACGTTATTTTCACGTGCATTTCTAAGCAGAGGACAGTATTTTAACTGTATTTCCAAGCATACGCGTGACTTTGTGGTACAACACCTGCTTGCCTTGCAAATGCCTGGGTACGATCCTCACTTGGACCCGGAATTTTTCATTGTTTATACTGCTTGCATCTTTTCGACTTTTCGGTCACGCGTAAGATCATGATTTTTGGTTCGCAACCACCGACGCAATAATTTTTGCGAAACGAGGCCTTCAACGCTGTCGCGTTGATAAAAAGGGAGGTAGGTGGCACTTATTCACTGTGTACGCAGTTATTATTTACAGTGCTTTTCGATTATCAGAACGGGCTACGAACAGCGTAAGTGGCATTGGCAGGCATATCGTTCTTGTTACTGTGTGAGCCGTCCGTGAATTTAGTTGTAACGAAGAGGCACTGAATACCTTCCGTACTATTTATGTGACTTATGGCAAGTGGAGTACGTCTTCCCAAAGTATCGAAACTATCGCCCGCATGTTTTTTCTGTAGACACGCAGGTGTCAATCATTCTATTCCGCATTTGAGCCACGTTGAAAAAGGCGGGCATTCAGTTAGGCAAGCGCCTGTGTAGGGATTCGAAAAAGTGGCATAACGACAACACACATGGACGAGAAAGAGACGACGAGTGCCAACTTTTAACTGCTGTTTCTTTCTCTAGTCCGTGTAGGTTGCCTTATGCAACTTTTTGAAGCAACTAACCAAGTACCTCAAAAAGCACCGTTGACAGCTTGGACTTTTTGAGCATCTATACATCAAAGAGAAATGCGTAAACGATGATGCGTTTGATATTACTGAGATTACTGCATACGGCACAGCATATATAGTGACACTTTAACCAGCACACCAAGAATTATTTCTTTATTTCCGACGTCTTTATCATGTACCATAAAATAGTGACGCAGACTTTTTTCCTGTCTAGAAAAAAATGAGAAGACTGAGTAAAGGTTGACAACTAAGCCATGGCTGGCTTTGTATCTTGTTCACGTCACAAGTTCATTAAAGTCGTACAGGAGTTTCGTACTAGACTTCCAATGTATAATAGCGCTTTCAGAACTTTCCAGCATCTAACGATCTAAGGACTATGAATGGTAAATTCGTCTTGTCACGAGGGAGGTTCGTAAGCGTTAGTGGCGTACGCCACAACGTATACCGCTATCACTCGCATAGATTTCTGTCACCAAGGCTAACGGTAATTTTTTTTAGAAATCAGACCATATTACAGCATGTTTCAGTTGCCGCATGGTCTTCTCGTGACTAGTTGAGTTTTTAGACGCTGCGTTACACCATCGTGTCCTGCTTCTGGAGATCAAGATGAGCCTTGCGTTTCTCGCTGAGCATCTAATCGAGCCAGGGAGACCAGACACCGCCGAAGTTCTCGGGGTAAGCGCGTGGGTCGGCTGGTCGTGCCCGTGATGCCACCATTCGCGACATGTAGCCGCTGAGCTTCTTGTAGAGAACGCGCAGCACCTGACAGAAGAAAGGAGAACAACAAACGAAACGTTGACGGGCAGTGCGACGCTCAAATGACACAAGGCGACTTGCAAATCATGTTTCTGGGTAACAGTGAGATCTTATGAGATTACTGATCGTTTCCTATTTCTACTTGCACAGTGCACGTCACGGTCGAGGCGAACAGTCTCTAAAGCTTTGAACCTTTGAAGAACCAAATGATTGGCTTTGAAAACACCAGTATCCAAGACATAAACTAGAGCGTGGCTGGTGGTGGAGTTTGAAACTAATATCTAACACAGTGGCGTTGGCTGTCTTATAACCGCAGAATCATCGCCTCCCTTCACTGTCGAGGAACCGCAGGCGCGTTCTGTTAATTCGTTCATCAACGCACACGGAAAGCTTTTTGACACTAATGTGCAAGGAGCAGCAGTGGTGAAGTGTATACCTCCGTCTCAATCACGTAAAATTAATTTTAGATTATGGCGCACTAGGCAAAACAAAAGAGTAAAATTGATTTTCTATGGCACCGAAAAAACGCAGCCTCACAGGAAAGGAAAGGTCAAAACATAATCACATGCAGACTTGATAATATACAAGTAATGTACATCTAAAGGTAAACTAAGTCATAGGGCCACAGGACCTAAATTTAACTCCACGGTTTATTATGTAACAAAGAGTGTTAAGCGAGTTGTAATACATGCTTGTTGGTGACGCATTTAGAATATGGAATATAGTGTTACACACGCACGTGCACACGCATGTACACGCACGCACTAACACGCACACACACACAGCACCACTTATATAATTTTTTATTTACTGTTTTATAATGGGGTCCACCAACACTACAGCGACGCATTTCCGACACGAAAGTGACGTAAAAAATACGCATGAACGGAAAGCAAAGAAAAAGTTACATAGACGGGAGTCGAACCCATGATCTTTTGGTCCGCGAAAACAAAGACCCGGTATCCTACCCTTCGCGTCAAGTTCGTTTTGTTTTCTTTCTTTATTGTCTTCTTGGCTACAGGTAAAGATAGCCCAGCAATCATACATGGTATTCGTTTCACACACACTAATGCATCAAACAAAGGTATCACATCTTCGTAACAGTCAGTCGTCATATACACATCATGTACTTTGACAACAATGAACCCCGAAACACTTATGAACATATAGTGCTGTATCATCACAGTGTCTACAAGCTAGCATTCTGTGTCATACCGAATTATATACGAAGTAAAAATGTTGCATCAAAATGCTGAGCAGGATTTTCAAAAGGCGGAAAGAGTATTCCGTGTGGATTCAAAGTTAAATTTACCTTTAGGATTATCTGCATTATGTCCCAGAATAATATAACATTCTTACAATCAATAAATACATGTTCAACAGCTTCTGGCTTAACAAAAAAAAACACATATTTCACCATGGCACCTGAATATCTTTATATTCTGGCCACGTTTTCATTGGCAAGGTTTTTGTATGTAGTTTGAAACATACTCTGGTAGAAGCGTGCCTTTTATATCTACCAATGTCTTCTCACAGTACTCTTGGTCAAGTTAAGCAGAATGGTGACCGTGACATCCACGATTAGTTATTCAACGTGTCGTTTCTTCGCGTCCATCCCGTTTGGCGCGTTTCCAACTGAAGGGCAATTTTGTCGATCCATTAACACAGCGCCAGGTGGTGAATGTGTGCCTCATTCACAGCATCCGTGCATTCCGAAAATTGTTCTGTGTCACCTGGCTGTGAGGGCGCGTTCTCCATTCGCAGCGTTACAGTGGCGGCTCTGCTCGCTGTCACACCGCTTTTGTTTATTCCGCTCTCATCGTTAATGACTACAACTATAATGAGCATCTATGAGAACAAGGGCTTCTTTATAAGTTGATCACGGATGTCATCGAAATGGAGATTTATCACCAGGCGTCAACGTGTGTGCAGTCACGTTAAATGGTGCTATAGCTGTCCAACATCAAGATACACTGCATCTCTCTTATATGAATGCAAAGTAAGCAATGAAAAACTTCTCCAAAGATAAATCTCACTTTCGTGTTATACGGATGCCTTTAAGAGGGATTAACCGTGCTTTCTTTTTTACCTTCTCTTACTCACACTGCGCAAAACATCTTCACCGCTTCAAGAAAGCGCGCAAAGATACCTATCCATTTACACCTGCTGCTGTTCAATGCTTGCTCACTTTTATAGAAGATTAAGCTAGCTGGTTAGCATTCAGCATAAATGCAGGCAAAGCGTGCGAACATGGAGACAGAAGGTGAGGACAAGACAAGACAAACATGTGTGTCACCCTGTTTTCTTTTTTTTTTGTGTCTATGTATGCATGACTTCGCTTTTTTCTTTCATTATGATAACTTTCATGGTTGCACTGCATGTCTAACAGGTGTAATATCCATATACAGAGCGTTATTTTTTTATTTTTTTGTTCTCTTCCGGCGTGCGCAATGTTTTTGTTTACTGAAGGGCTAAACTTCGTTTAGCGGGGGCCAAAGCTGGGTAGCTGCGAATGGGCATGCGTTTCGCTTTATAAATTTCTGCGCATTAGAAAGTTTGCAGAAAGCGCGTCTTTTTTTTTGCTTTCTTTTTACTTTCATTACTGCATTCTTCTGAAAACTGTATAGGAGTGCTTAATTACCTCTACTTTTTTGTAGTCTTGCTTTTGAATTTTGTAAACTTTTAGAAGTACTGCATTATCTTTATTTATTGTGTTGTCTGATTTTGTAATTTTATCTCTAAATATGAGCATTGAATTATTCTTATTTTGTATGCAGTCTGCTTTTGGTTTTTGCCTTCCCCCCCACTTTCTCCTCTTATTTTTCTTACAGTGTCCTTTTTCCAGCTTGCGTTGTACTTTTGCTTACTTTTTGTACTGCTGTTTGCTAATTAGAATATTTTTTTCTGTGTTAATTACTGTAGGAGGTCCCGATTCAGTCTTTGACTATGGGACCTACTTCTAAGTGCTGAAATTTGTAACACTTCTGATGACATAATAAAATCATTTCTGATTTTGATTCTGGAGACTAAAAAATTACTACGAGTCAAGAAAATGTTTCGTCGTTCATGGTAGCGGCATCAGACAGGGCGCACTTCGACAAAGGTCTCACCCTTTTGTGTGACGCAGCCAGGTTCTGCGACTCGCAGGGGTCTTGCTCAATGTCGAACAAGTAGGGACCCTTCTCCGGTGGTTTTATGCTGGCTTCAGGCGAGCACTTCACGGTCGCCTCCTGCGTCCAGTTCTTGTCGGTTTCGAAGCGGAGGTTGCCGAACAGTGACTTGAACACCTTCGCCGTCCTGCGGTTCGGCATGCTCTCTGTTCATGTGGAGTGACTGCAACATTCTTTTGGGCGCATTAATAAAGGTCACTTTGTTTTTCTGGTATCCTGTCTTGTTTATGAATAGGGGTAGGTTATGTGATATCGGGTCGTAGGAAGTATTTATGCAGAGTGATGGGCTTCCCAACTAAAGCTAGGTAGCTATGTGGAGTTTAACGTCTCAAAAACATCAAGTGATTATGGGAGACACGTAGTGGAGGACTCCGGAAATTTTTACCACCTGGGGTTCTTTAACGTGCACTTAAATCTGAGCACACGGGCATACAGCATTTTCGTCTCCATCTAAAATGCAGCCGCCGCCACCGGGATTTGATCCCGTGAGCTGCAGGTCAGCAGCCGAGTACCTTAGCCAGTAGGCCACCACGGCGGGGCTCCCAATTAAAACTATACTTATAGCTTTATATGCATCTGCGATCACGATGTTCCCGAATTCGTTGACCACTGGAGTATACTTCATAACCAAACCTATTATGTGAACAGTTTTGATCCACAACGTTCAAATATAGATCACTTCAAAGGGTACTTCAAGCCCCATATATTATTTCCACTGCGTCCATCTGTTGTAGTTTTCAGATTTTTTCTCATGTCAGATCAGGCAGAAGAAATTTAGGCTTATGGGAGCAATACCACCAGTAAATTACGTCTTATAGCTTTTTTTCGTCTTTAAAACAAACGCCTCAAACATAATTACGTGCGTCGGCATAACGATTATTCCTTAGAACGAATCTATTTTCGTCATATCATTTGGACTATTTACTTCAACATCATCATCATCATCATCATCAGCCTGGCTACGTCCACTGCAGGACAAAGGCCTCTCCCATGTTTCCTGCCAGTTAACTCGGTCCTGTGCTTGCTGCTGCCAATTTATACTCGCAAACTTCTTAATCTCATTTGCCCACCTAACCTTCTGTCTCCCCTTAATCTGCTTGCCTTCTCTAGGAATCCAGTTAGTTACCCTTAATGACCAGCGCTTATGCTGTCTACGTGCTACATGCCTGGCCCATGTCCATTTCCTCTTCTTGATTTCAACTATCATATCCTTAACCCCGGTTTGCACCCTAATCCACTCTGCTGTCTTCTTGTCCCTTAAGGTTACACCAACCATTTTCCTGTTTACTTATACGCTACCAAAACAACGTAAACAAAACATTGTGATGGAACTACGTGAGATGCGCAGAATCCCATAGGTTTTTCGCTATAATGTCAGCTTTTGCACCATGTTGGACATTATCAACGAAGTAAGAGCCTCACGAAGTAAGAGCCTCCGTTCCATCAGCGAGCCATTTAGCTATTTTGCTCACTGACACTCAGATTCGATATCTCAAAGGTTTCATTCAAGTAATTTTCTTTGTCTTGTTTTTTGTTCGTCATCCGCTACTTTTCTTTTGATTCACTCACAAATATTGTTATCGCGGTAAGAGTGCCAGCACCTAAAAAAATGAATTTTCGATTGTTTGTTGTTGTCATTTTTTGCCTGGTACGTGCTAACCCTTCTTGAAACCTGTCTTTAGTGGTTTTTCACTTGTGTTCATTTTATCTGAAAGTGTAAGATGCGCGCGCACTGTAGAAATGAGCGGTTGGTGCAATAAATATGTCACTTGTAAGTTCAGCGCTCGTCTATAGTGTACTTCCTGCGTCCTCATTCTTTCTTTTTTTGTGGTTTTTGCCCAGTTGCTCATGCTCTAGCTTTTGAATATCAACAATTTGATTGTCTGGCGTGACAAAGAAGACGCTGGCAGGTCTAAATCTATAAGAACATCTCTGCACTTTGATTTAATTGCTGAATTACGCCAAGTTCTCAATATTCCCTGCTATGGCGTGCATTATTATGATGTCGGGGTTTATGTCCGTAACATCCCGGTCATTATTGAACTAATTGCTAATTGAAACGTACCTTGAACGTGCGCGCAACCGCGTCAGGTCGTCCAGTGGGTTGTCCATGCCTTTCATAGGGTGGCGGTTGTTCTTCAGTTTGGTGTCATTTTTCGGAGCCTGAACCACGAGCTTGTAGCGGCCAACTCTCAGCGCCATGGCTTTATTATTCGGGTCCACGTTGTGCAGTATCTCCTTTCGTGGACATTCGGTGCCCTCTGACAGCGCACGCCACATGTCGAAGCCATCAATGGGACCCAGTTGCGCCACGTTTCCTCCTGGGTGCCCAATCGGAATCGGCACATTCAATACTTCGAACAAGCGCTCACCCTTCAGAACACTTCAAGTTGAGGACTAAACACATCACGAAGTCAGCGATATGAAAATCACCTTTATTAAATGCGCGACACGTAACGATTCTCACAGACAGTGTCTGCTTTAGAAATTTAAGACCTGCGCAATGGTTGCACAGGTTGTTCTATTTCAGCTTGGTATACAAAGAAGGTACCCCGCGAAAATAGTTATTTGGCAAGGATTGCTTTTATTCAAATATTGGCTAGTTAGAAAATCAACCATACTAAGTGGATGTATTTGCACGTTATTTTTTCATTTTTGACACGTTGAAAAAAGAAGCATTGAATCGAAACATTTCGTTGTCATCTTCAACCATGTTATTCTTACTGAGTTCATAACACACCACACTGCTAAAGCCAAATTCTTCTCCGACACAGAAAAAAAAGATAGAAATGTAGTACTGAGGTTCCTCCGGCTGATGCTGCTATACTTGCTGTGCAAGTTAAGTGCTTCCTGAACACATGTGATCTCTCCGCACACATCCCGCTCGATACCAATTTAAGAGAAGGCCCATAATAACAAATATTTTTTTCCTTAAACATTTTTCTTCATTAGTTAGCATTTGAACAGTTTTACCAATAGTGGCAATGGGCCTTGATATAAAACTGTCGGTGTAGCGCGGGTGTCTTATAGCGGGGCGCTCACGAAAGAAGCGTTGGTTGATTAAGCACCTTACTGTTCAATATATTGTCTTCTATAGCAAGGATGCATAAAATAGCCGATGAAATGAGGCACATGGCACCATCATCTTGCTATACGATCTTAAAACGGCTCTGCAACAGCTTCCCAAGTAATAAGTCGTAGGTTTTCACCATATGATGTATGAATCAATTCTAAATTTCAATGTGCGTTTATTTGAGGCGCTTGTTTTCAGTAGTCTCAACTAGCGTTTTCTGACTATGCTCTTAAAAATTATTGCATGGTTTCTCTAATATTGATATAGCTCGCAGTATTTGGTACATGCATTCCAAAGAACAGTAAACGGTTTTTCCAGCAGGATCAGCGCTTCCCATGTTGCATACATGTTTAGCGAATCACTCACCGGCGGCTGAGTATAGAGTGGGCAGCCAGTCAACGATGTGCATCAAATGGCGCGACAGCTGACGGCGCTTCTTGAGCCTCGTGCTCCAGACAAACGCCGGAGCTCGCACACCACCTTCCCAGAGTGTGGACTTGTATCCACGGAGTGGCCAGCTGCTACCGCCCGTCAAACCTTCACCAAAGAGAGCGGCGCCGTTGTCGGAGCTGAACACAATGATTGTGTCATTCAGCATGCCGGTCCTGTTGAGGGCGTCAACCACGGCCCCCACCGATTCGTCCAACGCGTCTACCATGGCTGTAAAATGCCGTAATAAAACAAGAATAAACGCCCAAGTCACTCGTCAATGAGAGTTAAAAAAAAATTAAAGGAGACACTATAAAGAGTGAAATAGCTATCCTGTCAGCCAGTAGCGCAGTCGTCATGCAGATGAATTACAACATTTAGACATAATCAACTGTTTCACATTCTGTTGCTAAAGCGCACGTGAGCTTGTGTCCGTCCAGCGCCGAAGCCGGGCTGATATGCTTGGCATATCAGGACATCGTCCCTTATGGGCGTTGCCGGTGAATGAGTTTTGTCTCCTTGCTCTGTGATCGCGAAGATGCTTGAGTCTGGAAAGACAATGCGAGCCGTGTACGCATATTACGCGTGTTGCGTACCTGTTCTTTTCGACAATAATGCCGCATTAAATGTTGTTATTCATTCGGTGGCGTATCGCCTAAGCCATCCCAAAGCCGAACTTCGCTGAACGCAACGCTGTACAGCTGCATTAAAAATAAAGGGGACAATAAATACTATAATAAAGGCTAACAATGCCTCTTTTCTTCACGAAAAGGTTTCAATGTTCAAAAATGCACTTCGTCAAGACTCTTCGTGGCCGTTGGCCCAAGATTGCCCTTTGGTTAATTACTCAATGGTCTAGCGTTCTTGGAGTTTCATTATGTCGGCGTACTGAGGCGTCGTAATAGGGGCAATATAGGATTAGTTGGTGTGTACTTTATGATATGTCCTCCACTTATAAAAATATGAATATGGACAAAAGAAAAGTGTTTGACACGCGTTACATTCGTAATACAAGAAGGGGAAAGTACCTGCTGCACCCATGCAAGACAAACAAGCCGCACTGTGTCCTTACCTTTTTCTAAGGTATGCTGACTTTGCCCAAGTACTTACTAAGCGTCCGTGATGCATACGGGCAACTGTTCTGCACTTTTAGTTGATGTTATTTTGACTCCTGATGTTCAAGACGAATGGTGAATGGTGGCGAAAACGTTTGTAATGAGTTAGCAGCGTTACGCCTCTCACTCGTTTCGCAGTTGACGTGGTGGGGCGTCTGAAGCGGTTCTACGCTTCGGTCGAGCAATATATCGTCTGGTAAGCGATATTGCGTGACTGTTTGCCTGACATGACGCCTGCTTAGGGTCTTCTTCTAAAGTAGTTTTAAGCACTGGTGTGGCTTTCGCAATAGGGAAAAAAACTGGCGTAGCTTTGTGGTCAACAAAAGAGAAGATACCCCAGCCATCTAAAATCTTCAAGGGAAAGTTTCAATTTGGATGTTGCCATCGGTTGTCGAGTAGCTACCGGACTTCTGGCGATATCAGTATATGACCGTCGATGAGACATATCTAATGCGAGTTCTTTGAGTTGCTCTGGACGTTTCCTTATAACCTCCATAATACTTTCTACGCATCTTGTGCTTATCAGCGAGAAACTTCCAAAGAGAGTTCGAACATCGCGAATAGTCGTTAGATGAGGTACCAGTGCGCTATGCTTATGTAAAAGCCGGGGGAAGACCCACCTAATCTATTCGAACTTGCGCATTATCTTTAAGATGCGAAGCAGGTTGGGGTCCACCCCGGAGGAAGGAAAGGTAGGAGAGGGCATGCCCCGCCGGCGCGCTACGTGAAAAGTGTGGAGGAAATGACATCACGGCGGCAATGTTCACTGGGCACAATGGCGGCATTGCTATGGTTACGTGTTGCGCCGTGGAGCTGGCCTAGCAGTGAGCGGCCGCGGCTGGCGGCGGCATGTATGCCTCCCCAGGTCTCGTGCTGAGCCGTGGCGGACATTATCCATGCTCGGCGCCGCGTTATTGGTTATACAGTGTTCTCCTGGCAGTTACTGTACTCTTAGCAACGTTTACCAATCTTTTTGTTCATCACGGGGTTTCAACAGTGCGTAGAACGAGTGCATATCCATGTGTCGTGCGGCGGATGACGGGGATGAAGCAATTAAGTGTTCAGCGAAATTGCATTGGGCACCATGACGAAGCGGAATGACGATGAACGCCTTGCAGGTCAGTGACGGTTGGGTAGTGCTCCTGCTTGTGACAATGAACGACGCTGTTGAGCCCAGCAAGAAGCAATGAGGAACATGTGCACATACGTAGTTTCGTGTTGTGTGTGTACAGTAACAACTTGCATGTGCGTATTAAAATACCTTTTCTGTCCCACTTCTTATACTCTCCCCCAGCATGCTATGTAATCTCAACGTAACAGCAACCGCGTTCAAGTGTCACTTGCACCGTGCTCAAAGTCACCACGGTCGCAGATTGCTGACGCCGGTGAGTTTCACGCGGAACACGGACACAGTGGCCGGGCGCTGCGTTGGCCGCGTGGCGGAATGCAACCATAGAAGGCGCATGACCGATCGTGTTGTCTGTACAGTTGCTGAATTAATGACGTGAAAACACTCGCCGTTGTCAGTGCATCTAGCGCGCGTTCTCTTGTACTTGCTCCATTGTCGGTGAGCTTTCACTCGCTGTTAATACACGGATGAAATTAACAGCGAGTGTTGAACCCCGTTTCATTATTTTCGTATCGTCACGACACGCGCGCTGCGCAGATCACGTGCTTTCCGAGCCGGAAAGAGAGTCGCGCCTTCCGCTTTACATTCGGATGCAAACTTGAGAGGAGAATTTGCCCAGTGAATATGGCTGACTTCCGGCTTCATCATCGCGGCTTTATAACGAGTGGCGTCAGGGCCTCTCCTACCTTTCTTTTCTCTGTGGGGTCCGCCTTAATCAGGTTCGGCCCTGACCATCCTTGTTGCGCATGTGCGCACTTCCAGCTATCTCTTTTATGTCCCCATCTCTCGTCACGCAATGCCGACGCAGGCAGAGTCTGCAGGTCTACGCTCGCTCCCCGTGTCTCTCCTCCCTCTCAGCGGCGTTTACAGCATCAACGCCTCCTATATTTCCCGTGCCTGCCTGATTATCGGCGGTCACTTGGGAAGTGGTGGTCGTCGGAACTACGGTGGTGGCGCCACTCAAGTAGGAGGGTCTTCAAATAGGTTTTTTACGTTTTTGGAGCTTATATGCAACAAAGATAACAAAAAAAGTTTTAGAGAAGCGTAAACGTAATTATAATTAACCCTACGTAAGTAACGCCGTCATTTAGCAAGCAGCTTTTTTATTACAAGGCATCCTCTGAAATTAGTAACAAACGCCGAAATTGCCCATCTCAAAGGCCAAGTACAAAGATCCTTACCCCTACGTAGGCAGCGCCGCCATAGATGACCGGTGTTTCGCGCTCATCCGGCAGGCACGGAAAATCAAGGAGGCGTTGACAGCATGCGTGTTGCCCCCTCTCTCCTCTCCGCTCCTATGCTCCCTCTTTTTCACCTCGGAACGCCAACGCAGGCAGCGTATGCTAGAGAGTTTCTTGACCGATAAAGTTAGGAAGCCTTTATGGGCGCACCACCTCCATAACGGAGGCGCACATGAAGGCTCCCTAGAAAAAAACCGACTGCTCGTCCTGCTAATCCTTCACTGGCCACCCTACCGGATGTTGATCTCCAAAGTAGTGCCGGTGGGACAATTATCCTGTGCGTTGTTGAAAAATTTGCAGTGTTCTCGTTAACTAAAAGCGCACTGCGGGTCCCTGTATTCAATCCGGAGTCTTCTGTCTCTCATCGCCCATTAGCAACTATTGGCATATTCCAGTAGGAAACTCCGGTCCATCACTGCGTGCTTTGCTCCTTCCCAGGTTTCTCTCCTGCGCAACGCCGCGATAAGCGCCAGACTCAACGTCGCCTCCAGTGTAAGTGTTAGCGCCCGCTTTTTCGCATCTACGCATGGTTCTCTTTATCGCGAGATGGTGTAATATATTTTTCCTCCCTTACCTGCATAGTAACTCCTGTCCTTGTTTCCTATGTAGGAAAACTTTCTCACAATCTTTTCTGGCGCTTGAAAAGGATCTGTATTTCCGATATGTGGAGCTATCTGGCTGAAATAACCAAAAAATGGCTGAAAGAAAATAATGAATCTGTGTTGTCATACAAGCATTCCACTGGGAGACGTTACAATATGTTGTGCTATTTTCTTTGAGAGAAATCGACCCAATACTCATAACAGCTCATGATTTAATTTTTCAGTTGTATTTTATTCTAGAGCACCGTATCTTGTCACATCTACTGTACTGCTAGTCGTATAATGTTCGCTTAGTCAGCGGGATTTTTGGTCGCAATAATGGTCGATCTTCAGTAAAGGCACCAGTTACTTACCTTAGATTTATCGTGCTTCTCAATAAGAGAAACAAACTTTTCGGTGAACAGGTGAGTAGCGTAAGTTCCGTTTTCTCCCCAATCTGGTTTCTCATTGTCTCTCAGGTCAAGGCCAACGTGTTCCTGCAACACAGTGCGAGGGTTCCAATGATTTGAACTATAAAATATTGAGCTAGTTTATGGGATTCGCAGATAGATAGATAGATAGATAGATAGATAGATAGATAGATAGATAGATAGATAGATAGATAGATAGATAGATAGATAGATAGATAGATAGATAGATAGATATAGATAGATAGATAGATAGATAGATAGATAGATAGATAGATAGATAGATAGATAGATAGATAGATAGATAGATAGATAGATAGATAGATAGATATAGATAGATAGATATAGATAGATAGATAGATAGATAGATAGATAGATAGATAGATAGATAGATAGATAGATAGATAGATAGATAGATAGATAGATAGATAGATAGATAGATAGATAGATAGATAGATAGATAGATAGATAGATAGATAGATAGATAGATAGATAGATAGATAGATAGATAGATAGATAGATAGATAGATAGATAGATAGATAGATAGATAGATAGATAGATAGCCAGCCAGCCAGCCAGCCAGCCAGCCAGTCAGTCAGTCAGTCAGTCAGTCAGTCAGTCAGTCAGTCAGTCAGTCAACCAGCCAGCCAGCCAGCCACCTACGTCTCGGCGCTCTCGTAGTCGTCTGCTTTACTCGACACATACCAAAATTTGTGAGAGAGCGTTAGCGTACGTTGACCATAATCAACAGCTTAACAGCATGAACAGCGTAAGATACTTGTCGCGCACGCCACGAAGCCATTTACTACGCATACATGTGTACAATGGCCAATGGAAGGCGGGTATGAGCCTCAGGTGATTCACAGTTTGTATTAACCCTAAGAACGGCGAGTATAACATACTTTCCGAATAAAAATCTTTAGGCCTTCGCGTTATCCAGTTTCCATGGCAAGAAATGCGGGGCAGGCGGGGGCGATGTCGTCAGTGAGGGAAATATTAGAGGATCGGAAATATTGAAAATCTTGGTTAGAGGCGCAATCAACGTCGGGCGCTCTGCGTAGCAGTCAAGTGTTTATCCTTAGAGCTATGCCAGTGCTTGAAGCTTCTTTCATGAAAAGACTATATCATGGCGTCCTTCCTCGGCAACATCACCTGTGGTTGCAGTGTTCGCAATCGGAATATGTAACAATGTAATAAATACTACATGTCAAATCCTGTGACACGCCAAGCTATTTATTATGATTGCACAATCGGGGGCAATATAGCGAAAGTCGCTTCTTATGACGAACTAATCATCGCATTGTATTGCGCTGTTCATTTCGACGAAATGGGAATTTTCACTATGAGGTCATTACCCATGTCACGTCCTACCATGTGGGCCTGACCATAGCCGTCGTGCCTATAGCAAGTCTACGATCAGTCACTTAGCAGGAATAAAAGAGCGGGGGGGGGGGAGCGAAGGGGGTCTAAGAATACCCCTTGACCCCAAATTGTTGTTTCCTCAAAATAGGTACTTTCCTAAAAACAGCTGTTTTCCTCAGATATTCTAGGCCTTCAGCCAATGCTGCCCCACCCCGAAAAAATTCATTTATTCACTGTGGGCTTGCTTACAATATGCCCATAACGACTCGAAATTGACACGAACTGACATGGTCTAATTCGTTACACTTGGCCAAATGACAAACAAATGATAAAGGCCACTAATCGCCTACTGCATCGCATGACACTGACTCACGGAGTGGGATCTGCCGAATTCCTTAAGGATGAATAATTGTTCTCATTATTTTTATGTATAAGGCTGGTAATGCCTGTGCCTCAAGTGTTCAGCAAAGGACATTAACTCCATAATGTCTTTGAATTTAGCGCCATTTGCGTGGTGGGCCACACGGGCAAATGGAATAGCATTAGTCTTAATGCCATTTGTCACCTAATGCTTTCGTTAGAATTCATTCTACCGGGAAATGCGTGCTCTCCATACCGAAGCAAACTTATTGCAGTACACATGCAACATTCGAAACTGACAAAAAAAAATGTCAAAATGTCAATGAGTAAAATGTCAAAGACATATTATACATGTATTTTAACTCGTCGCATGCAATTTTTCAGTGACATTGAAGCGAAATGTGCTTTAGTACTGCAAGGACTTCGACATAACATGTGTCATGTGAGATTTTGGGCTTTGGATTCAACCTCTGATTGCCCAAGTTGCTGTGAATATTGGCAATCTTGCAATATACAGGAGCAAATCGAAGCTAGTTCCATCGTAGTAGGATCATTTCTATATTTTACTGTCCTTGAACGCAGGTTAAAGTTGTTGAAATGCGTGTTTATGTTTCATAACTACCGTAAAAAATTTTAACTGCATGTGTTGTTGTTATCGGCATCTCGACAAGTTGCATTAAATTTAGACGTGTGGCAGCTCCGCTGAATATATCGTTATTCAGGAATTAATGCTCAACTATACTTAGTACCATTTCCTGTGCCTGTGTTGTGCGGGTGTAAGTCGTTGTACGTTCGTGAAGTTTTTACGCGCACGAGTATATATATCCCTAAGCCAAGAATTTCGATATACATAAAAGAAAGCCCGTAACGGTAAAATAAGACTAGACGCATATGGTCAATAAACATGTCAAATGCTAAAAAAAGGGAGGCCAGGTTAAAAAAAAAAGAATGAGTGCCTCATAAGTGAATCCTGTTCTGGCGCTCGTTGACTACATGATGGAAGCTGCGACCTCAATTATAGTTTATCATTTGCATCGCAGATAACGCGCAGTTATTTTTCCGACCTCAAACCACGCCCATGCCTATAGACTTCTGAGAATCGGTTCTCGGCGCTCCCTTCCTACAGACTACACCCACATTTTTTCTTCGTCGATCTTTGTTCCTCTAACTAGTTGGTTATGTTTTGAACGACTGTAAATATTGAAAAAAAGCAGGTTCTTTCTGATGAGAGATATGCTTTTTCATGATAAGAAACAATAAAAATTAGCGAGCAGAACATACGAAAACTACATAGGTAGGCGCTGCTGTCTACGTCCCTTCACACGGCTTCCGATAATGTCACACACAAACGAGTCTGGATGCATGCGTTTTCTTGGTGTGTTTTTGTGTATTTATTTGTTTGCTTGTTTTTGCCTTGAAAGCATAAGATGCATCTACTTTATAAGCTTGCGCGCATGAGTGACATCCTTGCGTTTCTAAATATTCTAATGAGAAAGCCTGCCTGTCTGCGTTTCGGCGAGCATGTTCACGCACATTGTCACTCACCGAGCCAGACGTGTGGTCGTAGTAGTCCACCATTCCGTTGTAATAGCCGTAGAACGTGTCAAATCCGCGCTTCAGAGGCGTATACTCGGTTTTAAAGAAACCCAGGTGCCACTGCAAAGAGGGAAAATGAAAATAAAAGTCATACATGAGTGCCTACATGCAGAGACATGGTCTATCAAACACGCAGGTTATGTGGCTAAGTATTTCAGAGAGGCAAGTGCAAAAATCAGCTTTGCAAAGACAGGAAGTGCATTCCGTTGAACGCACTCATTTGTGATGTGAGCGTACGCAGCACGCCTACAAAATCTTCTAAGCTAAAGACTACTGGGTAAAACACACCATAGGCTCCTATTACTGCACAGATGAAGACGACAAAATGTCACCAGTGGTTTAGACTCCGATTCACGCATGAAAAAAGGTAGTGTACCAGGGCCCGCCCATGCTCACAAAACGTCTTACAAGCAACAATTGTCCGTAATTGAAAATGTTAGTTCAATAATGAAGGTGGCAGGCCACTTACAAGCAACACTTACAACACGTACTGAATAAGTTAGTTTATTCGCAGGTTTAGATTATTAATCAAGAGAGTTTTTCTTTCTTATGTTTTTTGTCATTTCCTAATGATAAGCCCCTCATTAAGATTGGTTGAAATTCTTGGTGCATTTTTTTTTCTTACGAACATCCTAAATGCATACGTGGTTTCTTTGGGTACACTACTTTTCGCTGCAGTTAGGGGGGGGGGGGGTGTATATCCCCGTACGTTGCGGTAATGGATGTACAACCTCACGAGGTGACGTCCGACTCCGGTTCGACCGCGGCCACTACCTCGAGGAAGCGAGAAAACACATCCAGTGATAGCGATGACACTGAGCTGTACTCCGCATCTTGCGACGAGTCCTCAGACGACGGCTTTCAACCTGTCCTGCACCGCAAGGCCAAGCGACGGATCATCGCCGGTGTCAAGTACAGCCACCGTGAAAACGGCGCCCCAGCGATGGCCCCATTCCATCCTGTTCGTGCCAAAGAACGCTACCGAAAGTCTGCGTGCTCTGAACAGGCAAGCGCTTTCGCTCTATTTCGAGAACACTGTGCCGAAGGAGATTAAAGACGTACGGCTTAATACAAGAAGAAACATCCTGGCGGTCGATGTGGTGCACCCGAGTGCGCTGAGCACGCTGAAACACGTAACACAACTGGGAAACAATGTAGTTAGGTCCATCATACCAGCCGATGGTGTGACCACATCAGGAGTCATTTACGACATTAACACGGAAATCCCAAACGCAGACCTTCCAATAATTATAAAACCAGCGAGTCAAGACAACGTCAATGTCAGCGTTGAACGCCTTCGTAACACACGTTGTGCGAGAGTAACGTTCAAAGGTGACTGTCTTCCCTCATACGTGAAGGTTGGCCACTTTCGTCAACAAGTTCACCGTTTATTCCAAAACCCGTGCAATGCTTCAATTGTCAGAAGATCGGCCATGTAAAGGGTGTTTGCAGGAGCTCCGCAGCGTGCCCCCGGTGCGCCGAACCACACGCGGAAGACAACTGTAGCGCTACCACACTGAAGTGTCCTAACTGTCAAGGTGCTCACAAGGCTTCTTCGAAAGAATGTCCGCACATAAAGAAAGAATTTTCTATTCTGAAGCAAATGGTACGAGACAGCTCAACCAACAAAGAAGCTACTGAGAAAATCCGGCGAAGACGACGTCGCCGTCGAAGGTCTTCACGTCGGACAGCGCCAACTTCAGGCAATAAGTCGACGCATCAGAAAAAATTGCCAGCTGCAGTTTCCAGCACGGCAAACACAGACGTTGGAAAAGAGCAAAGGGGCAGGCAAGTCTCTACAGAAGAGTGGCCTCCACTTACGCGTACACAAGGCTCAGAAGAACCGCAGCAGAAGCCGTCTTCTTCAGATCAAGCTGCTGCAATGGAGGACTTGCGGAACACAGATCAGCAAGTGATAGCTCTTTTGCGACCCTTAATTAACGCTATTCGCTTGTTAAGCAACATGCACACACCGTCAGCAAGAGGTGCATTGCAATTACTGGACGCTTTGAGTCCAGTACTCGCAGCGCTTGAGTAAATAATGGCTCACCAGCCACTGTCTTTCAGAGAAGTCCGAAAGGCAGCGATTATTCAATGGAATGCCCGGGGACTGAGGTCACGCATCGCCGATTTCCGTCGGTTCGGGTACACCAATAAGTTCCCCATCATTGTCATCTGTGAGCCGAACTTGCAGAAAGAAATCAGACTTTCTGGTTATGAGTCATTCATGTCGTCTATAACTGTGAACAATAGCAAAGTTCTGATGTTTATTCGCCGCGACCTCACCTACATCCATCATCCGGTGTCACCCCATGACGACAATTAATATATAAGTATAACAGTGAAAAGGAGACTTACCATCACGGTTGTGGGTGCCTACTTCTCTCCATCAAGCCGTTTCGACCATACAAGACTACAAGGTATCCTGTCAGCAACTTCTCACCTATGCATTATAATCTGCGACTTCAACGCTCACCATACAATCTGGGGAAGTTCCAAGACCAATGTTGAAGGGAGAAAGTTGGTGTCCTTCGCCTCCGACAACCAACTTTTCTTGCTAAATGATGGCAGTCCAATGTTCCTACGTGGTTCAAGATATAGCAGCTGCCTTGACCTGGCCTTTGTCTCACGAGGCCTCGTCAGGCATGCTGAGTGGTTTCCAGACATAGAAACGCATGGAAGTGACCACATTCCCACTTACGTCAAAATCGAAGGATTGTCCCATGCTAAGATACGCGATAGTGTTCAGAGAGTAGACTGGTTGAAATTCCAGTCTCGCATGGAAGAGCAATGTAAAGCAAACATATCCCTCGACATAGAGGAGATAATTAAAAGCACAATACGCGATAATACGTGTACCCTCACCTGCTCTCCCAAAGTAACGGAATTTGACATCGAGCTAGAACGACTTCGAGCAATCCGACGGCGTGCTGAACGAAGATACCGACGCACGGAGGCAATAGAAGACTTACGGATTGCTCGACGTATATAAAAGAAGATTCAGCGCCGGATAATTAAACTCGAGTCGCAACGTTGGACTGTTTTTTGTGAGTCACTTGACCCACGAAAACCTTTATCCCAATTATGGAAGACGGTACGAGGTCTCCGTACAAAGCCCACTCAGTGGTCACTATTCAGGGCTCTCGCACTTTCTGAACAGAGACGTGGTATTGACGTGGCAGAAGACTTCTGTGCCAGAGTATCTGGGCCACTCGCAGGGCCCAATAGCCTATTGCCCTCGACTAACTGTCCACAAACACTGAATTACCGCATGGATATGCTTTTTTCAATCGTGGAGCTCAGAGAAGCACAAGCTTTGTGTGGACGCACGTCGGCACCAGGGCCCGATAGGCTTTTTCATAGGGCCTTATGTCATCTGGGTGAACGCGCGAGAATCCTCCTTTTGGAGTTTTACAACAAATCCTGGCAAGAGGGAACGCTCTCGACAAGGTGGAAGACAAGTCGCCTAGTTCCACTTCTGAAACCAGGCAAGTCGCCGTTGGAGCTCTCATCTTATCGTCCGATCGCATTGGCTAGTTGTGTAGGCAAAGTTATGGAGAGCATGATCCTGGGACGCCTGGAGTGGTTCTTGGAGTGTAACAACATCTACCCAGATGCCATGGCAGGATTTCGGCGTGGTCGAGCATCGATTGACAACGTAGTCGACCTGGTCACTTACGTCCAACACGAGAAAGGCCGTAAGCGTCTCTGCGCATCTTTGTTCCTAGACGTTAAAGGGGCGTATGACAACGTTACACATGAAGCTGTTCTCACCGCTCTCGAAGATATATGAGTAGGTGGTCAGATGTATCACTGGATACGTAGTTATTTGTCAATGCGATCCTTCTTTGTAAGCACTGAAGACGGTCCAACCTCTCCACATTACAGCCACCGCGGCGTCCCCCAGGGTGGGGTACTCAGCCCTGTGCTGTTCAATCTTACGTTAATTGATCTTACTGAGTATCTGCCAAGCACGGTCAGGCTATCAATCTACGCAGATGATATCTGCGTTTCGGCATCGGCTGTAACACGCCTGTAGTTACGAGGGAGAATTCAAAAAGCTGCCACTGAAACATTACGCGACCTACAAAATCGAGGCTTGGACATTTCTTCCGAGAAATGCGCCCTCGTGGCTTTTACACTAAAGCCTATGGATAAGTACACTATAAGCATCAATGGTCAAAGTGTACCATACGTTCGATCGCACAAGTTTTTGGGCGTCATAATTGACAGAAATCCATCATGGAGCGATCACGTTTCGTACATGAAAAAACGGTTAATGAACATCTGTAATATACTGAAGTTCTTTGCAGGGAAGACTTGGGGAATGTCTCCCAGTGCAATGCTACAGCTGTACAGTGTACTTTTTCTCGGTTTTCTGCGGTACAGTTTACCGGCATTGACCAATGCAAGCAAAACAAGCCTTCGAACGCTACAGAGTGTTTAGTCCCAGGCACTCCGGATTTGCCTCGGCTTGCCTCGTAGTCACTCGCCTCGTAGTCACGCGGCGTCAACAATGGCTACTATAGCTAGCGCCGGTGACCACCTCATCACGACACATATCGACGTTGAGGCACTCAGGACACATATAAGGCATACTGCTCGGACACCCTGCCACCACCTAGCCTCTTTACCAGCGGACAGACCACGTTCGTCATTTTTCCAAACGGTCACCACATATCGCGATTCTTTGCCAACATGCTTCAAACCCGCCGCCAGGCCTTCGACTCCTCCCTGGTGCCTGACTCAGGCTAACTATACCTGGCATCCAGAAAAAAGCAGATATGTCTTCACCTGCTCTTAGACAGCTTGCTCTGCTCTTGTTATACGAGATGTATCAAGGCTGTATACACGTATACACCGACGGCTCTGTTTTACAGAAGAGTTCAACGGCATCATTTGTTATACCGATAAAAGATACGACAAGAAAATTCAAGACCTCCCACCTTACGACATCAACGGGAGCAGAGCTCACAGCTCTTCGTGCCGCATCGCAATTCATCAACGACCAACAGCCACAAAAAATGGACAATTTTCAGAGACTCAAAGGCGGCACTGCAATCCCTTCTATCACCTTTATGCCACGGCCCGTACGAACAGCTGATATTTGAGATTGCAGAAAAGACTCACCAACTTATTGAGGAAGGACATGAAATAGCCTTTCAATGGCTTCCAAGTAATTGTGGAGTAATTGGCAATGAATAGGCCGATCGAGCTGCCCGTTCTGCCCATACTGAAAGCGATGAAATATCAATTCCGCTTTCCAGAACTGACGCTGCACGGAAACTCCTCATGCATGCTTGCTCGCAAGCGCACCACGTCACAATGAAACGAGTCACATTTCATCCATGCACGGTTAGGTACTTTAGACCCAACTCTCAGTCTTTGAATTCCTCAGGAATTACGCCGACGAGACGCTACTATGCTGTGCAGCTTATGGTTGGGGGTCGCATTTACCAACGCGTACGCGTTCCGCATAGGAATGGCTGACACTGCTGCATGCGACCATTGTCGCAGTGAATAAACAACTTGGCACAATCTGTGATTGATTGATTTGTGGGGTTTAACGCCCCAAACCACCATTTGATTATGAGAGACGCCGTAGTGGAGGGCTCCGGAAATTTTGACCACCTGGGGTTCTTTAACGTGCACCCAAATCTGAGTACACGGGCCTAAAACATTTCCGCCTCCATCGGAAATGCAGCCGCCGCAGCCGGGAATCGAACCCGCGACCTTCGGGTCAGCAGCCGAGTACCTTAGCCACTAGACCACCGCGGCGGGGCGCACATTCTGTGTGAATGCCCACAATAGTGGTGCAGAAGGCTGAGGCGCAAAAAACATAACGTGAAGCAGGAAGAACAGGAGAGAAGACAGAACAGCGCCACTAGCCCAACTAGTGGCGCTGTTCTGGTTTGGGCACCAACTAGCCCAAAAACAAGTCCTTTTGGAATACCCACAATACTGCTCGCAGAGACAGTCACTCTGCAATGCACTAGATGAACTGGACAACCAGCCTCTTTCGGAAGAAAGAATCCTGCGCTGCCGAGAGGACATTATGTCGCAGAAGAAGGCTGTGAAGGCGCTCCTGCGCTTCTTGCGTTCAACCGGCCTGTCCAAACGACTGTGATCGGAACTCCCTGAATGTGTGCGCAATGGCTTTTTTTCTAATTTATTTTATTTCTCTCTATATCTATCCTCTTTCCGACCCTTTTCCCCACCCCCGTACAGGGTAGCAAACCAGTTCGTCTAGGTTAACCTCCTTGTCTCTTCCTTTTATTTATCTCTCTCTCTTTCTCTCTCTTGGGTACACTACTAAACCTCTGCGCAAGAATACCTGCCAGGCAAAAACAAACAGGATATGCGTTATTAGTCAGTGCAATCAGAGTGACTGGGAAGTAGTTAGAGACACTTCCGGTTAAGAAGCCGCCTAACTTTGACCATTTGAACGTAATGTTCATGTGAAGCTCTCCGCAGCTCAATTTATAGCTGCTATCTACCGTTAACAACTGGCCGTTCTCATTGATAAAGCATGCGGATCACCAATCTGATCGCTAACGAAGCATGAAACGTGCGAAAATGAATGGCATAGGCAGTGCAATGGTCACATGTGAGATAACAACCCTATTTTGCGGCTGTGACGTTAGCATGGATTTCACAGAATTGTCGCGTCTGTGTGCGAAGACAGAAAATATTGTTGGCGTAGCCCAGGTCACGGCGCGGTAGAAAACGAAGACGGCAAGCATCAGTAGGGGCGAAGGTTTGTAAAGATTCCCTCCCCCCCCCCCCCCTTCCTATCATGTCAATGTATGGGGCTGACTTTATGTCCCTTCTCGCCCTCATCACTATAAAGTCAATGTGGCTGGCTTTGCATTGGCCTGCCTTTCGCTCCGCTTTGCGATTTAGCGTGGCTTGGAAGGCTACCGGATCCACGGTACGAAGTTGGTTTTTGCGCTTGGCCACTCAGGTCCATACTTGTGCCCGGACTTCAGTATCGGCCAAGCTAACACAAACGCTCTTATTGTTCTGCTGTCGGTGCTGTTCTTCGAAAGTTGCCTGGTGTTCCGGAGTTTGTATACGATCCGTGCCCTATACCCATGTGGTAATTTCAAGTTGAAATTGCGGTGCGCCAGCTTTGTGGAACGGCTGCGACGGGATGAACGACGTCACTGACGACGCAGCCAAAGGTGTGCGCGCTTCGGCATGACGTAGATAACGACGTAATTGTCAGCGCAGCCGATTGAGTTATTTCATAAACACGAGATGAATAGTTTTTCGTTAACCCTAGCCATATACAGCTTACGCGTAAAAATGTGGACCTCACTCAGACTCACTCATGAAATACGTTTTGTCCTTGGGGCTGACTGGGACCCAGTCCCACCAACGTTTTCCCCTGCCGGACTTACTCGCACACCGAATCACTAAAATTTCATCCAGTCGGACTCGTTCGGACTCAAGTTCACCAGATCCTATAGTATGTGCCAAATAAATTATGCAGAACCCTGCTACTCTACCGGTGAACCAAACGTTACGAATGAAACTTGAAGCAGATTCACCAACTTAATGTCACGAAGACTTTTAAGCATGCCGATGGTGGCATAACTACTGCAGAGCAAAGTCAACCTATGAAGCAGCAGTATGATGCCACTAGTTCCGCTACTTACCCGTATTTCAAGACGGTGACACCACGTCTACTGCCAATTATATGCCCATTGCGCTAACGTATGGCTGCTGTAAGGTGTTAGAACATATTGTTTCTAAGTACATTCGGCTGTTTTTGTCACAGAACAAAATTGTTAGTAACTATCGAAATGATTTTCGCGAGGGTTTGTCAACCGTAACACAATTACTGGAAAGTGTTCACGATTTTAGTGAAGTTATTGATGACAAGGGACAAATAGATCTAATCTTTCTCGACTTCAAGAAGGTCTTCGATAAGGTTAATCATAGAAAACTGCTAATTAAATAAATGCTACTTTTGGAGATATAGATGTAGTCACACGAATGGAAGACTTTTTTACTGGTCGCCGACAGTTCGTCAGACTTGATGAAAATAAGTACGGGGTCTGTGATGTGAGATCAGGGGTGCCTCAAGGTTCAGTTCTTGGACCTCAAGTGTTGTTCCTGGTATACATTAACGACCTGATCGAAGAATCAGCCACAGTTACAGCAAGGTTATTCGCAGATGACTGTGACATATATACAGAGGTGAGATTTATTAGTGACCAGATACTCTTAAATAACTTCTTAGGAAAAGTTCAACAACGGTTCGACATGTGGCAGATGTCTCTTAACCCAGCAAAGACAGCATGTACGACCATCACACACAAACATGAATCTCTGTCATTAACATATACTCTACAAAGAGAACCACTTCATCGCGTAACAGAGTGCAAATATCTCGGAATTTTAATCACATCTGACCTTAGTTGGACACCACCCATTAAAAAAGTAGTAGGGAAAAGCCAACCAGAGATTAGGTTATAGTCAACGTGTCTTCAAACTGGCTTCTCTGCAGCCACGAAATTGACTGCTTATAAAGTTTTCGTGCACCCAATATTAGGATATGCATGTAAGTGTGGGATTCGTATTTGAAAGATTCAGAGTCAATACTAGAGCAGGTTCACAGAGGTGCATTGTGGTTTATTTATTGCCTGATACTGTCGGCAAGACGCCGCAACACCTCTTTACGCGAGGGCAAACCTGCCCCTACTTAACGTCAGGAGGTAGGAGAAACGACTTAGTTTTTTTTCTATTTAATCATTAATGAGCTGCTACTTGTTGATAAGTCTCGCTACATAAATGAATATAAGACCCGCATAGTGCGAAACAAACATTGTAGGCACGTTAAGTAAAATAGATTTCAGAAGAATCGCTAAAAATACTCATTCTTCTTTTCGACAGCACGTGACTGGAATCGTCTCCCTGCAAACATTGTGAATGCAGGGACTCGTCATCAGTTTTCTGCACTCGTGTCCAAATATTTTCAACAATAGGGCGTATGTCACTCTATCGCTGTATTCTACTTTTCCGTTGACTGCTTGCTGTATGCAGGTTGATGTATTGTTACCGCTCCTGTCTTGGTCCTGATGAGGACCGAGAGTATCTGTAAATCAATAAATTAATACTTGACAAGCCTTGGAGGCGTGAAATTGATATCTGCCTCAATTTTTTTAATTTTTTTTTCAATGTAACTAAGTTTTATCTGCTACATGTTTTGCAGGTGTTATCGAATGGTGCATGTCGTGCTTGTAAGTATCGCAATCATCTCGAGTGTTGTGGCGTTGGTTTTTGGAATGTTCTAATCACGTTGCGAATGCTGTGCGAGTAGCTGAGTACATGCTGAAACTGAACAAAAAACACCTGAGATAACGCATGCGTAAATTCCGGTGCGTTTCATCGGCCGATGAAAATCGATTGATTGATTTGTGGGGTTTAACGTCCCAAAACCACCATTTGATTATGAGAGACGCCGTAGTGGAGGGCTCCGGAAATTTTGACCGCCTGGGGTTCTTTAACGTGCACCAAAATCTGAGTACACGGGCCGATGAAAATCTCCGCGGCCAACGACCGAGCTATACGCTATTATTCTATTGTGAGTGTCACTTGCTTTGGTGGCAAAAATTTCAGTTAATAAAAGGTGTCATCATTATGTGGCTCTTTGGCTGTTGAAGCCTTCACATTTGCGATCAAGTGAAAAAAATTATGCGCAACTTTATGTTAATGTTATCATCCCACTTGAGTTAAAATGGGAATTTCAGTACCCAAAGCGTTCGCACATATCCAGTTTGATGGGTGTAGTAAAGTTCGAACTCACCTATAGTCGGGTACAACTTCATAGTAGAGTACCTAGTACTCTAAATCGTTACTCACTTTTTCTAAACACACTACACGCAACTTCGGAGGACAGCAGAGGTCCCTTTTGACCTAAGCGAAGCATCCAATTCGCTCCGCGACTAAAGAAAGGTGCCGTTCAAAAAAAAAATGTAACAGCTTCTAAAACGCGTATTGGTCGGTGTAAATAAGATTTGTGTATCGTGACGAATGCTTTGGTAAAAGTGCAATGAAATGCTATAGCACATGCCGGATCGTACATGCCGATAAGCAACGTCTCTCACACATTATGCTCTATTTGAGAAGCGGCATGGAAACACATTTCAATGCTGGCATATCTGCATTGAAACACTATTGTTCTTTCATTATTGTTGGCGAGCTCAAAATGCCGATTCGGGCAGCTAGACGCTAAGCTACCTTATCACACTTCTGCCAACGATTGGTCGTTTGCGCGATGAGCAGGAAACAACTAAGGCAGCATGTTCTCCGTCAGCAAGATCACCGGCCATCTGGCTAATGACGTCACCTGAAGTGCGTGCCTATAGGTTGAGGCTCGTGTGAATCCGCCTTTGAGGGGAAAATGCTGCGGCCTTCTAACAATGTACTCGACTATAGTAAGTAGTTACTTTGCTGTCTTGCAGTATTGTCCAAAGTGCGTGACTGCAAGAGTCGATCGCGTGTTACAAGTTCATTGTGCTATCTTCAAAACTTAGGACATGCACAAAAACACAACTGTATCGCGACATTTTCTTTCACTGTCACTTATGCTGCTGAGCCTTACTTGTTGAGTGATCTTACTTTACCAATCAAATGTGTTTCATAGCCTAAGTCTTTGAAATGTTCAGGCATAATCTTCAAATTGAGTGGAAGTCCCCAAGGCTCCGCGCCGGCGATGATACCTGACTGCATTCCTGCGAGAAATAAAAACAATCTCGTGAAGAAAAGAAGTATTTCAATAAGTACGAATCATGAAGAACATGAACTGATATTACACTATTTTTTCGACCTACAGATGCAGCAGAAGGCGCGGCTAATTAACGTGGTGGTTACAACCTGTCATTACGTTTTTCAGAAAAGAAGACAAAGCGCATTACATAGTCGTTGGCTCCACTATTGTAGTATCAGAATAAGCAGAAATACAGTGCGTGTGAGGGACTTTATGTGTTATGTGACTGTTATGCGTTTATGTAACTCTGTGTGTTGTGTGTTTATCATTGAATATATCATTGTCATCACCCGGCAACTGGAGCAGCCTGTCAGGTGAAAAACCAGGCAAACCTCTCCAGCTTCCCATTAAAATAATTCTCTCTCTCTCTCTCTCTATCAGAATAAGCAACAAACTCACGTAACAATAAAATATTTCAGGCCGTGATGAAGCCTTAAAGAATAACACGTTAGAGGCTCCTCACTTTGTGGGGCCTTCACTGTAGAGACCTTCGTTGTGATGAAGCCTCAAAGGAAAGAAGAAAAAAACACGGCAAGAACTCTTTACTGGGGCATTGCCAATCAGTAGCAATTTACTGAAATTTGAAACTATGTCTGGAAACTTTGCAATTAAGATTCTACTGTGTTGACAGAATCACCGAATTGGAGTATTACGAAAATAGCCAACATATCTATGTGGGCGCAGAGTCCTTCAGTGTGTACGAAGAGCCAGGTTTAGCTACCGCTTTTATGATGGCCGTATACACTCATGATTTCATGTCCGAGCCAACTGTGTGGTACAATTGCTTGTAGCAGTAACTCAATCGCTCGTGAGTGAAACCTTTTATTGAACCACTGTTATCGTATCCTTGCCCGTTCAGTATTACACTCCTTCCAGGACATGCCCACTAACTCTTACGCTGCACATGGAGGGCGCAAGATGCTTGCAATCGATTTGTATTTACTTCATGTCAATAAACTTCAATTAATCAATCAATTAATCAATCCATAAATAAAACAATCCTATTGCCTACGTATTATAAGTAGAAGAAACGAAGTTGAAACAGATGTGACGTAACACTCATCAAAGTATGACATATACGAGTTCCTGAATTTGGTTCCCACTACCTTTGTCTCAGTGCTTGTAAACCTGAGCGTAGCGTATTTAAAATGCTGACAATCATTCCCGTCGTGATATACAAAAGGTGAACGACCCCCATCGGAGACGCAATGGCATCCACAGGTGCAGCTTACGACAACTGATGTGCATCATCATTATCGAAGCCTAAACGTCTTGCGCATACAAGCGTGGCGCTAGCTAGAGAGGCTGCCGTGCATTGCGGCCCCGAGATGCTATTGACCTTACACCGTGCAATTAAGTTTGACCGCAATGCCATGCTTGGTTGGATAGTGTTGCGTCACCACGGCCCCATAGGTATTCAAAAAACCAGGAATCTTCCGCGCGGGCTTTAGCTATGGAAACAACAGAATACGACAGGTGATGACAGGCGACGTACAGAGTCGTACAGTTCTTGCTCACCCTCAGTCGCAGCAGAGACTCAACAATCACTAAAGAGAAAAAAAAACTCTCATATTAATAAACTAGAATTTCACGACACTACAAGCACCATTCTTATCGCATGAAGGCGCTTGGTCAACGACAAACTGCGAAATGCGGAGACACATATGACGCCACAGACTTGAAGTTCAGGCTGCTCACGTGCCAGATTGCTTTGACGCTATGGATTTTCCCTGCGCCTGCGAGGGCTTGCGTATAGCATTAAATTGTTCTCATTGGGTTCCGGCGGATCCAAAGGTTTGATGTATAGCTAGATTCAGAAATTTTCACTGAATCAATGTCACCAAAATACGCGTAAAGACTACGAATAACGCGACATCACGCTGAGGCTCGCGTGACTAAGTTTTGACGCGACATTTAAAAAAAAAATGCCCGTTCACCTTCGCCACGCGTTCGTGTGGTCGGGCAACGAGGAAGAGGAAGATAGTTGGATCTGTGCCACTCGGCTACTCGGACTTGACGACCATAGTCTTTAGAATCGTGGCTACAAGTTCGCCCTAATAAATACGCTTGTTTTTTAACCTGTCTGCCTCAGCATCGCTACAATATATACTCCTATGATAGAGCCGTCACCCAGGCTTAACGTCCTCGGTACTTAAGTCCCATCCACTGAAGTTTATTTACGTAGCAGTGTCCAGGGCTTCGCGAGCACAAGCGCTGCATATCAAGTTATATCTTCAGATGTTGCTAACAACAATGTTGCTGTTGACATCGTTACGCAAGTGTAAACAAGTGGTTATATAAAAAATGTGTGAATGTTCAACATACGTCTGTGCTTACAACGTTTGTACACTTCCATAGCGTCATTTATCGCGTTTCGCTAATTACAACAGAGTCACATTCCCTCCACATGCTTCGCATGACTTCGATTCCTATGGTACGTACGTGGTATCTACCGATTTTTAGTGAGGTTTTTTAGACCGCCCAGCCTCAGAGTTGGTTCCTATAAGCACCGAGCTATAGGCAGGAGCAGTTCAGGTGGCAAGCTAAACGCAGCTGGCCATGTGACCAAGCAAAACTGTGACGTGGGCGCGGAGCGCGAGCGGCCGCCGCACTTAGAGCCGGCACACGCGAAGTCGCTGGCGCGGAGCAGAAAATCGCAGGGAGTGGCAGGGCGACGCGCGTGCCAGCAACCAGCCAACAAAAACTTGTGACGTATGTTTGTTCACATTGGCCCTTTGATGATGTCGGCGTCGTGAGGATCTCTGCTTCCCGCTCAGAGGCGCGGCGTGCTCTAGGCTACAGCCCTTGGTATATCTCGGTTCATTATGTGCATGTCTTCACATAGATCTATCTCGCTCAATATCTCGTCTTCAAAATTTTGTGCCACTGCGCCTTCGATGCTTTACTTTACTGTACCTTTAGGCATGAAGTATATATATATATATATATATATATATATATATATATATATATATATATATATATATATATATATATATATATATATATATATATATATATATATATATATATATATATACATTGACCGAGGGTCTCGTACTGGCAGACTTTGTGTGTTTAGGTTGTATACGAGGGACTTTTAATCAGCTGCCCGCTCATAATAAGTTCACGTGCTACGTGACGCCAAACATGCGCATAAAAAATTGAGTGTTTTCACACTCGTCACTTGTCTTATAGATGGCGCTGACTGTCAACCCTACTTCTAAATTCACATATAAACCCAAAAAAGTGGATGGAAGGAAGGCCGTTGTGGTAGCTCAGTGGTTAAAGCATCAAACGCGTTATTCGAAATTCGTAGGTTCGACTCCTGCTCACGGCTGGTTCTTTTTTCATCCACTTTTCTTTCTTGTTATTTACATTCCATTGCTTCTAATAACTTCCCCTGTACATTACTTGGCATTACTGTCTGTTAGATCTCATTAATATTGTGTTAAAACACGGAAAAACGAGCCCTTATGTATACACTTCTTTCCCTTATTTCATTGAACCAGAGTCTCGTACTGGCAGACTTTGTGTGTTTAGGTTGTATACGAGGGACTATTAATCAGCTGCCCGCTCAAAATAAGTTCACGTGCTACATGACGCCAAACATGCGCATAAAAAAAAGAGTGTTTTCACACTCGACGCTTGGCTTATAGATGGCGCTGACTGTCACTCCTACTTCTAAATTCACATATAAACCCAAAAGGCCGCTGTGGTGGCTCAGTGGTTAGAGCATCGAACGCGTTATTCGAAGGCCGTAGGTGCAATTCTTGCTCACGGCTGGTTATTTTTTCATCCACTTTTCTTTCTTCTTGTTTACATTCCATTGGTTCTAATAACTTGCCCTGTACATTCCTTGGCATTACTGTCTGCTAGATCTCATTAATATTGTGTTAAAACACGGAAAAACGAGCCCCTAGGTATACACTTCTTTCCCATATATATATATATATATATATATATATATATATATATATATATATATATATATATATATATATATATATATATATATATATATATATATATATATATATATATATATATATGTATGTATGTATATGGCACCACATCATAAATATTCTTAAACAGCAGCTATCGGTGCCTGTTTGTGAGGAGCACCTGGCGAGTTCTCTTCTGCCACGTGGCTTTTTCTTGCAATATTTTCAACAAAAATATTGGAGAAAGGCCCATGTAAACGGGCGTTTAAATGTTTATATACACAGGTTTTGAAGGTTGCAGTAGGAATGTTTACTGCGCGGAATCGCTAAGTTGAATCTTAGCTTCAATCTCTAAAAGCAATCTAGTGACATAGAAACGCACTTCATGTCTTTTCAAATAAATTATGACCAGTTGTTACCTGTTGTTATTGGATACAATCCAGTAAGAAGCGCGGCCCTGGAAGGCGTGCACAGATGCATGGTGTAGTAAGAGTGCAGAAGTATGCCCTCTGAAGCAAGAACATCGAGGTTGGGCGTCGGAATCTGGTTCGAGCCGTGGAAACTGACGTCGTTCCAGCCCTGCGCGTTTGTACATACAGATCAGGGTTTTCCAACCTGCAGCCACTCAAGATGGACGTCTTTATTGTTGTTTTTTTAATTTCGTATGAGTCTGATAGAAATGTTCCATAGAAGTTTACAAATACCCGAGTTTGGTGATCAGCAAAATATTACCAACTAATGCTAAAAAGCACTGCACAAGCCTTCAAATTGTAGTGGGGGAGTAAATAAAATAGTACTTTAAAACGCGACAGCTCAGAAGTTTCTCTCTGGAACAAGAGTGACAGAGAGCGATTACAGTTGTTCGAGTGTTAGCTCTTAATGCAAGAGTAAAATAGATGAAATCGGCATCCATTTGTTTTCTTCGAGGTTGTGAACGCTGAACCAAAATGTCTGTTATAATTGTCTGCCCAGCAAAAAGAGGGCGTGGCTATTTCTCAGGTTCCTGAAGGCAAGTTTTCAACCTGCGCCACCTTTCCGGTACAGCTGCAAGATTTACTAACGTTTTTCAGGGGTGAAGCTCTTTAAGGCGTGGGTCCGTCCATCCTCCGTCGTTGTCGTACGTAGCCACTAGGATGCGAGATGGGAGATGGCGGTACTTGGAGTGTTCACTAGATGGACGCACGGACGCACGGACGGACAGACTGGCGGACGTACGGGCGGGCGGATGGACGCGTGGAACGGGTATGTGCCACAGGGGATGCGATATGGTGCTACTTGAAGTGTTCACTAGATAGACGCACGGGCGGATGGACAGACAGACAAGAAGACGGTCGGACAGATGGACAGATGCGCGGACGTACGTATGGATGCACGCACGAACAGACGTACGGATGGATGGACGCACGGATGGTCACGCGGATGAACGGAAGCAAAAACGAACAGACGGACGGAAGCACGGATGGGCTGACGGACGCTTCGTTCTACTCATCATCATTCACTCCGTGAATATGCTGTGATATTTTTTCTTTTCTTTTTTTTTTTGCAGTCACTAGTTGAGCACGCACATTTACGCAAGAAGAAGAGAAGGGGTTGGTCTTCGGCACTTATCTTTGATAGTGAGATTCTTCTTCTGTATACGTCAGGGATTATGAAGAAGTCTTGGGGAACACCTGGGACAGGGTGTTATATCTCTTGTCCAACAATGCGCTTTGCCGCAGCAGAGCTAGACACTTGTTGAGAAGCTTTGGTGTACGTCGCAATATGAAGACGAATTAATGAAATAGCCTGGGAAACGAGGTAAGGGAAAGTTCAGACAGTCAGCCTTGGTTTCAGCTATAGGTGAGCCAAGAACCGATAAGAACGCACTTCATTTACTACACAAGGTTAATAGATATATATGTGGCATATTAATTATGATGATAATGGCACCGGCTAAATACATGTTGTACCGCTTCTGTGTGATGCACCCCGGTAGAGCTTAACGCATATCTCCGCCTCGCCACGCGCGTATTTGGCGAGACAGCTGCCGCTTGTTGAGTGCAACCATTTCGAGTTACGCATGGTATGCCACTTGAGGCCAACGACAGCTTTTCTTCACAGAGTAGGTGCCCAGTACGTACATATCTGCATTTTTAGTCGTTACTGAACGCGTAGATTCTCTTCCGGCACAGTATTCTCTGGCGGGTTACTCCATACATCATAAGGAACTGTCTAGAATTAGTGAACAAAAAAAAAAGCTGCCAATTCTTTGCTGTATACGCTATAATTTCGGCGCGTGGAACCTTTTCAGACTGTATAGCTGCATTTAAAGATCTCTTATTACCTTGTTTTTCTCTGACATCCTCAGTCACATGTTCCGAAACACGAAATATCTGACATTGGTTTATGGTGCGAACTTTACGTCGTAAAATTGGGGAAAAAATGGGGGGACCCTAAGATTCGCCATTAAGCGCTAACGCCATAGTGATATTCCGTTCCTAGTGCGCACTTCAAACACTAAGTGTGTGAGCATGTGGAATCTTTTCGGACTTTGCTTTGCACCCACTACCTATGCAGTCACGCCTGTGCATGCTGTAGTGGGTGACTATCTTTAAACTTCGAAGTCAGTATTGCAATCACATGTTTTGATGTGCGATGGCAATGTAAGCTTGTATCACGCATTATTGCGGCCATATTTAATGTTGTATTGTGAAGCATGTGTACCGGACCTGTCTGATTGTAAAGCAGGAAAGTTACTTTCACTGCATTTCCAAGCATAGGTAGTTATTTTAGATAGATAGATAGATAGATAGATAGATAGATAGATAGATAGATAGATAGATAGATAGATAGATAGATAGATAGATAGATAGATAGATAGATAGATAGATAGATAGATAGATAGATAGATAGATAGATAGATAGATAGATAGATAGATAGATAGATAGATAGATAGATAGATAGATAGATAGATAGATAGATAGATAGATAGATAGATAGATAGATAGATAGATAGATAGATAGATAGATAGATAGATAGATAGATAGATAGATAGATAGATAGATAGATAGATAGATAGATAGATAGATAGAAATGGTGCAGTCTGTAAGAACGATAGGAAAATATACCTGCGCAGCAGTAAATTTTTTTTGTAAACATTTCATTGATTTGTGCTTTTCATGGCATTGAATGTTCACTTAACAAATAAAATTTTGGCTTTTTCACTATACCACGCTATTTTTCATTATGGCCGACGTAATACGAATCTCCATTGCACTTTCTTCTCTTCTTGAGGTAAAACCTAAAGTTGTACCTTGGGTCACCTCTTTCATTTCATGAAAAGATTGACCCGCCAAATAATCATTTCGCGCTATGTATGCCATGGCGAAAAAAAAAAATCAGGGGATAGGGTGTCACCCCCCCCCCCGCTACGCCTTAGATAGATAGATAGATAGATAGATAGATAGATAGATAGATAGATAGATAGATAGATAGATAGATAGATAGATAGATAGATAGATAGATAGATAGATAGATAGATAGATAGATAGATAGATAGATAGATAGATAGATAGATAGATAGATAGATAGATAGATAGATAGATAGATAGATAGATAGATATGTGGAGTTTAACGTTCCAAAACCACCATATGATTATGAGAGACGCCGTAGTGGAGGGCTCCGGAAATTTCGACCACCTGGGGTTCTTTAACGTGCGCCCAAATCTGAGCACACGGGCCTACAACATTTCCGCTTATTTAACTTATTCACTTATTTTCACTTATTTAACAAGCACAATCAAAAAAGGACTTCCAATCACAACTCATGGCATTAGGTATCCTCCCTTTCAAAAAGAGCCTGACCGATAATACTCCATATGACCTTCTCAAGTTGTTGGGACTGTATTCACTACGGAGAAGTCGCGCATTATTGATAGACACGCCGAGCCGCTATGCGGTCGACGAGATCCGTCTTCCGAGAAGCAGCTGCTCAAGGGCGGAGTTGTTGAGACTTTTGACCCCGTTCTGGAGTGGCTTCCCCTTCTAGGCACTTGTGGGTGTTTGTTTGACTTCTGATAAAATATGTTGTGCGTAGGTCACATATATTGGTGATGATTTCGTGCATCAAAAAAGGGCGTGTCTGTGTGGCAGAACGCCCGATTCCCACGCAAAGCACCCGTTTTCGATCCCCACTCAGACGCACAGTTTTCATTTACTTTATTCGCACCTTTTTCAATTTTTTCGGTCGTGCAAAGATACTTTTTCGCTCACAACCGACAACGCCGACGCCGTACTTTCTGCGAAACCAGTTCTTCAACGCTATAGCGTTAAAGGCATGTGTGTTAAAGATTGTGCCAGCACAGGCTCGAATCCCAGCCATGGCGGCCGCATTTTCAATAGAGCCTATAATGCTTGAGGCCTGGGTTAAGATTTTGGTGCGCGTTAAAGTACACCAGGTGGTCGAAATTTCTGGAGCACTACCCTACGGCGTCTCTCATGCTCATATGGTGGTTTTAGGACGTTATGTCCGAACATTAGGTATTAATTAGTAAAAATTGTGTCAGAACAAGTTTTTATTACCTATCTTTCCCTTTCTGATTGTTCTTGTTAACTGCTTCATTTTTAAAACTTTTTACCGTATTGTTCTCAGTACTTCATATAACTTTTTCACTAAAGTATCGTATAACAAAAGTGGCTAATATACCGAGATAGATATGTGGCTTTCTGTACATCGGTTTACTGCCAAAATACATCTTCCGGGAGAGACATCTTGGCGTAATCACAAGGTCAGCGCGTTCCATTATGGACTAATTTTAGCAGCTCACCAGATGTTTTGTACGTCATTTACATTCTTTGTTGTATAAATTTATTACGGAGTTTGCCAGTTGCTATAGCCGCTTCACGTAGTCCCGTTCAAGGCACAAGTGGGCACGCTTCCAAGCCCGTTTTTATGGGAGTGGTCCCTAGCGTCACTTGTGAGCCTACAAGACGAGCCCGCTGCTAAGAAATAAATCAGGATACGTACGTAAGACCTCCAATGGCATGCAGCCCTGGTGTTCTTAGCAGAATGTCAGTGTTGATGTATTTGCGTTAGGCTTCAGCAAAAAAAAAACTTTTTTTATTGTATATAGAAAAAAATGGGGAAAAACTTCCGTTAAAGTAACCTCACAACCACTTTCTAAGTATATCAATGGCTTGATTAAAGAAGTTGTTGCACGAATCTACTGCCACCAAGTATATTTAGAATCCATCAAATACGAGCATTGTTGCGCTTCCCGTTCTCTGCTTTCGAACCAGTAGGCACGCTGAAAGCTACGCTTACGCAAGGGCGGGGAGGGGGGGGGGTGACAATGGCGCAAAATGAAGTGTCCGTTCGTGAGCGCTTCTCATTACCTTAAGCACTCAGTTTTCTTTTTGTTTTCTTTGAACGAGTGGCTTGCTATTAGTGAGATCGCAAGTGCACTGCGGGTACGTGACAGACCCTGCGGAGGCCATGGTAACTACGCAGCTCATGGTGCGCCAATCAGCCAATGGCCGTCGACCTTGAGCTTCTAGGTTGACGGCTATTGAATTCTAGCTCACGTGCTGCACTTGTAATGGCTGGCTTACATCTTCTCAGGAGCCTCAACTAACGATTGGCAGCGTTTTCTGACCGTCCTGAAAAAGTGTTTCTGGGCTCCCTAAAGTGTGAACATGAGAAGCTCGGCCATCTTTGGACAAAAAGGTTCAAGTGAACACTCAGAACATGAGCAAGCTTCATTGTGAATGCTGCAATACGTGATCAAACTTACTGAACCTATTTAGTTTCCTGTTCTCAACCATGAACATGGATGTCGTCAGACTCTCCACGCAGTAAAACAGCCCTCGAGCAGTGGAAACGCACGAGTACCCGACATAGTGTTGAAGCGAAAAGACCACACGAGCAGCCAAGAACGCAGCGTACGTAGTAAGCCACATGCGCTCATAGCAAGAGCAAGATATCAAGGAAGATGACAAACACACGAAACATGCTGTACATAGGCAGCACTTCCTTCATGAGCTATAGGAAGCGCTCGAGAGTGTGCAATAAGGCAGTGTTTTGAATGAGCCACGCAAGGAATCGTCTGCATATATTTAGAGTGACATTTTCCCACTCTTTGTAGACCACCAGATGGAGGTTTCCCGAAGTGATGACAGAGACTACGGGTTTAGCAGCTGTAATTGATGCTGTGTGAAACATTTTGAGCTGTGCTTTGGCAGAGCTTGTTGGAATTCTCGCCACAGCAGTTGATTTTCTATTCATGACTGAAACAACTTTGTCGGCATGAATTCGTAAATAGTCCTACTCTTGGTGTTACGTGGTCCGTTTAAGGACACCCGCTAACGTTCTAGCTTTCTTCGTGATTTCTGGTATTGCAAAGTCATCCTTATCATAAAGCTAAAGGCGGCATTGAGGAAAGCTTGTAATCTGAAGGCAATGAAGTACGTTTGCGATAAACAATGCATATGAATGTTGCGAGTGACCATTCTACACCTACTTTTAAGCACGTGTACTATGAATACTCAAAGCTGCGCTGCAGCGTTCCGTCGTGGTCGAGATATATAGTACGAGTTATGATATACCAGCTATGTGCCCCCTACTTGTCCCACAATGAAACATTACGATGCATGCAAGGCACCTCAAAAGCTACAGCCTGTATATCGCAATGGTTCTCCCTGTGTGTAATAACCAGTGTTGCCAGAATCTCCAAGAAGAAAAGGGCCACAGAATTAACCAATGTAGCCAGAACAGCAGCCAACCGGCAGCCGTCATTTTACTTTGGAGCCAGAAAATTAGCCAAACATGATTTCAGTTAAGCTGTATTGTCACCACGTTCACATGCTTAAAAGTACAAAAATATACATCTCGGCAATGTTTATCAAATCAAAATAGACTAAAAAATTATCAGGTGAGTAGACTAGAAAATCGGTAGTCAACACTGCACCGATAGTCTAGTGTACCTAATTGAGTTCACTTTTGCTAGCATGCCCCACGGCACTGTTATTGTAAGCTGAGCAGCAAAGTACTTCGTATTTCACAGAAAATGTGGCGCCGATTCTTTTATTGTGACAGCAATGGACACTATCGGCTGAATCTTGTCGCTGGCGTCGACGCCAGCGACAATATATATATATATATATATATATATATATATATATATATATATATATATATATATATATATATATATATATATATATATATATATATATATATATATATATATATATATATATATATATATATCGTGTGAGGCGGATAGCGGAGGGCTGCCTAACCTATATGAGTTCCACCAATAATGTGAAAACGATCATGGCCGGGACGCGTTTTAGGCACACACAATTAATTCACTTCGCTGTTAAACATAAATAGGTTGACGCATTAATATAAATACCACGTCAAAGTGAAGAGTTGAGAGAGATAGAGAAACGAGAAAAAAAGGAAGGCAGGGAGGTTAACCAGATGCTAGTATCTGGTATGCTACCCTACACTGCGGTTGGGGAATAGGGGGTCGAAAGAGGGAGAGAGTTCAAAAATAAATTAAAAGCAAAACATTGACATACACGCACACACAAAATCGGTACACTCACAGGCGTTATTTACTCATAGCGATATTTACTTCAATGTGGGCTGATTCATCGAGAAATCTACGCAAAATGCAAGGTGCATTGCAGATTTTTTGCTTACCATGTCGTCCGCCAGGATGAAGACGATGTGCGGTCGAGGAGAGCATGCTGCTGGCGAGATCTCCACACATAATAACACAAAACTGAACAGCGCCGAAAAACTTCTGTGCTTCAAATCGTACGGGTAAGGGTGTAGCTGCTTCAGGAACATGTTTATTCATTAGCTTGCATTTAGAGTCTGTAAAGAAAAAAAAGAAAAGCAAAATGTGGTTGAGAAGAAATCGAGCTACAAGGCAGTCTTTGTAAGGCTCATCACTGTGACTGGCGTTGACGACGAGCTAGAGCCTTTACACTCTCTGTAAAGTCCACACGCTTGAGTATAGATCAATTAGTTGGGTATCTAATCTCCAGTGCCTACCATACAATGGAAGGTATCCCGGGAAACTATTCGTTTCTATCTTGTAACTCTATCGTTGTCCAACTTCTAACGTCACAAATCCGGCATGTAATCGCTATTTGTTTGCGTTTCATTATTTCAATCTGCTATTAATCGTCTGCCGTATTGCTGTCAGCAAAAAATGGAACGCTATTGAGACGAGTGTTTTCGACACACGCCAGTTTCTTGGATTACTGAGCACAGTTCGCAAGGGTTTTCCACGCTTTCTACTCAAACATGTGCATGCCACTGAAGTTGTGTCACTTTGGTATAGTGTGTCGACGAACTGCGAAAAACGCGCACACGTATAGCATTTGGCAGCCGCGTTGTTAAGTTAAACGTTTGATATGTTGCCTAAACCCGTCAAACCTGTTCACTCTGCTTTCCGCAAGAAACTGACCACTGCAGCCCGCCGCAGTACCCGCCACAGTGGTAAATGGTTCTGGCGCTTGACTGAGGTTCGAACTTCAGGCTGAGGTATACGTATATTTCAATTTAGGTGCACGAAAAAGAGTCCCAGGTGTTCGTAGTTTTGGGGGCTCTCTATGGCGGCGTCTGCAATTACATCGTGGGTTTGGGACGTTAAACCCAAATAATGTTTAATATTGCTATTATTACTACTACTTACAGTTGCAGAGGAGCAGCGACCGGCTTCTTTGCGTCAGCGGACTACTGCTCCTGTTCTTGAATAGTCACGCTGAGTGGCTCTTCAACACGCGCTTCCTGTGTATCTAATCACAGGGACACCTGGCAGATAATTCTTTGACAGCCCGGACGGAAACCGTTCGCAAGCATGGACGATACTAACCAATCATGCATGGGAGGCAGACCGCGGGCTCGATAAGTGCTGATAAAGAATGTCTCGTTGAAAAGGATATGGTAATCAGACTCTCTGCGAATGCTTATGAAGTCAGGCTTCGCTTTTTTTTTTCCTCGCGTAAACAAACTTACAGAAACAGCTAAGCGTATTCAAAAAGACATTGGCAGCACGATAAACAAAAGAATTACAATTGAGGAGGCAGAATAACACTCACCCAATTCAATGGTTGTTAAACGTACCTTGGAAATCGCGGAGGTGACCTTTAAATGTGTAACAACATCCTGGTTGGATCGCCTTGCGATGGCTGTGGGGTTCGCTGCTAACCCAGAAAATGCGGGTTCACTGAAGACTTACGTGGTCGGACTTTAGTCGAGCGGAAGGCCCGCTTAGTTTGGCCTAAATTGTACATGAAAGAATCAAGGGTGCTGGAAATTTCTAAAGGTACCAATTGGTCATGACACCTCCTACGCATGGCAGACTGCAAACTCTCAAGCGCTGCCTTCGAATTACAGAATATCACCCATTTTCCTGGACGCTCTTGAACGAGATATTGTAAAGCAACCCTTATAGCAGCAAGCTCTGATGCCGTAGATGTAGTCATATGCGACAACTTAAATTTGATTGTCATTGCTGCAGCCTGAATTACAGCGGCACCTGATGAGCTGCTGGACGAGACGGATCCATCAGTGTATATCTGCGTTCGGTCCAAGTACAAATCATGTAGTAATAGCAGTGTTGCTTGCTTCAATGCTACTCTGGAGTGATTGCTTTTCTTTTTGATACCCGGAATTTCCAGACGTACTTGCGGCTGGTCGAGGCACCACAAAGAACATGCCATTCTCGTAGCTGGCGTGTATCCTGATGGAATGCTGTTTGGGTGCTAGGCTATGACGTCTGAAAACGTAGCACACAAGGCTCACTAAATTACAAGCACCTGAATGTTGTCGCAGTGAACTGAACTGCTGACAGATTCAGAACGCTCACACCATCAGCCATAGAAAGCAGTGGCCTTGGTACTGCTCCGAGAGAAGGTCGACGGCCTTTTAAGCTCATTCACGTTGAAAATGGGCTAAAGGATGTTCTCATGATACTATTAGCCATCCCAGCAAGACCGTGGTATATGGTGTGGGATAAGTAAGAACGTTGTCAGATGTTCCTCCGTGAACATAGCCGTGAACGGGGTGGGAGAGCAGAGGGGGGGGGGGGGTATTCTATTCTGTTCACCTTAAGGGGGTTCGCATAGTGTGCCCCATATGAATGCTCAGTCATTGCTGCTTTGTTATTTTTTTAAACATAACCATTATGGGGACGCAGGTTATTTGTCGATAACGCCAGTAGAAGGCGTTCATTCAGTAAACGAAAAAGTTGTTTACTTCCCATCTTTGTTTCTTTGTTGTCAGACAGCCAAGGAACAAAGGCAGGCAATGAGGCAATGGCGAGAAGTATTCCATCGCTTCATATATATATATATATATATATATATATATATATATATGTCACGAGCAAAACAAGAACAGCAGCCAAGAGTTCACTTTTCACTTGAACCAGAGCAACAAAGATGTTCTCTTCTTCGCAGCCCAAAAACGAGTATGAGCCACAGTGGCTCGTTCATCAACGGTGGCATTACCCCCTCTCCCAAGAAGCATCGTCTTGATACTGTACATGAAGGCAAAAAAAAAGAAAAGAAAATGAGATGAAAATTAGCAAGCGAGCAAAATGAATGGCGTAAGGCGGAATAACGTAGTAGGTTGTAGGGACAAAAGTTAAATGAGAAATAAGAAAAATAGGAAAAATGTAAGGAAAAGACGAAACAAAAAGAAAGACGCGAAGTTACCAATAAAGTCAGTCACTCATTGGCGATTCACAGTGCGAAAAGTATGGTTTGAGACGTGAAACGTGAATGACTTCAGTTTGCGGGGTGAAACGGGAACGTCTCGAATTGCATTGTGGGAGAACCTCGTAAGTGACGTCGCTGAGACGTCGTACGACCTTGTAAGGGCCGAAGTAGGGGCGAAGAAGCTTTTCTGAACGTCCACGCTGTCGGATAGGGGTCCACACCCAGACTTCATCACCTGGCTTAAAAATAACTTCACGGTGGCGAAGATTGTAGCGGCACGCGTCTGCGGTTTGGTGATGTTGAATACGGTGACGAGCAAGTTGACGGGCCTCTTCTGCGCACTGCGCGAATTTGGCGGCATCCGTGTGGTATATTCTGTTGTGCCACAGACATGTTCCTCGTTCGGGAGCACGTCCCACAAGATCGAGCCCTGTTTCGACAAACTGTCTCCCCCCCCCCCTCCCAGCGCCGCCTTCCGTGCAGAAGAACCGTGTAGTTCCGGGGATTGCGTCGCTTCCTCCGCCGGACCACTTTGCAGTTCCGGGTATGGCTACGTCTCCCCCTCCGAGCCCGAGAACTGGTCTGAGAGAATGGACCAAAGACGCTATTTAAGGCCGAGCCGGCCCCATGTTAGGAAGATTTTGCCCCAGCCGACGTTGTCGTGCTGGCCGGCTCTGTAAAACGACAACCTGCTACAGTAAGCGCTACTTTTGTTGCTGTTTACCAAACGGATTGCCTCCCTGTTTCACCTTCGGGCTAAGGCTTCATCGAAGTCCGCTCGACGGCTCGCCGCTCTCGCCACCGCTACCATCGCGACAGAGCAAATTCATAACAATTCTTAAGTTATCAGGCAGGAGCATGGCGTCGAGAATCGTCGGGACGTCGCGTCCGTGGACTAAGCGAAAAGGTGTGAAACCGTTACTTTCTTGAACAGCAGTACATGTTATACGCAAAAGTTACATAGGGAAGCATGGCGTCCCAGTTCTTGTGATCGATGTCCACATACATTGACAGCATGTCTGCAATGGTCTTATTGAGTCATTCAGTCAGCCCATTTACTTGCGGGTGGTAAGCCGTTGTTTTACGAAGTTCCGTGCCACTTAATCGCAAGACTTCCTGCAGCATCTCTGCGGTGAAAGCTGTCCCACGATCAGTTATGACGACAGCTGGAGCACCGTGACGTAAGACGATGCTGTTAACAAAAAATTGGGCGACATCTGCTGCGGTGGCTTTTGGAAGTGCCTTGGTTTCACAGTAGCGTGTCAAGTAGTCTGTAGCGACCACAATCCACCGGTTTCCTGACGAAGACGTGCGGAATGACCCCAGCAAGCCCACGCCAATCTGATGAAAGGGTGTCTTTGTTGGGCCTATTTGCTGCAGTGGTCCCGCTGGTCATAAAGGTGGAAATTTACGTCGCTGACAGTCGCTACATGTGCGAACGTAGTACTTCACAGTCTTTGCGAGACGTGGCCAGTAGTAGGAGCGTTGAATCCGTTGTCGCGTGCGCATATAGCCGAGGTGTCCGGACGATGGCTCATCATGACACGCACGTAAAATGTCACCACAAAGCTTAGTTGGCACAACAAGCAGATACATAGCTTGTGTAGGATGAAAGTTCTTTTTATAAAGCACTCTATCACGGAAACAAAAGGAGGATAGTGAGCGTGCAAAGCTTCGAGGAGGGTGGGAATTGCGTCCTTCCAGGTAGTCAATGAGCGGGATGAGCTCCGAGTCGTGACGCTGTCGCTCAGCTAAGTGGGTTGATGATACGGCAGAAAGAAAAGTGTCGTCGTCTTCAAGGTCAGTGTTGGCATTTTCGACCGATGCACGTAAGAGACAGTCGGCGTCGGTGTGTTTCCGCCCAGATTTGTGGACGATGGTGACATCGAAATCTTGTAGCCGAAGGCTCCATCGTGCTAGACGACCTGAGGAATCTTTGAGATTTGCGAGCCAACAAAGGGAATGGTGGTCGTTAACTACTCTGAATGGGCGGCCGTACAAGTATGGGCGGAACTTTGTTATGGCCCAGACAACAGCGAGGCATTCCTTTCGGTTGCAGAATAGTTTTTCTCCGCTGGGGATAACGTTCTGTTCGCATAAGCGATCACGCGCTCTACGCCATTATGCCACTGAACTAATACCGCTCCTAGCCCAACGTTGCTGGCGTCAGTGTGTAATTCCGTGTCAGCGCTTTCGTCAAAATGACCCGGTACAGGTGGAGCCTGGAGGATGTTTCGGAGGGTGTCGAACGCAGGGCACTGATTGGGACCCCAAACAAACGAGACACCGTCTTTTGTAAGCTTGTGGAGGGGTTCAGCAATGTTCGAGAAGTTTTTGACAAAGCGCCTGTAATACGCACAGAGCCCCAGAAATCGGCGTGGGTCTCGCTTATTTGTGGGCACGGGAAAGGCGGCAACGGCGTGGGTTTTCTCCAGATCTGGGCTGATGCCGGCATGGCTCACAACGTGACCAAGGAACTTCAGTTCTTCATATACAAAATGACATTTATCGGGTTTGAGAGACAACTCCGCTGTTCTGATTGCCTGAAGAACTGCATGAAGGCGTTGGACGTGTTGTTCAAACGTGTCTACAAAGACCACGACGTCATCAAGGTAAACAAGAGATGATTGCCATTTCAGCCCGTGAGAACCGTATCCATCATTATTTGGAAAGTGGCTGGCCCTGAGAATAGACCGAAAGGCAACATTTTAAACTCGTACAGGCCGTCGGGAGTGATAAACGCCGTCTTTTCGCGATCGCGCTCGACCACTGCGATTTGCCAGTAGTCACTACGCAAATCCATGAAGGAAAAATATTTAGCGTTGCGTATACGGTCCAACGAGTCATCTATCCGGGGTAGAGGATAAACGTCCTTTTTGGTGACCTTGTTCAGTTTACGGTAATCAACGCAAAAACGCAACGTACCGTCCTTCTTCTTTACTAGCACAACTGGCGAAGCCAAGGGACTGGTCGATGGCTGAATGACGTCGTCCTGAAGCATCTGCTGGACTTGGTCACGTATAGCGTCTTGCTCTTTTGGGACACCCTATAGGCATGTTGTGGAATGGGTCTCTCGGTGGGTTCCGTGATGATACGAGGCTGAGCAAGCGGTGTCTGTTAAACCTTTGACGTAGTGGCAAAGCAGTCTTGAAATGAGCCGAGTATACGCAAAAGGCTTTCTCGTTGAGACGAAGGTAGTCTCTCGTTTACGTCGAGAGTGCTCGCGAAGGCCTCGTCAGGGGGGCCATTCGATGAAAATGAAGCTAACGTGGATGGACCATCGGCATCGGCAAGTTCTTCACAATATGCAATGGCAGTGTGTCTCGTTAGGTGGCGATATTCGTCGTTTAAGTTCGTGACCAGCAGGTGAGCATGCCTATTGCTAGGCTGAATGATTCCTCGGGCAACACAGATTTGTCGTGAAATAAGGAAAGACAAGTTGGTCTCTGCGATTACCGCGTCAGACACGTCCTGTCCCAATTCTACTTTGACAAAGAGGCTGCTTCGAGGTGGGAGAGTCAGAGAATCGTCGGTAACATGGAGCGCTTTTTTCTGGAATCGCGTACTGTCAGTTGCAGCGCAAAAAAAAATTCTCGAACGACGCAAGTAATTTACGGAGGTCGATGACGGCGCCGTATTCACGAAGAAAGTCCATTCCTAGAATCACTGGCCGAGAGCACACGCGCAATACGAGGAAGGAGCCCGCAAATGTCGGCGTACGTATTTGAATGCGTGCCGTGCACATACCAGTAGGCGTCACCAGATGGCCACCTGCCGTGCGCAACTGGGGTCCTTGCCATGGCGTGGTAACCTTCCTCAGCTCACATGCCAGTGTGGCGCTCATTACGGAATAGTCGGCACCGGTGTCGACGAGGGCGTTAACAGCGTGATGGTCGACGAAGACGGTGATTTCGTCAGAAACAATCTTTTTGCTGTCGGAGAACACTGCGAAACCGGAATCGTCGTCGTCCGGTCGTTGCGTCAAAGGAGAGTCTTTTACAGTTCGCTGGGCCGCGACTTCACCCCCAGAAGTCGCCGTTCCTAGTTTCCCCCGTGGGGACTTGGTGACCGGCTCCTGAAAGGAGCGGAAGACGATGAGGGCAAACTGGGTGACGAAGACTGGCGAGGCGATGGTGATCTCGACTGGTGGTGCTGAATAGTCGAAGGAGTACGTTGGCCCGTGAGATAGGCTTCGATTTCGTAGGGGTGCTCACCGTAGCGCGGGCATCGAGCATCAGGGTGGAAGCCGCGGAGACCTAGTTGCTGGTATTGACAGTTCCGGTATACGTGACCCGCTTCGCCACAGTGATAGCAGAGCGGACGGTTATCCGAGGTGTGCCACGTGCTTGCCTTGCTACCACTTTGTCTTGGGGTAGATGGCAGATAGGTGGGTGTGCTCGAAAACCTTGAGCCGAGAGGCGGGCTCGAAGCAGTGTCGTGGAATGGCTGCATAGCCTGGTACCTTGGCCGCATAGCAGTATCGGTAGCCGGTGGTGCAGGGGATCGCAATGTCGCTGCGTATGTCAGGACTGGGGCCTCGGGAATAGGTGGTGCGATTGGAGCCAGGGGTGTGACGGCCTGCCGGACTTCTTGTCTGATTACATCCGCGAGGGCTGACACAGGTGGATGAGATCCCACTGCCTGAAGCTGTCGCATTTTGTCCCGAACGATACTTCGAATGAAGTCTGCGAGGGCCTGTCTCTCGCTGTCAGAGCCGATACAGCATGTGGTGGCCGGGATCTGGCGTTCGTATTGTGACGACCGCTGCTGCAGCGTACGTTCCATCGTGGCTGCCTCACTGATGAACTGGGCGACTGTCGTCGGTGGATTGCGCACGAGCCCAGCGAAAAGCTGTTCTTTTACTCCGCGCATCAAATGCCGCACCTTCTTTTCCTCGGGCATGGCAGGGCCCGCGTGCTTGAAGAGCCGAAGCATGTCCTCGACAAACATGGATACGCGTTCGTTCGGCCGTTGGTTTTTGCAGGATATTGCTTGTTCAGGCCTCTCCTTCCTCTCGGTGTTGCGATAGGCGTCACGGAGCTCTCGGTTAAACTCTTGCCATGTTGCGAATGAGCCCCCTGGTTCTCGTACCACGTCTTCGCAGAATCCTGCAAGTAGAAGGAAACTCGGCGCAGCTTGCGAACATCGTCCCATTCGTTGATACTGGCAACGCGACCAAAGTGGTCGAGCCAGTCATCAACATCCTCGAAGATGTCTCTATGGAACGGCTTTGGTGTTTGTGGCGCATGAAAAACATGCGCGAGAAGAGAACCATGGGCATCGCTGGTTTGAACCACCTGGCTTGTCATCAAAGTTGCCATCTTTCTGGGTGTCGATGCCAAGGGACCAAATTCAAGGAGTAACCCACGCAGGCGGCGGCTGATTCTTGCTCTGGGAGATGTAGCTGTGTCCACGATGGCCGACACAGCCGAAGTACACGTACCCAGCGTCTCCACCAGTAATCTCACGAGCGAAACAAGACCTGCAGCCAGGAGTTTACTTGAATCAGAGCAACGAAGATGTTCTCTGCTTTTTCGCAGCCACGAGTATGAGCCACAGTGGCTCGTTCATCAATGGTGGCAATATATATATATATATATATATTTATATATATATATATATATATATATATATATATATATATATATTCATTCAGTGTGAAAGCATGTGGTCTCTTAGACTCGACCAAGAGACCATGTGCGTACGCCCAAGCTCCTGCGTACGCCTACGTCCGTGAAACACACTTGCTAATACTTTTCTACACCATGTGTGAGCGAAGCGAAGCTGATAAATATGCTTAGTCAAGCACACTTCGCGCGGCCCTGAGCAAGGCGTTGTGTTGTGATGCCATCGCTCACAATATAAGGTTCACGTGTTCAATAAACGTTCAGTTGTTAGGTGTAAGCTTCACGCGCAACTCGTAACAGCTAAAGGAAAGCTCTTGTAGCTGAGCTTCCTGCAACGACACCTCGCAAAAGTCATCGTATATATATATATATAATATATATATATATATATATATATATATATATATATATATTATAGGGTCTAACGTCCCAAAACCACCATATGATTATGAGAGACGGCTTTGTGGAGGGCTCCGGGAATTCCGACCACCTGGGGTTATTTAACGTGCACCCAAACCTGACCACATGGGCCTACAGCATTTCCGCCTCCATCGGAAATGCAGCCGTCGCAGCCGGGATTCCATCCCGCGACCTGCGGATCAGCAGCCATCCGGCTGCTGATCAACAGTGAAGCAACACCTTAACAGCGAAGCAACACCTTAGCCACTAGACCACCGCGGCGGGGCTAAGGGCTTTCACCTAGGCTTGAATGCATAACTTAATTTACAAACAGCGCTTAAAGATTTTACAGTGTTGCTTCGCTGAAACATTTATGATCATTGTTTCGTATGCCCTGACACATCCTCTGTTGCATATAACAATACATCAATCACACGAAATTAGTTTTACCAATTTACCTTGCAAAGTTAATAAAAAAAGTAAGCGTATTAAAATGGCGCCAGGATAAAGATGCATTATCTTTATTTTCCTGGCCTCCCTATGCTTGTGAACTTTTTGTGTGGAGATATCCACCTTTAGTGCTTTCAGTGACAGGATAAAAACTGCCGCAAGCGTTGTTTCGGTTCACTATCGAGTGTAAGGAGCGCGCGGAGAAGGAGGGGGCTAGAGTCACTGTAGTAATACTAGAGGGGACGGGGGTTGTAGAGGGATGGGATTCTGGGGATTGCAGGTGTTGTTAGCCGCTCCTGTCGTCACCGTTTCAGGCATTGTCTGCTCTTCATGGTCTACGGTTGTCCAAATAAAGAATTGCTTTGCATCATCATCGAGAGCCCATCCGGAGACCTTGTTTCCCTTTACTCTCAAAGGAGCCCTGCACCCCAAATTTCTCAGGCCGTTTTTATCGGCTGTCTGCTTCCTACAAATCTAATGGCAGCTGTGGCACCAGTGAAATCGGCAGAAACGCAGAGTTTGATACCTTAATCATTTCCGATTTAGCTTTCTGCGCTGACTGCATCGTCGTACATTCTCAGTTTTTGCTGCTGGAAGTTTCACTCAGGTTATGCTGTATATGGTGTGGGATAAGTGCCAGGTGGTCAAAATTTCCGGAGCCCTCCACTACGGCGTCTCTCATAATCATATCGTGGTTTTGGGACGTTAAACCTCACAAATCAATCAATCGGTGTGGGATAAGTAAGAACGTTGTCAGATGTTCCTCCGTGAACATAGCCGTGAACGGAGTGGGAGAGCAGAGGGGGGGGGGGTGTATTCCATTCTATTCACCTTAAGGGGGTTCGCATAGTGTGCCCCATATGAATGCTCAGTCATTGCTGCTTCGTTATTTTTTTTAAACATAACCGTTATGAGGACGCAGGTTATTTGTCGATAATGCCAGTAGAAGGCGTTCATTCAGTAAACCAAAAATTTTACTTCCCATCTTTGTTTCTTTGTTGTCAGACAGCCAGGCAGGGAACAAAGGCAGGCAATTGCGAAATTGCGAAAAGCATTCCATCGCTATATATATATATATATATATATATATATATATATATATATATATATATATATATATATATATAATCATTTGTTTCATCTAGTGTGAAAGCATGTGGCTTCTCGAACTCGACCAAGAGACCAGGTGCGTACGCCTATGTCCGTGAAACACACCAGCTAATACTTTTCTACACCATGTGTGAGCGAAGCGAAGCTGATAAAATGTGCTTAGTAAAGCACACTTCGCGCGGCACTGAGCAAGACGTCGTGTTGTGGTGCCATCGATGATCGCTCACAATATAAGGTTCACGTGTTCAATAAACGTTCAGTTGTTAGGTGCAAGCTCCACGCGCAACTACTTAACTACTTGTAACAGCTAAACAAAAGCTCTTGTAGAAGAGTATATATATATATATATATATATATATATATATATATATATATATATATATATATATATATATATATATATATATATGTATATTCCTGATATATAAGATTCCTGATGAAGGCCAGACTCTAGGCCGAAACGTCGAAATAAACCACGTTGTGACCGCTCACGGAGGATCTACTAGACTATATATATATATATATATATATATATATATATATATATATATATATATATATATATATATATATATATATATATATATATATATATATATATATATATATATATATATGGGGGGGGCGTTTTTCGCACACCTGTACTGCGGTAGCGCTGTCAAACGGACTACACAAATCACCACGTTAGTCAAAGCACCTTGATTGATTGATATGTGGGGCTTAACGTCCGAAAACCACCATATGGTTATGAGAGAAGCCGTAGGGGAAGACTCAAGAAATTTCGACCACCAGGGGTTCTTTAACGTGCACCCAAATCTGAGCACACAGGCCTACAGTCAATGCACCTTACTTTGAATTTCCGCATCAAGGCAAAATCATTCATTCCTCTGTGACAAAGCATAATGCATTGTCACTGCTGTATATAGTTTTCAACTGCCAGCGTTAAGTTTTTCACTGAACTATGCGCACATTATGCTTTTCAGCGTTATGCTTTTCAACGTTATGCTCCCAGCGTTATGCTTTTCAATTGATTGTGTGAGCTGGTTGGTGCAATATAGCGTCGGCTGCCAGCTCGTAATAAGATCACGTGGTACGTAAAGCCAACAAGCAAAAAAAACAGAGTTTTCCACACTTGCCGTAATGGATACTGGCGGCGCCGATCAACACTCCTCCACTTTTATATGCACATCTACAGAACGTCCCAGTAATCACGTATGACGAGTAAAAAAAAAGAGAACGGCTATACGCTAAGCAAAGCTAGTGCGTATTGTTTCCAGTGTACTGTAGTAGCCCTAGTTATTTTTCTGTTAATGACAAATAAATAATTATTCATAATTTTATTCATAACTCTAAAAGTACTCGCCAAATTATCAAAGTGTCAATAAAACAGATGTGTGCATGTTGAAACGACATCTGTCTGTGCTACTTTTAAAAATGTACTAATGGCGTGCTTCTTTTTTTTCCCCTGTTTATAAAGAAAGCCCGCGAAATACAAAAAAAAAAATAAGACGCGACTAAACGGCTGCGCGCATCAAAAAGAAGAGCCCTCAAACAAAGCTCACTTTGAGCCAGTATAGCAATGTAGGAAATGTAGAAAGAAAAAATACGGATCGCGTTATCTGCCACTTCCCGTTCAAAGAAACGCGCCACCTTTATCTTACACAGTCAGGCCGCAATCCCTCAGAACGGTGATCCGGCCGCGTTATCTATGGGGACACTTGACTGCATTTAATGGTGGTAAGGACGTACAATCAAGCGGAAGAGATCCTTGCAAAACTGCATCGCATGCTGTTGACACACAGTTGCTAAGGTACTCGGCTGCTGACCCGCAGGTCGCGGGATCAAATCCCGGCTGTGGCGGCTGCATTTCCGATGGAGGCGGAAATGTTGTAGGCCCGTGTACTCAGATTTGGGTGCACGTTAAAAAAACCCCAGGTGGTCAAAATTTCCGGAGCCCTCCACTACGGCGTCTCTCATAATGATATGGTGGTTTTGGGACGTTAAACCCTACAAATCAATCAATCAAAACGCGGTCTCTGGCAACGAAAAAGAAGCAAAGTAGTAAAGTTATTTGAGGGCACTACTTTCTTTAGCAAGTGTGCGCACCATCACGTGTTCTTTTTTTACAATTTGTGGGCTTATTTATCCACAGAGAAAAAAAATGAGAACGCGAAAAATACGTTGTTGGAATTAGCACGGACAGATATCGTTTCAACGTTTCCAAATCTGCCTCACTGACATTTTAATAATTATTCAAATACTTTTTGAGTTACAAATATAACAATGACTAATTATTTAATGGCCAATAACGACAAGGTTAGTGGCGGATATAGTAACACCGGGAAGAATATGCACTATAGGTTTGCTTCACACAACAACCTTCCTCTCTCTTTTTTTTTTTAAATCATGCTGCGTGATAACTGAGACGGCCTGCCCCGCCGTGGTGGTCTATAGTGGCTAAGGTACTCAGCTGCTGATCCGCAGGCCGCGGGATCCAATCCCGGCTGCGGCGGCTGCATTTCCGATAGAGGCGGAAATGTTGTAGGCGCGTGGGCTCAGATTTCGGTGCACGTTGAAGAACCCCAGGTGGTCGAAATTTCCGGAGTCCTCCACTACGGCGTCTCTCATAATCATATGGTGGTTTTGGGGCGTTAAACCCCACATATCAATCAAACAGAGACGGCCTGCATATCGTATTGGCCTCGACAAGTTGGAGTGGCGCCTCTTGGTGTGGGGGCCTGAGTGACGTCACGGCACGCACTCCCCGATGCCCGGCGCCACGAGCCTACATGACGACGCGCTCGCTTCGTGCACGCGCTGTGCCATAGTTTGCGTTCGTTTTCTGCTCGTCTCAAGCAGAACATGAATGACGAAAACAGAATCAGTAATGTTCCTCGTAAAACAATAAATGTTCACTTTTGCTTCTGCATAATCGCGCGCTCAATCGTATAGGCGATTTGGGAAAGGGGTTAAAAAGTCTGCGTCTCACTGCTAACAAACCCCGATGGTGGATTACAATCCTGTTCGCGGCAGCCGCATTGCGACGGGTTTGAAAAGCAAAAACACACTTCTGCGTGAACGCTACACCCATTGGTACATAAGAAATATGATTTTAAGACGGAGGACACAATATTTACATGATTAGGTTGAGGTGTTCATGGGTGCTTCATATAGATGATATGAGGGTTCACCTTCCTCTAGGGTTATTTGTATTGGAGGAATCCGCGTATCTACGGACACTGTTTTCACTGGTGTGCCAAGACCCGTGCTCACTTGCATTATCGAGTCTTGCAAAATGTATCTTATGCACTCGCCCTAGAATACCACCGCCGCTGTTGTGTCTGTTCTTCTCGTGTACTTGCTCACTAAACACGTTGTTCAGTTTCGTGTCTTCTCGCAGTAAATTTGGAGCTTCATTTCACCGAAATTATTGGGGTTAAGCACGGTAGAGGTTATGTACGGAAATTCTCATTGCTGTCAGATTTTCGTGCAGAATCATAGCAACGGTGCTCTTGCACTCGTAACTACAAGTTTAAATATGACTTCAGAAATTAAATTTTTTTGGCAGCTCCATGGTTATTTTTTCGTAGACATGACCCAAGAGACCAGGCGTTTCCTCATCGAGGCAAGGTTGTTTAATTATTACTTGGGCCACGTCGCTGGCTGCGCCATCAAAAATGTTCATTTCGACTTCCTTGCATTTGTGTTGGAATCGTTGCTATCAGTGGTGCCCCCATGTGAAGCGAGCATTGTTGCTTCTGACGCGGTGGCGAATCCCCCAGCGTTTCACGCGTATCAGAGTACACGACTACACAATCCCTGGTGACTGTTGAGAAGAAACATGTACATATGATTCGAGTAAACGGACATGTCCCAAAATTTCTGAAATTGTTGTGTGTGGCCGTGTAACTTCATTTCTTTTCCGAATGTGTGACGTTTGTGCTTATGACAGTAAGATTCATGCAAAGTCTCCCGTTAGAGAAACTCCATTCTTTCAAATAATTTACATCACCATTTAGATTACCCATCGTGACGTCACTATGGGTAATTGTTCTGAGCGTTGCTTACATCTCCCCTGTAGCATGGATTGGGACATAATTTTTTTTTCTTTATTCATGTCTGTAGGCACAGCTCGACCAAAACAGCTCTGCTGTATAACTCTGCCTATGTGCCACAGAAATTGAGCACATCCCGCACAGCTCACTACATTAAGCTGCTAAAAATTAATTAGAGAACACGCGGGCGGCCAACACCTTTTAGGGAACGCACGTTGCAGGTTTTCTTGTTAACCACCTGTACCAAGTTCTTGGTAGTTGATTGAGTGCGTGCTGGTTTATGACGTTGATCCTTTTTTATACTCGTATTCTTGTACTTTCCAATACGCATTACATCGTGCTTACTTTATCAGAGCACAGCAAGAGCAAGCAAAGTGCCACCCACTCTGTCGTGGTGGCGGTTTCAAAAAACGCTATACATTCCAGAACACTATGATACAGATAGTATAAATATATTTATTCAGCATTAATATCCGGCTCCTCGTCAATGCTGAACATGAAGTTAACCTTTAGTGCAAAATTACATTGAAATATTAAACACTTTCATAAATACCTGTACCTATACAGAGACGCAAAACACGTGAAAAAATTTCGTGTTCCTGTCGTATCACTCATGATGCTACACGATTGGCTATGCTAGGTGAAGCATACATAAGTTAACCTTTCAATAGGTGCTTTAATGCATTTATTGTCTTCTCTCAACGCAATTTTCGTACGATAATACATTTTCATTGGTACGCTGAACACTCTTTGACATCAGGCTCGTACTTGGCTCGCACTCTTTACCAGGGAACAAACACCACAGTGCATCGCTTCAATATTTTCTGCGTTCATTGTTCGTTGTTACTACACGAATGGCGGTAATTACCACTCCTGTAAGATGACTGATGACATACAGGTCCAATTTTCCGCACAATACTGAAATTTATAGTTTTGCGAGCAATACGCGTGCCCGTTTTTAGTGCACATATAGACGTATTCTAGAACTTTTAATATACTGTCTAGAAAAAGTTTATTTACACTATGTACAAAAAACAAAAGCTTCGTAACATTCCAGTAATCGGCACATATACTTCGACAGATCTATGTATCACAACCAACATGACTACGTTGAAAGAAAGAGGCCAAATGCATCATGTACGTTAGACATCCGCAATAAATTAGAAAAGGAGTTTTCGCGCCGTGCCTGTGCGTATATTTTGGGCATGTTAAACGCATCGATCAGCGCTGGTTTTATCACAGCATTTTTCAAACACACTTTGAAAAACAGACCCTTACTTCATGATCTTCTAAAGAAACATATGTAAGTTTGTGTGTGTGGGGGGGGGGGGGGGATTACAATTATTTGGCGTGTATTTTTATGAGCGCTCAGGTAGGAAGAATAGTAATGGGCAAACATAAATACGTTGATGATAAAAAGCTTATAATGAGCTAGTTGATTCCGGATGATCAACTTTCTTGCGCAAACTATAAAAACAATTGGAAACAGCTAAACATGAGATATATAGAGACTGCACGCATGCGCAGAGATGCTGCTGCTACCGATGCCACTTAGCCCCGTTGATGATGCAAAGAGAGAGAGAGAGAGAAACGAAAAAAAAAACGCAGGGAGCTACCCGGTATTCTACTCTGCAGTGAGGTTTCAGAATAGACGGTTGAAAGAGATAGAGAAAAAATAAATAGGAAAAAATACCCAGACACACATGCACATACAAAATCAATCCACTCAGAGTTGTTCACACTGGCCAGTAGTTCACAAAAGTTCAGTAGCGTTTGCACGGCCTTGTTCTGTGGTGATGAGTCTAGTTGATGGCGTAATATACTTTCCTCTGACAACGCCTAGCCATCTAACTTTATCATTGTACTATAATTATATTGTCTTTGTGTTTTTATATACAGGGCAGTCGCACAGGACGTGTGGAATCGTCTTCTCATCTCCGCAGTGTGCGCAGGCGATGGTGTCGGCCATCCCTATGCGGTACGGGTGTGCACGGGTAAACGCAACGCCCAATGATAGTCTTGATGATGCCAAACTCCGTCGGCAACTGTGCACTTTGTAAGCTACAAAGGACACTTAATTATCACAAGGAGAGATCTGCGTCTTGTACGCAGATGCATGTCCAGACGTTTGTTATGCAGTCTGTTGCAGTCGGCCATGCAAGTTGGTTGACCTCAGGGAGCGTGGCAGCGATTTCTTTGCATTGCTCTGTTGATGTGTCGCATCAGGCCATGTTCCCAGGGTGTTCTGCTCCGTCATGGGCGGTCGTCTAGGTTCCCTCGAAGCAATCAGGAAGGCGTGCTTTCGATCTTCATTCAATAAGTAGTTACTCAAATATGTTTTGCAGTGAGATTGTCTTAATTAATTGGTGAACATATTTTGCACAGCGCCTCGAAAGCTCGCTGTGCTAGCTGCACGATGTCTGCACCCAAGGTGCCCAAGTTCCGTTGTGTTTCTCTGGAAATCCAGCAGGATCTTTGGGCTTGTACTGCACGGGCATCGCTTCAGCTTGGTAGGCGCTGATTCGCGTCTTCAAGAACGTCACAACCTGTTGAAGCAGTAAGCGAAATTAGCATATGTACACAAGATGTAAGCAGATATATAGAGATGAATGTTCGTATTCCGAGTACTAGGGGCCATCGTCTAAACCCACACGTGCACGCACGCAAGCACACTCGCAAACGCTCGCACACGGGCACACAACGCGCGCGCGCACGCGCACGCGCACGCACACAAACATAATACTTCTTGCACGTTCTAATTATAGTAAACTTCCTACCAATAGATTAAACTTCACCTTGTTAGTCAACTTCACAGTACGTATAGCAGTTAGGCTACTGCGTAAGAGAAGTGTTGTTAATGTGGGCTATTGCTGCATTTTTAGACAATGCATGTTTTCTTAGTGAAGATATGGTGCAGATATACCCTGACCATTCAACAATTCAGTACAGCGCCCGTGTGTGTACCGTTCAAACCTGTTTATGTCTCAGTGGTGTTGTTTCTTTGTGACAGTAGCACACTTGTATACGTCTAGCATGCGTACAGTTGCTTGCTTTTTTGTTTTTGTTTTTTGGGAAGTAGTTAACTTCATCTGAGTGTTCGAAGTTCTGTATAGTGGACTACTCAAACACAACGACCTAGCTGTTGCTTCGGTATGCTTGACACTGGCGCCAAACACATTTTCCTAAATGAGGGCGGAAAGGAAAAGAAATTGAAGCGCGAATGGTCAGAGAATTGTTGGAAGCCTTCTATATCAAGGAGAAATGGTATGATTGTGTCAGACACATATCTGCAATACTCAGAACTGGATACTCGTCGCAACATGTTATCAAGACCAAGGAGTATTACATCCTACTTCGGCTCTTTAAACAAGCGCGGAAGGTGCCTATTCCCCTCTATACTTTTGTGCGAAGTTCATTAGATAGTCGGCAGAAGTTGGCGCTTCGTACTCTTCTCTTGTCTGGGTCACCCTTTCACGGCATGTATTTCGCATTACGGTCACTTATACCTAAGCAATCCACCAACTCACACCAGATGAAACCCTCTTTGGATTATTTTCTGTAAGACACCTAGGTGCCGCTACCTTGGGTGGTTAAGACGATGTTCTCTCTCTCTCTCTCTCTCTCTCTCTCTCTTTGATATCGCGACGAGAATTAACAAGGTCATGGAACATCGTATGCAGCCACCCAAACGTATTCATGCGTATGCGTGTACCATAACACTGTTTGTTGAGTTGTTAAATGTACAAAACACAAAGTTTAAAAGCCCAACATGGTGACACTGGAACTCATCCTCGAAATTGTCTATATATGTTTTGCTCCCAACTCAAACAGACACGCCGTCAGTACTGACCTCTGGATGTGAGTTGGCCAAATTGTTCAGCTCGCATGGATCTTCCAAGATGTCGAACAGGTGGACCGCGTCGTTCGGGTAAAATTCTCCCTTGTCCGGCACGCCACACTTCAACGTCGCTCTTTCTCTCCAGTCCTTGGGAAACTTTAGCCCGTCCTTTTTGTAGAAGCCTCTGAGAACTTTGGCTACGGTCGACCGGGCTAGCAGCTTGTCGAGGTCCTTGTACGGACGGTTGCCACCCGGTCGAACGTAGCGCTCGTTCATGAACCCGGTGGCATCGAGCACCAACTTGTAACGGCCCAGTCGAAGAGCTGAGGCGTTCATGAACCGGTAGTCAATGTTGTACAACATCTCGACACGAGGCGATCCTACCCCTTGAGACAGGTACCGCCACATGTCGAATCCATCTAGCTTGCCTAGGGCTTGCACGTCACCACCTGCAAAAGCATGCGTCAAATGAATGCGATGTTAATGCAATAATGCAAAGAATCCAGCTGAGGCTAAACGTTTAGCCTCAGCTGGATTTCTTTTCTGTATTAATACGCTACTTCTCGCTTTATGTTTACTTGAAACGGGCTTAGTTGCTTACACCTAAGCAACTAAGCCCATTGACTACCGATTATTACCTTTCGTATACGAAAGAATAGTCATAAAGTGTAACTTTATGAGCTTTGTGAAGACTTGTCTGGCGTGAGAAGGGTGCTGCAGATGCATCAGTTATAAATAACCAAAACAATAAATAAATAAATAAATAAATAAATAAATAAATAAATAGCCACCGTTGTGGACATGGTCACATTTTTCTTTTTCCGTGAACAGAGCGGCTTGTTGGTGCGCCGCCAAGTGCATGATCGCGGAAAGTAGCGCCGCATGTATACTGCGCACTCTGATCGATGGCCGACGCCTCGAAGGAAATGGACTATCTGACTGTTTCCAGCCCACTGCATGGAACGGAATCTGCATTGTGCGATAGTACCAGCACTTCCTAATGCCTGCGCGATTCGAGCCGTGCCGTTACGTCCGGCAACATCTGCATATGGAGGCATATGGAGCGCATAATCCGTGCCCGCTCAAGTAGTGAGCACCAAGCAATCAAGTACTTTTTTTTTTCCTTTCTTATTAATATTCTCTTTTCTTTTCCTTATATTTGACAATACAATCTTCGTTTATTCTGGAGCATTGGTAATGGTCCGAAAAATAGGAGCATTGTTCTTTGTAATGAACTTGATTCAGCGATTGCGAATGATGGGTGCTGCGAAGCTTTGGAATACGTATTTATGAACGCATCTTCAACTGACAACTTTCAATATGGTCCAGTTCAAGCTTATCCTGGACATCCTCTCATAGAAGCAATCATGATTGATCCATGAGGGGTTTTTTTTTATCTTGACATTAATCTGAAAACTTTAGCACCTGCCATAGGTAGAGTCGCTCTCCAGTTCACCAAGTAGGCTGTAAATTATTGCAGTAATTTTTTCCGCAGTGTTTTTCATGTTCATTGGAACGTGTCCAGCGATTGGATGGGGGAAAAGTAATTGCTGCACCTAAATCAGGTTGCTCATCTAATCCATTCAACTGCCCCGCCGTGGTGCTCTAGTGGCGAAGGTACTCGGCTGCTGACCCGCAAATCACGGGATCAAATTCCGGCAGCGGCGACTGCATTTCCGATGGAGGCGGAAATTTTGTAGGCCCGTGTGCTCAGATTTGGGTGCACGTTAAAGAACCCCTGGGGGTCGAAAGTTCCGGTGCCCTCCACTACGGCGTCTCCTATTTTCACATGGTAGGTTTGAGACGTTGAACCCCACATATCAATCAATAATTCATTCAACTGCAGCGCAATCACTTTATCTATTATCCCGTGTAAGCTTCTCGAGTATATTGTCACGGGGTGAGAGCAGGCACAGGGTAGAAGTATATTTGCAGATTGTACACGGAGTACACAGTGTTCTTGAACCAAGATGGTGGAGTAGCAACAACAACACGAGCTTTTGTTCAATCGTCATCTTCGTCGCCTTTAGGAGCATTCGTTGATGTTAATGATGACTTGTATCAATATCATCTATCCCAATTTGATAATATATTCCTTGAAAAGGAAACTTCTGTCATAACAGCCAGAACGGTTTCTGGAAACACTACTCATGTGAAACACTTCTTTTAGTAACCACGTATTTTCGGCATCTGAGACTGGCTCCAGTATAGTCTATATTTTTCTAGATTTCAAGAAAGTTTTCGCTATGATTTCTCGCCGTTTACTCTTCTTAAAATTAAGCATGCTAAATATACGTACTTATTGTAGATAATTAGATGCTTCCTATCCAACAGGACCTAATGCGTAACATCAGATGGCTATAACTCACGCGATTGTCCCGTCACATCAGGTCTACCACAAGTCACTGTCCTTGGACGCTTATTCTTTCTACTTCACATTAATTACTTTCTGTGCTGCATTACACCAGCATCCAGGCTGTTTGTTAATTGTTGTATTATCTGCAGTGTAATAACTAACGTCCCTGAATAATCTCAACAAACGACGTAAGGCGAATAATGTGTTCGTGGACTGAAGGACGATCCATGAAATCGGCACTAGAGAAAAAGAAATAGAGGAGAACGGCTTTCGCCTTCAAGTTGTGGTAGGCGAATGCATATAGGACACTGTGCGTGTTTTTTTATGGACTGAGGCTAACACAATGGACAAACCTCCGATTGAGTATAACGTGGGCAGCCAGTCGGTGATGTGTATCAGTTGTTTGGACACCCTCCGAGTGTTGGCCAGAAGGGGGCTCCACACGAAAGCTGGAACTCTGGTGCCTCCTTCCCAGACCGTGCCCTTGGATCCGCGCAGCGGCCAGTTGATGCTGCGGGTCGCAGTGCCGGCCCCATGGTTGGCCACCGTTGTCGCTGCTGAAGATGACGACTGCTGTTGTCGAGCATGTGAGCATCGCGGAGAGTCTTGAAAACTTCGCCGACAGACTGGTCTAGTGCGTCCACCATTCCTGCACACACATAAGTTGTATAATGAATAAGCATCCGCGTTGGAGTCGATGACAATATGCACGCGTATCGTCTAGAATCGGCTGTCAAGGCAGCTTGAAAATTTAGACCTTAACCGAAGACACTGCAAACGACAGATTGGCCATCGCGTGGAACTCTGAGACATTAACGTAGACTGAACTCCGAAGGTATATGCAACTGAATCATAGCAAGAAATCCCAGCAACATGACGTCGAAAACATCTTCGAACCCAAGCGACTAAAGTGTGCGGTAGGCAATGTGCATCTTTTCCTCTCTTTCTCTATCTTGCTCTCTTATTCCCCTCTCCCCACAGGTATGGTAGCAAACTGTACGTAGTCCAGCCAACCTCTTTATATTTCTTATATTCTTTCTCTCTCTATCTCTAAAGCTAATCACAAATGACTCTTAAAATTCAACTTGCACGAAATGCACCTATGATAACCATAATGGGCACGAAAGTGTATAGCTGTACAATGAATTTGCAATATACTGCGTATGTTATGCAGAATAGTGTAAACCGAGGTGGTTGAACCTGTACGAATATTTTATCAAGCTAATCAAAGTGGACGATTGAGCCAGTCGGTGATACATGATCTAAGTACACTACGCGGTAGAAAACACAGACGGGAACCTGCGCTTGTCCTAGTCTTTTTGGCCATCCGTGTTTTATGCCTCGTAGTGCACTTACATCTTATCAAGGTCACGCCTGACGGCGCACGTAGATGATAAATCCAACCAGCATTTATGTGTGCTGCTGACGTGCACTGCCAGGGACTCTCACCTGCATAAATTGTTCTGTTCTTCTCTCGAATGTATGGAAACTTGTCCACATTTTCCTTCGGTGCTTCAAAGGTTTCGGGCTCTCCGGCACCATGTGGTGACTGGTGACTCAGGAGCAGAAAGAACGGCTGTGGAAAAGAGTAGCAGAAAGAACGGGATGCTTGCAAATGAGCATTCGACAACACTGGCCATAGGAACTGTTAGAATGCGTTGCGAACTATCAGTGGTGATATGTTACTTCGGGCTGTATTGACTGACTAGATGCTGCAACAGGTTTTCCCATAGGAGCTATAAAGTCTGTGTCACGTTACATTAAAATAGCGCGCAAAGGGTGGGAGGGGTGGTGGGCAGAATAGCAATAGCACTTTTGATAAATTAAGCATTAAGTGAAGCGTCATTGTTATGCTTAATTTTTCTTATTACACTGCAATAAAAAATCGAACAATGAAATAACATACATTCAACTGTCAATGAAATTTCAATACTAATACAAGAGGGAAACACACATGTAAAAATATCTTAGGGTACCTTCTGAATGACACTAAGATATAGAAGCTTCTTCATAACACCTTCAACTAATCAAAAAATAATAAAACGCCAGGCCTGCGTGGAATGCACAGCACATTCAAAGCGAAAGTTGAAAGAGCGGCCTTTCAGAGCTTTTTTAAACACTCTTTGGGTAACTGCTACAAGCACACTTTCAGGGTACCCACTATGCCATAAATCATCGTAATTTTTGTGTAGTAGGCAGACAGTCACTATGCCATCCTTCGTCATTCTTCGGATAAACATGGTACCTTCTAGACATTTGCAAAACATTTTGAGTATTTTTTTATGTTGTGGCTGATGACCATGAAGTAATATGCCTGAAGCCATTGTAATAGGTTGGAGCATTTGGAGACCCACTCTTTACGCAATTCGCATTGTGTGACGCCTGGCTGTTCCTTTGCTGCTCTAAGACGCTCTATTACTCGTATTAAAGTGATTCCTTTACCGACATCAAGCCTCCCTAATGTCAGTTTGCATCGGCAGCTCCAAGCACCGGCTTAGCTCAGTGGTCGAATACTGGGCTGGTACGCAGGGGTCTCAGGTTCAAATCTCATCGGGTCCTTAATGTTTTTATTCAGTTATATATTTCGTGCGACAGCGGTTGCGGACGCCGGTGGTGTTGACGTGCAACTACGGCGCAGGTGATCCTTGTCAGGACCTCATAACAGCTTTCGCTGTAAAAAACAAAAATAGCGACCAGTATGCATAGGATCTAACTTATATAAACTTATGCTTGCCGATGAATACCTTAAATGAAGAAGTCAGATATTGCGCTTTGAGAAACGACAGTTTATTTTGGTACGTCACTGCATGAGCGCACTGTATGAAAAACAATGACTGCGTTTGCCAGGTAAGTGTCCTCGTTTTAGATGCGGAGCATCTTATACTCGCGCATTGTAGTGCGCCGTTCGCGTTATCCGCGCCGTCCACACCGCTTCTCGAACATTCGACAGCTGACGCGCGCGCATGCGCCGTCGCGCCGTCGCCCACTCTTCCACCATCTGTGCATCCCTTCCTCCTCTACACACCGCGCGCGCTTCACTCCTCCACCATCTGTGCACCCTTCCTCCTCTACACACCGCGTTCGACATCTACAATTCTCCTGATTCTCCAGTGGACGCGCATGTGGCGTCGCGCTTTGAGAACATTCAACAGCTGACAGTGCATGCGCCGTCGTGCTGTATATATACTCAAGGTCGGCGCTCGCTCGCTCAGTTGCCGCTCGTCGGTTGGTTTGTACGGCGCGTCGACGTCCAAGGTCGCGGTGAAATGAATTCCAACGAATCCACAAACACAATGATCGACGTCCCTTCGACCAGCGCCGCCCTTTCGCATACGTGTGTACGTGTTCACTCATTTAACACCCCCTCCTACAACCACGTTAACCAATTTAGCCATCGACCCAAGTAAGTCGCAATTTAACACCCCATTTCACAACCACGTTAACCAATTTAGCCATCGACCCAAGTAAGTCGCACTTTAACACCCCGTTAACCAATTATATGGTCCGCATCCTCCTCAGTGTTCCCCCGAGGGAAGCTGCGGGCAATTTTTTTTTTCTGTTCTAAATTTTCGCGTTGTGTTTCGCTCAAATGCCGTAAAGTTTCTTGTTCTCACCTTTGACTTGTTCCTGTTTCGAATCAGGTACTGCGCTCGTTCCGTGAAAAGAGTCGTAGAATATGAACCATTTTCGGAGGATAACGGTTCCCGGTTGAGCCAGAAGTCGAGTCCCGTGTGGTTCTCCTGCAACAAACGCGCACACACCTGCAGCTGACACACAATGCAGAACGAGCTATACTGTAATATCACAGAATGCGTAAAGGCGCCAGTAAAAGAAATATCTAAACTGTGTCAGTATAGACTGGCTTAGAGAGATAAAAACTGCTGCTATTAACACATGCACTTTTTTTAATCGGGGGGGGGGGGGGGGGGAGGGGTGACGCTGCATGATCGCCTAAACTACCACTAATCATGCTGACCGGTCCCATGAAAATTTTACAACAGTACAGTAGTTAACGCTTTGTTGAACAACACTGTTGAAAAATTTACAGCATCGCTCGGGTCAACTAGCTTGCAACTATAAAATGCACTTCTGAAGACTATCTCTGCCTTACGGCCAATGTAAAGACGACGAGCATATATATAGTCAACAAGTAGGAAGAGAGGACTTTAGACAAATCACGGGCTTTTCATAAAGGTGTTTTCGTGACAATATTTGGGCATGCAGAGTCCTTAGCAGTCTACGCAGCGTTCTGGAAGTTTGGATACCTGCTGATGCAATAATCATTTGTAAGTATTATTGCGGTGCAGTTTTAATCTTACATTGCCTATCAGTACAAGCACTGAGTCACTTTACGCGGCCGTGATGGTCTTTTTAATAGAACAGACAACATACCATTATTGGCACGTGCGCGAGCTTCAAAGACGTACTTACATGCGTTATGCTGTGCGTGTAGTAGTCCTCCTCTCCGTTGTAGTAGCCGTAAAAACTGTCGAAGCCCCGACATGTTGGCGTGAGATTTGTCTTGTAGTAGCCAACGTCCCACTGCGTGGATAAAGTACGTGTGTGTCAGGGAGAGAGACGCACCCAATGTGGCAAGCATATTCAAAGGAAATGCCTGCATAAGCGCCAATGGCTGGCAGGGAATCGCGATTTTGGGCGCAACACAATGCAGGGTCATCCGCACATACAACGACGAGAGAGGAGACAAAGCGATGATACAGATGATAGAGAGACGCACCTTTCCAACAAGGTGCGTTTCGTATCCAATGTCTCTCAAATACTGGGGCATGAGACGAACGTCGACAGGTAAACCCCATGGGTCAGCCACGTCAACCGCCAGCCCCTGCAAACCTGCGGACGAGTAGAAGGTTATTTCAAATGCGCAGAAGCCAGAGCTAGTTGGTACAGTATTGAAACAGTTGAACTTGCGCTGGACACTAAGCAAAGGTACACACAGCACTCGTGTTATGCATGCTTGTTGAATTTTCTTTGCTTACCATGTGCTCCGCACTGTTAAACAATTTTAACGGGTAGCACAATAGATGGCCAATTCGTCTGAAGCTTATTGAAGGTTGTCCAAACGAAGCTTTAACCTTATTGGTACCCACACAAAATGTTAGAAATATGTTCAAATAAAGGAGTGAGGTTATTAAACTATTGGGTACATTCCTGTTGATTTTCACAAACTTAGTCTACGTTTATCCACACTCCATCAAGTTAAAGGGGCACTGTCACCAAAATTTTCAGTTGTATTAACGCGATAGCGCTGTAGAACTCAACCAACGGTGCCAACATTGGCGCCGTTGGTTGTGAGCAAAAATCCATCTCCTCCATGGCCTAAAATTTGAGAAGGACGCAAACAATGGGTCATATTGTCATATTGTTTTTGTCTTACATGATATTTATTACAAATGAGGTTTATATGTATACGTAGCGTATAAAATACTTAAGGCCACCTCCACAAATGTACAGTAGGCCTTACAAAACAAATTTCACACAATGCTCTGGTCCAAAAGGGTATTTGAGCATGGCATTTCATAACGTGTGGATACCATGGAATCCGGCTGAAACTCTAGTAGTTCATAGGCGTCTTTTAGCAGAACACAGAAAGGCACGCATACAGGACGAGAGCTGTGCTCTTTAGCATTCGACGCCGGTGTTTTGTAGAATTGCGCATCCTCGAATGCTAGGAAAATGTTAAGTGCTAGCTTTACTTCCTAGAGCATTCTAATTTGTTGCTGTCGCATTCAATGCTACGGGCTTTCGGTGAAACAAACCTTTGACGATGTTCCTGATACCTGCAGAAAGGCCGCAGGTGTGTCCGTATGTTTCCTCGAGTTTCGCATGCAAGAAATAGCATTTGTGCTTTCCGAGCTCACCTGTTATGTGTTAAGCGCTGGCAGCGGCGATTGCCACGCAAATGTAAAACCTGGATGCTCAAGTCGTCGAGACCAGGCTAGTCGAGAAACCGTTATATAAAGCCATTTCACCATAACCATGTCTGGTGAAATTGCGACATCACTTGTCCCTTCCCGCGAGCACAAATTCCCTCGCATACAGGGACACTGGGACGCACAAGCTCGTATACAGATAGTTCACTGTTTAGAGTAGGTTTTTTTTTTCGGTAGGTGTCTCACCTGTTCGTATGGGGTAAAGTCCGGTCAGGAAAGCCGACCTCGAAGGTGTGCAGGATGGCTGCGCGTAGTAGCTATTGAGTATGATGCCGTCTGCAGCCAGGGCATCCAGGTTTGGCGTGGGGATCTGAGAGGATCCGTGAAAGCTCACGTCGTTCCATCCCTGTAATCAGGCACCAATGTCACTTGTGCGAGCATGGATAGCAGGGTCAGTTTACATTGCGCTTTTTTGTTGTTGTTCTATTTCCAACGAATTCAAAAAGCGAGAGACAACCGAACTAATGAAGAGAGTATCACACAACCCGAACGCTGAAACTCTAGCTATGGGTCGCATTTATCGCGGTCGGCATTCGTTTCAAGAAAAAAAACACAGAGAAAAAAGATAAGAAGAAAGAAATGAATTGCGCTTTAATTGCGTTCTGAAAAGCACGAAACTTGCGTTCACGAAATATTTCTAACTAAACAACTCAGGTCCCCCCCCCCCCACCAAATTTTCGTCTTACATAAATGCATGTAGATGCTCACGTATAAACACAGATCAATATACATGTCCTCCCCCAACCCGCCATGAAAATAATGGCTAGCTACACAATTGGTGTATTGCTTTGATTTTTTTGTCTTCCAAATTCTATTGATACTACTACAGGAAGATCTAGAGAAGTAAAGCCCCATAGCCACGAGTTTGACGTTCGTACATAGAAGGAACATTGCGTTCAATAACTATTTTCCTGTATCGTGCAACAGCCTTCTTTGGCAACGCATGCAGGTAATCGTCTTCATTATTGTGTGCATGCGATAGTGCTTCTTGCTGGCGCTCGGCGCTGCATGGTCAAAGAAGGTGTGAGTTCAACAGAACCTTGCTTCACTTGTAGCATTTCCGCCATACCTATATGCCATCCTTTAACGATAGTTATTCGGCGCAAATATTGCAGGTCAAGTCGAACATTGTCAACGTTTTCTTTTTTTTTAAACAATGGCATTACGAAAGGCCAGTGGTCATTGCGGAGAAAATGCTATAGCGAGATTAACGATTTCAGGTGAGATGTACCGGTAACTGATATATCTATAAAATTAGAATCGAGTTGGACCAAATGCTACAATCTCAAAGGATTTTATGCTGTAGTATGCGGCACTTATTCTAGAGAGCTACGTACCCCGTGTAAGATTTTGCCAATAACTACCCCCCTTACAAAAGGAACGAAAGAAGGAAAATGTTCTCAAGGCGCTCGTTTTTTCGTAAGACACAACCTAATCAATTCAACATGCAATTAACTCAGAGAAAATATAGATGATTGTACTTGCTGTCTCTAACTGTAGTGCAGTAATGCGGTAAGTTCGAATGAATCATAGACGAAAGGTCACCCCTTCCTTAGATGTGATCCAAACCCACAACCTGCGAATTATTTGAGGACGTTATTTAAACTGCGTCATTGATTTTGATGACCTAGCGTAATTTTTTACTATCTAGCTATGACAAAGAAGCACAGATTTCAACTTTTTCTGTTTTTCTTTTTTATGGAAGATGATTTTTTTCTTCAGAGCACCTGGACCGTAAAGGAGATGTTTTGTCGTATGTTTCCATCTCTCTTTCCATGAACTAACAAACAGTGTTCAAGGAAAACCCTTTGCCTATTTAATCCCAGGGCGCGCATACAACTTTTCCCGTGATGCACCCTCGTGGAACACCTCCTGTACCCGATGGGCAAAGAAAGGCCACTTATTCTCCACCGGGAACATTTCCACATATCAAATTTCAGAGCGATACTACTTAAGACAGCTAACTTACCAAATCATCTGCTAGAATGAAGATGATGTGAGGTTGCCGTTTGTGACACAGTGCAACGGGCAGCATCAAAAGCAGCAGTCCAAAGCATGGCGTCCGGGCCATTGCTGCTCTACAATAAGCAAGGAAAAAAGGGGATCATTAGTACACAAAATATAATCAGATGATTTTCCGAAAGAAAATTGCTCTTGCGATCGGTAATGTTCGGGGACTTAGTTTATGAAGTTCTATTTCTCAAGTGCTCCAATCCGCCATTGGCTGGCCATAGTTAAGTATACCGGCTTAGTACAAGGATCGTCTAAAAATGCTCTCTTGCAAACTTTTTAGCGTAAGACATTTTTGCGAATATGCGGCTGATCAGCGAAGATTGGCTATACCCTGACGAAGTGATCTTGATTAAAACTGCGGCAATTGCAAGCATCTGAAGAACATTTCAACGTACACACGCTGGTGTTGCACAAGCGTTCGATGCAGAAAATCTCCCTAGCGCCATCGGAAGCGAGGCCACTAAGGAACGCGTGTACCGGTCAGCCAAACAAGTCAACCGTTTTTATTTATGACACAATGATAAATAACTGCTGTCAGGGATACAAAAAAAAAGATAGGGGTTTTCGAGAAAATTGAAACAATAAAGAAACTCGTCTGTGTTCGGCAACAGTTGCAGTACAAGTATAGTGCTGTTTGAAATTCACCACAAGCATGCCAGCGCGTATAGTCGTGTACAACTTTGGAAAGCAGCGACACTTGTGCATCAAGGGCGAAAGCGTACAAGGCTGCACCAATAAGCATGCGCTCTGACGTCATCGGCTGCAAGGTTGCTGGCTCCTGCCTCGGATCATTGGCGGGTGTACAGATATGAGAAGGACTGTTTCCTTAGTCGCAAAGGAAATTATCAACCGCTCTTCAGTCATCTGGGAAGCGCCTCTCCTGGCTTCTCAGGTTTTCTCCGATTCTAATTATATACATCGATGGCTCGTGCGGCGAAGTTAGTTCAAAGAATGATTTCTCTATACCATCATGCTGAAGCTCTGCCATGCTACCACAGCAACATCCGCCGAACTTTTTATGCTATTAAGTAAGCGACATGTTGTAAGGCAGTTCATTAGCATTCAGATGAGTCGTTACTTTGCACGAGTTTGCACCCTGCGCTTGAAGCCTTCGGCGACGTTGAGGCCGGAAGTGCACGCAGTAAACTAACTGTAAAAAAAAGGGTAATTGCGGAAACCCGCAGTCGTGGTAGTGCCTGTTTGAATGGGTTCTGGTTCATGCTGGTGCACTTGGAAATTATCACACATACAATTGGGCGAAATATGCAGGCGTGTACATGGAGAGGCATTATGTTTTATCGCTATTGAGCAACGATGTAAGTAGTAAAACATTGAGTAATATTGTTTGCGCAGTGGTTAAGGTAAGAATATAAAAAAATTATTATTATGTCAGACTCTTAGCTTATATTCACTGCTTATGGCTAGTAGTAATGACCATCACCCTGGCTTAGTTTAGTCAAAGCAATATGTAAAAATAAAACCTATCCCGCAAGCTTCATTTCGTCTTTGTGAGGAGCGTCAAACGAGGGACACAGTGCCTGTGTTACTGAATTTCGCCTATACTCGCAGGCAAAAATACCAGTGATGCTTCAAAATTAGAACTCTGGAATATCATCCATTTCCTCCTGGGACGCTATACACGCCACTTGAACGAACGACATACGCAGTCGTGAAATCCGAGCGTGTGCATGAAACATCAGGGACGGCGCATGTGATTTCGCCACCACATTAAGCTAAGTATTGCTTCGTGATGTTTATTATTTGAAACATTAGAATTCATTCCACAATGACCGAAAATGTATTTTGTTATCTATTGTTTAGTACAGATCTCGCGTTTTTACACGGTATTAACTAGTATTACGCGGCACTGAAGTTCTGTTGCTGTGACAATTAACGCGATTTTTTCTTTCTTTTGATCGATCTAGAGACATTCACACTGAGGCTGTAAAGTTTTGCGCAATCTTGTAAATTCAGGGTAACTGCTTGCTTGTGCTTTAGTAAGGGGCAAGTTTGAATGAAAGATGCCTATCTGCTAAAGACTGCGGTTCATCGGTAGAGTTATTTGTAAAAATTCCCGCACTCTACCATGGTGCCCAGCGAAAACCATTCTGTAGCACGTGACGTGGGAATGTCTGGCCATTTCAGCCTTAACACCAATACAAAATCCAACAGTGGAGCGATGGGAGGAGCTGCAGGCCAGCGAGAACCTGGAAGATCATCTGAGTCGGATCAACCAGGCCCGCACAGCGGCTGCTGCAAGCGGAACCCTTGATGTACCCTCGACTAAGCCCCCACCCCCCATCGCAAGCCAAGAACCTCCGACTACTCAGAGCTTCTCCGCAGAAGATATCCTGTAAATAAATAAGTTTTCACCACCACTACCCATTGTCATCGAACCAAAAAAAATATCATATACGCGGCTATATATACGACAATGTTGGTAAATTATAAGTGAACGTTATAGATATATATGACCAACCGGCACTGCTTCTTACTTGGCGGAGTCTGCTGTGCAGGGCAGCTTCTTTACGGTAGGAGCACATGGCACCACTTTAGCGCCTATGTTTTTATAAACCCCAATGTCCCTCCCACATGTTACGGTAATTTCGGATGCCCCGCCGGATTGGCTCCCGGCGGCTGACATCACGACCTAGCCGTCGGACTGGCCCGGTTGCCCGAGACTGGGAAAGCCACACAGTACAACCCACGAAATGTTTATGTGCACCGCTGTCACGCGTCGGAAGAAAAGGGACGCAAGATTGCATCGCGCGAAGAAGGCGCCGCTGAAAAGAACCGACGTCACGGGAGACGAAAAAGAGAGCACGGCCGCGAGCATTTGCTACGCTCTTGCTGCTTCCCTCTGCAACCTTCAACGCTTTCATTGAGCGCAGCGTACAGTTGCCTTATCCCGAGGCAAGCGCCCCGCCTCCTTCTCCCACAAAACCAACACCGCCGAAGCAGCCGCAAGAGGCCGCTACGAGGGTGCTTGCTAATGACGTAGCAAGTGCGGCCGCTGGATAGAAGGCCGTATCTTGCTTGGGAAAGGTGGCGTCAGAGCTGGAAGTTATTATACTCTGTTGTCGTCACCTCGTGATACCCTCATCGTTTCCACGTGGCGCCAACGATCATTGTCAATGCGTGCGACACCGACTCTGCAAAATAAAAGCGCCACGTGTGACAGAAAATCGCATCCATAAGTCAAAAATGCGGGCTTCGCCAATTTGTATCACACCAAAATCTCAATCTGCAGTGACGGCTCCTGTGAGACATCAAGGAAATATGGCGACACATACTGAAGCTGCTACAGTGTGAGCGTTCATAGCGGTAAGGTTGTCTCCAATCGTGTTCCGTTGCCGGAAGTGTGGCAGCTTGGGCTAGTTGGTATGGCATGACGATAGTTATAGCGCGAGAACAAAACGACGACAAGGGAGCTTCTCCGCAGAGAGCTTCTCCGCAGATCGTGTCTTTCGTGTCCTTCTTGTCTCTGTGTCGTCGTTTTGTTCTCGCGCTATAACTATCATCGTCCGTTGCCGGCTTTCGCTGCCTAGATACGAACAGCTGTGACCGCTGAATACATAATAGATTGCACAAGGCACCGCTTCACTTCATACACAATACGGGTCATGTAGAATGCGTCTAAAGAACGTGTACACAAAAATAATTATGTCATAAGGTTAAGTTTACATCTCAATAACATAAAAGAATTATCGTGAAAAGGAATGGTGCAAATAAAAGATATCGTCATGTACGCGAGGCAGATTTCACAATTCTCGAATATATGGAGTTAACAGTTCATTCAACTAGGGCAGAGGCCTCCGCTTCCGCACATGATTTCGTGCCCGCTGGCACTCCGTAACGCTCGTTACATGAGCCTCTCCGCCTATATAATTACATCTTCAACTGTCTACTTTTCCTTCCTGTAGTTCTACCCGTTGAAGTCATCCGCATGCTGGGAGCAAGCCTAGAAACGAACCACGCTGTATTCTGGTGTCCGGAACACACTGGAGTTGAAAAAACAATTGGCCAGATCGCCTGGCTCGTGTCTTGACCGGCTGAGCCGCTATATATATACTGCTTGAACGGACACCTCTCCGACACTTAGCGGAGGACTAAGATACATGCTCAAGTCACACAGACTGGGAAGGCGAACCAAGGCCCCAGTTTCACCCATTTTCAACAGGTGAGAGATTGGCGCTGAATACAAGCAGAGTTGACTGGCGGAACATGGGAGAGGTCTTTGTCCTTCAGTGGACGTATTCAGGCTGATGATGATGATATGATGATGACAAGCACCAACCAGACTTCACAAACCATTTTTCACCCTTTTCTTGACAGAGTTGAGCACTGCGCCACCACTCGGCTGAAAATGACGCTGCGCTATTGAAGAATCGCAGAAGATTGTCGCTATTATGCAGTGACTTGGCGTGCCTACAGACAGCACTCCCATCGGCTTTTTCAGGTGAAGGTGAAGCATTGAGTAAAGGGACGTTCTAGAATACGGAGGTAAGTTACGTTGGCAAGCTCGTCCACAGACAATTGACATGGCTCCTAGAGAGCCGCAATAATTCAGTTTGACAAGAAAGGAACGGGTTCGGCCAAGGCAGGTCAGCTATCGATAATGACATCCCCTTCATCTCGTCACCCGAAGAGCATGCTGGGCGCATCCAGATAGCTTGAGAGCAAATTTTGACTCAGTCGTTCACTATGCCAGTCTCGCAGCTGTGGTCAATCAATCAATCAATCAATCAATCAAGGAAGGAAGGAAGGAAGGAAGGAAGGAAGGAAGGAAGGAAGGAAGGAAGGAAGGAAGGAAGGAAGGAAGGAAGGAAGGAAAGGAAAGGAAGGAAAAGAACCTGGGTTTTTTTAACGTGCACCCAAATTTGAGCATACTGGCCCACAGCGTTTTCGCCTCCATGGAAAATGCATCCGCTGCAGCCGGGATTCGATCCCGCGACTAGTGGGTCAGCAGCCGAGTACCTTAGCCACTAGTCCACAGTGGCGCGGTTTGTCTCTCTGAGGCAAAGCGAAGACAATGGCACAGCAAGTTGCTAAATTTTTATTTGGCTGTGAAAACATCATATGCTGCGCTCTGAGGCTTCGGAATAAAGGTACACATGACGGCATGTTGAAAGCGCGTAAATTGTATGAGTACTCTTGAAGGTGGTACACGGTTTTATCCAGCTTGCATGAAGAATGTCATACCTCAGGGTGCTGGGATATTCAACTCCTTTTCAACGTTACCCTGATGCACATAACAAATTTACTACGAGGAGTATAGAATTCGATTTACGCCGATGATACAGTCGAATCCAACCATAACAAAATACACGCACAACAAAATGCCCGCGACAAAAAAAAAACATTTCTGTCCCTCGGGTGAATGCCCGGAGGATTCAATGAATTTCATGTTGCTCAATAACAAAACGTTACTGAACCACCATCCCGCAACAACAAAAATTGAGGCAATGTTTACTGTGCTTAATATACTCGCGCAAGGTAAGCGGACAGCAAAACGCCAATAAATTCATCTGCTACACACTTATATTGCGCGAGTGTATCGTCAGCGAGTGTACTTTAACGAGCGTGTGCATCGTCAAAAGGTTTTAGAATTTCATATAAATGTCTCCGCGTGGCGAAAATACGCCAGGCCTAGCTGCGCGGAAGGCGCAGCACAGTCATAGCGAAAGCGAGAAGAGCGACCTTTCAAAGTCTTTTCAAAACACTCATTGGGTAACTGCTGCAGGCACACTTGCTTGATACCCGCTAGGGAATTAATAAGAAATTTTTTGCGTGGTAGGCCAGCATTCACTATGCTATTTTTCGTCATTCTTCTGAGAAGCGTGGTATCCGCCTAACACTTGCAAGTAATTTTGTGCTAATTGTTCATGCAGTGGCTGACGACGATGAGGAATCATGGCTGAAGTGGGTATGCGCCACAGTTAATAGGGGAACAAGAACCAGTTTTTGTAATGGGTTGGAGCATTGGACGGCCCACTCGTTACGCTATTCGCATTTTGCGACGGCTGGTTGTTCTTTCGTTGTTTTAAAGCGCTTTATAAGTCGTATTAACGCGATCGCTTTCCTGACATAGAAGCCTGCCTAAGGCAAGTTTGACAAGTCACAAGCACCGGTGTAACTCAGTGCTAGAATACTGAGTTGGTATCAATACTAACGAGGGTATGCGCATGCACGGCAGACACGACGGTGTTGTTTGCGAGATCACAACTCTAGCTTGACATACCCAACGGGTTCGAGCCCTATACTGTGTAATTGGTGCTAGTTCAAGCCTGCCTAAGGCAAGTTTGACAACAAGTTACAAGCACCGGAGTTGCTCAATGGCAGAATACTGGGCTGACACCCGGTTTGGAGCCCCACTGTGTCATTAATGCTACGCTTTTTTTTTTCATATTTCGCGCGATGTGGTTACGGACACCGGCAGCGGTGGACGACTGAGCGTGACCCGAGTGGTGACCTCATAACTGCTTTCCCTATAAATAAAAATTCCCGCATATTGGAAAATGAAGCTTCGGTACATTTGCTCAATCATCCTCATATAAAGACGTCAAACGAGAGTTCTTGTGGCGTGATTGTATATACACGTTATATACACAATGTTATTATATACATATCAATGTACTATATACAGATATTTCCATACTGATGCAGTGTATACATTTTGTTCAAGAGCTTAACATAAGCTCGCAGGAACATCTTCCTTTTAGTGCAATGGCTTTGTGATGCGTAATGTTGAAAGCCAGAGGATCTTAAAATATAGGATGTAGTGGAAAGTTCGAGAAGAGTCCTGAGTGCGAGCCCGGGCTGCAGCCGTATTGCGAGCCCTCCGCACTGCCACCCTGACTTCTGCGGTATTCATAGTGGGTAGCGGTATCGACGCGCACTGAGTGATGCCCGGCGAAACACAAAGGAAGCGCGCCTAGAGCGAGCGCTATATATTGGCGCGGCCACCTAGTGGTCCCTTACCTAACTAGAGCCACGCGCCGGAAGCACGCGCCGAAGAGCACAGCTGCGCCTCTAGCGAGAGCTATGAGCACTAGTCTACACACGGGCGCAATCGATGAAAGACAAGCCCCTAGCAAAAGGAGCAAGCTACCTGATACGCCAGCAAGTTGATATGTAAGCAACCATTACATCTGCTAGTGCATATTTGGCTGATCAGTTACCGATACCTGCCTGTGAGGTATAACTCACAGTGCCGAATATTTTTGATTCTAATGTTTTTATACTCATTTAGGAAAAAGTGCGGCACATTAGATCTATACACTTTATACAGAAATCATCAGCAGCGAATTTGTTTTCTTCAGCAGTGCTATTGCGCTGGCTTGAAAGAACGATCAATATTTTTCTTTTTGTCGTACTACTGTCATTGCCATGGTGTAATTCATGAATGAGAGCAATGATTTCCCTCATTACCAAGCTTTATTGTTGGTCAGTTTTCAAGTGTCGAATGCACTACATGTGTGCAAGAATTTTAGGTATAAATGTCGCTTCCTCAATGTTTTTTACGTTTCGTTTTATTTATCTTTCGCTATTTAATTCCTCTTATACATAATTCCCGTATCACGCAACAGTTTCTGGTCATGTCTTGATTGACTTTTCTGCAAAACAATTCATGACTTGTTTCGCGCACATAAATGCAATATCCAGAGCAATAAATACATTTCTCAGTTTTTGTCTGATCTTGTTCAACGACTGAGGAAATCTGCGACTTTCTTCAGCCGTTCTATCAGAGTCTTGCCTCCGTATTCACAAACGCTCCTCGACTCGACTTCCGCCCTTCACTTGACAGAGTTGAGCACTGCGCCACCGCTCGGCTGAAAATGACGCCGTGCTACTCAAAAATCACCGCAGATTATCGCTGATATGCAGTGACTTGCGTGAGTAGAGACGGCGCTCCCATAGGCTTTCTCAAGTGAAGGTGAAGCGTTGAGTGAAGGGACGTTCTAGAATACGGTGATTAGATTTGTCCTCGAAAGTTAAACAACCCCGTTTTAACTTTTCGAACTTTTTTTTGCCAAGGCTGTTATGTATCCATGCGTCAAAAGCTGCGAAGTTCTATGAGAAATCATCGATTGATGTGTTTTGTACTGGAGAACAATAAGCATAAAAGTATACACAACGCCAGCATTTATCCGTGCGCGCACCTTGAAGAAAACGATTGAAAGAAAACCTTTCGTAGCCGCTGCTCAGTTTATCTGTAAATAAACACACGAGCTATTCACAGTCATAGCCGCTGATTGCATCCCAAGAGTATGGTCGTTCGTCATGACTTCATTAATTGTCAGAGATGTGAAGTCTGCTCCAATAGGGGCCAACGTTTACACAACGCCCATCGGTTAGCACTGAAGAATAATCGATTAATCATCGCACCTTGTCATACAGTATGAGTGAGATATGGCAGAACCAACAATTGGAAGTACGGTGCATATTTTGCAATTGCTCACTGCCACTAATCAACTGAAATGGCGCTCATGCCTGGAGGTGAGGTTGTTATTCATCACTTCACATCTTCCACAAAGATGTTAAGAAGAAGGCTGATAACACGTAAACGCTACTGGGCGATGCCTACGAGCACATAGGATCGATTTTTTAGTGTCAATTCTATATACAGCAAATCATTTTTTTGGGTAAAAACTCTCACCGATCTGGTGCCTGTTTGAATAAGAAATTACGGCTTCTCTATATGAGAAAACATTACCCTTTGACAAGTTTTCGGGATATTTTACAGTAAACTAACACAACTTGTGTAAGGTTGTGCTATTAGAAACACAAAAAAAAACTGATCATGGTGGTAGACGAGTTCAAATATGGAGACAACCCCAAGTTGTATTGGTATATTTTATCCCATACTTGGCTGACCAAAACATTGGCGCAAAACTTACCTTCAGAATGAAGGTTAAGTGAACTGCTATCGAAGTTATTTTAACTTCTTCCGCCTTATGAAAACATGGGGTAAATCTTTTTCCGGCCTCTTCAAACCCTTTAGCCCTGTATCTATCATTTGAACGCCTAAGATGCCAAGTTAGAAAAAAAATGAAAGGCACTTCTTTTTTTCGTGTTTCACACAAATGGAAATCGTGTGGGCGAAAAGCGGGTACCATAGCTGATGACAGATACTAACACGCAAACGATTTCTTCTTTAGCAAGGAGGAACGTTACGAGTGCGCGATGAGAACGGACGCACATCACATTGGCTCCCGCTAGTTTCGTAAGTACCGGTGAACCCTGCTTTACACTTCAAGATAGAGCCTATCACCTTCCGAAAATCGTTCTGCACCAGAAAACACCCCTTTCAATCAATTTTTGGGCACTTTATGACCACTTGTTGACCTGACCTCATGGAAGCGACGCTCGCCCGATCGAGCGTTGAACCGAACACTGATTATACGTCGGGATCCACATATGGCCGTCACTGCTCTCCATAGATTTGATTCCATGACGTTAACGTGGAAAGGAGTTTCTACCTCAATGCCCTAAAACTCCGTTCCACCAACGGATATCGTGGATGAGGGGCTGTACGCCGTGGTGGCCCACGGCAAGCGTCTTCAGCAGTCTAAAGGTATGCCAAGGGCTTGGCTACCAATAAGGCCACGTCTGCGAACATTACACCCGAGAAAAATACATTCCATGTATTGTGGTGGTTTACCGCTGTGTCTCGCATTGCTGTGGAAGACTTCCCCATCGTGCTGCAGCCTCGGGTCACGGTGGATCTCAAGGCTACCTTTCAACCAGGTGAACTTGGCGCCAAGCTCACCTCATATGTGAACGCAACCACAAGGGATTCTATTAATGTGTGGTCCATGTGGGAGCAAGTTATCCTCGCTGTCTCAACCGTATACGTTAACTCTGCGAACCTTCTTTCACAAGCATTCTCTCTCGAAACATGGCAGTGTTCTCTACCGATGATCGGCCACGCCAATATCAGTGGGGAAGTGTGCCGTGGAATTATTATGGTGCACGAGCAGGAGACCTCCGCCTCCTTGAAAGCAAAGATCCACTGGGGTGCTGGAAGCATCGCTTTCGTCAGAAAGCTTGGCAAGACTTGAGTGACCCTTATAACTTTCAAGGGTTGCCGTGTGCCACGTTTCGTATACTACAACAGTGCCGTGACAACAGTACGTGAATACAAACGCACCATTCCAGCCTGTAACCGCTGCGGAATGGTGCGCCACCGGGTGGAGCTGTGTCCTCACGCGAACGACTAACGCTACGGCCATTGTGTTCAAGTTGCGGGTGCCTCTGAGGAGGAGATGCCACCGCGCGAAAGCAAGCTATCATGCCTTGTGGGCGGCAAATGACACCTTACCGCGTTCCAGGCCTGCGAAACAAGGTTTCACCGCTTGCAGCAGCCCGGTGGGCATCATGGCAGCTGCAGCTCGTCGAAGCAGAGGTCAACGCCTAAGACATCTGAGGTCATGCCAGAAGGACGTCAGCCGGGAGCTACGAACCAAGTTACCAAGAACCCTGCTACCGGAGGGACCAGTCAGCAAGCACCACCTCCAACTAAGACATGAGCGTCACAGCAGACGTCATCCAAGACACCTGATAGGATGCTCCCATGCTCCAAGCCGGGGACTTTCCACCTCTAACTGATACCAGTGCCCACAGGCGGCTGACCAAGAAAACAGTTTCTCAGATAGGCAACAGAGTGAAGGTCGCCTTCTGCTCCTCTTGCTCTTCCTTCCCCGCCTTCTCGCCCGAATTCTTCGAGCTCAAACAAGAGCTCACTGTGTTGCGGGCACAAAACGCTCAGCTTCAAGCCGACATTGCCGCTTTGAAGACAGGTAGTGCACCAGTCCCCCCAGCATCACCCCACACAAATATTACCATTGCCGCTCCAAACCGACGTCCATGTGCACCATTCCGTCCATCTCGGGGCCCTCCAAATACTGAATAGCGGTTTCCGCCTGTTGAAAGTACCATAACTGCTTTGATGGCACAACTCATCACCGTATGCAAAGGCATCAAAATTCTTTCCAACACTGTCTACCAACAGGTGACGAGTAACATTAAAACCTCGCTCCACGGCGTAAGCCCTCCAAGCAGAAGTACTAGTCTCCTGAAGAACGTTAATCGTCCCTTTAAGTTTTCACATGCCATCGGCTTTGCTGAAACCTCCGAGAACTCCGAGCTCCTACTTGCACAGGACGCCGACGTTGGGGTAAAGACCCTTTCAGTCACCCCGATTTCCCAATATGGTGACACATATGGCTGCAGCGCGAGCACGAAGGTGCTAAAACAAACGTGAAACGAAAGGCGAGGCAATGAAAGCAAAGAGGACAACACGAGCGCTGACAACTCAGCGCTCAGAGGGCAACTCAGCGCTCGTGTTTTCCTCTTTGCTTTCCTTGCCTCGCCTTTCGTTTCACGTTTCTTCTAGCTCCTTCGTGCTCGCGCTGCAGCGCTTATTACCATGAATTCCAAACAACTAGCCCAAATAGCCGCTCTTTTCAATGGTGACACATCTTAATCGCCGCACCCCATCGTCACCCCAAAAACTACCGCTCAGCTATTGTCTTTAATTCAGTGGAATTGTAAAGGCTTCAAGACTAGGGCAAATGGGTCCATTTCCGCCTCTATATTGAAACCTTTGAACACCTATGCGCCGTCGTTGCTTTTCAGAAGCCCGGCAACACCGTGCGCCTCTCGGGTTATACCATTTTTCAACGGGACCCATTCACCGGCCTTCATGAAACTTTAACTACGCAAGATGTCGACCTCAACATTTCAACACCGTAGTCGTACACTATGGTCACGGTCCTTCTACGAGCATCGACCCTCCGGTGTTAACCCTCAATATTTATTGCAAACCTAAACTCGAAAATATGACGCTCACTTACATCTTCAGCAGGGCACCGAAGCTCGCAGGACATGACGCTCTTTTAAAGTGGGTGGCTTCAACGAGCAGGCATAGGGGCTATCACAAGGAAGAGATGCGTGGAAAGAAACTTGCGGAGCTAACTTCCACGACTAGGCATGACTCTTCCCACAAACCTTGTGCAATCAGCTCGTGCAGGTAACTCGGGACACCTGCTCCGACCTAGCATTCACAAAAAACAAAAAAAAAACACGCAGACTGGTTCAATACTGAGGAAACCCTCGGTAGTGACCACTGCAAACATCACTGGCATTTCAGTTGGTAGTAGACACAAAATACGTTCACGAATGAAAACATGCTTTGCTTGGTGACTGGTACTTGTGATGTTTAATACACAACAGTTATTAATCAGTCGTAAAAACGAAATAGTCCATTTCGCGGCGTTATCATGAACCATCTTTGCTTTCTACATCGGCTTGCTCGTTCCCATGTAGGCCATGAAGTCTCCTGGAATAAACTGATACCTTATACGATGACCTCTTTTAAGGGCTACATAGTGTGATTCAGCCAGTTCTTGAGCAAGATGATGATATGTACACCATTTAAGTACCGAATTGAAGATCTGAAGTGCTGGTCCAGGATCACAACATATAGTCCAGCTGCCAGGAGACTACGTCGATATATAACGAATGCCTTCGCGGATGGCCTCAATATCTGCCGCTGTTGATGTCGTTAGATGGTCTAGACGGACGCGTTAGCTGGTCTTCAAACTTGGTATGACGAACGCTGCTGAGGAAGCAGTGAGTAACACAGACCCATCAGTAAAGACATCTCTGGAAAAGGCATATTTTGCAGATATAAACGATAACATCAGCTGTTTCAGGCCACATGAGGGCCTACGCGATTTTTCCCAATTCCTGGAATGAATAGGCGCATTTTAGGCCTTGACGGCCTCCATGCTGGTACCACTGCAACTTTCGCCAAAGCATAGTCTGAGGGAATGATGTTCTCATGACGCGAGATTCCATCTGTGTAGGTGATGTCACATTGGCGGGTATGAATCGTCGTTAAAGAATGACGACCATGACGGGTGAACATTCGGAGATACTCTTAAATGTTCTGACAGGTCAACAGTCGGAGATACACTCTTAAAGGTTGTGACTGGTCAACAAGAGATATACTCTTAAAGGTTCGCATGAAAGATAGCTGTCTATTGGAGTTATATGCGTGCTTCCGCATTAACTCCCATCGTTGAAGTACAGCGTGGCAATCCAAGACGTTTTCTCAATGCCTGAGCTTGCAAGCTTTGCAATGTACGGAGGCAGGAAGGGTGAATACTGGTCATATTGTGTAAGCCATATTGCAGGTAGCCTACGAAAAGTGGCTCATACATTTGGAGCAATGACCTTTCTGATGGGTCCCATTCCGTGCCTCGTATGTATGTAACCATATGTACGAAACTGCTTAGTTTGGATCTAAGAATCGTCACATGCTTCAACCAAACCAAGTTTCGGTCGATCACGACTCCTAGAAATTGGTAATGTGTTACATTATTGTAGAATTATTCATTAAAATTATTCCTATCAAATTATTCAATATCCACAGAAGCATCCTACCTCTAATTCCTGGCTCCTCAAGTGCGTCGAGGATGGCGTCATGCAATACACTATTGTAGGCACCTTTAACACCCAAACAAGTACTCCTGTCACGCGTTGACGCTTCTTTTCCTGTTTGACAGTTGATACCAGATCGACTACGCTGTCGATAGAAGACCTACCTTTCCGAGAACCTGCCATCATGTCTGAGTAGAGGTTGTAGAGTTCATGTAGAAAATGCAGTGTTGAAAAGCCAGTGGTGTTTGTATTGTTTTCGCAGATGTCACACTTCGAAACTTGAAAATCTTGGAATCGCGTAAAGCGTGTCAGGCGCAAGCGATGGTAGTTGGCTCCCCGAAGGAAACGTCGGGTGCAGGACGAAGAGGGTACAGCCTAGCCATGTGCAGTGCAGTACACCAAGTGGTGCCAAGGTACACCAAGGTGTTCAGTGCACCAAGGGAAGTGAGTGTGAAGAGCAGGGACGGCACAGCGTTGTTTAGCGTGGGTAAGTACAAGGCCACCGCCTCGGCAGTTTCCTCTCTCTTCGCACCACCAATGCATGGTAATTGCCCCCCCCCCCCTTTATATTTTTTTGTACTGCTCACATGTTTCGAAAGACTGGCTCATCACTCTATTCGCCTTTAAAATATAGTGTTTTATTTATTATATCTCCTCCCCCTGAAGCCGTGAACACAAGCACTCATATTTATTAAAAAATAAGGACCCTACTCTAGATCGAGTGGGTAATAATCCCATGATTAGATCCTCTATATTATGGTTCGTTCACTGTACTGACGACGTTTAAACAATGCAGTCCGACACAGCAGAAACGCAAAACCTATTTTTGTAAATATGATTTATTCGCCTCCTACAGTGCATCGTGCATTCGAAATAAATGTTTCGCTTAAAGCCGACTTAGCAGCATTACTTTGGTACGTCGTGCTTAAAAAAAGAACAAAAAATAGCGATCATTCGCACCAAACAAGCGTCTAAATGTGAGACTCTTGGTGGAGATCTGACAGATTGGATGGCTGACAGATTGCAGGCGTCGTTGTCCCAATCAATGGAGACATATTTAAAATGTATAATGCATCTAAAAATACGCACGCAATGTAAAACACCTATAAATATCATAGCTTTAAAACAAGCCTGAACAGTGGGCCCCTCCTCCGTGCGAAGAAGCCCGCTAAAAGAAATCGTCAAAGCAGGCACTATATGAGCCTGTCATAAATGAAGGTAGATAAAATCCCATTACGCACACTAAGTCCTACGTCACTCTAAAATGGCACCATCACGTGCAGTTTTCAGTGACGTATCATAGGTTACCCACTATCAGGGAGTGTTCAGTGGTCACACAGAAATGCTGATAGCGCGTCCAGTCCTGAGTAGCCACATTGGATTCGTGATGAAACAAATGACTATCAACACGTCGACCCTGCCCAAGGCGCCCACGTTCCGTTGTGGTGCTCGGGGAAACTTGCGGGATCCTTAGGTTCGAATAGGACAGGCAGTGCCGTAGCTTGATAGTCCTCGATGCGCTGCTTCATGATTGCAACGATCTGCAGGAAGGAAAAGCATAAATTAAGGTATACATCTCAGCTGCACATCAGAGCGTACTGTTGAAATATGGGTAAAGAGGTGCAAACACCTGTGTTAGGAATGGACTGTAGGGCTGAGAGCTGCATACTCGCAGTGCAGCCAGCACAGAACATGCACTCATCACACTGGCATCCAAATGCACCAGTGCACACTCAGACTCTAGAGTGGTGTGCTGGTCGTTTTTAACGTTGATAAGTTCATTAACCGAGATAGAATGTCAGTCTGAAATGCTCGTGTAGTGAACGCGCAAAACGGTCAATAAGATTTCTTTCACACCTATAGCGAGCAGGACGTAAACATGATTTTGGAAGCAGTCTAATCACGGCCAGTTTTATCACTCGAAGCAGTGCTTATCAAACCAACGAAAGTTCAGTTGTACCAAAAATATTTTCGTCAAGATACCATCATTCGGACGCTTCCTGTGGGTCTGCGCAAATAGGCACCTTGGGCTTCGTCCGGTTGTTCTGGGGTAGAGGCAACGAGAGAACGGCGACAACGTTAGGTGCAAAGGCCGCTTGCTTCCCGACTCACTGAACTCTGAGACACCTGTGCAGCTGTTGTGACAATGCTCACGTGATCATAGAGGGTGGTGGTGAGCTTTAGGGCTGGGTGGAGTCTATGCTCTACGACGTTGGTACAAGTGCTTGAGTGTGTCGTTCGCGCCTACTGCTGCTTACAAACATGCAATAGGTCGATACTGTAAGTCTGCGCTGTGCTTTACCTTCTCACTCTCACTTCGCTCTCCCTTCCCCTTGCTATGTTATAATATATATGGCAGTGCTTTTCTCTTTTCCTCCTTTTTTATTTGTATCGCTTTCTATCTCACTCTCTGTCATTTTCTTGCTGTCTATATTTTATCTGTATCGTTTTCTTTCCATCTCTCTCTCTCCGTCTTACAAAGAGTACTTTCCCTCTCATCTCTTCTTTATAGGTTTCCTTCTCTCGCACTCACTACTCGTTTCCTCGCCCATCAGAGTTGTTACATCCCATGCTGCACAAATCGGCGGTCGTGTTCTGGGAGCGAAGCAGAAGGTGGAGGAAGACAGCGCGTGCCTATTCGTGATGAGCTTCCGGGTGCCACGAACACCTTCGCAGCTCCGTCGTAAAAATCTAACATTGAAAAGGTTACGAAGAGGTAATTTTTCGTAAACTATGACCTGCAAGTACGTTATAATTCACTCTAAAAACAGGCAGGCGATATCTACACCTATCTTTTGAAAACATTGAGCAAGAAGCTTGCGCGCTTGAACGAGTGCTTGTGATGGTCAAGATAACTTTTCTTACGCTCATGGGCCTGAGATAAGAATGCATCATGTAGGGTTAGAATATGAGAGGCTATAGGTTATATACCACTGCTTTCTCTACTGACCTCGGGGTGCAAGCGGGCCACATTGTTCAGCTCACACGGATCCGTGACGATGTCGAACAAGTGGATGGCGTCCTTGTCGCGAAAGCGTGCCCACGTCGGCACATGACACTTCAGCGTGGCCCTGTCCCGCCACTGCTTCGGGAAATGCAGGTGGTCCCTCTTGTAAAAACCACGCAGTACTTTAGCTGCCAGCGACTGATGGAGCAGTCGGTCGAGGTCACGGTGGGGGCGACTCCCACCGGGCCTCGGGAACCGCTCGCTCATGAAACCCGTGCCATCCAGTACTAGCTTGTAGCGCCACAGTCGTAGGGCAGAGCTGTTCAGGAACCGGTAGTCTATGTTGTAAAGCATCTCTACTCGAGGGGAGCCCAGACCGTAACACAGATGCTCCCACATATTGTATCCGTCAAGCTTGCCAAGGGCGTGTACGCTGCCTCCTGCAACCAAGCACCGCAAGGGTATACAAGGCTCAGTACATAATAATATTTATAGTGGTTTTACATCTGAAAATTACGATATGATTATGAAGACGCCGTAGAGGAGGATCGAGGTAATTTAGACCACCCGAGGTTCTTTACAATGCGCTTAAATAGCACAATCTCCTCCAGTTGGGCTCATTGTTCGATGGGGAACGGACAATCCCGTTCAAGAACTTAAGAAGCTCTTGACGGTCTTGCAAGGAAAAATAGTTGCACAAAAAACTAGGCAAGGACGCAGAAGAAACGGGCCAGCGCGAGTTTTAAAGAATTTTTGGAAAATTCGCACTCATCCCTGTCCTCTGCTAACTGTTGGTAATTCCAGCGTTTGTCGTTAAAAAAAATGGGCTGGAGATTATCAGATTACGCGCGCACTGACACTTGAACCAGTACGGAAAACTCTACAAGTACTTGAAAGTAAAGTACCATTACTCAACCTGTGACATGCACACGGTATTATTGTTATTGTTATTAGATGTGAAGCAGCTCTTTCACTAGCCCGTGTAGCGCTGTCCCCCAGTACGAACGTGCCGCGCGCCGCAGGTGTGGGCACGGTGCCTAGTAGGTCACGCGGCCGCTGCGCGTCGACGTCACGTCCCCCTCGTAGTGAGCACTGACGTCACTCTCTTTCTCTAGCCTGCCGCGCGCTCACCGCGGCGCCCGGAGCTGCCGCCTCGTCCGTTCGTCCGCAACACCTGCCGCAACCGCCGCTCACTACATCGCAGACTTGTCGGTTCACGCGCAATAAACCTAACGTGTGCCTAACGTATACGCGTTGAAATGTGTGTGCGTGTCACTTACAAGACCTGTGTCGGCCGAGGCTTCAAAAGTATCTTGTCGCACTCACCGCAGCACACTCGCTAGCACCGTTCAACCCACGACGCCACCAGTGCGCAAGCTGCTGCTTTGCATCTCACCAGGGTTCCCTTCGGGGAGATGGTCCAAGTTTTATTGTTCTTATTCATGCACAAAGACACAGACAAAATGGATAGAGCAGGTTGACAACTACGGAGGGCAGAATGCCTGCTTACTCTTTCCGGAAGAAGGAAGAGTCGAGTAAAAGAAGATAGGAGAATACAAGCTAGATAGAAAATTAGAAAATGAAGAAAATATGTTCACACTCATTTGGACAGTGAAACAACACGAATAACGATATTGCACATAAACAATCAACGTAACGAACAAGTCATGAGTAAGCCAAATCAGTTCTTTCGTGTTTTTTTTTTCAAAACAATGATATGATTATGAGGTAGGCCGTAGTGGAGGATTCTGAATTTTTTTATGACCACCTGTAGTCCGGTATTGGGAACCTCTATCTCTTTACATGGGCACTCTCAGAATTCATCTAAATCCTGCAGTATTAATATTAACAATATCTGGCATTTTACATCCCAAAATTATATGATTACGAGAGCTCCAGAAAATCTGATCTGTTTTTTTTTTTTTGAACGCGCACTGTACATAAGCCTTTGTCGCATTTTGCCTCGACCAAAATGCGCACGCCATCGCCGGGTTTGAACCTCCATCCTTCTGGTTAGCAGTACAGTGCTATAACCACTGCTCCACTGCGGGCATATCCCCTAAATAAAGAGCGGTAATGCCACTTTACGCTACGCTTGGCTGCCAAACATTATGGGTGTTGCGATACTGCGATGGGCTAAAACGGAAAAGTAAGAGGGAAAACAAACACACGAATAATGTTACTATCAGCTGACGCATCGTTGGTTCGCATGCATTGATTAGAAGGGTGGATGTGTGATGATGGAGGACTCCGTAACTTTCGACCACCTGGGCTTCCCTAACATGCACCCAAACCTGAGCACACGGGCCTGCAACATTTCCGCCTCCTTCGGAAATGCAGCTGCCACCGCCAGGATTCGATCCCACGCCCTGCGGGTCAGCAGCCGAGTACCTTAGCCACTAGACCACCGCGGCGGGGCTATAGTCGACGTCGCTTGGTGCTTGTAGATATCGCGAATTGTGGACTTGTGTACCGCTACAAAAACTCTCCTTAGCTAACAAAAAAGGAACTGTTAACGTAAAGCGCCCCTATCCGTAGTTCCAGCTTAGGAAGCTGTACGGCTTGCACCATGGGCAAGAAGCATGTGCTCACCTCAAGCAGGCTGTGTTTTTAGCTACAGCTTTATTCCGTGGCGTGAACTAACTTGAACACATCCGTACATTATACAAGCTATCAGGAACAACAAGGTTATATCTTTACATTAAAAAGAATGTGAATATGTATTCTTCTGGCTTCAGTAACCATTCACCTCTGACACTGTAACATCTAACTGGCCTATTATTTGTGTTCGTTAAGCGATCAGGAACATGCAATAAAACAACCGTAACGAGTACCAACCGGCGATCGAATATAAAGTGGGCAGCCAGTCCGTGATGTGCATAAGCTGATAGGAGACTCTTTGAGCGCGGACCAAGAGAGGACTCCATATAAATGCCGGAACTCTGGTGCCTCCTTCCCAGACTGTGCCCTTGGATCCACGTAGGGGCCAGTTGATGCTGCGGGTTGTGTGGAAGCCCCATGGTTGACCGCCGTTGTCGCTGCTGAAAATGATGATGGTGTCTTGCAACATGCGAGCGTCGCTCAGGGCCTTGACCACTTCACCCACAGATTGGTCCAGCGCATCCACCATGCCTGTAAAGCCAGATAATAGGGAGGTCACGCCTACGCATGGCTCTGCAATATAAGGTAAGAACACTCAGACTCACTCGATAAGAGTATTTCGCGCCTTAGGGCTCATTCGGACTGACTCACGGCCGTATCTGAGTATGAATGAGTCGACTCGAGAGAGTGTTGGCGTATTTTTCACTTTTTCGATCAGGGTGTCCTTCATGACGCGAATATTTTCATGTGGCGCCTTTTGATCTTGTACCTTTATATATGAGCTATCAGTGCTCTATAGCACGTCTGACATGATATTTCTTTATCGAAAACTTCCCATGAAAGAGTTTACGGGAGAAGCAAAGCATCCAGCTTCCATTCACTGTTCCGTAACTCGCCCCTCTGATCCATGAATATTGAGTCGAGGTATGATCCCTGGTGCGTTGGAATACGTGCTGCGAATACACGGGAGTATAAACGTGAGATGACAAAAGGCTGATGGTGAGATGAGTAGATAGGACTACGTGTCAGCAGAAAAGAAGTAGATCTCACTTCGGCTCATTCAGAGAGAGAGAGAGAGAGAGAGATGTGATGGCCGCGAGGGAGGCAGAGATATATATTGCGCTTATGGTTTGTTGAACTAAGACTCGCCAGTTTTCCTCAAGTGGACACGCTGCGACTCAGACTCACTAATTTTTATTCTCAATTGGACTCACTCGCACTCAGCCTCACAGATATATTACTACGTTGACACTATCCGACTCAGACTCATGGTCAGATCTGAGTGAGTGAATGCAAGGAAGTCAACTTACAGGTATTTCTGCCTACCTATGAACCGAATATACGTAGTTCGTTTATTCGCAAGAAAAGAAAGGATATGTGCAGCATTTCACACTTCAATGTGCACATTTGTGACCGCCTCTCGTAAACGAGCGTTAACAGATGTGCACTCCAAAAAGCTGCGTCAAGGCAAAAATTAGCATTCCAGCCCTCTCGTTGTGCTAACACTGCTGGCGAAAAGACGTCATTGAAGCAAGGCAAGTGGTTAAGGGTGTAGGTTCTGCTCACCACAGTTTACACGGTGCGATATTGCATACGCTCATCCGATAAATAGAAAAAAATATACTTGAGCCCAGAACGCTCGTCCTATCAGTATAGGCGGCATCCACTTCCAAGCAACCCTCTGCTGCCCGCAGCATACCCGCACGGCATTCTGGGAAGGTGCTGCTTGCGGCCGCTATGTTTACGGCCGTGTATATTAACGTTTTTAGAAGCAGTTCCAGAAACGTTGGTGAGCACAGTGTCTGTGTGGCATACAAGGTTTAGTCGTATTTAGCGCCCGCCCTCCGTTATCATGCTCAATTGCACCGAGCGGGAATGGCACTAAAGGAAGGTGACGTGCCGGAGAACCCAAAACAGGTTAATATTTTTATTCCTTGCCGAACGTTATTCGCAGACATTGTAGCCGTACTGTGGAGGTTTAGATGAAGCGTCGTGACGAACGGTTCAGCTCTATTCGCCGGGCTGATATTAAGAAGGATGTGCGGTGAGCGCCCGAGAATGGTTCACTTGTGAATGGCGACTCAGTTGAGTTTGAATTCTGACAGCTTTTATATAAAAAAAGGAAAATCATGCATTCAACAGACAGGAACAAAACACGAGGATAAAGCAATCGCGATTACGGTTATTGCATCGCATTGATCACATTAATGGTTAATGCATTCAGTTTCAGTGTACCGACATACGTGTCTGCTAAGACCATGACGCAGCAGAGTACTCAATGTTGTACTGTTCATGTTTACATATGCGTGGTACATTACGAGCTAAAGTGAGACGCACATAAGGTTTTTTTTTCTCTCTAAAGTTGCCTTCCGGCTACAGATTTCAGTACACTTGCCTCAAATCACAAGTCACTAGGTCTTGTGAATAATTATACGCCCTAGGGACGACTTTTCACCGCAATGGATCGAAACAGGGGAAAGGGGGGGGGGGAGTCAATCACATCCAAAGAAACTCTGCATGATCGAAAAGGTTATTTTGTTTTATACGTTTACTTATGCATAGCGAGTCACCTTGCGTTACAGATGAACACGCAGTTTTCAGACTGAAGCCACGTAAAGCAGAATAAAAGAACCGAGTGTTGTCAACATTATAGTGCTCCTGCTCAGCGGTATCCTCCTCTAGGGTGATGCAGCATAAGGCCCGACAGCATTGCAGAGCCGGCTTGCAGCGCAGAAAGTCTACAGTGCATGGTCGTGAGACGTTGAAAACGATTATCACGGCGGAAGCGTAGGACGGATTTCCTTATATAATGACGTGTTTGATGTCTGTGATGATGCCACAGGGGTTAATTTTCCAGTGTGCAGCCGACATTCACCACTGTCGGAAGGGGACTTTGCCTCTTGCATTTCTTAGTGAGGTGCTCGCACCCCCTTGGCTCCCCCCCCCCCCTGTAGATGCACCTGTGCGTGTAAGCGTGCTCTGCATGGCTCACAACGTTATTTTAACATGGAAGTGTTTTATGCCGGGCTCCATCAAGACATTCCTGACGCATTTCGGTCACAGATATGAAGTTGTTACGATTTACATCAATCGATCAATCAAATAATTTTACTTTTACCAAAAAACAAACATTTACGGTGAAAAAAAGGTGCCCGGGTTGATAAAAGGTGCTCCAGAAAAAAGCTGCTTAATGACAGCTTGACGAAACCCCAGCCACCCATCGGCGAGATGATTAGCATGCAAAGATCATTATGCTCAGCATGCACAGAAATGAAGCAGAAAACATAAAATGAAGAGAAAACTTCGCAATTTCGGAGACCCGGAAACCAAACCCACTATTTGCGGCGATAGGAAGCGCGCTCTTAGCCAAGTGAGCTATCGGCGCATTTCGAAAACATACTTGGGACGTCTTTTATATATCTCGCACTCCTTCGCTCTGTACCCGCGCTCGTCGTTTGTCGGGGGGGTGCGTTATGACACCTATTAACACGGACAGATAACACTGCGGTAGTCTCAGCCCTTGGACTCTTCGATGCCAGCATTGGAACGGACGCTGGCATCAGAGCTAAGGTCCTAAATTAGAGCGGCCTACCAACGCCACCTAGGTGGCGTTGGGCCTACTCTGAACGACGTGTAGCGTTGCCTCCGCAATCGGCTCCGACAAGGTTCCTGGGGCTGATTTCGTAGGTCACAAGGGCCGCCTGTCATTGCGATGACTACGCGTGACTACGCGTCGGTGACGACGTAGTCACGTGCTTCGTCTTTCGCGTTGTGCTACCGTGTGCAGTGTAGTGTATGAAGCAATGGTGTATCTCTGCCGTCTACTTATACGTGTGCGATGATACCGCAGCGAGAACTGTTGCATTAAGTGCCACTGAAGTACAGCGGCATCGACGGGTCGCGCTATAGTGAGTTCAGTGCAGGGATGGACATGTCAGGGGAGAGCGGGAGCCTTTCGCGCCTTCAGGGCACAAGCTGAGAACTGTCTCTCGCGTTTGTGAAGTTGAGCGCATCGCAACCCAACCTGCTGCCATAGACACCGATGCAGAACCGAAATGATCGTACATTCACCGAAGTGACCTATCAGCTGGACGCTGCTCGCCAGTAGGATGCTGCTTGCCAAGCACATGTCCACAGGATGGTTGCTGACCCACAAGTCACGCTGCCTCGCTGCAGCAGACGATGAGTGGCGAAACGATTGAGTGAAAACCCGTTCAGTTTCGCTTGCACGGTTTGCGATCGCCTGTGGTTCAAGTGTGATTTACACAATTCTCTGGTTAGTGCAGTGTCTCCGGAAAGTGTATACCGGTTGCGAGTAGTTGATTGTCGTGGAGGAGATGATGTGCGGCCATATGTCGACATGGGTGCATCAACATGTAAGGGTGCTGTAGCCACCAATGTGCAAGAATTTCTATTGAGCTATACTTCTATGACGCCACGATTTTACTTTCGTGTGATGTACCGATTTCTATATCAGAGGGATCAACTAATTTTTTTACCTTCATTTATTAAGAGTGATTCACTTTACGGGACAGGCGGACAGGCAGTTTTCATGCTGAATCGTTAAGTGAGTGGTTACCCATGGAACACTTCCTAAATGTTAGAAGTGCATGCTGTGCGCTACTGGTTACACCAAACAACTCCAGTTAATATGACACTTATGAGCAAGAAAAATATTTAGCACTCACCTGCGTAGATTGTTCTGTTCTTTTCTCCAATGTAAGGAAACTTGTCAATGTTTTCCTGCGGTGCCTGAAATGGCTCAGGGTCTCCTGCTCCATGCGGGGCTTGGTAGCTTAGAAACAGAAAGAGGGGCTGCGGAAGTAACAACAAAAATGAGTCGATTTATACCGAAAAATCAAAACTAAGTGGATTAAAGTTCGTGCTCGCATTGAGTATACACATAACTGACGAGTTCTCGGTTAATTACAACAACCTAGTATATCACACTTTGTGCAAGACCATGGAAGTGTATCGTTGTGGCATGCACTACAAGTTTCTCGACGTCCGGCAAGCGATAAAACCTAACAAACAATGCAAGTTCATTTAGCGCAGATGTCGAAAAACGGCCGGGCCTGCGCGGAACGCACAGCACAGTCAGAGCGAAAATGTGGCCTCTCTAGAGGCCTTTTTTTCAACACTGTTTGGGTACCTGCTCCAATCACACTTACAAGGTACCCATTACGCAATAAATCAAAATTTTTCCGCTGTGTGGAAACGGCAACTGTGCCATTATTCGTAATTTTTCATAGAAGCGTGCTACCCGCTACAGGTGACTAACGTTTGCAGGGCACTATAATGTTGGCAGCTACACGCCCTACTTGCGTCCTCACCACGCGGAGTTTACGTATGATAGCATACGCCTCGCATTTTCATTGGTTCATAAAATAAGAGGATGTCCGGTTCTCGCACGTACGTACGGTTCAAAGGCTGGCCACTAGAAAACAGAGCTGGGAACGACAATTTTCTAAAACAGTCGATTTGCTGCGAAAGCAACCGTTTGGCAACTATTCGCTTTGTGACTATAACTTGGTCGTGTCACAAGCATTCGCCCCCTCATGATCATGATTGCAGTCGAATAAAAATATTGTTATTTTCTGGCTCTATAAGCATTCCCCGATTTCTTGCTCGCACAAATCGTCGCCATTTCGCCATAATCGTCTGAATGCTACCGAGAGCGCTAACACGCAGAACAATCTTAACACGGGCTTTACTCTTGAACAGGAACTGCACAGTTTGTAACAATCTTTTTCCACTGGACTGTCTATTTTGTAGCATTCTGCCATCTCCAGTCTACTTTGTTATCCCACATTAGTGCTACATGGCGCGAAATAAGGTTAGGCACAGTACGTTTTCGGGAGGTGGCGAGGAAGCACCTTATCTGATTTGTAATTTAACCTACGTGCTCTTACCTTGGACTTGTCCCGGTTGCGGATAAGATGCTTCGCTCTTTCAGTGTAAAGCGTTGTCGAATAGGAACCATTGGCAGACAATATGGGGTCCCTGTTCAGCCAGAAGTCGAGACCTGTATGGTTTTCCTGAAATAAGTTCATATCGTTCTGCGGTTTAGTTAATCCTAAAGGGCACTGAACGTGCGGCATTGTTACTTTTATATACCCGGCTTGCCAACGCGTCATGTTGGAGAGCATACTCACGTATGTTACACTGTGGGTGTAGTAGTTCTCTTCTCCACTGTAATAGCCGTAAAAGCTGTCAAAACCTCGGCAAGTCGGGGTTAGCCTCGTCATGTAATATCCGAGAGCCCACTGCACGAAAGAAATGACTGAATGTAATGTACATTGAACTAATCTAATTTTTGCTGCTCCAGAAGTTGTCCACTGTGCACTAATCATCGCATGTTTGCTTGCGAGTGCTCAAAACCATTTTAGTGCGCACGAAAGAACCTACACAGAGCCCACATATTAACATTCTTTAAAACGACCTGTATTTCACGTCATTCGGTGCATTCGAAAGAAGCGTAAAGATTATTTTTCCGAGTGCAATAAAATTATCTTCCCTCCTCCTCTGCTCTAATGTCCTCTCTTTACCAAAAGATGAGAATTCGGGGCGCACAGCGTCTAAAAAGTAAGAGAAGTGTATTTTAAGAGCGAATCTCTGATCCCTCAACGTAAAACGTCGGGTGTACACACACAAAAAATCACAGCATATCCACGTAGTGTATGATGATGAGTGGGTCGAAGCGTATGTCAGTCCGTGCTTTCGTCCGTTCATTCGTCCTTGCTTCCATCTGCCTGTCCGTCAGTCCGCCTAGTTAACACTCCTAGTACCACTATCTCGGATCTTTTCATGATATATTCATCATATACAAGTACCGTCATGCAACGGACATTCCAAGGAATAACAAGAGGTGGCTACCTACTACCACTACTACCACTACCACATACATCGGGGACGCCCGACCCATGGCTTCAGGAGCTTCACGCCTAAAAAAGTCACAGCTTTGCCGCAAAAGCAAAGCAGTGAACGCGATAGCAACAAATTGGAAGGTCACGCACAGAATGGCAAGCAGATCGAAACGTGCCCCGCGTTTCTCACGCACAAAATGACGCACGAAACGTACTCACAGGTACAAGTGGAACGCGAATAAGCGTCTCAGTTGTTACTTCGCTGTGTCTGAAAAGCGCGCCCGTTTCGCAAACTGAGGCTGTGAAAGAATTTCAGTGACCTTTGTGCGCCCCGTAACTACAACAGAATCATTCCATGCTCGCCCAACGCCAGCCAAGACGTATGATCGTGCCCATCGGGAGATAAGGGCTCGCAAGAGATCGTCCACTCCTCATCTCCGCAGGCCAAAGTACGCGTGAGAGACGAGAGCTGCCTCGCGCTCATTGCACCATGTTGCTGATAATGCTGAAAACACGATATCCCGCCGCCCCCACCCGAGATGCTCGCCAACCGTGCTAAGTGGTAGATGTAAATAGCTTGCCGTTTACACGTGGAAGGAGGTATCTCTCGGTACCTCAGTGGATGACGCCTCGCATTCACGACGTGGAGGTCTCACGTTCGATTCCGCGCGCCGGAGTCTTAGCCTTTTTTCTCGATTTTTTTCTTGCGTTTTCGTATATATAGATACGTATAAATATACTATACATGACATCGACGCCGACGCCGGCGGCGAAATCCAGCCGAGAGTCTCCATATGATTGCTATCGCAATAAAACACTCCGCGCCGTTACTTATGACGCGCCGCTGTTCATAAGCCACGCCCAGTGGTGGAGACAGTCCGCACAACCGCCTCGTCGACTTTGCCGGCGTGGCGCGAAGCCGATTACGAGCGACGAAAGGCAGGTGCTTCTAGCGAGACAGCTACTGGCAGCTTTGCACGCCAGTTCCGGTCCTGGAGTTGGGAAATTCTTGCATGGTCTGTGACAGGTTGTGGTTGGACTCTGTATAAGCCAATCAAAGACCTAGCATCAGCCAAAAAGGCTTCGTTAAGCCCCTAAGAGTATTAAGCCTTACTCGGCTAGCATAATTTTCACCCTCTGGAAAAGTAGGAGAAAAGAACCTGGAAAAGAGAGGCCCAGCAATACTTTTTTGTTGTTCTCACCCAGAAAATATAACTAGGATACGTGCCGGTAGTGTAATATTTATCGTGACCAGAAGTATACGGGCTACAAAGGCTCAAGAGATTATAATGATGACGAAGGTATGAACTAGCAACTAGAGAGCGAACTGTAAAAGGTGATACTAATACCTATATCCAACTTTCCGTGGCACAGGTGCAACATCTATATGCGAGCTTCATTGTTGCAAATACCGTGCAGAAATGGTTTAAAGAGAGCTTGCTTCGTCTAGCGATATCAATCTAAAACTCATCGGGTTCCTATTCATTCACCCGAGAGGACTCAAAAGCGAAACAGCACGTTTCAAAAAGACATTTTCAAGGTCTCAGATGCTTCCTCGAGTGCCAAAACTGACCGCTGACGTTCGCGTCAACTAGGATTGAGGTACAAAAAATAATTCTGTGAAAACGCCTTCATATGAGGTCATCGCAGGACATCATTACTTTATCAAAAGCGGCCCACCTAAGGCGAAGTAACAATGTACTGTGATCACGCAGGCAGTGCAAGGTCACTTTAGGTCGAGAAAATTTTGGTATATGGCACGCCAAGATCAATGCTCTGGGTTTTTGGTTTTTCATGTTGCGGGGTCAGCACCATCTTCGCGTTTCCTTCGTCCATGCGTTTACATTTGGATAAAACCACTCGACATGCATGATAGATACATAGACCTAGAACAAAAAGTTGGCTTTCGCCTGAGGGATGTTTTGGCGGCTGCGTAAGAAACCGTGGGAGTTGTTCTACCGAGTCTGCGTATTCGGGCTCGCGCGTTCTCCTGCGAAGGCTCCCTGCGCCTAACGTGCTTTTTTAAGTATGTTTTTCAAAAATTGTAGTTTGGTGAAGGCTGAAGAACAGACAAGGGATATGTGGTCTGACCAAGTAAAGCTATTATTAACTGTGACGCCCAAATACTTGTATTTTTCCACAGCCATTATTACCATTTCACTTAGAACGAAAGATAATAAGCTATATTGCTCTTTGACGTTACTCGCAGCAAGATCGTTTTATTTAGATCAACCGCCAGTGGTCCTGCAACAGGCGACTTTGTCGCTACTCAACGAAAAATACGGTCAAAGGACCCAAATTTACACCAATGGATCGGTCTCGGCTGACAGCTCCACAGGTATGTCATCCCGACGTACCAAGTCACTGTAAAGTTCAAACTGTCCCATAGGACAACATCCATAGCAGTGGAGCTTGCCATCTTGCGTGCTGCTATACGTTATATGGCGGAAGCCTGGCCTCAATAATGGGCTGTGTTCTGCGACTCGAAGGCATCCCTTCAGAGCTTGTAATTAGATTTACGACAAAATGTACATGAACAACTAGTAAATGAAATAAGAGAAGTGCTTCACTAAGTTTTATCGAAAGGACATGACGTGGTGTTCCAGTGGTTATCGGGCCGGGACATTGTGGCATTGCCTGTGACGACCTTGCTGGGGATGCTGCCCAATCCGCCTATGCGGACGCCCCAACAACCCCAATATTCTTGTCGAGAACCGACGCTGCAAGGGACCTTCGCTCGTTTGCTAACACTGGGTCGGAAACTTGGCTGAGTGAACCCTGCTTCGGAAACCGCCACCTACACGAATTAGACCCATTGAAAAAGCTTCAAGTTCTATGGAACCTCTGGCGCCGGGATACAATTTTACTGTGCCCCCTGTGGTTAGGAGTAGCTTTCACGAAGGCATACTTCTTTCACCTAGGAAAGGCGGATAGCTCTAGATATGAATCGTGCAATACTGACGAGACAATAGAACATCTACTGCGTTTATGGGATTGTTTTGCGAGCGAACGAAACTTGCTACGCGAAACGTTACGGAAACTATAGATAGTAGACCTTTTTCCGAAGAGAAGATACTCGGTTCATGGCTCTACGCGTTGTAGGCCAGCAAAGCGACGTGGGCATTGCTAGGAGGAGGAGGAGGAGGAATAAATGAGGAAGGACAGGGAGGTTAGCCAGTTCTCAGACCGGCTGGCTACCCTGTACTGGGGAAGGGTGTAAGGGGGAGAAAGGATGAGAGAAAAGAGACGTAAAAAGAGAGAGAGAAGGTCATCAGACGATCCACGACGTTGTTTACAGTCTGTCTCTAAGACCACTTGCCCGAAGAAAGCGCAACAACGCTCTCAATGCCTTGCGTGCAGAGGACGGTCTCGGCCAGTGTCCTAATACTCTTTATTCCGACAATTGGCGATTGTCTATTCTATCTAAAGCTTTTGACAGTTCTTTTCTTGGTACGCTGAAGTGGGGACACTCGCAGAGACGATGGGATAAAGTCTCTGCGCAGCCACAGTTGTCACATGTCGGCCTTCTGGTCATTCCGATTCGAAACGAATAAGCATTCGTAAAGGCCACCCCAATCCACAGACGGCACAAAAGTGTCTCCTCTGCTCTGGTTATTCCTGATGGAAGACGGAGCTGTAGGTATGGGTCCAAATTATGGAGGCGGACGTTGGCGAATGCCGGTGAATTCCACTGAGCGAGTGTCAGTTCTCGTGCAAGTAATCGAAGCCTTGCAGCGGCGTCCGTTCTTGATAATGGTATAGCTACACAAGGGGCATCATCATGAGCAGTTTGGGCTGCTTCATCTGCACGGTCGTTTCCATCAATGCTGCAGTGGCCTGGTATCCATTGATACACTATGTCATGTTGTTTCTCTATAGCCCGGTGATGAAGCAGTCGTATTTCAGCAATTAGCTGTTCATTTGGTTCATGACGATATGGCGAGGAAATTCCCTGGAGAGCTGCTTTGGAGTCGGAGAATATTGACCATGTCTGTTGCGGTTCTTCAACTAGGAACTCCAGAGCGGCACGAATGGCGGCGAGTTCTGCCGCCGTGGATGATGTCAGATGCGAGGTCCTGAACTTTATCGTGATGGATTTCTCCGGAATTACCACAGCGCCTGTCGAACTTGTTGAAGTGACCAACCCATCCGTGTAAATGTGAATGCGTCCACTGTGTTTCTTATGCAGAAACAGTAATGTTTGTTTTAGGGCCAATTTTGACAAATTTTTCTTCTTTTGCATTTCGGGGATGGTTATCAAGGCTTCCAGTGGATGTAGACACCACAATGGTAACGACGGTCTTGCTGCGTGCGTGAAGTTCGTAGGAATCACCGTGCGATGTGGGGCAATAATAGAGCAGAACGCAGAGCATGGCCTGGAAGTTGTAAGGGAGGCGAGGTGATGCGATTGAATCCGAGTGGCATGTCTTATGTGCGTTCTTAAAGCATCGACACGAATGTAGGTTGTGATAGGGTGTTCATGAGCGATTGCGACAGTCGCTGCTGAGGATGCGCATCTCGGCAGCCCGAGGCATATTCTCAGTGCTTGAGCTTGTAATGACTGGAGGACGTGTACGTTTGTTATGCGGGCCTTGCCAAGCACAGGTAGGCTGTAGCGCATGAAGCCATGAAAAAGTGCAGCATACAGTTGAAGCATGGCTCGTACCGATGCACCCCATGATTTTCCCGCAAGAAACCTTAGGACGTGGGTGATCATGGTCAGTTTCTTCTTCATGTAAGCGATATGAGGGCTCCAAGACAAATCACGATCTATTATTACTCCCAGGAAACGGTGAGTCTTTCGATAGCTGATTGTGTGTCCATTAATTCTGATGCGGTATGGCGTCATTGTCTTGCGTGTAAACGTAACTAGTGAGCATTTCTCATATGACAGCTCCAGTCCTCGTCCTTGAAGGTAGTTTGACGTCAGTGTAGCCGCTGTCTGAAGCCTGGCATTGCTAGGTTTTCTAAAGACGACCGCACTACGTAGCCGCTTATAAGCGCGCAATGGACAAAGTCAAATGTACCCACACGTTGCCTTTCACCTCTCTTTCTTCATTAACCCCCTCACCCCTTCTCTCAGTTCAGGGTAGCAAACCAGACGTGCATCTGGTTGATCTGCCTGCATTTCATTTATGCCCTCCTCCTCCTCCACGCCCGAAAGTTTACACCGATCAAAAAGTGCTATAACTGATTTCTGCAAGCATTCATACCGCAAGCAGTCATGACTACATCGGCTTGAACTAGCTTCACTGTTAAAACAAAGTCGTAAAGTATCCAATGACTTCAAGCAGTTGAATTAGTCAAGCCACTACTTGAACTGTTCTAATTTATTGCGGGAGAGAAGCTACCGTTACACAAGTACATTATAAATGTTCTTCACTCATGCTGATGACATTTTCGCTTCGGGCGTACTGCCCTTGGAAAAAGAACGAAGTGCAATTATTTAGCTACAGTGGTAAACAGGTGGCAGAACGGAGCTACAGTGGCTATCAAACTGAAGATTCGACGATGCATGAAAATACTGTCGCCATCGTCATCGTCACTTTCACGTGACACGAGCAGCGCATGCACAGTGTGTACATGTCCAGTGCTCACAGATTAAAACCTGACATCAAAACATTTAATGTTACAACAAGGACGTGAAATCGCTAAAGATAATCATGCTAAATTTACGAACTTGGCCGCTGAAGGTGACGTCGACTCCGATGTAAATGTTGGAGATTACGTGACGCCGACATGAAGCAAAATGATGCAGGTGAGAAAGAAAGTGTTCGCATCGCATAGCCTTAATACGCAGCATTTCAATCTGCGAGTACTAATAAATCCACATCTGGAGCTTCAGCACATCGGCAAGAAGCCCTGTTTCCACGGTAGCGGCTATGTCACTTGTTACCGAGCTGCGTTCTGTGTGGACAGATGCAGCTGGGATATCACGGCGCAACTGGAAGTGCAATGACCTCCGGTCGGCTGTACGTGCACTCGTCCTCGGCACTTATGAAAGTACACACGCACAAACACACACCCTCTGTTGCTGGCGCAATTATAAAATATTCGTACCTTTCCAACGATGTGCGTTTCGTACCCGAGGTCTTTGAGGTATTGGGGCAGAATCCGTACGTCCGACCGCAACCCCCACGGATCTCCTACGTCAAGTGCGAGGCCTTGCAATCCTGGATGGCACGTGAAGAAAGTCGAGGCAGCTATTCAGAATGTCAGGCTCAGATAATTATTGAATGAGTACAGAGTTTTTCACATCAATTTGAACGAGGTAAGAGCAAACTCGTGAGTCGTTGCCAGCGTATACAAAATAAATGCCTCATATGCGCACCTCCAGAGATATTGAGGTGGCAGTTATACACAGCGGCGTTGCTGTATGAAGCATGGAAAACTTTTGACCGTTGCAAGAGGACTTCTTGGGTGAGTTAGTGCTAAAGCTTGCTGAGGTACACTTGATTGGTTCGCGAAATACATTTCACAAAGAGGGCGTAGAAGAGAAGAAAATAAAGGGAGGCGCCGCAAGAGAATTTTCGCTTCCGCGCATACTTGCACACGTCTTTTTAAGCACAGTGGCCGCAAAACGATAATTCTTCAGCACTTCCCGACTATTAAACGCAAGTGGTCGCGGCGAAATTATCGCGAAGTCGAGAATTCTCTGGCGTGTAGAGGGCTTTATTTTGGCTTTTTTCAGTTGCTATAGAGAGATTTATATTCCTTGATAATGAAGTATTTTGAAAAGAGTCATATTAAGTGTTCACATTATAGCACTCGTTCTGAAATATCTGTAAATTGCGTTCGCATGGTTCAGAAATAGTCACGTTTCGCAAGCGTTGTCCTTTTGCCCAGAGAGAGAGAGAAAAGAGTACAGAAGTTTCTGAACATTAGGTCCGAAACCCGCCACGGGAATGTTATCTTTTTTTCTGCTTTAATTTCTCCATAACAGTTCTTCTTACGTGAGAGATGGATGGGTGGACTGACAGATTTTTCGCTGAGTGGGCGTAAAAATTATTACATATATTAAAGTAGAAACAAACCACCACAAACAACAATCATAACCGTGAACGAAAATATTCGATTCAGCTTCATTCCATTTTTTTTTTCTTATATACACACAAAACCATTGTGCAGGACCCTCTTAAAAAAATGAAACTCTGTTCACTTGACGCAAGCGACTGGCGTTAAGGAAAGCAGCGTGGTCTGACTGCACGAGTTTATTCCAGTTGAATTGGATGCCAAGTGTCAAGGTGCTTGAACGTAGCCAAATAATATGGCTGAGTAGTATGTCAACATATTGTGTCATGCCTATCCAAACTAGTGGTCATATGTGTCAGAGTTGTTGGCGAGCAATGGCAGGCGAAGGTAGGAATTGATCTTTTCAACCCACCTGTGCGTATGGGATACAGTCCCGTCATCAGCGCTGCCCTTGAAGGAGTACAGGCAGGCTGAGCGTGGTAGTTATTGAGTATTACACCGTCCGCTGCCAGGGCATCCAAATTCGGCGTCGGTATTTGAGAGGACCCGTGAAAGCTGACGTCGTCCCATCCCTGCATTGATAAATGTACGCTTGTCTGCACAAATACGGTTTGTAAAAAAAAATATTGGCGAAGCTCGAGTCGTAAGTCTCGAATAGACTACAGTTTACACGGCGCTTGCTACTTGTTCTAGATTTCGTTCAAAAGCCTAGATATTAATGCCGCTGAAAACTTGCGAACTGAGGCTATTCCATCCAGCCATTCTAGCGAACAAGAAATGTATATTTATACGCATAGGCTCGTCATTATAGGGCAAAAAAATACGTGACCACTGAATGGTGCTGACGAGAATTTCTTCGATAGTGGGCGCAGGTACAAGGAAGAGTCCAAATTGAGTTTAATTTACCGACTGCCAGCTGATAAATTAGCTTTAAATGGGCAAACTTTGCCTGACATTAGGTGTGGAGTTCTACTCTTGTTAGCAGGGACTGTTGCGGATTGCGTTCGTTGATAAGACAACTAAATTATTCTTCCAGGACAATTTTTAAACGCATTCTCAGATTGATTAAGTATTGCTTGTGACGGGTCCCGAAGTATACTAGCGTATTCAAGGGCTGGTCGTACGATCATCTTGTAAGCTTCAAGTTTCACACTGGAGCTAGCAGCGGAAAGTTTTCTTTTTAAAAAAGATAAGTTTGCGTTCGGCTGTTCTGCAGATCCTATCGATGCGTTCATTCTAATAGATACCGACTGATTGTCAAGCTGAGGTATGTAAATTTTTGTGTGTGTTTGAATTTCCTAAAATTCAAGGGAGATTTCTCGTCTGAAAACGTTATACAATGGGACTTTCTCAAAGTTGATCTTCATATGGAACATAAGACTGACGCCATATTGAAACTTGCGCACAGAAGTCTGTGCACCCTCCAAGAGACCAGCAGCCCGATGATGAAACAAGAAGAGGCCGTGACGGCGTGCGCCTCACAGCAGGGCATTTTCGGTGACGACGTGGCGCACCGTTTGAGGAGTTCTCGGAGATATTTATTCCTTTTCGGCTCTCCTACGACAAAGGCTGCTACTTTTTCCTTGACATTCTCGGGCACAAGTTAGCTGCCAATAAATATTTATTGTTATACCATACGAATTGTGCGTTACAATATCCTACCTGGGGCGGCAATTGAATATTATGCTCAGGGATTCATTAGGCAGAATTTGATCACCGACAATTTTAGCATGATATAACGGCAGACAGTCGTCGACAAATAATCTCATGTCAACGCTAGGAGCGACATGATTTGCAATACTGAAGTTATGAAAACACAATATATATATATATATATATATATATATATATATATATATGGGAAAGAAGTGTATACCTAACGGCTCGTTTTTCAGTGTTTTGACACAATAATAATGAGACCTAACAGACAGTAATGCCTGCTCACGGCTGGTTATTTTTTCACCCACTTTTCTTTCTTCTTATTTACATTCCATTTTGGTTCTAATAACTTCCCTTGGCATTAGGCATTACTGTCTGTTAGATCTCATTATATATATATATATATATATATATATATATATATATATATATATATATATATATATATATATATATATATAGTGAGTGAGTGAGTGAGTGTGTGTGTGTGTGTGTGTGTGTGTGCGTGTGTGTGTGTGTGCGTGTGTGCGTGCGTGTGTGTGTGCGTGTGTGCGTGTGTGTGTGTGTGCGTGTGTGTGCGTGTGTGCGTGTGTGCGCGTGTGTGTGCGTGTGTGTGCGTGTGTGTGCGTGTGCGCGTGTGCGCGTGTGTGTGCGCGTGTGTGTGTGCGTGTGTGTGTGTGCGTGCGTGCGTGTGTGTGCGTGTGTGCGTGCGTGCGTGTGCGTGCGTGTGTGTGCGTGCGTGTGTGTGCGTGCGTGTGTGTGCGTGCGTGTGTGTGCGTGCGTGTGTGTGCGTGTGCGCGCGTGCGCGTGTGTGTGTGAGAGAGAGAGAGAGAGACACGAAACAGCTTCATCCGGTAACATACACGTGTTAAAATCGAACCTACCATGTCGTCGGCTAAGATGAAGACGATGTGAGGCTGCCTCGTAAAACACTGCACCGCTTGGAAGAAGAGCGAGTAGAGTAGACACAGGCAAGGTATTGTGGCTGCCATTTTGCTTGAAGAAAAAAAAAAGAACGTACGGGTTAGTTTTGAGGTAACTCTTCACTGTATCACAATCAAATTTGTTTGCTTCGATATTCCATCGCGATATCTGCTGCGAACGCATCTGCGTGCCCGATTAGCGCACCAAGGAACGCCCGGTCCTCGTGCAGCTAGATTCCACAAGACTTGCCATTTTAAACAATTTAAATCCATTATCTTGGCTCGACGCGAACAACGACATTTGCAAACGGTGATACGACGGTTGCAACCGACGATAATAGCTTATTTTTTGTAAAGTGATGCTCTGTCATGGACAAATGAAGCGCCAGCAGCTTCCGCCAGTGATAACCCGACAGCGCAGTCTCCCGGCCGCTAATGATGCCCTCGCGAAAAGATTGCGCGGACTTGACACTGAGAGTGCAAATCAAAATCACGATGACGTTGGGAGTGCTCGCAAAAGCAAAAAGCTCGCACGGTATCTTACCAAACGTGACTCGAAAGTATCTTGTTTGTCTTCTAAGTCGACGCATTTACTGAACCTCCCTCCCGCCTCACCACGGAAAGCTGTCGGTGTGACCATGGTGACTAACGTGGTATTGCGATGCCACCAAGATCGGAGGCGACGTACGTTTCTCACGACTATATAACTTGGCTTTCGCGTGCATACAGAATACAGAATGATGACGTGACATATTTCAACGATTCCCACTGCGACTATCTTTTGCATGATTCGTGTTGACTCCACCGACGTGAGACGTCGACGCCGGTCAGTTTTAGCGTTTTATGACGCATCTGAGGTTATCGCCTTAAAATTGGGGAGTTCGTGAGTGATCAGAAAAAAAAAGTGACAGCGAAGTTCGTGTGCCGAACCATAGTGTTTTGATTTATTTATTTATTTATTTTGTATTACTCAGTGCTCCCTCCCTGCTGTTTACTTATTACATGCCGGGAACTGGGTTTGCGTCCCCGTGCTTAGCAGCGCATCATTTCAAGTTACAGGCACAATGATTGCCATGCGTTCATATCCAGGTGGCGATTAAACGTAGCAGCGTAAAATTACTAGTGACCTCAATGAAAGATCATACTACCTTTCAGAAACGGCTGATCACCGACAAATTAAACCCATAATCGAAAGAGCATGACTTGTAGAAAACGAGGGTCGCATTTATATTTTTCGCTAGCACGTGCTGCGCCTTTTGCGTGACGCTGAAATCTGGGCGTTATAAGAGCTTCTCTTACAACCAGCCCTATATCGTCCGTATTTGAAACATCCATGACTGTACAGTACTTAGGGATTCAAACTTGAAATTTTAGAGCTGTGTCCTGCTTACACTTAGTTTTCAACGTCTACAGTTCGGGTCTTATCGGCGTAATTGTGACGTGAACGCCTACATTAGAGGCGACATTACTTTCAGCGGCTCTGTTTTGATCGACATGACGTAAATATCACGCGCACTCGCTCATTGCTGTTATACTAAAAATTGTTATATCGTGCTTCAGTATTGTACATAGTCAGGAACAGTGTTCGACTGCGTCTGACCGGCCACGAAACAACACCATACTATATGCAAACAAGATTGCGCGAGGGGCCATGCGTTTGCACGTACCTGCTTTCCGAGTGATGCCTGCTGGTCAGGTGCCCTGTCGGCCTATAACCGTAACGTTTCTACACCAGACGGCAACATTGCAACGATTTAATTGTGATTGATTAATTGATACGTGGGGTTCAACGTCCCGAAACCACAATATGATTATGAGAGACGCCGTAGTGGAAGGCTCCGAAAATTTCGACCACCGGGGGTTCTTTAACGTGCACCCAAATCTGAGCACCCGGGCCCATGGCATTTTTGCCTCCACCGTAGATGCAGCCGCCGCAGTCATGATTTAATTGTGTATCCCGCATGGAAGCATATGTGTAGCCGTGCCGAACACGTGCATGCTAACATAGGCGGCGCGACAGCAGATGCATGAACGAGACAAGTGGCGTCCTGTAAAGGGCAGGAATCGGCGTTTACAGTAGTGGCTTTGGAGCGAGGCACAGTTTGGTTGGTTTCGTCAGCTTAGACGGTGTATGAATAGTAGAGAAAAAAAAAGGGGGGGGGGGTAAAAGGCAAAGTTGTTGATTACAAGCTAGCATAGAACGGCAAAAGAACGCCGGCAGCTGGTCCTCTCCAATATCCCCGCTTCTTTTTTTACAACGAAAGCTGTATATGGCTAGGAGAACTTGACAAAAAAATTGGCAGATCCCACGTACAGTAGGAATCGATAATTTGTGAAGCAGGAATGAGAAATGTTGATATGTCACTTTAAAATCAGCACAACGTTAAGATGTGGAGGTAAATGATCCCGTACATTACTTCTGTGTCATGATTATCATGTTTGGATGTGTCGTATACCTTCGTCATCTATTCACGTCACGTGATACCAAACTTAGCGTATATGGAGCTTGTGAACGGGCCGCGAGCACGCTATTAGCGTGGTATGTTGTCAAGTTCTTACATGACACGCGTGTCAGAATTATCATGCTTGCACCGGTCATATATTTCGTCTTCCATTGACGTCACGTAACACCAAATTTGGTATATGTGGAGCTAGCAAAACGGCTGCGAGCGCATCATGAAGGGCCCAATCATATACTCCAATGTAGCGTTGACGCACGCGCACGCTGGGCACAGCGACGCTGCGTTGGCAAAACGCGAGCACTCTGTAGTGTAACGCCAGGCGCGACCGGCGCGACCAGCGTCCATCGGCGCGGCCCAACGGCAACCGGCGCATAATTCCCGCCGATGCGTTACGCAGACAACACTGCGTCTCCCTCTTTTCGTGATGGAGGGACGTGCTGAAACGCGCATGCCTGAAAGCAACGCAGCGCGCAACTGCGAGTATATGGCAGGACCGGTGCCTGGCATGGCAACGCCGGTGTGACGCGACGAAATGAACGCCGGCGAGCACGCGCACCGCGTCATGTCGAAACGTATTGGTGCCTTGACGGTGGCATGTAGTCATGTTCTCACATGACACGCATCTCATGATTATTATGTTTGCACCAGTCACATACCTTGGTCATCCATTGGCGTCTACGGCCCGCCATGGTGGTCTAGTGGCTAAGGTACTCGGCTGCTGACCCGCAGTTCGCGGGATCGAATCCTGGCTTCGGCGGCTGCATTTCCGATGGAGGCGGAAATGTTGTAGGTCCGTGTGCTCAGATTTAGGTGCACGTTAAAGAACCCCAGGTGCTCGGAATTTCCGGAGCCTTCCACTACGGCGTCTCTCATAATCATATGGTGGTTTTTGGGACGTTAAACCGCACATATCAATCAATCAATCAAATTTGGTATATGTGAAGCTATAGCGAGACGGCCGCCAGCGCATCATGAGCGTGGCATGTAGTCATGTTACATTACGCGCATGGCATGATTTTCATGTTAGGTTCTGTCGCTTGTGTTCGTCATGCAATCATGCCATACTATACCAGTTTTGCAACCTGCCATGTGAACGAAATCACCGCAAGAGCTGCAGGACCCTTAAATGTAAACCATGAAATTCATGACAGACATGTCATGATTTTCATGTTATGACTAGTCAAATATGTTCTTCATACAGTTATGTTATGCCATACCAAGTTCGGTATCGATGCCATTACCGAAACGACCAGGAGAGCTAAAAGTCGTAGGCGGCTAGATAGATAGAAGATATGCTCAAACTCGCCGAAGTTCGATAAGAAATGCTTCGCATTTGAAACCATTAGGTGTCGTCACGAGCGATCTGTATTGGTTGTGCTATCAGTGTCACAAAACGAGCGCTCAAAAAACAGGCGCGCCGCCAAATTCTCGCGACGAAGCGCCGAGAGGTCAACGATAAAAAAAAAAGAAAACAAGCATTCAAAGACTCCCCGGGCGCGCGTCCTTCTCCCCTCGGAAGCGTGGGTTCGCCGACGAACCTCCTCTCATCGGCGCCCGAGCAAGCCCTCGAATGTTCTAGATGGAAAGGGGCGGGGTGATGCCGGGTTGAGTCATCCGTCGCGGACAGCCCCCGTATCGTCTCGCCCTTTCCCCCAGCCTTCGCTGCGCATCGCGCCGACGATATGGTGAGAACTTTCTGGAATCTCGCGCGGAAGGTATTTAATCGAGCAGCCGAGATGAGAGATCAGGAGAAGACGGAAGTTAGCGCCAGAGCGCGTAGGGATTCCGCCGTGTAGTCGGCAAAGGTTTTGTCCGTAGGGACAAAGCAGGAGAAGAAGAGGATTTCCACCTGAGGGGTGAAGGCTCGAGCTACAGGCAAGAGCGTGTGTCTACCACTATCGAGCGAAGACGCGTGGCAACAGCTGCGTGTGTGAAGCCGACGTGTTTCCGGCGAAGAAGGTCGAAGCTTGGAGAGGGGCCAAGTGAAGACGCGAGGTTTCCTAGAAGAGAAACTTCGGGGGCAGTCGAGGTTTCCTGGAAGAGAAACTTCGGGAGCAGCGGAACGATAACAACGCTGGACTTTGAGTGAGTGATTCTCGGAAGAGTATCATCCAGACTTTTGTTCCAAGAACTTTGGACTGAATAGGTTTTCTATCTCTTTAGTCTTTAAGTGTCTTGGTTGTTCAATGCATGCGACTGCATTGTAGTGCGTATTGTTGTCTGTGTCCGTTGTTTCGAGTGTGGCTGATTGTACTGTGTAGTACGTTGTTTGATTGGAGACATATTGTACTCAACTATTGTGGAGTGTGCATACTTGTGTATTGTTTTTGATCTGCCATTATTGAGAATATAATTTTGTTTGTTTATCAACTCTCGGCTCTGACTTGTTCTTTGGGCCACAGCCGGCGTCCGCTGGCGCGCCAAATAGGACCACTTCTAAATTGTCCACGCTTTCGTGGTGCGGTTCGGGGGGCCGATACTTCGGCCCTTGGAATTAGCCCGGCGATCGCCTCCCTAATTAACGGGACCTGTGACAATCAGTTATGTTGTTCTCAATGTCTACCCAAGCACGCTTGCCATTGGCTGCGCTGTGAGTGGCGTCGTCATCCCGTCACTGTCGTGGCACCGAGCAGGCACGCATCAGTTTTTTTTATAGCTTCCACAGGTGTAAGCCACAGATCCTATGAACTCCCGAACAGTGGACAACTTTAGAAGAGCGCCGAGAGTGGAAACGGGAGAGTTCACATTCGCCGGGCCGATGCTGCAGTCCGGGCACAAGACCTGGGAGGCCGAGTGCCGGCAGCAACTTCACACCGATGATCGGCAGCCTTCCAAGTCGCGCGAAAGGGAATGCAAGCGCCGGTCGTGCCGAACAGGTGGCGTTGCGGGTACACAGCGTCTAAGTGATGATTGCAGGAGCACGTGTCGTCTGGGCGATGCCCGCTTTCGGTGGGAGTTTCCCCAGCGGCACTTGTGCTTTCGCTACGACGTCTGTGTGCGGCATCTGAAACAAACACTATGGGAAACCCAAGCCAAACGTATGGAAGCAGTGTATAGTATACATCATTCGCCTGTATTTGAGGGCAGCGGCAGTGTTCGCTATTGTACGAGTGAGGGCTCTCGTGGCTTTCCAGGTTGATGAGGTTGGGTCGCCAGAATGGTTTCCGCGATGTAATGACTGCTGCGTTTTCCTGTCGAGGTGGAGAGCTAAATTCCGTGCCAAGGCGGCACTTCATCCGCCATGTCGTGTTCATGCCGTTCGCGAAAGATGCAAATAATATAAATAGTAAGGAAAGCTGGGTCTGAGTGGGGATTGAGCCCGGGTCGTTTATGTGGCAAGTGGGTGTTCCAGCACACAACCACACCTCTGCTTGTGAACGCAGCGAAAATAAGTTACACAGATTGAAAATGCGGTAAAAGTAAGTTTCATGCTTTACAAACACCTGCGTCTTGTATACGTGCGTCACAGTAGAACATGAAATATTGCCGTGTGAATACGTGGTGCAGGCGTACACTCACATCGGGCATCATAATATTGTAATATAGTAATGGCTTCATTGTTTAAAACTAGTCATCCGCTAAAGAAAAGGAATCATCCGCTACTGTTCACATGCTACTGCACCGTTAGGCCCACATAGTGGCTGCCAATCGAGTTTGGAAAGATTTCATACACTTGAAGTAGGCACTAGGAACAGTATATTGCTATTGCATTCAGCTCTTAAAGGCGAAGCTTAAAGGTCTCCCAGTTTTTTAACGGAATTTATTATGATGGAAGATCATACTGGCTTTCTGGGAAATACAATAGAGTCAATGGGAGGTAATTGTAGAAGCGAAAAAGAAATTGTGAAGCATGTGTGAAATTGTCTAACGTTGGAGTTGCGATAGGCAAACGGCGGTAAGTGTAGAAGCGAAGAAGTTTGTGAAAAATGTCCGATATTTTTCTAACGTCGAAGTTCGTAGTGTCAATAGGTGGTAAATGTAGAAGCGAAGAAATTTAGGAACAATGTACGAAATTTTTCTAACGTTCAGGTTAGAAATTATTTTAACGTTTATTTTGCCTACAGCGATGGCACTTAACGGTCGCGAGCGCCTATTACGTTGGCACGCGTGGTTGCGCTGAATGAAACAGCCATTTGCTCCGGCTTTGACTAGAAAGCCCTGACTGCCTGTTTCCTCTCCCTGCGGACTCGTTAAGACTGCTTCAAAGCCAGCAAACGTAGAACGTCGAGGTACCCCGTCTCTCCATCAGTCTATCACCGTATTTTTGGAGCCTGTCGTCTACACGTCCAGTATCAACCCAGTATCATCCCGATGCCCCTCGGCTAACGCAAGTCGTGTGTGCTATCGCGAGTAGTCCCCAATGAACTAGGCAATTCACGAATATTCTAGTGCTCCACAAGAGGTATCCAGCAGTGGTGCACATGATGTGTATACGGGACTCAACTGCTGACTCATAAGTCGGATGTACGATTCCTCTTACGTCAGTCACAATAAGACGGAGGTGAAATGCGAGAGGCCTGTGTGCTGTGCAGGGTCAGCGCACGTTGAAGAAAAGCCAGACGGTGGGAATTTTTGGAGCCCTTTGTAATTATACAATTACAATTGTACAATTATACGCCTCAATTATATTGTGGCTTTGTCTCATAACACCCGAGGCATTATTATTGGGCTATATAGAGCACTGCTTCCTGTTGTCTCGTTATGCGTGCCTCCCTCGGGAAGCATAAGTATCTTGTCGTAATATTTGCAAAATATTGTAGGTAAATGTTTAAATTCGCGATTGATCTTACGGTAATGCGTGCCTATCTTCATAGCTTGTTGTAAACATACGCGCTATTTGTGTCTTTGTTTGATTTGCGAGATGCTTGTATTGCACTATTCATGGCCCCGCCGCGGTGGTCTATAGTGGCTAAGGTACTCGGCTGCATATTCGATGGAGGCGAAAATGCTGTAGGCCCATGTGCTCGGATTTGGGTGCACGGTAAAGAACCCATAGGTGGTCGAAATTTCCGGAGCTCTTCACTACGGAGTCTCTCATAATCATATGGTGGTTTTGGGACGTTAAACTCCACATATCAACCAATCATTGCATTAGTCATGATAAGCGATTCAGCTACACACATAGAATACGTGTGAGAGGTGCCAGATGTCTGAAGAGCAAGAAACGCTAAGCCTGCTTAGAACACTGAAGCAGAAGACTGTGAGCCCTTCGTAAACTGTCTGGGAAAGTTACCTTGATATGAGCGAAACGTAAGAACACCCACGCTCATAGATTTCAGTGCAAATTAAATTATTCCACGTGGTCAAAATTCTGTGTCCCCCGGCCTTTACGGCTTGCCCCAGAGGCATATCGAGGCTTCGATGGGAACCCCTGAAGAATGTATTATCATTGTGTATTGTTGCCCGATTCGAAAGCACACGTATTCAGTGAAGCAAAGCCACGGACCTCAACCACGTTGAAATCACTGAAACACACGAGTTTAAAAATGCGCATCGACTGCTGCACAGAATTAAGGTTTGCCACTGCTAAACAATAAGCTTAAGATGTAGCTGTGCTAACGGTAAAGTTAAAGATCTGTAGCTGCAGCTGTTATCCGATAAACGCTGAAGTGCTATATGGCTGTCTCAATTTTACTCCAGTCAATAATAGCTGACATGGAGCAAGTTTGTCGACTGGCCGTGCACAAAAAAAATTAACTCAGACCTGCTTTTAAAACTGCCCCGCCGTGGTGATCTAGGGGCTAAGGTACTCGGCTGCCGACCCGCAGGTCGCGGGATCGAATCCCGGCTGCGGCGGCTGCATTTCCGATGGAGGCGGAAATCTTGTAGGCCCGTGTGCTCAGATTTGGGTGCACGTTAATGAACCCCAGGTGGTTGAAATTTCCGGAGCCCTCCACTACGGCGTCTCTCATAATCATATGGTGGTTTTGGGACGTTAAGCCCCACATATCAATCAATCAATGCTTTTAAAATTAAAAGAATATTATGCCACGTTCGGGTGCGTTGCAACATTCACTGTTTCATAAAGCAATCGGCAAATGTTATATCGGCGGCTGCGGCGGCTGCATTTCCGATGGAGGCGGAAATGTTGTAAGCCCGTGTGCTCAGATTTGGGTGCACGTTAAAGAACCCCAGGTGGTCTAAATTTCCGGAGCCCTCCACTACGGCGTCTCTCATAATCATATAGTGGTTTTGGGACGTTAAACCCCACATATCAATCAAATGTTATATCGGTTTAAGCGCCTTAATACCCCGCCCCTAAAGACAAGAAAACGTTGGTGTAGACGCAGCCAAGTAAGCTTAAATTTTAACTTCAGATTTCGGGAAGAAAAGCCGACCCTGGTTTCAAAGCTTGCACTTACGAAATTAGGCGGTGATCCAGCAAGACACTTGCACGTACAGTCAAACACCAATCGTTCGTCTTCGTGGCATTGAGGTGGCGTAACTTTCAGCGCCGGCGTGACTGTACGAGGCACTGCAACGCGACGATCTAGGGAAAGCACTGCCGTGTCAGGTGAGAGAACGCCCTCATAAAATAGATGGTAGTCGTAGATATGGTATACCCATCACATTGAAGGAAGGTATGAACAAAAAACAAAAGTTGCAAGTCGCCACTAGGCGGCTTGTATAACGTGTTAAAGGTGACATCGCCGAGCTACAATCAATGGCAACAGCTCTCAAGCATATGCGCACGCGCTTGGCGAAACAACTGGTTGCGATGCGCAAGCAGCCAAATTAGAGCGCAATGCATCGCCAAGAATTCATTATCGAAGGTTCTTGCAGGCGTCTACCGTAAGCGGCGTGATTTCTGAGAATTGCGAAATGCACGCTGCATCTCGCGCTGAGCGTCATCAAGCTTTCAGTTGCGAAACTTGAAGCAAGGTACGTTCCTATACTGATTCCTGTTATAGGTCAAGTTGCAAATTCGTTGCTAAAGATAGCTGGCAGGGGTTTCACGCACCAAGAAACAGTGAAATAGGAAGAGAGCGGAGGAAACTCTAGGAGGATAATAAGTGCGAAAATAACGCCCAGACAGGAAATAGATGGGACAAAGGTTGACTACCAACTGAAATATTGTTGACAAGAAAACGGTTATATATAGCCAACTGAACAGTACAAAACAAAGAAAAAAAGGTAATGGACACCTTTTTCAAGGATATAAAGCTACTAAATCAACCAACAATAATCGCGGCTTCCGGCTCTGACTTTCACAAAACTAAGTAACCCCGTCAGCTACTTTATCGCGATAATCAGGCTTTAGCTGGTTTGCTATCCCGCTTTATGGAGTGTAGAAGCGGTCATATAAAGAAAACATTCGGCAGATCTCACGTACCTTCTAAATCAGTGTAATAGGAAGCACGCGAAGGGAGGGGACTGTGTTTTTATTTATTTATTGACCGAAATGTTACGGAATGACGCTAAAGATATGTACAAATGTACGCACTGACGTATGTTCGTATATGTCTGTCACATATATTTTATATAACTGGTTGTTTACAACTGCGTACGATGCCAAGAGCAACATTGGTATTAGCAACACCAGAATTGGTAAAACTATATAGCGCTTGTACTCGCGAGAATGGCAGTGCTGGACACTTTGTACTACACAAATCAACTTCAGTAGATTGTGCTTCACTAGAATTGGCATTAACCCAAGACGAGGGCTGTATCGTAGGAGTACATATGTAATGTTTATAAAAATTACGGGACCTTAACAATTCGCCTTTAAGAGTTGAACGCGGCCCCACCGCGTTGGTATGGTGGCTAAGGTACTCGGCTGCTGACCTGCAGGTTGCGGGATCGGATCCCGGCTGCGGCGCCTGCATATCCTATGGAGGTGGAAATGTTGTAGGCCCGTGTGCTCAGATTTGGGTGCACGTTAAAGAACCCCAGGTGGTCGAAATTTCCGGAGCCCTCCACTACGGCGTCTCTCATAATCACATAATCAATTTGGGACTTCAAACACATAGTGCAGGAAACCTTTTCACACAGGCTATGCACCCACTATACGTGGCTCACCACGTGTGAATAGGCGCAGTAGCGTGTGTGCCTTTTGTAGTGGGTGACCGGCTTTAAACCACAAAGGCATTATGATAATCACATGTTCTGACGCCCGGTAGGAATGTACGTTTGCACCATGCATTATTACAGCAATATTTTATGCTGTTTTGTGAAGCATGTATACATGATGCGTGTGTTTGTAAAGCATTAAAGTTACTTTTGCTGCATTTCTAAGTAGAGAAAGTTATTTTTACTGCATTAAAAAGAAGACCCGTTGCTGTGTGGTGGAACGTCCGTTCAACTCGGAAGTGACCCGGGTTCGATCCCCACTCGGACCCAAACGGCCTGGGTTAGATCCCCTGCTAACCCATGATTTTTTTCACTTGATTTACATCGTTCTAGATATTTTCGGTCACGCATATATGTGATAACTTTTCACTCACAACCACTGATGCCGACGCCGTGATTTCTGCAAAACGAGCTTTTTCACGCTGTAGTGTTAAAATTGGACAGCCAGCATCGAAGCCAATGCTCACGTTCGCGAACATTAGGGTCTATTTGAAAAGCAGTTCCGAGAACGTGGCGTGTATCTGAGGAAGAATACTTGATTGCCATGCCCAATGCTTCGGTGCGATTCCTGCTGGAACCCTGACTTCTATTCGTTGTATTCGTCGGGTCAACTCTGTCGGTGTCAGCTTTTTCTTAACGCTCGTGCTTTGAAATTACCAGTGTCTGTTCTCGCCATTCCTCCATGGGCACATACCTGCCAGTGATATATGTTTACGTGCCGCCGGTGATAGATAGAAAAATGGATATGTACCGGCACGCAAAGAAATTACTTAAGGAAATCACCGACCAAACACTCTACCAAGATGGTAAACTAGTGAAACTGAAACATGACGCCCCGGTGTTTATTTGTATTTCTTTTTTTAACGCAGATCTCAGCACCTGTTCCTGCGTTTAGATGCGTCGTTGTCGCCGCTGTCATGGTTCCCGTTGGTGGGGTGACCAATAGACATAAAGATATATATGAAAAAAAAATGCCCAGGATCTAGTGAATTTGAATGCGGGCCTTGTGCGCGGCAGCCCGGTATTCAAACACAGAGTCATGCTGGCGTTCGAAATGTATCTGTGAGAATACCCTACAAAGGCTTCATGTCGGGCAAGGAATCAAGTTAACATATGTAGTATACAGCGTGACAGAATGCCGATATTGATAACACGCGAAATAAAAAGTTTGCAACAATACTTTGCGAATATTGGTACAAGACCACATATGCTTACGAGTCCCGAGGGAGGCACGCATAACGACACAGCCGGAAGCACTGCGTTGTTGCATCATCATCATCATCATCATCAGTGTCACCATCGTCATCATCTTCAACAGCCTGACTACGTCCACTTCAGTACAAAGGCCTCTCCCATGATCCGCCAGTCAACTCGGTCCTGTGCTCGCTGCTGCCATTTTGCACCCACGAACTTCCTAATCTCATCTATCCACCTAACTTTCTGCCTCCCCCTAACCCGCTTCCCTTTTCTGGAGATCCAGTCAGTCATCCTTGATGACCAGCAGTTATCCTGCCTAAGCGCTACATGCCCGGCCAATTTCTTCTTCTTGGTTTAATCTATGATATCCTTGACCCCGGTCTTTTCTTTGATCCACTCTGCTTGCTCTCTTCTTGTCTGTAAAGGTTACACCTACCTTTTTTTCTTTCCATCGCTCACTGAGTCGTCCTTAATTTAAGCTGAACCCCCTTTGTAAGTATCCAGGTTACTGCTCCATAGGTAAGTACCGGCAAGATGCAGCTGCCATATACCTTCCTCCTGAGGGATAGTGACAATCTACCAATCATGATTTAAGGTTAAGGGTCGGAATTAAGGAAGCAGTTGCTGATGGCATCCCACCGCTGCCACCAGTTGTTGTGTCTAGGGGTCTACCCGGTCTCTTGTGGTAGCGCGGTGTAACCGGGTGGAGGAAACGAACGCTGACAAGATGATACGAAAACAAACAGGTTTATGACACTATTTGCACTTAGTTACAGCAAAGGAAGGTTATAGTAGTTTCACAAACCACGAGTGTGGTGGTTGAACCGTTACATAGTTCAGAGCGACGTCCAGCACTCTGAGGCGTTGTTTTAAGCCCTGTCCGGCTCCTCCTCCTTGAGTGGAACACCAATCACACACACACACACAACAGGTGAGGGGGACGAGCATGCACGGTCCACGTGAACGTCCAATATTGAGTCGTGATCACTGCACAGCACGGTGGCACCAGTGGGGCCCTACCCGCCGCGGTGGTCTAGTGGCTAAGGTACTCGGCTGCTGACCCGCAGGGCGCGGGTTCGAATCCCGGCTGCGGCGGCTGCATTTCCGATGGAGGCGGAAATGTTGTAGGCCCGTGTGCTCAGATTTGGGTGCACGTTAAAGAACCCCAGGTGGTCTAAATTTCCGGAGCCCTCCACTACGGCGTCTCTCATAATCATATAGTGGTTTTGGGACGTTAAACCCCACATATCAATCAATCAATCAGTGGGGCTCTTCCTCGTCGTGTGTGTGCCGCAAGTTGAGAGGTCCCAAGCTCCTGACAGCATACATCAAAGGGTCCACCGATCTGTTCGCTCAATTAGCGGGGCGATTTGCGGCGGCCGCCACAGTCTCTTCCAAGGAAAGTGCTGTCTTTGTTGTCCTCTCTCGAACGGTTTACGGTGTCGTGGCGACACGACGTCTCATCCTCCGGCTAGCAGGGACAATGCCTGACGAGCATAGGCAGCCGGCCGGTCGGCTACTTAATTCAGGATTAAAAGAGCGCCGCTCCCCCGTCAGCTCTGGCGCCGGTCACAACAGCTTCCCCGACGCCAGATGAGTCGCCGAGGTCATCAGGCACCGCTGCTGCTCGAAGGGACGACGAAAGGGTCCGCATTTGAAAGTCAGGATCTCGCCTTTGCTTGCCACATGGTCTGGGTAATTGCCGAAATCTTCGACAGCGTCTGGCAGACTGGGCGCCGATGGAGTTGAGAGCCTTCCCAGTAGACCGACTTACGCACAATGACGTCTGCCCAGACGAATCGCCGGGCCAAACGTAACAGTGCTTGCCGAATGTGCTTCGCCCCATTTTTATTCTTCTAGTTGCAACAATCTCGTGGTGATGATGATGATATGTGAGGTTTAACGTCCTAAAACCACCATATCATATTAGACACGCTGTAGTGGAGGGCTCCGGAAATTTCGACCACCTGGGGTTCTTTAACGTGCACCCAAATCTGAGCCCACGGGCCTACAAAATTTCCGCCTCCATCGCAAATGCAGCCGCCACAGCCGGGACTCGATCCCGCGACCAGCGGGTCATCAGCCGAGTACCTTAGCCACTAGACCACCGCGGTGGAGCAATCTCGTGGTTCGCTTCCGTGATTATTACCTGTTCTAAGTAGACGTAGCCGTCTACAACTTAAAGGGCACTATTACCTATCTCGAAGCGCTGTTCTCTTTCGAGGTTGTTGTACATTACTTTCGTTTTCTGTTGATTATTTATTTATTTACTATCGAGTATATGTGTTTCCGCAGGTTGTAGGTCAAATCCATGCTACAGCGGCTGCATTTTAGATGACGGTGAAAATGCTGTAGGCATGTCTGCTCACAATTGAATGCACGTTAAGGAACCCAATGTGTCGAAATTTCTGGAGCCCTCCACTACGGCGTCTCTCATTATCGTATGGTGGTTTTGGAACGTTAAACTCCACATATCACACTTGTATTTGTGTTCAGTTGCCGTGAAACAAATAGTAAAGATGTACAAGTTTCTGAAAACTGTTCATTTGTCAACGTTCCAACGGGAGGCCAACCTTGATGATGAAGATCGGTCTCCGATTCAAACATTGTTGAATAAAGTTTTTGAGAAGTGCCAACTAAACCATATATTTTTGTATATATATAATATAAAAGTAGTGTATACTCAAAAGCTAGTTTTCCTGTTTTTGACACAATATTAATGAGATCTAACAGACAATGCCAAGGAAAGTAAGTATAGCGGAAGGCATTATACCGAATTGTAATGTAGGTGTGAAGAAAAAAAAAGTTGGTGAAAATATAACTTGCCGTGGGCAGGAACCCAGGAACCGAACCAGCAACCTTATAATATATATATATATATATATATATATATATATATATATATATATATATATATATATATATATATATATATATTGTTGCGTACATGCACAAAGAAAAAGAAGCGTATACGGTGAACGCACTTGTCGCCCAGAGCGAGAGAGGAAGAAGAGGATCAGGAGGATCTTTAACCAGTCGGCCGCTTCTGAGCTGCCCCTCACGACCTAATAAACGGCCCCCTTTCAATGTCTACCAGTCTCTTTCAAACGTAACAGAGTGGTGGAGGAGCTGGGTAAGCGCTTCAACTACGGAACGATCACTGCCACAGCTTCGACGAAGCCGTCGACTTGCCGGTCTCCCACCATCTGCCGTGAGTGACTTCTACATGCCCGAAGAAGCAGGCGTTTCTAGGACGGCCCCATCTGGCCCGCTTCCGTACTACCGAGTTCCACCACCCTTCGGAGGAAAAGCCGAAGAAGATGTCGACGCCTGGCTCACCAAGTACAAACGTGTGGGCAAGTCCAACGGTTGGGATTCAGCCGCTAGGCTAGCCAACGTAGTGTTCTCCCTGACCGACACCACACTGGTATGGTACGAGAACCACGAGGACGCACTCACGACGTGGGATCTTTTTGTTGAAGAGCTCAGGGCGTGTTTGGGCGACTCGGTTGCTAGAAAGAAGCGGGCTGAGCAAACACTGTCGCAACGGGCACAGCTACCAGGTGAGACATGCGCCACTTACATAGAAGAAGTGTTAAGGCTGTGCAAGGCGGTCTGTGCTACCATGTCGGAAGAGGACAAAGTTGGGCATCTGCTCAAAGGGATAGCTGAGGACGTGTATAATTTTCTAATTGGAAAAGAAAGCCTCAGTTCTGTGTCCGACGTCATTCAGCATTGCCGAACGTTTGAAACGCTCAAGATGCGTCGAATTGCGCCCAAGTTTGGTCGGCTGGCTAACGTTACAACTGTTGCCAGTGTGGACATGAATCCTGGCCTCGACCTTTTTTCTACCATTCGACAGATTGTTCGTGAGGAACTGTCCCACCGAGAAATGTCGTGTTCGACAGCTGACCATCGCGAGTTGTGTCTGCCACGTGAGGCTATGGATGTGCCTCCTTTGACCCCATGGCAACCGACGATGAGCGCGGCAACTGTGGAGTACAGCCCAGCCCCACAGTCAAGGATGACAACCAGATTTCCCGCGTCACGGTATGACCGACGCTCTCAGCGCATGCCTCCTCGACACCCGACGTCTCGGTACGACTCACCCAACCAGTACATCCGTCACACAAGGGCGAATGATGACGCTCTATTCATCGACGAGCGACCGACGTTTCGACCTCGGCCGGTGTGCTATTCCTGCGGTGTGCCAGGCCACATATCGCGATTTTGCAACCGTCGGGTGACTCCTCGGTATCACCAATCATCTGACTTTTCACGACCCTTCGAACAGCCTCATGGTGTCCGGCGGCCGGCCCACATACCACCTGATGACAACTATTGGCCCAGCAGCTTCCGCAACCACTCCCCGGCATCTGACAGGAGTTTAACGCCCCCACCGCGACCTCGTGCTCATCGTTCTCCTTCACCGCTGCGTCGCAAAGCGCCCTCTTCGCCACCGGAAAACTAGCCAGCGCGGCCAATGGGGGTGAGGTCGCTGGAAACGTGCTACTGAGAGAAATACCTCCTGTGTGTATGTTTAAAAACAAAGTGCGTGTTTTGGTGGATCATGTGCCTGTGATGGCCTTGGTGGACACAGGTGACAGATTTCCGTGATGAGTGCTTCCTTTAAAGACGTGTTAGGGCGGCAAGTTGTTTTTACCTGGGATGAAACTTCGACGTTCTGTGGATTGAGTGGAGAGCCATTGCGCCCTATTGGTGTGTGTAGTGCTGAGGTATTTTTGGGATGCCTTATGATAACGACAGAGTTTGCGATTATTCCTCGGTCGACACATGATGTCATTCTCGGCATGGACTTCTTGCGAGAATGTGGTGCCACTGTAGACTGTCGCACGGGGAAAGTCTTTGTGAGTGGCCAGATGCCTTCAGAACTTCTGGAAACTCCGGCAAATGACCAAACTACGCTGTGTGTCTGTGGCGATACGTTCATACCTGCGTTGTCTACCGTACGTGTTCCTGTTGTTTGTCGCGGCGCGGATTCTGACAGCTTCGATGCGAGCGTAGAACCAATGCACGTAAACTGCGTGAAGAAGAATGTGTTGGTTCCCCGCTGTGTGGTGTCGATTGATGGCGGACGAACTGGCCTATGGACTGTAAACTGTTCCTCTGAGCCCGTGACACTACCCAATGGTTTGAAATTAGCTTCGGTCAGCAAAGAACACGTGACCTTATCAGTGGTCGAGCTCACAGACGTGCCGGAAGAACGTGACGGAACTGGTTGTCACAATTTAGACGGGGCGCTTATGGCAATGATAAATAAGTCGCTTAGCTCAAGCGAGCGCCGAACTTTAATGAATATGCTGTTGAAGCACGTTTCGGTATTTGACTTTGCGCAGAAGGGCAAAGTAATCCCTATCCCCCTGTCTCGAACGCGCCATACCATCAACACTGGCGCGGCAAGTCCGATTCGCCAAAAACCATATCGTGTTTCCCCGTCAGAAAGACAAATTATCAACGACCAAGTGCAGGAAATGATGCAAAAGGGGGTGGTACAAGAGTCAGCCAGTCCGTGGGCAGCACCGGTAATCCTTGTTAAGAAGAAAGATGGATCTTGGAGATTTTGCGTCGACTATCGCCGACTGAATGCCGTGACTAAAAAGGACGTATACCCGCTGCCACGTATAGAGGACGCCAGAGACTGCTTACATTCGGCCTCTTATTTTTCCTCCGTAGACTTACAATCCGGTTATTGGCAAATTCCGATGCACCCAGAGGACAAGGAAAAGACTGCCTTTGTAACCCCTGATGGGCTCTTTGAATTCAACGTGATGCCATTTGGACTGTGCAATGCACCGGCTACGTTTGAGAGGTTTATGGACACCATCCTGCGTGGCTTGAAGTGGAACATTTGCATGTGCTACCTCGACGATGTCGTCATCTTTGGCCGCACGATCAATGAACACAACTCTCGTCTGGATACTGTTTTGAACTGCATCCGAAACGCTGGCCTAATTTTAAACTCGAAGAAATGCCACTTCGGAGACCGCCAGACGCTTGTGCTCGGGCATCTCGTTGACAAGGATGGCATCCGCCCTGACCCCCAGAAGACAGCAGCAGTTGAGGCGTTCAATGCGCCGCGTTCCGTCAAGGAGCTTCGTAGTTTCCTGGGGCTTTGTTCATACTTCCGCCGCTTTCCTGGGGCTTTGTTCATACTTCCGCCGCTTTATTCCGAAGTTTGCCGACGTTGCGTACCCTCTCACATGCCTTTTACGAAAGGACAATTCCTTTGAGTGGACTCCGTAGTGCGAATCTTCATTCCGTCAATTGAAGTTTTTGCTGACGTCACGACCCGTCCTTCAGCACTTCAGTCCTTCTGCTCCGACAGAGCTTCATACGGATGCTAGCGGCATAGGTATTGGAGCCGTTCTAGTACAACGTTACGGCGACAGCGACCACGTCATCGCATACGCAAGTCGCTCCCTAAGCAGGCCGGAACAAAACTACGCTGTTACCGAACAAGAATGCCTGGCGGTATTATTTGCAATTCAGCGGTTTAGGTCTTACCTATACGGACGCCCATTCACAGTCGTAACCGACCACCACTCGTTGTGTTGGCTTGTCAACCTTCGTGACCCTTGTGGTCGCCTTGCGCGCTGGGCACTCCGGCTACAAAAATACAGTTTTACCGTCGCTTACAAGAGTGGTCGTCGACATGCTGACGCGGGCTGTCTTTCACGTATGCCACTTAGCACAACAGACTGTGAATCCGATGACCTTGACCAGATTGTAGCGTCTGTGTCGCCTACGTTCCCGGACTATCCCAGTTTCAGAGTAGAACAGCGGAAAGATGCTAAACTAGCACCACTATTTGCCGCTGCATGTGCTTCCACTAGTGCACGCCGTTTCTGTATGCGTGATGGACTGTTGTTCAAAAGGAACCTCTCCAGCAGTGGCACGCGTTTCCTTCTAGTGGTCCCGGAGAGCCTGCGAACAGTTATTATGAGTGTCATGCACGACGACCCTACATCTGGACATTTAGGTTTGGCGCGGACGCTTCACCGAACTAAAGAGCGCTTTTATTGGCCTGGTATGCAGAAGTCTGTTGAGAGTTATGTGGCAAGCTGCATGCAATGTCAGCGTCACAAACGTCCATCAACTGGTCCAGCTGGTCTTCTACAGCCGATGCCTACTCAAGCGCACCTTTCGAACAAGTGGGCATTGACTTTCTGGGCCCCTTCCCAAAATCGGCTAAGGGCAACCGATGGATAATTGTTTGCGTCGACTACCACACACGCTACTGCGAGACGGCAGCCGTCCCCTCCGCAACTGCCAGTGAAGTCTCGTCGTTTTTGTTACAGTACGTCATCCTCCGACATGGTCCACCTCGCCTGATTATCAGTGATCGTGGACGACAATTCACAGCGGATGTCGTGGAGGAGCTACTCCGTTTATGTGAATCCCGCCTGCGTCACTCGACACCATACCACCCCCAAACTAATGGGCGGACGGAGCGTACCAACCGCACCATTATCAACATGTTGTCCATGTATGTCTCATTGCGACCACAAGAACTTGGATGACGTACTCCCGTTCATTACTTACGCGTTCAACACCGCGAAGCATGAGATTACAGGCTATAGCCCTTTCTTTTTGCTTTATGCACGTTCGCCCCGGCATACAATCGACACAATATTGCCTTTCTGTGACCAAGACAACGTCACTGTCGCCGAGACTCTCTGCCTCGCCGAAGAGGCACGTCGCATAGCTCGACTACGCACATTGGCATCACAAGACAAAGCGAAGGCATGCTATGACATTCACCATCGACCAGTGATTTATCGCCGTGGTGATCTGGTGTGGTTGTGGACTCCGATGCACAAGCGCGGGTTATGCCAAAAGTTTTTGGCCACTTACGATGGACCTTTTGTCATCGTCGACAGACTTACAGAGGTCAACTATGTAATAGCTCGTCTCACGGCGAGTGGTCGACGAGCTGCCAAAACTCAAGTGGTTCATGTTGCGCGCCTGAAACTGTACACGCCACGACAACTCGACTGACTCGTCCGGCGGCATTCGTCTGCGCGGAGAGGAATGCTGCGCACATGCACAAAGAAAAAGAAGCGTATACGGTGAACGCACTTGTCGCCCAGAGCGAGAGAGGAAGAAGAGGATCAGGAGGATCTTTAACCAGTCGGCCGCTTCTGAGCTGCCCCTCACGACCTAATAAACGGCCCCTTTCAACGTCTATCAGTCTCTTTCAAAAGTAACAATAAATATATATATATATATATATATATATATATATATATATATATATATATATATATATATATATATATATATATTGTACGCCTATGTCCGTGAAACAGCAAGTGCACTTGCTAATACTTTTATACACCATGTGTGAGCGAAGCGAAGCTGATAAAATATGCTTAGTCAAGCACACTTCGCGCAGTACTGAGCAAGACGTCGTGTTGTGATGCCATCGCTCACAATATAAGGTTCACGTGTTCCATAAACATTCAGTTATTAGGTGTAAGCTCCACGCGCAACTCGTAACAGCTAAACAAAAGCTCTTGTAGCTGAGTTTCCTGCAACGACAACTCGCAAAAGTCATCGTGTACTGGCGAGAATCTGTGCCTAAGGGCAGATATATATATATATATATACTATATTATATATATATATATATATATATATATATATATATATATACATATATATATATATATATATATATATATATATATATAATATATATATATATATATAATATATATATATATATATATATATATATATATATATATATATATATATATATATATATATATATACGGGCGTCGGCCACGTGTGTGCCTTTCGAACTTTGGGGATGCTACGATTGTATCTTTAGCGACAGCGGTTTCGTTCAGAGCGGACGCGGCACTCGGTGGCATCCGTCTGACGTTGGGCAATACGCGCGCAGTGTCGCGAAACTCAAACATGGTGAAAGCTGTTCAAGATGAAGACCTTCAGACCAGGTTCACATGCTGACATAAAACTCGCTTGCTACATTCTTATGGATGAACCATTAGTTTCCTGCGATTTTTCACATAATAAAATGATCATCGCGTGCGGTGATGTTAGTATGTACAGTGGTGAAACGTAAGAAGAAATTGGCTTATAGAGCGCTTCTTGCTCATGACATGGGGTCTAAGTCGCAGTCGCACTATGACGAAAGTCGCGAACGACTGAAATTGCAGATTTTGCAGTTTGCGCCTACAATGAGAGCGAACTTATGTAAAAAGACACTTTCATATTATTTTCTTCATATCTCCGATAATTCGGCATCCGACTAATTCCGACGTTCTCGTGAAACATGAATGAACAAGCTTTTTACTAAACGTTGTTGTTGAACTAACGGTGGGGACTTACGTTTGGTGATTGTTGGTAATGTGCTCAGCGTCAGTGCTTACGCCGCGCAGTTTTCAGTCAACGTTCTTTGGGGGTCCGTTCGCTGGACACAGTGTCGATACAAAGTGTTGTCATTCAGTGCGATCAATGTTGACATGTGGTCAAACCGCGGCACCGCACCGTTCGACTTTCGGAGCGCACTCATTGTCCCACCGGCACGCACACCTGCGCAAGTGACGGCGATATGCCGAGAACGGAGTGCTGCCACTCCTTCCATCCTTTGCGGCACCCGGCTGCGAAGGAGCCCACGTTGACGTCTCCTTCCCGTCGACATGTTGCAACGCACCTTTTTGCGGTGGCAGTATAGGACTACGAGTTCCTTGTGCCACTATCCTACCATCCAGACTACCTGGGAATCGAGCAATACAGCTTCGAAAGATTAAGCAGCGTTTACATGAAGGTATCATACATCAGGAAGGAATAATTTAATATTGTATAATAAAGCAAAAATGGCTGTATACTTTAGTAGCGGAGATGGACACGGAAATGCTACATAATTTTCTCGATAATGAGATGCATTATTTACGAAGTGAATAGCAGGTAAATGACCTATATTTAAGGCTGTTGCGTTATTTTTAGGTAAAGCTTGTTGTGCACTTTTTATACATTGATAAATACTGCGCCTGCTTTATGATCGCATAAATACGCTATATGACTTCATTTTTTATGTTTTTTATTCTGTCTTCTTTCAGAAATCGATCTGTTGCTTTGATTATTGTTATCCTCTTACGCCGCAGATAATTAGTGCATTGAATATGCGGGAGAAATTAGTAACTCCTATATGTTTTGTAACATCTGATTGGGTTTTGCAGATTAGTGTTAATTTACGCTATTTGCTTTGGCTTTCTTTTCTCTCTTGTGTTTTTGTTTTTGTTGTTGGAGAGTGGCAACTCATCTCTGATCCAAGTCGTCTAAAACACAGCTAACCAAAGTCATTCCCGAAATTACATGAAACACAAGCGCGAATGAGACCAGGCACGCAGAAACGCACGACCACACAACCACATCGCGTTAGTGAACTATCTTTCTTTTTTTTTTTTGTCAGGACATGAAAGGTTTGTGCGCAGCTTTCTATACTATTCGCTATTGAATAACTACGAACCAACTCTTCGAAACCAGTTTACAGCAACACGAAGTCTGCGTAGAATACTAAATGAATAAAGTACGCTTGCTCGTGAGTATTAGAATAGCCTCCACATTGGAAGTTTTTGGGAGCCACAGTGTCGGAGTGTTTCAAACTAGCAGACTCTTTTTTTTTTAACCGCCAAGCTTTCTTAGCTCGCCGTAAAATGTCGCGGGCCAATTTAACGCAATAGCGTTAAAGTGCTCGCTTCGCAGAAACGTGAGCGCCGTTCGTTGTGAGAGAAAAAATGTCATCTTGTCCACGCCCGAAAAATTAAGCAAGCTGCGAATAAAATAAACAATAAAAGTTTTCAGGTCCAAATGAGGATCGCACGCAGGTCGGCTGCGTGGAAAGCGGATGTTCTACCATGGAGCCGTGATACTCTCTTGAAACTGTTTGGGAAAAAATAAAAAAACGCAATATGAATGCTAACTATAGGAAGAAGTCTCCTTGACGCATCGTATATTGCGTGGCAGAAGCGTGGAATTGTGAGAGGCGTCAAAAAGATGTGAATTTAACAACGTGTGGGTGTTTTAAAGGTACACCCGTCACAAAGTGCTCAGACATGTTTAATCATTAGCACCAACAGAGCGATCAACAAGGTTAACAGCTGCGTAGGTTTGCATGTTGCCCTACATGTAGTATCCGTAGAGCAACATGTGAGGCATAACATATAAAAAAATGGAATGAGAGAGAATGGAAAGAATATAAAAAAACAGAATCAAGCAAAGAGAAATAAATAAATATAGAGACAGAAGAGAAGGTAGGGATTAAGAGAGGGCACGCAACAGATAGAAAGTGACACAAAGATAGAAAAGAGACAGGGAAAACGCTTTCCTGGTGTCAGTCCATGCAGTTTTTTCGTCTTCGACTTTGCAGCGCAGTCTTTATCTGTAGCATGTTCTAGCTGGCCTCCACACGAGCTTTTTTGAACAGAAAAAGAATCAAGTCAATATAAATAAACAGACAAAAGAGACAAAATAGCTAGAAGAGAGCAACACGAGAGAGAGAGAGAGAGAGCAATATAAAAGTACTCAAGAGAAAGGAAAAAGTCCACCCAGCTCAATAGAAAAACAAATACTTAAATAGTTTGCCCAGCCAGCGGTGACGGGCCCGTGCTTCAACGTGCGAAGATTAATTTGCGTGACTTAGCTCAAGTTTTTCGCATTTTCGTGATTACACCTACAGACGCTAAGAATCTCATTTAATTGGTACGCCATTGACTATGATCACGCTGAACAAAACGGAAAAAAAAGTATCATGAAAAGTAGCGATTTTTTTTTTTTGCCATGAACTCGTGAAGTGCAAACAGTGGCACGCTGACTCAGCGGACGCTTACGTCCGGATTGCTACGCGAAGTATAGTTGGTTTTTTCTGTGTTCAACTATTCACGAGGATGGTGGTTCTGGGACGTTAAAGCTCAATCATATAAGTTTATTATTATTATTATTAGTAGTAGTAGTAGTAGAAGTAGTAGTAGTAGTAGTAGTAGTAGTAGTAGTAGTAGTAGTAGTAGTAGTAGTATCACGGAGACTTCTATGCACGCCAAAGTAGAGTTTCACGTGCTATCTGCAATGATGTACGTACAGTTGTTAGGAATGGCAAACTTCGCGTGGTTGCAAACAGGTGCTGCACAAACAGGAAAGCAGGAAAGAAGTCCAGCGACAGCTCTGCGGTCAGCGCATGCCGATCCAAAATGCACACGACACTGCTTGTGTTACCTTGATTTCTATCGCACGTGCAATTTTCTGAGGTGGGTTTCGATTCCTTAATACTAGGACAGAACGCTTGAATAAAAATGCGCGTTGATGTTTGTACTTCTCGTGGTGGCCTTTGGTTTTCACATGCACATTTTGAAACAATACCTCTATTACGACAGTTGGTTATATATATCAGCTTGGGGTGTGAACGCACCAGTTCGTTCACCTCATCTTTCAAATCATTATCAGTAACTGGAAGCCATATGTGACTTTTTAAATATAAGACTAGCAGCTCATAAGACGGAATAAGATAAGATAATAAGAATAAGTTCGAAAAAAAAACTTCCTTTTCTTTTCCTAAAGCAGAGTGACTCAGCGCATATATAATGGCCTAAGACAGCCGTTCACTTTATAAGTAAAGGCTTGAAGAGATGCGGCGTCACGTCGGCTAGTTTTTGTGCCGTGTTTGTCACTCTGCTCGACTGTATTTGTCAAAAGCAAACGGGTGTGAGGGTTGGTCGTCGACTACACCGATACAGCATTTTCCGTCGGTCCATGTCTGCGGTATCACAGATAGAGAGAAAACAGGTTTGTGCCCTAGAATGTTTTCATGGTAGGTTCAAAACAGCGTCAGCTGTAGTTGGAGCTGTGCCGACAACTACAGGAACAAAAACGTTCACAATTGTACCGCTTTGTTTACTTCGGAAGAGACGAGAAATCGCGACGGCTTCGGCGGTAGCATCAAAGGGACCGAGAGGCGAACGCACGTGTGCTCCAGTTAGCGTGGATGTCATGCAGCCTCCTCGTTACGCGCGGTTGTCATCGCTTCCGTGCAACCACGAATATGCCGCTCTGCCCTTGTTTTCCCGCATGGCCTTTCAGCGTGACGAAAGCCATTCTTGCGGTGCACGCTTTGTCATGCTCCTTCTAAAAGTAATGAACTTGTTGTTACTGCAGTTTCATGCCACGTCGCTGGGCGTCGTTTCTTCTGCACGTTTCTTCGACAGATGCCTGGGAGTAAACCACGGCGTATAGTTTTAATTTGCGTACTGCATCAGGTCGAAGCGTGATTGTGTATTATTCATGGGGGGTGTGCAGGGTTCCGCTTCAGGAGGGGAGGGTGGTGAACGTTCGTCGCAGCAACCCCCTCTCTGAGAAGTCAATGTGCGGGGCAGACTTCGCACCCCCCCCCCCTCCTTTTTCAGGCGACAGAGAAGGGCACCCCCTTGCCTCACGGTGCGCATCTCTGTGGTATTATTCACAGATAAAACGTTTGGCGTCGCCCCATGGAGATTGTGCGTTGTAGTCAGCAACCCGGTGAATATGTAGTTCTGTTCTGCTATTCCCTACGTTACTCGTGTTTCTTTTTTCAGGTAAGAGATAAAGAAGCAAGGAAAGCAGGGTAGGCGTGATCTGAAGTTTTTAGCTTAAATGCATTAATTTTAACGCTTCCTGAATTCAAATAGAGTTGATTTATATGTGGGGTTTAACGACCCAAAACTACCATATAATTATGAGGGACGCAGTAGTGGAAGGCTCAGAAAATTTCCACATCTTGGGATTCTTTAACGTGCTCACAAATCTGAGCTGACGGGCCTACAGCATTTTCGCCTACATTGTAAATGCAGTCGCCGCAGCCGGGATTCGATCCCGTGACCTGCGGGTCAGCAGAAGAATAAACCTTAGCCACTATAACCACCGCGGCGGGGCGAATTCAAACAGGGTAAACGAGAACAACTTGCCACAGATGGGCTTCGAACGCACGACCTTACGTGTGATTCTCTATTAGCTGAGTTTTGGGGCGATGACCATGACTCTGTGCGCGCACACACACACACAGATATATATATATATATATATATATATGTGTGTGTGTGTGTGTGTGTGTGTGTGTGTGTGTGTGTGTGTGTGTGTTTTCACTAGTGACAATCAAATCATAATAGACATGGTGTCGAACATGACAGTTCTCTTTTATCCTCTGAACGAATCATGATAGGTCCTCTTTGAAAGTGTCCGCCTGTTAGTGTTAGTGAAGAGGACACAGTTAATGCGCTTTGCGTTATAAGTATCGTGATGGTTACTCATTTACTTCAGTGGTGTGTGCTATTACTGAAATTAAGAAGATGTAACTACCCTATTGACTATTTTACCTAGAACATTTGCACGCCACCTTCTTGGGCTGTTATGTCGATAGATTTTTTTTTGTATTATCATTATGATCAGCCTGACTACGCCTATTGCAGGAGAAAGTCATCTCCGATGTTCCGACTGTAAACTAGGTCATTTGCATGCATGCTGGTGCCGCTTTGTACCCGCAAAGTTCCTAATCTCATCTTCCCACCTAACTCTCTGTCCCCCCTTCACTTGCTTACCTTCTCTTGCTTTCCAGTCTCTCTGGCTTCATCTCAGGCTCTGTGACATCATTAAACATAACAAACCAACTTGCCAAAAAGTATGTTGTTTGAGACTTTGCTACAGAAGCAGTGTTAAGATTTCACTGCATGCATCCTTCGTCCATTCTCAGCCCACTACATTACAAATGTTCGGAGCAGAGATGTTTCGGCACCTCTAAATCTTCGGTGTCTCTAAGGCTTCGTCAATCATTACACGCCCGCTTAATAAGCGACGTATCTTCACAAAAATCGAAACAAGCATTCTTAGCGCTCAGCATAGCTGATGAAACCACAGCGCTGACGACATGGCAGAAGATGGAAAATTACGAAACTGGTATTCGAGGTCACCTGACTAACGAACTCTACGACTACGTCACTGGCCCCTCGAATGTGCTTTGAAAACGAAACTACATCTAGACAAAGCATACGAGCATATATAATTAAATATTCGTATCGCACTGGGTCAAATGCGTTTCACTCTCGTTATTAACAGCCTTTAGCAACAAATAAATAGCGAAAAAGGCAGATCCCACGTACCATGGGAATCGGTGTTATGTGAAGTATGCGAAGGGAAGGTGACTGAGTGTATTTTTTTATTCAGCGAAACATTACAAAATGACACCAATTATATGTACAAATGTTGTACGCACACACATATGTTGAAGAGTCACATTTGTTTTAAATAACAGGTTGTTTACAGTTCCGTAATGATCCAACAGCAACGTAGGTACTACCAACACCATCAGCTTATATTACACGTATCGCTGGTGCTTGCGAGGATGGTAGCCCTGGTTAGTGCTACGTAGACCACCTTAAGTGGATGGCGCTTAAGTATAAAACTGGCGTTGACCCTACGTGACGCCTGTATCTTAGGAGTACATATACGGAATGTTCTTAAAATCAGGTAGGCAACACTGTAATCACAATCGGCGTTTTCTAACATTACGCCTGCAAAGGGTCTTTTGCCAAAGACGTTTCTCGACCTTGCGTGGTTCTGTGGTAGAAGACTCGATTGTCACGCAAAACGCTATGGCACGATTCCCGCCGGGATCCACACTTCTAAATACTTTGCATTCGTTGGATCAAAGCTGCAGTTGTCAGTTTTTTTTTTTTTTAACGCTCTCGTACCGATGTTCGTAGCCACCTTTCTTGGGTAGATATAAAGTGTCAATCACCTGTCGCACAAACCCGCTAGTGGTATACGCGTATGTGACACACATGCTTAGATAAAAGGGTTTGACAACGCATACTCGACTGAATTTTCGCGTTATTCGTGTCATGACCGGCCAGATATATTCGTTAAACCCGCTTACCCTTTAATACTAACTTTGGTCTACCACAAGTTTAGGAGGCGGTCACGAGAGCACCCAGACGTAGGCAGCTCTATAGATAGGTAGATACGTATAGTATATAGATAGAAATGCCGAGATTACCGGCTGTTCGCTATGAAATGCTTCGCATTTAAAAACGCAGGTTCATAAATGTTGTGTTGCCACTCCTTTAAAGGGACCATCAACGAACATTTATGGTGTGTATTTATTTATTTATTTATTCATTCTGCGTCTAGTCGCGGAACGATAAAGGGCAGAACGCCGAGGGCAGAATGCAGTACGGAACGATAAAGGGCAGAACGCAGAGGGCAGAACGCAGTAAAGGGCAGAACGCAGTACGAGATCGTATACTGACATGCTTCACAGAGTGAGTGCGAGAGCGGTTCGTGTTCGAGCGCGGCGGTTTACTGCGCGTGCGTTCACCCCGCACGCATGCGCCGGGACTCGACTTTGACCACTGGCAGCCGCGACAGTGGCGCCGCTTCTCACCATGCAATTTCTTTCACGTCGCGCACAGCAAAGGACTAAGCGGAGCTTGATAATAATATACATACTCGAGACTGCGCGACTACGTACGGCAAAGTGACCGACCCCATATTCCGCAATCCAAGGCCTCAAGGACGTTCTGCTAGGTTGCACAAAATAACGGTTTTTGTTACTGTTAAGTACAATTTAAAGACATGAATCCTAGTCACGAGGCGAAAAGAATGCTGGGACCTATCACTATTATTCATGGTCTTTTTCATTTCTATTATAGATAGAATCACACGTTTCGGGCCAGTTGTCGGTCCCTATAATGCGTTAACGGCAGTCACGTGGTGGATCACTTCGGAGCCTGTAGCTTTTTCATTGTGCTCACTTCTCCTGAAGTTTTCAAAGCTACAGACGGGCAAGGCACACAGCTCCCATTGTGTATCGGTATCACTATAACGTAGCACCGTTATTCAGCCCAGTTGCATTGAATCATCATAGCACTGAATCCAACCAGGGTGCCCACGTTCCATTGTGTAACTCTGGAAATCCGGCGGGGTCTTTAGGAGCGTTCAATGGTGGAACTGCAATGGCGGCGTACGCCTCGATTCGCTTCCTTAGGAACTCCACGACCTGCAAAGTGAATGAACGAAAGTGATTATGAATATAATTGTACAACGATCGAACAAAGGCTTATTCTCTCATATTGAATTTCCCGTTCAGTGGATAAGTAAACGCGCCTAATGTGCAATCGTCATCTTTATGAAAGGGAACACGCGAGCGCTTGGCAGATAGCCTCGACAGTCACATGTGGTGCGGCATGCCCACATGTAAGAATCAGAGAGAGAGAGAGAAAAAACACGAAGCCATTCATTCTTACACTTCTGTCCCTGTGTAATCTTTCGTGCTGATTATTTCTGCACATACATCTGTTGCGACATTTCACAGCACATACATTGTTGCGACATTTCAGCACACAATGGTCGTTTTTGGTAAGTATCGTTGTTATGGTAACTTCAGTAGCCTTTGCAAAAACAAAGATCAGAACTAATTTCGTGACATGGGGTCATAGCAGTAGAAAGAACGATATCGCTCTTCCCCTTTCGTTTCACATGCCGCCGTGGCACCGTGCACACAGGTGGGCTTCGCCGCTATCTGCCACGTGCTCGCGTTCTTCGTTTCGTAAACAGGAATACCCCACTCATTGGGCTATCTTGACATTGTTATTATACAAAATAAATATTTATATAAAGCGAGGACGCTGTTACTTGCATACTTTTAAATACATATTTTAGATGCATGCCAAGTATAATTGACATGGGGGTTTAACGTCCCAAAACCACCGTATGAATATGAGAGACGCCGTAGTGGAGGGCTTCGGAAATTTCGACCACCTGGTTTTTTTTTAATGTGCATCCAAATCTGAGCACACGGGCTTACAACATCTCCGGCTGCATCAGCCGGGGTTCGGTCCCACGACCTGCGCGTCAGCAGCCGAGTACCCTATAGCCCCTAAGCCACCGTGGTGGGACTGCATGCCAAGTACACAACGTATCTTAAATGCGCTCGTGAAACACGCACGAAGCAATGGCGCACTGTATTGACATGTAACTACTGACCTCCGGAAGTGAGTCGGCCAAATTGTTCCGCTCGCAGGGGTCCGCAACGATGTCGAACAAGAAGACGGTGTCGTTGTCAGAAAAGTTTTCCGGTACCCGTCGATCACATTTCAGTGTCGCTTGTCCCTCCAGTGCCGGGGAAGTTCCAATTGGTTCCTGTGGTAGAAGTTCCTCAGCACTTTCGCCGCCTGGGACCGAGCGAGCAGCTTGTCGAGGTCATTCCACGGACGCTTGCCCCCGGCCGTAGGGTAGCGCTGGTTGAACATTCCGCTATCGTCGAGCACCAGCTTGTACTTAGAGAAGCGCAGTCCCTGTGCGTTGAAAATCCACTTGTCGTAATTGTATAGCATCTCTACGCGAGGTGAATTCGATCCCTGAGAGAGGTATCGCCACATGTCGAATCCGTCCAATTTTCCGAGGCTCGTTACGTTTCCCCCTGAAAAAAAAAGAAGATCCATGGAGAGGGGAAACATAATTGAGTATTGGTATATGCGGCAAACAAATGACGTCGAAAGCTATAAAGCGGCAACCACGCGAAAATTACTTTGGGTGCAAGTAATGTCTTAATACTTCCTGTAGGGTGAGCGTGCCGCACATTCAAATTAAATACCGGGACTTCGCTCGCTGGATTCCGTGCCGACTGGTTGTGCCCTTGCGATCTCTGACGTCAGCGTAGCTCTGGTCGACTGGGATGGCCCTACGTCATCTCCTGACGCCGACCTTCGACGACAGTGCAGCTCTGACCTACCGGACTTGCCCTACGCCATCTCCTGACGCCGACACGAGCTCTCGCAAGTGGTGCCCCGTCCTCGGACTCCTGTGACCGTGTTTCCATCTTTCCTATCTCTTCTAACCCCTCGATTTGTCCTCGCTCGCTGGCCTAGCGCATCTTTCTCTCTGTATACATTTAATCCTATTCTTTTCATCACTCCTCACCCCCATCTCTTGTGAGCTACATTTGAGGTATCGCTCCCAGAAGCAGACAGTTACGGGGCTCATTTCTCTTCCTTTCTCTCTTAGAACCACTTAGTAGTAAATACCGATTGGTGCTTATGATGACCAGGATGAGTGTACAGGGGCTTTCATTGCCAACGTGCAGTGAATATTATTATTTTGAGTAAAACAAGGCATTTATTGCCCCTACTCGAGCCGACCCTGACCCATAATATCTGTTTTCTTGGCGCATTCATTGATAAGATACCGCTATCTGTCGTGCTTGCATGTAGGTTTTTGGCCTAATTACAACAGCGCCACCGTCGTTACGATAATGACTGTTGAACTATAACAAATTACATGGATAAACGCATGCCTTTAGAGTTGCAGCAGCGTCATCCACGAACTTAAATATTGTTAATTTCTTACCTACATTACCATCATCAACAACACCAGCATCCTTCTTAATTTCCCTTGACTAAGTGGCGTACTTACCACCAATTGAGTAGAGTGTCGGCAGCCAGTCCGTGATGTGCATAAGTTGATGGGACACTTTATGCCTCTTGTAAAGCAAGGGACTCCAAACGAATGCCGCCGACCTGGTGCCGCCTTCCCAAATGGTGCCTTTAGCGCCACGCAGCGGCCAGTTGAAACTGCGGCTTGCATGTGCGCCGAACGGGGCACCGCCGTTGTCGCTGCTAAAGGCGATGACTGCGTTCTGCAGCATTCCGGCGGAATTTAGAGCCGCGAACACCTCGCCTACGGACTGGTCCATCGCGTCCACCATCCCTGCGGTCCGATAAGGCGTAGAAGTTAACGCTGTTGATTACTAAAACAACACCACGAAAGAACAGTCACAAATGCTTGTTGAACGATTTTTCTTAACTGTAATGCTGAGGTTATCACTCCATTCGCTGACTAGCTGACTGCGATTCATTGTGAGACATGGTTTGTGCACGTTTATGCCTAATTAGTCGCATTCATAATTTTTGCTGCTTCGAGAATACGAAAATTATTTAATGCGGGATACACTTAAAATGCTTACGTAATCAGTATATTATGCTGACAAAAGGCCAGGCAGGAGCGCCTTTCCCGTGTAAAGGCCTATCTTACCTGCAAATATAGTTCTTTTCTGTTCCCCAATGTAGGGAAACTTGTCGACGTTTTCTTGTGGCGCTTGTGGGAGGCCTTCGATGTCTGCACCATGCACTGCCTGGTAGGACAGCATAAGGAACAGCGGCTGCATGTGGAAACATAATAATGTCCATGAACATTTGAAAATAGGCCACTAGACAGCACTTGTTGGGCTTAGTGGCATCGACGCAAATGATTGCGACATGTTTTAACCTGCTTACCTGCACTGAAAGTACATTTCTGCATCTTACCTTTGTCTTGTTTCTGTTGGCTATGATATGTCGAGCTCTTTCCGTGTACAGAGTGGTGGAATATGTCCCATTTACAGACCACACCGGATCGGTGTTCAGCCAAAAGTCGAGGCCTGTGTGGTTTTCCTATAATACAAGTGCGCCCATATAATCATTTCTTTTTGCAATGCAAAGTCATAAAAAAATTAACACTTACGCATCCGTGCAGACCCCCTTTCGAGACTGAAATCTTTATAACCAGCCCAATATTGAGCCGTCGAGCATTTTTACATAGCGATGTCCAACAATGTGCAACGATGTACATGAGGTTATGAACCGAGTACCACCTACTCTGATCACGTGACCCCTTCTACGCCAGAGCGTTGCCACGAAGACACCATGCCCAAAACCAATGCGGTATTGCTGTAGCACTATGCATTTCAACCAACTCCTCCAGTCTGACATCCTTCGGAAATGACGCACTGGTTAGGAGAGTTAACATCACCATCATCATCAGCCTGACCACGCCAACTACAGGAGAAAGGCCTCTCCCATGATCCGCCAATGACAGTAACTTAACCAGTACGCTCTAAGGCTGACGCAGATTATTTGTCTTTGATATCAACCTCCCGCAACTTCAATTGACTAATGATAAATAAACCGACTAATACGTATCGTCGGTACTATTGCGGCACCATGAAAAGGCGAAACGTGGAAGGTACGAATTTGTGTTTTTTTTTTTATTTTCACGTGGTCTTTAGTATTCTCACCATTGCTTATATAATTTTGTCTTTTAATCATGGATCTATAGTCTCGGTTTACGGCGCAATGCACATCCCTAAGACGTTTTCTTCATCAATAGTAGAAGTCAACCGAGAGAAGTACCTGCAGCCTATAGCGGAATAAACTGGAGAATCGCGATGTTGCACAGCAACCACAGGAAAAAAAAAATTAATGGCCCCCGAATTAGAAGCCAGCACGCAATAAATTTTTACTTCATTTTTAGGCAATTGCGAGGTTTGGTGACTCTTCATTATGTTGTTTCCCTGTGAGAGGGCTTCTCGTCACACTCTGTACAATTTCGTAAAGGACACTTGTGCAGAGTAATTTGTAAGACCTATGTATTTCTTTCGCGATATTTCATTTGGCCCATGCTTGCATTATTCCATAAATATAACAGTATGTTCTACGGGGAGTACTTACATTTTTCATAAAACGGGTTTTTCTTTTGATAAACGAAAATCGTCATAGCAAATGTCATTATGCTACGATCATTACGTTTGCGATCAGGCCAGTTTCTTTTAACATCTGTTTGCTACTTACATATGTGATGCTGTGAGTGTAGTAGTCCTCCTCGCCGTTGTAATATCCGTAAAAGCTGTCGAAACCTCGGTACGTGGGAGTGAGGCTATCCGTATAATACCCGAGGTTCCACTGCGTGTAAAATCAGTCATAAACGTCTCCAAATCGTAAACAAGAACGCACCAATACTCCATTGAAACACCAAACTCCAGCTATATACGAAAATGCTCAGTGCGCTTTGCATTGAACAACAATAAATATAAAGAGTGCAGATAGTTGAACAGCCGATGTTGCTCTCTACGAACGCTTGTTGCTCGCAACAATGTATAGCACTATATCGCGCAAGTCGCGAAAGTGCGAACGGTGACAGTGGCTAATTGGAAACACTTAGGTGGCTGATCGATCAACAGTGGTGTCAGAGGTATGCCTGCAATTTATAGCACTCACGTACATGGATTTCACGTGACTGCAAGCGCTTTACTTCTCGAGTTTATCTTCTTCGGCGAAGCATTTTCTATATTGCGGTTTTGTGGGTCTCCACGGAAGACCCACAGTGTGCAGCGCCCAAAGGTTTCCAGCGAAAGTCACGCCTCAGCATGTTACTGGCGTTTCCGGTGTCGCACAAGTTTGTGGCATTTTCTACGCTAACCATCCCTGTTAATCTTTTGAGGCAGTGTTTGTCACAACAGTATGGCTACGAGGAGATAACTGTGGACTAATACAATGCCTTTGAGGTGTACGTCTCCTTTTCTTTCTTTCTTTCTTCCTTTCTTTCTTCTTTCTTTCTTTCTTTCTTTCTTTCTTTCTTTCTTTCTTTTCTTTCTTCCTTTATTTGCTGTCGCGGGCAGCTCTTCAATATGAGGTTCCTCGAATTCCTGAATTATACGCTAGTCTCCTTTTAGGCGTTTTGGTTTAGGAACACTGTCTTTCCTTCACTCATCATAACTGAACATTAGGGAAGCTTTAGTGAGAAACCGTCGCTCTCTAAAGTTTGAACATGATAAACGTAGGCAACTTCACTTTATTTCTTCCTTATCGTTACAGACTCCTTGACCAACCATTATACAACATAAACAGAAAAATAATGGTCCCTGTGCCCCCCGCCAGTCTAATCTAAATCCAAAGCTGCGAGCTTTTTGCAGCTGGTTTTGCGCTGCTCTGTGATAGGCCCATCTTTGACCAAGCTGACGATTTTATGTGATGCACAAATTTTATCGACCTGTAGCGTCGTTGTGACGTCATATAGTGACGTCATTGCGTGATAATTTTTGGCATCACTCGTGTTGATGCCGCCGATGGACGATGACGACAATCAACTTTCGCAATTCATGAGGCATTAAGTTTTTTACCTGTATAAAGCACTCACCTTCGTACGAGGCGGGTGAAGTTAAAGATTTCGTTACTGCCTTCAGCATATTCCCTCGCCGCTGCAGGACAAATGAATAATATCCGATTTACTTGCTCCTGCGTGAGCTGATTCTTTATTTATGCCAGTGAACTTCTTTATTTCGTCCCAGCACCAAACTCCTCAACATCATCGCCAGCTTTTTTTTATCCCTAGATATTCACTACTTTTCTCTAACCACCAACTGTTTGCCTACCATGCTCATTATGTGGCCAGCCGAGGCTTGTTTTCTCCTCCCCCCCCCCCCCCCCCGTATTTTTTTTTCTTCTGAATGACAACTAGAATATCGGCTACTCCTCTTGGTCCTGTGACCAATTTCGCTCTATCCCCATCTTTTAATGTTGCGTCTATCTTTCACCTTTCCAATAAGATGAGTCTCGTAGCCCAGATCCTTTAGGTACTGAGGCAGAATCCGCAAATTCGATGGAAGCGCCCACGCTTCGGCAACGTCGATTGCGAGGCCTCCCATGCCTACAAAAAAAAATTAAAAAAAACTCACACTGAAAAAACTCACACTGAAGGCTCGGCATAAGCAGCTCGAACAGGGGGAAAAGGCAAGCCGATGAACGGCGCATATCGAAGGAAAGATCAAAACGAGCGAGGGCCTCTTCTGGATCACCAAACACTGACCAATTTGCTATCATGGCACTGTTCCGAAAAATCCTCGTGGCTGCGTGCTTGTTGTAGTCTCGTGCGCAAATGCAGCACAACAGCTTTAGGAGCCCCCGTTTTCGGCGGCCTTCAAGTAACCGTGAGTCGAAATGCCGATGACCCAATTCGGGCAGTTCAAACGAGACATCTTGACTGACACTGAAGTGCACCCTAATACTCAAACAAGACAATTATTGCTTCCAAGTTCTTCATGTTTGTTTACAGTGTCACTGCCGTCGCAACGTACAATACTCTGACTTTTTATCTGCGATTTTCTGTAGCGGCGTTCCAATGGCTGATAGTAACTACGCTTCAAACGTAAACGGCAACATGAACTTGATTTTCATCTTTTCGCGCTGAAAACATGTTATCAGTGTTCGGAGGGCGGGTCGAGTGAATTGCTCTACCTCCGAAATATGGTGCCACGCTGTGACTACGCCTCGCGTATTGAATTTCGGTGAGCCTAGACAAGCATGAAGTTTATTTCAAAGGAGGTTCACTCCAGTTCAGTAAGCTTTCAGGCCTGCATGCATCGCGTCGTGGCCGCATACGCTAGGCAAAGCTCCGACCATTGTATACTTTGCTGGTAGCCATTTCACGCTTGCATCTACAGTCGATTACAAGGCAGCCAGCAAGCAGTATTTAAAGAAGCCCTGCGACACTCTTTCAAGTGGCCGTTGAATTACTTCATCGAATGAGTTTATTGCCTCACGAATCAACAGGGGCAAAAACTTTCAAAATTCGTCGAGTACGAGCGGAGATCTGTCGCGTGCTGTCGCTGCTTTCCTTCTTCTCTCGTCCTGACGAGTGCGCTCGATCTAAGCCGCAAGGAATTTCACGGGGAAATAAGGTTACGTCTAGCGCGCATGATAACATCAAGCTTTTTTTTTTTTTTCTTCGAATGCGCGGTGCCTCTTTAGTACGATTCTGAGCGTGTGCGCGGGCACGTGGGGGTCACTCCCCGGTGACAGCAGTATTTATTCAGCTAACTAACTACGCTGAAATCAGCAAGTGGTTGTGTATATGGGTATATGGCGCGGTAATTTGGCATATGACATCAGTTCTTGAAAAAATATTCAATGGTCTTTTGCTCACCTCGAGAATTATTTGTAAATTCTAGGCCACGTACTTAGCTACAATGCTTGGCTCGCGTATTTTAAATGGGCCCTGCAACACCTTTTCAGCATGGTCAGAAACCAATGCCGATTCGGCAGTCGAGGATCCCGAGAAAACGGGAGCACAACGCGCGGCTTCGAATTCGCAAAAAGTGCTCAAAGTCAGCTAAAGATTGCTTTCGCTTCCCTCGACAATTCACGATACAAGCTCGGAAATCACTCGTCATGGCTAAGGCACGCTTGGTCGTTACTTGGGCCGCCGTGAGAGGCCGTGACTTGTTCACGCGTTCGGCGGCGATCGCACTGAACAGCGGCGTGTCCAAAGGAAAGAGAGAGAGAGAGTGCGCAAGGTCACGAAGCGCACATGAAGTATTTTCTTTGCCTATGCCATCCCTCCTTGCTTAGCTTCTAGTTCTTTCTTCAGGATGAGAGAATAGAGAATGTAATTGTAACGTGCGACAAATATTAGAAACTTTTCTCGTACTGGACGAACTCTTTAATACTTCGCGGCGGTGAACTCGTTAAGCAATGAGTTCTTTTATCAAATACATTCCAAGGCTACTTGAAAAAGTGTTGCCAGTCCTGTTAAGGAGCGTCGACAATTCTAAAGCTATGCTTTTTATGACAAATCCTCACCTATTCTGCCAACCAGAACGTCCAAAGCGTGTGTGCCGGCTGAATAGAGCATGCAAGCAGATGTACAGATGGCGTGTGAGTGTCTCATCGCATTTGCATGTGTCATATACGTGAGGCTCTCGGCCCTATATATGGCACTGTGGAAAGTTCAAGACTCGGTAAAAGTGACGCCGAACCACAAATAGCGCACCATATTTTGTGGATGCCATAATAAGTCAAGCGATAGACGAAGTTACGATCAAGTAGCAATGAACGTATACGCAGACGAGGCATCACCTATGCGGGCTGGGTACAGGCCAGTCATGAGAGCAGACCTTGACGGCGTGCATGCTGGCTGTGCGTAGTAGTTGTTCAGTATGACGCCGTCAGCAGCGAGGGCGTCCAAGTTCGGAGTGGGTATCTGAGAGGATCCATGAAAGCTGACGTCGTCCCACCCCTGCAAGGCAATCATTCGCTCAGTTCGTACTCGGGATATCATCTTTGACTTTTTTTCACTTTTCACGTGCCCTTCTCGGCAGGTAGGATACCCATGCCTAAACAACTTCCCGCACGCAGCTTACACGGGTATTAAGCTTAAATTCCGCACTCACTTCTTTTTCCGATGACCCGCCCTGCCAGATGACCTTACTCACTACGAAAAAACAAATACGAGGACGTTTGAGGCAGACGTAGACGTCCGCAATAAAACGTAACTAAAAGATAAGAATGACTGAAAGTTGACCCAGTTGGTAAGTATTTATGGTAAAATTAGCTATACGTGAAAACAGGAACACAGGTTGTCACGACAGCAAGGCTTGTGTGTCCGTATTGGCCCGCTTACTTTCTTTTGCGATGTAATTAAAGTATGCCGAGAATTTACGCCAGCGCGAGCACGGTTCTCGCAAAAAACTTTGTAGTAGCATATGTATACAAGCATATGTATTCAAGTTGTATATGTATAAAACTGCATAAAGTGGTATAATTATTCCACGTCGTTACTTACCAAGTCATCTGCTAGGAGGAATATGATGTCAGGTGGTGTTTTACTACACTGCGCCAATGGAAGAAGTAATAGAAGTCCGAAGAACAACATTTCGGAGCTGTAAATGTTTAAGAAAAATATAATTTTTCTGCAAACCAGCCATCGTCATCTTAACAAGCACATGTACATTACGGCCTTTCATCTGCATGAAAAACATTGGCATTTATAACAAAATACTTCCATAACAAAGTGTCAGCGAATTATGCGCATGTAGCTTTGATTACCTTTCAGTGCTGAGTTTGTCACCTGAAAGGTCACTCTAGGCTAGTGCGTGTGCGCACCGACTTTCGGGGGTTCGTGCGTGTGCTCGTGGGTATGCTAGCGTATATTTACGGTAGTATTATAAGTTTTAAAATGTAGATTGTGGATAGCTGTAACATATTTCTCTGGTAATGCAGCAAGTTGGACGGGTTGGTAAAAACGCATAACTTTGTATGGGTAGCGCATAAGACGTGGATACAAATTAGCGCTTGTGCTGTGTACGTCTCGATCTTTTGTATCTGTGTCTTACGCGCTATACATTAGAAGTTATTCATGTTACTCAGTGTACATGTAATGCACAAACATGTTTGAATTTTTCTAGACCAAAATGCGTAAAAAATGGTCTTGAGTCTGTTTGACCCGAGCACGTTTAAGGGACACTAACGTCAAATAACAATTTACGTCAGAGTGAAAGCTCACTGTATCACATCTAAAATGACAATATTATCAACAACAGTGCCCTACTTACCGAGAAATTAGGGTAAATACATGAGAACACAAGCGACGCGGTGGGACATTTTCGAAATGATCCCGATGACGTCAGACATACCGCCAACAATTAATCACTAGTAATCGATCTAGCTCACTAAATAAAGAACCTTACGTGCATCAAGAGACGCAATAAAATGCCTCATTTTTTGCTTCTGTTTGGTTCATGAAAAATAAAACCGCTGGACGTTACTATGGATAATGGCGCGAGTGGTTCAAAAATTCAATTTTTACGTGATTACACGGGACAGGCGGGGCGCAGTTGAACCAAAAAATGTCTGCAATCTCGAAACCAATGGCGGGAAATTGATCAATGGCCGTTGTTGCTACTGTGCCTCCCATTGCTTTCGGTCTGCTGCTACTGGTGCAGTAAAGCCGGGTAACGTTGTGCACGGCAAAGGTGACCTTCTTGTGGCGGGTAATTTGAAGTGCACTAACCCAATGCGGACCACTAAAACGTAATTTTATTTCAAAATAGGCGCTTTCTTGGCACAAAAGTGACACTACGAGGTTTCTGGACTGCTATTTCATCAATCAACGTCGACCTAATAGTTTCCTTTAGTGTTCCTTTAACCTGTGCGGCCTCATGATGGTAAAAAAGTCTGACCAGTGAAGCGCCTCGTTGGACTAGTTGGTAGATGACCTTGTACGAAAAAACCGTAACGCGACAACAAAAATAAGATCAGAGCAGTTAGCACCAGAACTGTGTTCTCGTACTGTTGCGCGATATTTTCGGAGAACTTCAGAGTGAATTTCGAAGCGCCAGGTGTTTAGACCATAGCCGGTGTGTTCTGACTCAGTGTACATAAATATCTCAATTAGGAAACGGACCCTCCGACGTCACTTTCATAGACATCACCGGAGCAAATCACCATGTGAATGAGGTAATTTCGTATCATAAATTGAAAAAAAAAACGGCGGGCATAGGCGGTGACTCTAAGCAGCTTTTGAGGAAGATACATTGAAAAAATACATTTTACTTAGAATGCAAAGGAATAGGTAGAACAGAGGACGTTGATATTAGCAAAGAGCTGAGGCAGGGATGCCCTTAGTCCACACTGTTATCCATGCTGTACATGGTGAGAATGTAAAAGGCTCTGAAAGGCAGCAACATTGGTTTTAATCTGTCACACAAACAGGGTGGCGTGATGTTTCCAGAGCAGCTTGATGTTTAATTTTCGTCATACGATATCGTCTGATTTGTGAACAGCCGAGATACTATACAGTGGCCGGCGGATATATGCAGAAGGAAGGATTAAGCTTTTTGACTACAATCGAACATGACAAAATGTGTATTAAAGCCTCATTAGATGATGCTAATGGTCAGGTGGTGTCGAAACCGTCCAAAGAAATACATAGGCTAAGCGAAAACATGTATACTCATCGACAGTAAAAAAAGAAATTGCACCATCTGCTACGAAAGGGCATCATGTGGGGATAGGCCCAAATAGTGTGTTTCTATTGTGTTTTTATTGTTTCCATTTAATACCTTTGATGTTTGATTGGTATGTTTTCATGTATATTTCATTTGTGTGTGGAGTTATGTGTATGTTGTGTATGGCTTATGTTATCCCCCTCCATTGTGTGTATTACCTTGTGTGTATTTATCGCACTGTAAAGAGGTTTATTGGGCGAACCTAACGGGCAGGTGGGAGATTCGAGATAGCGACCGGTCGTGGAAGATGGTGTAGCTCGAGCGCCAATCTCGTGGTGCCTTGCTCTGCGATGATGCTTGTTGTTCACTGGTGTTGTCATCATTCCTTCATTATATTTGCCCCCGTCGAGAAATATGAAGCCATCCTGGCGATCTAACAGGTGGGAACGAGCGGGTCGCAGTACGGCTTCAAGCGGTCCACGTGAACAATATCGTGTCCACGCCGACGATGGACACCGAGCGGCGTAAGCGGTTCAATGGCTTAATTGACGGGCGATGTGCGCTCTACCACGTGGTATGGACCATGGTAATTTGAAAGTGGCTTGGTAGACAATCAGGTGCACAGGGTGGTACATACAGCCATACAAGGGTTCCAGGGGCGAACTTTGTGGCAGGAGGGTGGTCGTCATCGCGGGCCTTTTTCTGGCGTTGCTGGTCAGCCGTAGTAAACTGCTTCGCTAGTTGGCGGCATTCTTCGGCGTGACGGGTGGCTTCGGACACGGTAGTGCACTCAGATGCATCTGGTGCGTATGGCAGCAAAGTGCCAATTGTGTGCGAGCGATAGTTGACGTCCGTATAGAAAGAAGAATGGGGAAAAGCAGATGGTGACTTGGGTAGCGATGTTGTACGCGTAGGTCGCAAACGGAAGAACCAGGTCCCAGTTCGTTTGGTCAGATGCCACATGCGTCGCGAGCATGTCACCCAGGGTCCGATTAAACCGCTCAGTCAGGCCATTCGTCTGAGGGTGGTAATCAGTACTCATCCGGTGTACTATATGGCACTGACGGAGAAGTGCTTGGATTACGTCGGATAGAAATACACGGCCCCAGTCACTGAGGAGCTCACGAGGAGGGCCGTGACGCAACACAAACCGATAGAGGATGAAAGATGCGACACCCTGAGCGGTAGCCGTAGGAAGAGCAGCCCTGTCGGAGTACACCGTGTCAGGTGATCTACAGCAACGATAGCCCACCGGTTACCTGCTGTGGTCAATGGCAGTGGCCCATAAAGGTCAATTCTGACGCGATCGAATGGGTGGTTGGGGCACGCAAGCGGCTGTAGGGGAGCTGCTCCTGGATTCGGTGGCTGTTTCCGCCGCTGGCACTCATGGCATCTGCAAGTAAACTGTAGAACAAAAGTAAACATCCCACGCCAGTAGTACCACTTCCTTAAACGTTCGTAGGTCTTGAAGACACCGGCGTGAGTGCATTGCGGGTCGGAGTGAAATGATGCAGATTGTAGAGCGCGGATTTCGGGGAATAACGAGCAGCTACTTTCTGCCGTCTGGTGAGTTATTGCGGCAGTACAAGAGGCCACCTCAAATGGTGAAGTGCGAAGCCCGGCGTCGCATTGCTCGAGTGGTTGGAAGTGTTGGTACCTCAGATAAAATGTCCAGAAGCGAAGTTATCCATGGATCGTCGCGCTGTGCAGAGGACATGGTGTCGATGTCAAGAGCTGACAGCACGTGTTCTATAGAAGACATAAAGGCAGCCTCAGTGGACAGTGGTGATCGCGAGAGCACATCAGCATCGGCATGTTGGCGGCCGGAACGGTACACGACACTGATGTCATACTCTTGAAGTCGCAGAGCCCAACGAGCAAGGCGACCTCATGGGTCCTTCAGCGACGACAACCAACATAAGGCATGATGGTCTGCAACTACAGCAAACGTGCGGCCATGTAAGTATGGGCGAAACTTGACAATCGCCCAAAGCATGGCTAAGCACTCTGTTTCGGTAACACTGTTGTCTACCTCAGCCTTGTTGAGCGTTCTGCTGGCGTAGGCGACGACATACGCAGAAGATCCAGGCTTGCGTTGAGCGAGAACTGCACCAAGACCGACACCACTGGCGTCTGTATGGATCTCAGTTGCAGCCGTGCGATCATATTGGAGCAATATAGGTGGTGATGTCAGGAGACGGTGAAGAGTGGTAAATGCGTGATCACACTCGGAAGACAATGACGAGATGTCGATGGCACTGCTTAAAAGTTGGGTCAAAGGGGCAATTATGGAGGCAAAGTTTCGCACAAACCAACGAAAGTAGGAGCACAATCCTACGAAGCTGCGTAACTGTTTTATAGTCGTTGGTTTGGGGAATTCGGCGACAGTGCGTAGTTCAGCCGGGTCGGGAAGAACGCCATCATTTAATACGACGTGACCGAGAATGGTGAGCTTCCGAGCGGCGAAGTGGCATTTCTTGAGATTCAGTTAGACCTGCGCATTCTTCAGACACGTGAGGACATGTTTCATGCGTACAAGAAGTGTTGCGAAATCGGGTGCAACATGACGGTATCATGCGTTGAATGTGGCCAACGCATTGCGGAGGTCGAAGGACTTGACATTAAACTCATATAGCCCGTCCGGTGTCATGAAGGCTGTTTTTGGACGATCGGCAAAGGGCGTCATCAATCGTGGGCAAATGGTATACATCTTTGCGAGTGATCTTATTTAAGCACCTGTAATCAACGCAGAAACGAATAGTGACATCCTTCTTCTTAACAAGAACGACATGTGATGCCCATGGACTTTGGGAAGGTCGGATAACGTCGCGCTTGAACATATCGTCAACCTGTTCAGTGATAACCTGACGTTACGCGCTGGAAACACAGTATGGTCGCTGTCGTACTGGCGCGTTGGAACCTGTGTCGAAGCAGTGAAAAAACTGGGAGTTCGGCCGAGGGTAGGCTGAGAAACGTCAAAGAATTCGTGGAACTGGTAGAGCAGCTGAAGAAACTCGGAGCGTTCAGATGGCGATAGTACGTCGGCGATCGATGAATCGAAAAGCTCGGAAGGTGGTACAATGAAAGGGTTGAGGGCACTAATGGCGTCGTCGTCACCGGAACAATCTGGAGGCATGGTAAATTTTTTTCTTTATCAATGGCATGCACGTGTCCAAGAGATTCACCTTGAATCAGTTTAACGGGATACGGAAGGGGATTGGTGAGGCAAAGAGCACTGCTTCCTTCAGAAATGGAGAGGTTTGAATAAGGCAGAAGAAGTGATCTTCGACTAAGGAAGATGCTTGGTGGTTCAAAGAATGCAGCTTTGTCTCTAATGCTGTCACAGAACACATGGAGCAACGCAGCTGTTGTCGGAGGAATTTCAATGCCTTCTTTGACGACGAGTTTGTATACGGTGGGCTTAATGCGGTTTGTTGGTTGGTCGTAAAACGGGAAGAGTTCAAGTTTCGATCTTGCACAATCAATAACGGCGTGGTTACGCGATGAAAAATCCCATCCAAGTATGATGTCGTGTGAGCATGACGAAATGACAATAAACCCAAGAATGTAGCGTTCCTTCGCGATGATCAGTCGGACAGTACAAGTGGCTACAGGCTGAACCGAATCCCCTTTCGCTGTTTGCAAGAACATCATATAAAGAGGCGTAGTCACTTTTCGGAGCTTGCGGCAAAGTTAAGCGTCTATCACGGAAACGGCAGCACTCGTATCCACTAGAGCCTATGCTCGAGTACCCTCTACAAAAACCTCGACAATATTCGACGGCAATGTCCGAGGACTTGAGCATTTCGACAGCGCAGTTCTTGCCTCCTGAACTGCAGTGGTTAGTTTCCCTCGTGTTCAGGAGCTGGCTGACGACTCATGGGTGACAGGGAGCAACGACGGGGTGAAGGTTCGCGACCAGACATAGTACCCGGATATTCCCGGGAAGACGAGCTTGACTGAGGATGCGAATTTTCTTGACGAGATGGAGGAAGGTCCATGAAGCTGTTCTGTGTCCGGGCGTCTGTGTATCCCGGCACGCGACGACGGTGGTATCGGGCAATATGGCCAGGACCATCGCACGCAAAACAGAGGGGCTGGTTATCGCACGTTCTCCAAGTATTGGCGACGAGGGTAGCAGCCCATGTGGCGGACGGATGAGTTGAGGCTGTGTTAGCAATGGGAGGAACCTAGGCGGTGGACGGCTCAGTCGGGGCTGAGGTATGCGGCAGTCTGTGGAATGGCGAGGGCTGGTGTAGCAGCTGTCGCTTTAGTGCCTCAGCGTAAGTAAGAGGCGCGGTGACGGGGGACTACTGCAAGGGCACTGGCATAGCCTCGGAAATCTGCTTCTGGACTACATGTCAGAGCATGGGAGCCAATGGTGGTGGGTGTCGCAGTGGCTCTTGCGAGAGCTCCTGGCGTTGAGCAAAGGGCAGTAGAGAAAGCTGCCGAGCCACTTCCACTCGCACGAAGTCTTTCATTTGTGCGAGAAGGTTTGTCTGGTCAGCCATGACGTCAAGTGCGGTCACTGGTTGGATTGTCTGGAATGAGCGTCGCGTCTGAGCTCGTTGCCTCCGCAATTCATCATAGCTCTCACACGAAGTCACTACTTCGGCCACAGTGCTAAGAGACTTCACGAGAAGCATCTGGAAAACTTCATCGTTGACGCCCTTCATAATGTGCTGTATCTTTGCACTCTCGCTCACGGAAAGATCGACGCACCGGCAGAGAACGATCACGTTTTCTATATATGAGGTGAAAGTTTCACCTGGCTGCTGTACCCGTGTGCGCAGACGTTGTTCGGCGCGTAGCTTCCGTAAGGCAAGGTGACCAAAAATGGCACATATCGCCTTCTTGAAAGCGGACTAGTTCGCGAACTCAGTTTCGTGGTTCGTATACCACAGCTTGGCCACGTTGGTGGGATAAAAATTGACAGTGCCCAACTTAGCAGCGTCATCCCACCTGTTCGGTTCACTGACTTTCTCGTATGACGGCAGCCAGTCCGCGACACCCTGGTCTTCAGTGCCCGCAAAAGATCGGGGGGTCTCGCAGGTGAACTGGGTTGGGGCAAGTAGCGGCCGCGTTTGTTCGGCAGCGTCAACTTAAATGGTCGACGGCAGGGTGCGGGGTCGGAGTTCCAGGGTGTAGGCGATGTGGTTACCCAGCACGATCCACCAAATGTAAAGAAGTTTATTGGGCGGACCTAACGGGCACGTGGAAGATTCGAGATAGCGACAGGATATGAAGATGGTGGAGCTCGAGCGCCGATCTCGTGGTGCCTTACTCTGCGATGATGCCTATTGTTCCCTGGTGTGTTCCTCATTCCTTCATTATAGCACCAAAAAGTGAACTCCCAGCGCTGCTTCGCATCACCACATGGTTCTCTTTAGTGCTTTCACAGCTTGCATTGCTGTCACAGCTTACGTAACCGATGCCGCTACAACTGGCGCCAACGTTGACGTCCATAGCGCTGTTGCGAAGGAGAGTGCAACGGAAGCAAGCGAGTGCCGCATTATATTCTCCCGTGTCTATCTCTCCGCCACAGCTGATGTCCCGTGTCTCCCGTGTCTATCTCTCCGCCACAGAGAGATAGACACGGGAGAAACGAAGCGGAGGCAGCGATCACGCCACGTGCGCCGGAAGAGGACGACAAACGGTGCATGCTCAGTGGGGGAGCGGATGCGTAAGGGAAGGACGGTGTTGAGAAACGGCGGACCGATCCCGCCGAAGCCACCACTGTTGCGAAAGACGGCGACGCCAACACGGCCCCGGAGGCGCCACTGCTTTCAACTCCGCCGGGAAGGTCACCAGCCGTTTGGTAGCGTATGTTTCTCAGCTCGCGACTGCTTCTGCGCAGAGCTGAGGAGACGAGCGGACGAGACGACGGTGAGTTAAACAAGGTTTATGTACAGCATATATACAGAGGCGTTACAATTTCGGCACTGGGGCCGGCAGAGACTCGAAGAGCCGAGCTCCTCTCTCTAACACATAGGTCAGCCTTTCGCCTAAAACCGCTGACTCACACACATGTCGGCACTCCGACACGGGGACTCCTCTCCTAGGATCTCCGATCGCGACGCGCCGCCGGGCTTCTTTTATTTACACCGGGCCCAACTAAAATGTCCAATCAGAAGCGCCGCTGGTCTTCCGAGCAGGCTCCTCCAATGGGGTTCGCCGCGCGATGCGTCAGGCCACCAGACATGAGGACGCCGGCTCGCTGTCACATGCGCAACTGACTCAATGCACGTGGGCCACAGATGCGCCGCGCGTGTTCACGCCGTGGAGTTGTTCGCGCCCGGCGGGCTGCGGGCTGGCCTTGACCCAGATTGCCTGTTTCAGAGGCACGGACGTTTGACGAGGACTCGCTGGCATAACAGCACCCCCGCCGCCAGACAATGCACCGGAAAGACGAGCTGCTTCCACGGGGCTCGGATGTCAGGTGCGCTCGTTCGCCAGGTCCCTCCAGGTTCGCCTCCAGGGCCATGGGGAGAATACAGCTCCAGACTGTTCCGGGAACACATCCCATCATTGACGACGGATCCCAGCTCCACTGGCTTGTCGTCACAACTTGCTGGCCAACTTCGCTCGTCTCTTCTGACCATCTTCGGTTTCAGCACTTGTCGATGGTTCTGCAACTTGCTAAGAACGGTTCGACAACAGACAACACACGACACAAGCAAGTGCCCTCGGTCACCCGACAGAACACCAGACAAAGTATAGAACAACATATACCTATCTACGTGTCTATCGGAATTTCGTTCCCTCTACATCAAGAGGCACATGTGGGACACAAGACTCTTAAAATGACAACTCAATTTTTTTTTCCACGTACAACAACGTAACGAATTAGAATACCACATAAAGTTGGCTCCTTGAGAGCACTCTGAACGAGAGCGCTCGGCCCAGGTCGTGATGAGGTCAAAATTTTGCCCCGAATCGCCAGCCAGAAACCGAAAGGTTGAGAAGGTACTAACTAAACGCACTGCTCAATGCACCTGCATTAACGTTTACCTTTCCTTTTTTTTTTCTTTAGCGAACGTCAAAGTTGCGCTGTGGAGCAACATGCTCCACCTCAGTAACCGGCCACTTTTAGGCGACGATACCTATGCGGCACCAAGAGCGGCTCACACTTGCGACGTTGCACAGGGGAACAACGATACGGCTTGCTACTGATTGACTCCTCACCGCTTAGCTCGATATCGTGTTCGATCACCCTCATGTTTCCGGGGCGGTCCGAAAACACGTCTTCAAACTCGGAACCAATCTTTCTCAGGTCCTCTTTCTCAGGTCCTCCTTCACTTAAGCTAGGCTCTAGGTTTATCTGCTCCCAAATTACTTTCGATCCCCCTTCGATCACCTCACTAGAACTCAAATTTTCTGCTTCCTCTTCCTCTGAAGCACTTAAGAGTAAATTTACGACTGCTTTCAAGCTACTGTGATAAATTTTGTTCGGCCGCCTTCCTAATTTCTCTTCACAATTGGTATCAGAAAGCTTCGATACTACTTTTGCGGGCCCTTCCCAATCAACCTCAAGCTTGTTGTTACTCTTGGACGGCTGCAGCAGCGTTACCTGATTATCAACTTCAAAAGCGCGCTTCTTCCCCGATTTCTCGTAGTGCTCCTTCGACAGCACTTTCGCCGCGTTTTTCTGGCTTTCCACTCGCGCTTCAATTTGGCTTTCCACTAGCGCTTCAATCGAGAGATCCTCACGCTGCCCTCGAATGAGCGTCTCTCGATCAACTCTCGGCAGCTCGCTCCAACTTTCCGCTACAGGCGAGAGCGTTGCAACCCTCTCGCTCTGACTCAATGGCGCCACGTCGTCTCCCCTTTCTCCGGAAACCGCGCCGGTCGTGTCGACGACGGGCCGCTCGCGTGACTGCTCCCATGACTCATGCGGAAACTTTCCTTTCTGGGGTTCCGTCGACCCGCCGACAAGGTCACTTGAGAGTTCACCGCATGGAACCAGATCAAGCTGCCGCGATAGCTTCCGCGCTTGCGATCGCGTGAGAGCCATGCACGCTAAGTTGGGGAAGAACGATTTGCCCTGCTCTTTGAGAAGCTGCTCCGAGTTGTTGGAGAAAAGATAAGGAAAACGATCGTTCAGCGCGGCAGACACAGCTGCTTCGGTGCAAAGCTTACCGAACGGGCCTTCAATGACAACGGTGGCGATTGGTAAGCGAACACTCTGCTCCTCGGCGACCTGCCTGATCCACGCGCATTCTCCTGTGAAGTCATCCGGAGACACCAATGAAGGATGGACAACGTCCATGGTTGCCGCTGAGTCTCTAAGTGCTCGGCACGTTTTCTTATTCACCCTAATTTCTTGGAGATACGGCTCCAACAACCGAATGTTTTTCTCTGATTCTCGGATCGTTGCGAAGGCAAACTTTTCCTGACAGTTTCTCGCGATGTGCCCTTCCTTTTTACAGTTGTAGCAGATTAGCGGCTTCCGTTTGTTTTCCGATTCAAATGCCTGTGTGGTAGAAACCTCACTCGATTTCTCCGCTTCTGCTTGCCCTTCCCCTACACTGTCCTTAGTAAGAGATGGGTCCTTTTTGAAATTACGGTGCGGAACGGGTTTCCGTTGATCAGGTTTCCTTGAAAAGCCCTCTTTTCTCTCATCTTTTTCAACGCGCACTGCCCTGCTGTGCAACTTTCGGCGAGTATAATACTCCTCAGCTAACTCTGCTGCCTTGTTTAGCTGCACTTCACTAAGTCTGTCCTGCAGCCAAAGTCTGACATTATCCTCGATGCAGCGGTAGAACTGCTCCAGTGCAACGCATTCCACCACTTTATCGCGATCATCATAAACACCTTCGCCCTTGAGCCATTCAATTAAATCGGCTTTAAGACGAAACGCGAAGTCAACGTGTGACTCATTCCCCTTTTCAGCATACCGGAACCTTTGCCTGAAAGCCTCGGGTGACAACTTATAACGTCTCAAGAGCACTTCCTTAACCTCGTCATAGCTCTCAAACGCTTCCCTAGACAAGCAAGTTAATGCGTCGGACACTTCGCCGGGAAGAAGAGCTAACAGGTTCTGCGCCCAAAGAGACTGCTCCAAAGCATTTCGCTCACAGACGTGTTCAAACTTGACGAGATACTTCGCCATGTCCTCGCCTACTACGAACGGTGGCAGTTGATCCCGAATTCTAATACTGCTGACCTGAATCGTCGGAGAAGCTGCGCTAGGCGCCTGCGAACACTGTAGGATTGCCAATTCTAGTCGTTTCATCTCAAGGCGCTCCTGTCTCTCGGCCTCCTCGCGACGTTCGCGCCTTTCAGCTTCTTCGCGAGCTTCGCGCCTTTCAGCTTGTTCACGTTCGCGAGCTTCGCGCCTTTCAGCTTCTTCGCGAGCTTCGCGCCTTTCAGCTTCTTCACGTTCGCGAGCTTCGCGCCTTTCAGCCTCTTCGCGAGCTTCGCGCCTTTCAGCTTCTTCACGAGCTTCTCGCCTTTCAGCCTCCTCACGTTCGCGAGCTTCTACTTCTCGCCTTTCAGCCTCCTCACGGCGTGCTTTAATATCCACCCAGGCCTCATCGACTTCCTCAGCCGACACTCCCTCATCCTTCATGATATCAAGGATCGCTTGCTTTCGTTTCGCACGGCCCAAAGTAATGCCGAGTTCCTCACAAATTTCGATGAGTTCCTTCACTTTAAGGTTCTCCATCGTTCACACTAGCCTCTTGCTGTTTGCCCCTGTTAAGAATCTACTTGCCGTACCCACTATAAGCCTACTAGCAAGACGCGCAAGCAATTTTTCACCCTCCCGTGTTTACCACCTCCGCATTAACTTTGGTTTCAAAGCACTTCAACTTGGCTTGAAACGATCAAAGCTCACTGCAATGCTTCACACAGCCCTTTCTCTAAACTACTACAACCTGAGCTAGAGTAGTCTGGTGAACTGAGGGGAAAACATCAGGCACTCACCGCATCGATGTCGCTGACGCCGGCCGATCCCGCAGCTGCCAACCACTGTTGAGAAACGGCGGACCGATCCCGCCGAAGCCACCACTGTTGCGAAAGACGGCGACGCCAACACGGCCCCGGAGGCGCCACTGCTTTCAACTCCGCCGGGAAGGTCACCAGCCGTTTGGTAGCGTATGTTTCTCAGCTCGCGACTGCTTCTGCGCAGAGCTGAGGAGACGAGCGGACGAGACGACGGTGAGTTAAACAAGGTTTATGTACAGCATATATACAGAGGCGTTACAATTTCGGCACTGGGGCCGGCAGAGACTCGAAGAGCCGAGCTCCTCTCTCTAACACATAGGTCAGCCTTTCGCCTAAAACCGCTGACTCACACACATGTCGGCACTCCGACACGGGGACTCCTCTCCTAGGATCTCCGATCGCGACGCGCCGCCGGGCTTCTTTTATTTACACCGGGCCCAACTAAAATGTCCAATCAGAAGCGCCGCTGGTCTTCCGAGCAGGCTCCTCCAATGGGGTTCGCCGCGCGATGCGTCAGGCCACCAGACATGAGGACGCCGGCTCGCTGTCACATGCGCAACTGACTCAATGCACGTGGGCCACAGATGCGCCGCGCGTGTTCACGCCGTGGAGTTGTTCGCGCCCGGCGGGCTGCGGGCTGGCCTTGACCCAGATTGCCTGTTTCAGAGGCACGGACGTTTGACGAGGACTCGCTGGCATAACAACGGACACATTTCTGAGGAAAAGCTGCTTCGCATCTAAAGGAAGAGTGCTGCAACGACAAATCATGGAGCATTATGAGAACACAATAGGTACAAGATGTTTTATGGTCTGTCGAAAAGTGCAATGGGTTCGAGGCTTACATGGTCTTCATGAGGTCAGAGGTGCAATCAGCAATAAGTGTGAAAGAGCTGTGTGACGCCTCGTGTTGGGCGCTCTCGGGAAGACGACAGGAGAGGCTGTGAAGCGGGATATGAGATGGACACGTTTTGAGGTGTGGGAAGCTCTGAGCAAAATGAAGTTCGAAGAGAGACTAAGGATTATGAAAAAATGGCAGCATATCCACGGAGTAAATGATGGAGAGTGGGGCGAAGCATCCGTCCGTCCATTCGTTCTTGCTTCCGTCCATCCATGCATCCGTCTGTGCGATAGTCCGCGCGTCCAATCGCCCATCCGTGCGTGCGTCTGTTCGTGCGTCTGCACGTCCATCTGTGCATTCGTCCCTGCGTTCGTCCATGCATCCGCCCGTGCGTCCGTCCATGCGTCCATCCGTCGGTGCAGCCATCCGTGATTCCGTCCATGCATCTGTCTGTGTGTCTGTTCGTCCATCTATTCAACACTCCAAGTACCACCATCTCGCATCTTTTCATCATGTATTCCGCATATGCACCGCCATCCAGCGGACGTTCCAAGGACTAAACGAGAGGTGGCACACACACTTTCTTACGGCTTGCGCTTCGTGTCTACTTCCCACCTTTAACCAATTCGAGTTCATGGTATATACTAGTTCACTGTTTTCATGACACTGCGGCCCAACGCTCGCTAAACCTTTCTAAAACCAAGGAGGTTGTGCCCAGCGAGTATAACGCAGCAACCCTTTCTTGTCAAATAGTGCTCAATGTACATTCCAATGGCTGCTAAGGGGGAATGAGAGACAGGAGAATTCGGCTTTTAGTTAACGCGCACGCAGTAAATTTTTTATTGTTCAACAACGCACAGAAAAAATCTCTCACCGGCACCACCTTGGAGGTCAAAATGTAAGACTGGTTATACACACTACGACTACTACAACCACTACGAGAGACGAACGGGTGCCGCTATAAGGAGCTTCGAGAAGAGATGGGAAGTAAAGATGGCCGTAAAACAATGAGACTGGGCCATCGAAAAGACTGGTTTTGTCGCTTTTAGTATGTTTTTATGCCTTAACAAGGCAATGCAAAGGTTTTCTAGGTTGTTTCAGGGCAATTGCTAGGCTTTAGCTAGGTTACTTTAGGAACTGCGACTGTCTCTTTATACACGTGGCAGAATCACTTGCGTATCACTCACTTCAGAAAGGCACTTTGTCTCTAGGAAACTTCATGATTGCAACATTTTCCAAAACATCTGTGATGACAAAAAATGGCTCTGAGTAACTATAAAGGGCGAAAACAAAATGACGAGAGATGTATTTCACGATAATTCAAGGGGAAGTGCCTTGGCGTTTGAAGGGAAGTCTGGTTGCCTTAGAACGCTTAGATATAAAGGGAGTTCCAGTAAAGAAGAAAGATCCACATGCTGTGGAGAAGCAAACAAAAATAAATAAAACGACGGAGCATGCAGGCAAATGGTCATTCTCCGCTATATATGCATGGCGAAAAAATTATCAGGGGAAGGGGGCATGAGTCTGGAGTGCCATCTTCTTCCTACGCCAATGAATCCATGTACAGTGCAGTGAAGTAGTTGCCAAGTAGTTTTTTCGTTGTACTACCTGCCTGCCAACATGCTTCAGCCAAATGTCCACAATATTCACATTGACAACATACATTATATGCCACTATGGGATATCTGTGAACTGTGAAATTTGGAACGCCCTACCTAGTTACATACCTTCAGATGTATTTTGTCCCGCGAGATGCGTTGTTTAAATGACTGCACAGTGCTCCTACAATTTTCGTTCGCGGGTGACACCGTACTATATAGCCCTATAAATCATTACGGGAGCTATTTCCGGTTCAGGTTTCATTCAGCTGCGGCACACGTCACTACGTCAATATCGCTTCGGAGAACTTATTAGAATAATACATGTCTCCCACTGGAGGCAATCACAGTATGCGATGCCGAAAAATTAAAATGACACGCGTGCTGGTATACGGCACCGCTCAGGTACTGTGCTATGCTATCACTCTTTTGAGTTTTCGCTGACTTCCGGTGTTATGTTAGTGCCCAAACAGCCGTGCACGTCCTTTTATGAAAAAGCGAATTAAGGAGCTTTGCAATTAATACTGTAATATTGCTACCTCGCTAACGGGCTATTCCACGCCAAACGTCCCAGTCATTTTGGCAGCCATGTCAAGTGTATTTGAAAAAAAAAGTGCGGATTTACTGTATTAAAAACAGTGAACTGCTGGAATATTTCAGTGAGAAAAACATTTCTGGCCACGTGGCCGCCTTCTGAACTTCCTGGAAGATTGTTTGGGTGTAGTTTTTGCGAAAAAGCTTATTTTAAAAGTACCGTTCCTTCTTTCTGTACCAAATTTGGTGTACATGTTATGTAAAGGTGCCTGTGTAAGGTGTTTGAAGCTCATTATCATTAGTGAAATTTCACTGGCACGTACACCTCCAAGAATTTAGCCAGAATTTGCTGTTTGCAACACTATTGCAATACTGCATTTTCTAGTATCTGAGAAGTAAATACTTACTTCAAATAAGGTACATATTGTGGAAAAACTATTTTAGACCGCTCGAGCTTCCAAACTTCACGAAAAAAAAATAACAAATTTTGTAAATTTGCCATTTTCGTTCATACTGAGGTGCTATTTGCACCATGTGATGGTCCAAATAAATATCGTCTTTACACTTAAATCAAAATCAGATGAACAGTTCTTTTTATATGGCAAATCTTGTCATTACATTTTTTTTTTCTTTAAGGAAGAAAATAATTTCGCGGTGGGGAGAATTGTACGCCTTGGGCTTTCACCTGAACTATACTGTTGTGGCTACCGGGTGCACAAAGGCCACTGCACTCACTGCACAGTCTTCGTTTGTGAAAATGGCGCGCTTTTCCAACACACGGAAGTAACAACTGAGACATTTATTCGGGGTCATCGGTACCTGTGAGCACGTTTCGTGCGTCACTCGTGTGAGAGCAAGGTGGCGCACGTTTCGACCTGCTTGCATTTCTTTGTCAATCAATGTGTTTGGCATCGATTGTCAAAGCAATCAATGCGATAGCATTGATTGTTTTGACTTTGTGACAAAGCTGTGACATTTTCTTTTATCATTCCAACCATTTAGGCTTATCCCTCCTTAAACAGTTTGGCGATTCATTTAATTTTGAAGTTCCTTCTCTATGTAATGTGCTCAACTGTATTTTGGCAGCTGTAAACAAGTTTTGAACGCCATGTTTCAATACCACAGGCTCAAACACCAGTGGCTGTGACGTCACCAGATATTGATAATTTGATTCATATCAATGGAAAAAGAAAGTAGGCAAAAAGTAGCCAAATAATCAATACGTTTTATTCTGCCGCCACCGGCATCTAAATATAGCCCAACTGGCACAAAATATCTAAATATGACAACCTTGACTTGCAAGAATATTCTCGTTATCCTCCTCCTCTTCAATCGTCCCTTCCTAAAACTCCCCACTGTCCCGATTGAGGTCATTTTCTTTTCAATTGAACTTATACGACGTACTCCTATATGTATACGCAGTAAAATACTATGTACTAGTATGTGTTCGATACCTACAAGCATATGTTAACCGGCGACATATCTCAACTCAGGTGTTCACTGTGTAACGGCCACTAAACGCTTTGTTGAGAACAGCAGGTCAGATAATATGGTGAATGCGAATGGCACAAGCGGAGAAGCATAACGCAGACGCCGAAAAAAGAAGAAAAGGCAATTTGACGACTTTGCTGAAGGACATTTCCAGAAACTGGCGTTTGCTTCTTGTGACTTTCCATCACAGCCGGCACCAACCACAATGGCAGTGCAAGACACTTCAAGGGACCTGGGCTCTAAGCTACGGCGTCAGCCACGGAAATCAGAGCAACAGCTCAAGCCTCTATTTCGCTCCCTTCAAACAGCTTTCCGGGAATCACCGAAGACAGGAGACTATGGGACCTTTGCGTCTAACGTTGGAATATCAGGGCACGGTAAAGAGGCGGAAGACATACGTCATTCTCCTCGTGAGCTGAACAACATCAAGCAGGGACCTGCTGTTCAACAGCTGGTGACAAGTAAAATGATCGCGGAGAGACCGCCGAGCCAAGAGACAAGTTACGAGGACCAGGTTCGCACTTCGGAGAACACCATTAAAAAGCAGCGACACAGGACAGTGGGTTGTTCATGATCCGGCAGGTGAAGTCATGTAACGTGCGGCAAAATATTCTCCCCGAGCTCGCGGTTGTCGACAACAGCTTTTTTATCACCCCGTGCAAGTTTTCTACAAAAAAGAAGAACGGCTATTTGGGCTAGTTGGTTGGAATTCATGATAATAAGGGCTGCAGCGCGAGGACGAAGGTGCTAGAAGAAAAGTGAAACGAAAGGCGAGGCAAGGAAAGCAAAGAGGACAACACGAGCGCTGGTTTCACAACAGCCTCGTGTTGTCCTCTTTGCTTTCCTTGCCTCGCCTTTCGTTTCACTTTTCTTTTAGCACCTTCGCGCTCGCGCTGCAGCCCTTATTATCATGTTTCTACAAAGGCCTCTGTCTTGAGAATGAAGATGGTTCTTCATCGCAAAGACCGTCCGCTGCGTTCAGTGCAGCACCATGCACTGCACCTTGGTCAAGAGCGTAAGTAGAACAACTCTCAAAGAACAATGGTATCTCCCACCCTCTCCCCTTCTTCCACCAGCCTTCCTCCTCCCCGGTGGAAAGATGTTTTGGGGTAAACTGACGGGTATTAGCCGTGGAAAACACCAGACATACAACGAGGAAGGCGAAGTGTTTTGAGAACAGTGAGGCTGGTGGCAATGGCTGCCAGATTAAAGCCGTGTTAACTTGTATTTCGTTTTTGTGTGTTTACTAACCGCTACATTAGTATCCACATGAAAGAACAGAACTGATGCTACGATTGAACACACTGTGCATTCCAAGCGAATCATGCATTTCTCACTCTCACCTAAACACGCACCTTCAGATGTATGTCCGAGAGCGACGTTGCTGAAAAGACTGCACACACGCCGTGCGACTTTTCATCGTTAATGACGCTGTAGTATGACACTATAAATATATAACTGAACTATTTCCTTCCTGTGTCCAACGTCAGCTGTTTTGAACATCAGAACACTGTATTCCGGAAATTACTGAAGGCAGCTCGTGTCTCCGACTGCAGGCAATAACACTTCGCGTGCGTGAAAATGGAAAGAAGCCACGTTAGTTCTCTGCACTGTGCAGGTAGTGTACTGTGCCATAACTTTCGCGCGCTTGTTCTCCCTTGGGTACCATTGTCCGAACATCCCTGCAACAGACATTCTTGAGACAGAAAAGTATAAATATTTTATATTGATTCATTGATTGGTTGAACGATTGATTGTATGACTAATTGGTTTATTTATTGATATGACGAATTTACCGTCCCAAAACCACCATATCACTCTGAGAGACGCCGACTCCAGAAATTTCAACCACCTTGGTTTCTTTAACGTGCAACCAAATATGAGCGCATGGGCCAACAGAATTTTTGCCTCCAAAGGATATATACCCTTGCTTAACCTTGCAATAGTGTTGAATTGTCTACATAGCGCTTGCTGTGCATGTAACTTTTACTTTCTATTTTGTGAGTGTTCTCACTCATTTTTTTTATTTGGTTTTTTTATGATCACATTCTCTGTGCACTATTCCGCTTTATTTTATCGACATTATCGATTAAGGATCCGGTGTTAGGCTCAAGAAGGGTGCCTTTGTGTGTACCCCTTAATTGTAGAGAGAAAGGGTGTGGGTGTGTGTCTGTGCGTGCGCGCGCGTGTGTGTGTTTGTGTGTGGGGTGTTTGTGTTTTTGTTTGTGTCAAGCGACCCACGCTGCGAGGGTATGGACTGCAAACTTTGGAGGAGACAATGAGTCATGAGATAAAGGCAGCGAGTAATAACTTAAACAGTCCGTAAGCATCACGCCACTGCACTCTTGCTTCCGTCAGACTTTCATTCTTTATAGTGAGCTGAAAGCGCGTGCTTTATAAAGTCCGGTATTTCATGAAAGCTGCGGCCACATGGTGTCTTCGGACGTCTGTACTGCAGATCTATACAAGGGTAAATTAAAACACAAACTCGAAATTGATCTCTTATTTTAATATCTTGTATTTCTTTTTTTAGAAACATCAATTTCACAAAGGTGGCAACACAGTGCAGCCCACCATTTCCTATGTGTTTATCCAGTATTTGTTTGACTACGCTTATGCTGGCCAGCTGAGTGGATGTCTGTGCGTGGGTATTACTGTGAATGCGTAATAGTACATTTCACTACCTATTCGCTTTACTGTCCGAGCTTAGCCCACTTCGTTCGAATCCGATCCAACCCAACAAGCACTATTCCGCGTAACTGCAGTTCTTGGATAAGTTCAGTCCACTTATCCCAGTTCGTTCACTTCTATATTTGTAATTCTGTGACACGTCCGTTAAAAAAATAAAGAACGTTACTACTAGAAGGGGTTGTTTTCATAAGCATCCTGGCGTGGCAAATTTTCACGGTACTTGAGAACACCCGTCTGCCAAAGCATCACTTCTCAGTCGAAGATATGTGCCGTCATTAGAAAACTGAATGACAGTTATGTCATTCCCACGCACTTCATTTTACTTCGCCTCTTTATTCGCAAACGGGCAGCTAGTCTTTAACCACATCGAGAATAAGTTTACGAAGCTGATTGAGTTTCCCCGAACTTAATTTCTATGTAAGTGAAGGACGCTGGAATTCGTGACCATTAAAGGTAGCTGAAAAAGTGCAACAATGCCTGTCACATCTGTAAATGAATGAATGCCTGTAGGAACAGTTGGTTAACGTATTTGCTAGTAAATTTATCTCGAGAAATTAAGACGCGGATTCAGGAAGACACAAAAGGTGTATACAAACGCTGGCGATTGATTGCTTCAGTCGACACACCGTACTTTTGTACAGCCAGGCGACGATGTTCCTGGTATGAAGTTTTTTCTACGGAAGTTAGGACCTTCCTTGGCCTGCTCATGGCGACAGAAAGGTGATTTGATTGAGTGACATGTGGGGTTTAACGTCCCAAAACCACCATATGATTATGAGAGACGCCGTGGCGGAGGGCTCCAGAAATTTCAACCACCTGGGGTTCTCTAAAGTGCACCCAAATCGGAGCACACGGGCCTACAACATTTCCGCCTCCATCGGAAATGCAGCCGCCGCAGCCTGGATTTGATTCCGTGACCTGCGGGTCAGCAGCCAAGTACCTTAGCCACTAGACCACCGCGGCGGGGTGACAGCAAGGTGAGGGCTTGGAGAATACGTGGGATGGCGCGAATGCGCCTTTCTTTATACCACCACTGTCGTCATTTATTTTGGTATCCGCTTACCGCCTTTAAGGTTGTCGGAAAGGAGAACTGTACCTTTACTAAGCCCGTTATTTGTGGCGCAAAGCTTGGAACACGAAAACGGCAAAGGAAGGAGGAGAGATGAGCGCCATGTCTTTCGCTCGTCGTTGTAAACACGTCACGTGCGAGAGTGAGGCATTCACCCTCAGTGAGATGCCTCGTCACTTTGTAAATATTCGTGTGATCCTCGTCCACATACATGGGAAGGGAGCAAATACAAAGGTGGAATTTAGGGAAACTTGGCTTCGTTGCCCCGCCACGGTGGTCTAGTGGCTAAGGTACTCGGCTGCTGACCCGCAGGTCGCGGGTTCGAATCCCAGCTGCAGCGGCTGCATTTTCTATGGAGGTGGAAATGTTGTAGGCCCGTGTGCTCAGATTTGGGTGCACGTGAAAGAACCCCAGGTTGTCAAAATTTCCGGAGCTCTCCACTACGGCGTCTCTTATAATCATATGGTGGTTTTGGGACGTTAAACCCCACATATCAATCAATCAATCAATCGATTCGTTGCTTTTTTTAGTTATTGTTTAAAACGAAGAACGCGTCATATGTTTTGAAACGGCAATTTTTTTCATAGCCAGAATCGCCCATCACATAAGTGTAGCCTAACGTAATAATGCTTTTACTAGAGATGTTAGAAAAAAAAAATAAGACAGTTTCTCACTAAAGGTGCCAATAATCCTTACGGAAGTGCGGAGCTGGGTACCCCTCTTTGTTTCTCTTTAATTTTAACTCTATTCTTTCTCTTCTTTGTTTTTTCTTACATTTTTATCTGTTTATTTCTACTTTTTATCTCTCTTCTGTCATTACATTTCCTTTTAACTGAATTCCCGCTTGTTTCAAGTCGTGCTGTCACAATTAGAAAGTGACCATTGGGTTAATTACTGGAAGGTGCTCGCGAAAGTTGGGAAGAATGCATTATTCCGCTGTTCACCCATGACGGTAGGGGCGCAGCACGAAAGCTTTGAGCTATGTAATTTGCTGCTTGGTCCATTGATCAGTGTAGAATGTTAACTTCACGCAATATATAGAAGCTAGAGCGAAGTGATGCGAATGTGGTGAGCTTTACGCGACGTTTGATTACTCGGCTTCACTGTTTGTTGCTTCGCCTGCGTTATGAGCGCGTTCTTTCTTAAAGGTTTATTACACGTTAAACAACATCATGCAGATGGTTGACATTTCCGAAGCCCTCCACTTCAGCGCCTCTCCTAATCATATCGTGGTAATAACCCAACCTAACGCAACCCCACCTAACCTGACCTAACTTAACCCAACCCATATTTCCTAAAGTTTGATCCCTCGTGCTTGTGTGGAGTGGCCCGAAAAAGCCCGCGCCGCAAGTTTTAAGACGGCGAGTGTTCAACCATACTCAATAAAGGCGAAGCTTCGACGGCGGCATTGGAGAGACATTATAGCGTAAACAACTACACATATGCGGCATGCCAACGCACTCTAGCTTCCGTTGACCTTCTTTTTGTCCCGTAATATATGCCTGGTGCAAAAAAAATTTTTAAAGGTGGCAAACATCTGGGGACTTAATTCGGGGGTGCTTCCGTTGTACACACAGCCAACTGAAATTTTATTCTCTTCTTCTTAAATGTATATCTCTTTTCTTTTTCATGAAGATCAATAGCAGTCAAGCTCACCCCCAACTTACTTTTTTTCCCTCTTTTATCTTTTTGTGTCGGTAAACACAGTGATACGGAGGCGAGCACAGCTGTGTATGATCGGAAACTACAGGTCAAACTACTGGTAAATCGGATGTTTATACAAGGTAATGCAGCTGTGAATGTGTAGTACTATATTTCACGTCCATTTCGTTTCACTGCACAAATTTCGCCCGACTCGATCGAACCAATCTGCACCCACGATATGATTTGCTGTGTACATTTCTCGCGAAATATTCTGCTGTGTATGCTGCACTGCCCTATCATAATCCTTTTAAGGTCTTGAACTCAGTTGTGACAAGTGTACTGAGACTGTTCTTTTCATATACATAACCATTTTAAGCTTGGTACCTTGCTTGGCAAAAAGCTATAACAGCTCGGCGGCACCTTGGAAAAAGTTCACGCTGCAGTTCTACACCTAGCGAAAGCTCAAAGTTCGTAGCGTCGCTCGCACCACGTCCCGACGACACAAATGCAGAATTGCTGGCGAGAAGGAGGAGGGTGAAGGGGATCCGTAGTGGTGCCAAGTCGATGGCCTTGCAAGAGGTGGCTGCGGCTGTCGACCACACCTGCAGTTGCTAATGGCTCCTTCCAAGAGCAGAGACATGTCTCTTCGCTAAGAAGGTGTCTATCAATCAGCTCTGTCCCACGCAAGTAGCACCGAGCAAGAAAGGTCTGGTTTTTTTTTTTTTTTTTCTGGAATCCTGACCCCGCCGCACGCACGTGGGCAGCTATCTTGGAAAGAACGTTTTACCGTAAGGAGCACACCTTGATGCATCTGCCATGACACATTCGAAGGCCAATCGTAACAGCCACACAAAACATCGAAAAGGGGCGCTTTCAACGCGCAAGCGTCTGTAACTGGTTAGCGAGATCACGAGGTGCCGTGGAGTCGCCGCTGCATTTCAAATACGCACACCTACATTTCATTGGACAAGAATAGGCGACGTAACCTGCGGGCTCCGGCAATGGGGTTTCAGCGAATGCCTCACATAACGTTATTTGCCGCCCGTCAAATGGGCTCTTCTTGTTGCGCAGTACATGACTGTCGTACGCGTTCAGGTGCCTCGCGTTGGTTTGTTAAATACTTTTAATTTAATAATTTATTCCTGTACTGCAGGCACTTTTGGTGCCTGCCTGCCTGCCTGTCTGTCTGTCTGTCTGTCTGTCTGTCTGTCTGTCTGTGTATGTATGTATGTATGTATGTATGTATGTATGTATGTATGTATGTATGTATGTATGTATGTATGTATGTATGTATGTATGAATGTATGTATGTGTCTATGTATGTATGTATGTATGTATGTATGTATGTATGTATGTATGTATGTATGTATGTATGTATATCAATCTATCTATCTATTTATCTATTTTGTAATGCAACGAACGTTTTGGCTGCAAGACACTTCTTCTACTTGCCGAGCCTCTGCCCCACAACACAGGTCAGACTGATGATGATGAGTATGTACATATGATAAGATGACACACATAAATAATGCTCACACTTATCCCCCCCTCCCCCACGCGTGAGCGGCCAGCCAAGACGCGTCTTAGACGGAAACGGAACGTCGAACGAATAACTTCAGACGCGATACGTGGACAATCTCCGAACCACGACAGCGACGATCCGAAGAAAGGTCACTGGGAGTGACACGGTAGTTCACTGGGGACGTTTGTTCATGGATTGTAGAGGGTCCAATGAAGCGTGACTGAAATTTATCGCACAATCCTGGAGTACGAATGGGCGTCCAAAGCAAGACTTCTTCCCCCGGACTGACGGAGGCGTCGCGATGAGAGCTGTCGTAGCGTTGCTTGCGATCTTGCTGATTGGCTTCTGTATTAAGGCGAGCCCGTTGCCGACATTCCTCGAGTCTTGTGATGAACTGCTCTGATACGGTTGCCGAGGCGTCAGTTGGAACATTTAGGAAAGAGACGTCGATGGTGAATGTCGGTGAACGGCCGTACACGACGTAGAAAGGCGAGTAGCCAGTAGTTCTTTGAACAGCGGTGTTATAGGCAAACGTCACAAAAGGCAAAATCGTATCCCAGTTGTCGTGGTTTGGTGCGATGTACATCGATAGCATGTCTGTTAGTGTCCGATGAAATCTCTCTGTCAGCCCATTAGTTTGGGGGCGGTAGGCTGACGTCGCCTTATGTACTGTACCGCAGGTTGTGAGCAGGGTTTCGATTATGGTGGACAGGAACGTCTTGCCACGATCACTCAGGAGGACGTGAGGTGCACCGTGACGCAATACAATGGCGTTGAGAAAGAAGTCTGCGACGTCTGAAGCAGAACTTGTGCGTAGTGCAGCAGTCTCTGCGTACTGTGTCAGATGATCGACAGCAGTCACAATCCAACGATTACCTGCTGGCGTGGTGGGGAGAGGTCCTAGTAGGTCTATGCCAACGATGGCGAAAGGAGTCTCGCGACACGAGATGGGTTGCAGAAGGCCAGCAGGAGACGAGGTTGGTCGCTTGCGCCGTTGACACAGATGGCAAGAGGCAACGTACTTGGCCACAAAAGCAGAGATGCCAGGCCAGAAGAAACGTTTCCTGGTGCGGCTTTGTGTTTTGTGAAATCCCAAGTGGCCTGCACATGGGTCGTCGGGAAAGGCTTCGAGGGCTTGGTGACGTAGAGAACGCGGAAGTACTGGTACCCAGCGGTGTCCATCATTAGTGTAAACTTAACGATGGTGCATATTGTTATCGAGCTTAAATTGCCGTAGTTGTCGGCGCAATCTAGCAATTAGGCGTTGAATAATGCTATTGCAATATGGATCATCACGCTGGCATGTGGCGAACTCGGTGTAGCGATTTGAAGCCGGCGTGTCGCTAACCGCAAGTTGTAATATTGTGAGGGATGACGCAGTGTTTTGCCCACCAGAGGAGCAATTACCTGACGTACTCGATGATGACAGTGGAAGGGGGCAGCGAGTGAGACCATCTGCATCTTGGTGTCTTTTGCCAGACTTATAGATGACGTCAAAATCGTACTCTTGTTGGCGGAGCACCCAACGACCGAGGCGACCAGACAAGTTTTTCAGTGACGATAGCCAGCACAAAGCGTGATGGTCTGTAATAACTGTGAAGTGGCGTCCGTAAAGATACGGTCGAAATTTTTGTATGGCCCAAACGACAGCAAGGCACTCCTGCTCAGTTATGGAGTAGTTATGTTCAGCAGCCGTAAGAGCACGACTAGCATACGCAATAACTCTTTCCCGTGAAGTGGCATCCCGCTGTAGAAGAACTGCACCAATGTCATGGCCACTCGCGTCGGCATGGAGACATGTAAGTGCGTTCTCGTTGAAATGGCACAGAACAGGGTCGGGTGTTAAAGCATGCTTGAGGACTTGAAAGGCACGCTCGCAGTCGTCGTTCCAAGCGAAAGTTGATCCGGATGTCACCAGCTTATGCAGTGGCGACGCGATGGCAGCAAAATGGCTGATGAAGCGGCGGAAGTAGGACGCCAGGCCCAGGAAACTTCGTACGTGTTTCTGATTTTCTGGCCGAAGGAAGCGTATCCCGGCAGCAACCTTGTCAGGATCCGGGCGAACGCCATCATTGCTGACAAGGTTGCCCAACACCTTGATGCTCTTGTTGGCGAAATGACATTTCTTTGTGTTTAGCTGAAGTCCAGCATGAGAAACACACGTCAAAACTTCGTCTAAACGATCAAGATGCTGACGAAAAGAAGAGGAGAAAATGTCATCTAGATAACAGAGACATGTTTGGCCACTGTTATGACCGGCGTCAGCAGGCGCCATGCTGTCGCTGAGAAGCGTAGCCGGGCCGCGTTCCCACGCCTGGAACTCCAGTATTCTCGGAACCAGCGTCCAGAGATGACGGGGGAGCGGCGCTCTTTTAATCCCCAAACAAGTAGCCGACTCGCCGAATGTCTATGCTCGCCAGCTATTGTCCCTGCTAGCCGGCGGATGAGACGTCCTGTCGCCACGAAGCTGTAAGCCGTTCCGGAGGGGACAACAAAGAGCGTATTCCTTTGAAGAAACGGCGACCGCCGCCACAAAGTGCCCGGCTAATTGAGCGGACCGTTTGGCGGACCGTTTGATGTCTGCTGTCCGAAGCTTGGGACCCCTCGACCAGTGACACACACGACGAGCAAGAGCCCCTCTGGCGCCACCTTTAAGTGCAGTGATCTTGACTCGAAATTGGCTGTTCACGTGCGCCGTGCCTGCTCGTACCCCTCACCTGTTGTGTGTGTATGTGATTGGTGTTCCACTGAAGAAGGAGGAGCCCGAGAGGACTTATAACGGCGCCGCAGAGTGCAGGACGTCGCTCTGAACCAAGAAAAGGTTTAACCACCACGCTCGTGGTTTGTGAACTCTTAACCTCATGCTGTAAATATTTGTAAATAGTGCCATAAACCTTGTTTGTTTTTCGTATCCCCATCTTGTAAGCGCTCGTTTCCTCAATCCGAAGCTACACCACGCTACCACAGCACCCCCGGATCACAACAACTGGTGGTCAGCGGTGGGATCACGACAACTGGTTGGCAGCGGAGGGATTCGAAGCTACAAGTGACAACAACAGTCGGCCCAGGAGAAGCAGCTGGCTCGAGACATGGATCACGTATGAGTGAGTGCTTGGCTTTTCCTTTGAGTGAACCAGGTTCTAAAAGAGGGTAAATTTTAGAACTGGTAGTTAACTTTGCCGAAAGACTCAGTTTCGCCGTTTCGGAAAGTTATTTTGGAAGTAGCGAGCGCTCAGTACGATCATGAACTTACGGGAGCTGCAGAAGTCAGACTTGTTGCTGTTGTGTGAGGAATTGGGGATCGATACAAAGGGTTTGGCACGAAAACCCATAATCATTCAAGCGATTAATGATTTGGGGGCTGATGATGAGGAACTAAGTGAAGAATGGGACCTCATCATCGAAAGAAAACTAAGAGCAGCTCAGATGGAAGGAAAGAGTGAAGACGAAAGAGAAAGCCTCAAACTAAAGTTTTTCAAACAAGACTATGAATTGAGTAAGAGGCTGGGACGCCAGCAAGGAGTACTTCTCGAAAATGAGGCAGAGTTCGAGATGTCTAGGTACATGCAGCCATATGAGGTATCATGGGATATGGGCCTGTATCTTAGACTCTTTGAACGGAAGTGTAGTGAACTGAAGTGTGAGCGAGACACCTGGTCTCAGAAGCTACGCACGGTTCTGCCCTGCGAGGCAGCGGATGTTGTTGCGCGACTCAGTGAGCAGCACGCGAACAACTACGAAGTTGTGAAAGCAGAGCTAATCAGAAGATTTGGAACTTCTATTAGCAAAAGAAAGAAAGACTCGCACCGGAGTCTGAAAGCGAGGCGCGTCGCAAAGCGCCAGAAATTGAGGCGCGTCATGAAGCGCAAGAAACAGTGATCGCGCCAGAAAATGGCCCGCAAATTCTCGAATGCATCCATGTAAATGATGTAGAGAACGAGGCCGTGGCCGGTCTGCAGGTGGGGACGATGTCGAAAGACGCTCCTTGCGTGGATGAAGAGGGTGCCAGCAGCCCTAATGGGCCCAGTAAGAGGCTGGAAACCTTCTTCGTGCCTCAGGGGGACCTTTCGACATTGTCAAATTTAGGCATGGTTAGCGCAGTGGCTGATGAGAGCAAGAGCGCCACGCTTCAGCAGTGCAGCGATAATACCGCGCTGGTTTGCAAACATCGCAGAAAAAGGAAGAAGCGGAGGCATTCGTCACTGCGCAGGCCTAGGTCGGGCCCCACTCAGTCGCAAGAAAGACGAGAGGGTAGGCCATTATTCCGTCTCAAGGAACGTCAATGGTGGCGTTCAGGGAAGCACAAGCGGCGAGCCAGGTGTAGAGGGAGGAAACGAGATACGCCACCCCAACGCAGCGTGCGGTTCAGTTCGACAACTTCGGGAAAGCGGCCTTTGCCGAAGGGTCAGAGTCGAAAGGGCAGAGTGGCTAAATACCACGTAGGGGAGAACACAAAAGAAAAATGGCACAGGCTTCCCCCCTGCTTCTGGCACCCCTTTCACATTACCGAAGAAAGCCGGCTGAAGTGCAGAAAGAGGCGTGACGGCAGGACACAGCCTAACGTTCGTGTGTTTAGTAGCCTCAGGCCTGCTGCAAAACAGCCGGGACCGCGACCCCATCGTGTGCGATTAAAAGATTCTAGTTAAGAAAGGGGGAACGGTCAGTTCGAGTAACTTTTGCACAGCCGTGTTAAAAAAAAAATTGTTACTCAGTGGAACGTTAAGATGCGTATTCAAGTAGTTTAAATTTGGTAAGTTACGTGATGTGGTGGAAAATTTTCAGAAGGAAAACCGCCGAGCCAAGGGCTGAAAGTCAGCATCGAATTAGTTTAATCACGAGTGCGAAAATTTGCGTAAGGTAAAAACCGAGAAAAAGTGTTATTTTCGAGTGTTTTTAAGGTTTAGTGTTATATCGTATGCCTTCACTGTCAAGTGGATTTGGAGTGAACGAGCATTTGAAGGAAGATGTTAACACAGACCAAGTGATTCGTAAAATGATTAAGTTTGGCGCGACACGGTAAAGTTTCCGTTGCGCGCATTGAGAATATTATTGCACGGTTTTGGCATAAAACCTATGCAATTGCTTTTTAGGTGTTTTTACCTAGAATTACTTTTGTGTTGTACACGTTGTGTTACAACGTAACGTTTGAAAGAATTTAAACAAACAGTGATGGATTAAGCGTTTTGGTACCGTGCACCTTGCAACGCTATTGGAATGGGAGTAAATAAAGAGCTCAGGCGAGTCCAGTGGTTTTTTTTACTCAGAAGCGTTTGCATAAGTAGGTAACTTTAACCAAATGAACCTTCAAGAAAGCGTTTGCCGCCTAAGTTTTTTCGATGTTTTCTGCCAAGAATAATCGATTGAGTGATCATATGAGCAGATCAAGCTTTCTCCAACCGCTGAGGTAGACCGTTAGGTCACAGCTTAGGTTAACCTTTCGGGAGGCTGGTGAGCTTTATGCCTCAGTGGTAGACAATTACGGGCGGCCGTAAACAAAGACGGACGTTCGGACAAAATTAGCGCTCACTGAATCCGAGTTCCTGACTGATGCTCTCAGCGGAACAGAACCGATGAAAGTAGTCAGCGATGAAAAAGAGCTTGCTGTTTTATATCAGGACGACAATGGTAGCAAGCAAAGCTGTGCTTTACTTGAGCCAGAATTTGGGCTCTCGTGAGATAACGTACTGCGCTTCAGGAAATAAATGCGCTTGCCTTGTGTAGGCCATTGATCAGTTGCAGCGTTGTCTCGGAGGTGCTAAATTTAAAGTAGATACAGACCATTGTCCCCTTGGCTGCAAACCATGACCTCGAAGAACAGTCGCCTTGTGAGGCGGAGCTTGATTCTTAAAGGGAAAAAAATATCATTTTGACATTAGGTAAAAAAAGGGCAAATTGAATGGAAACGCTGACGCGCTCAGCCGCTCTTTCTAAGCCATTCTGGGTGCTCTTTCTGTATCAAAATTGATATTTTAGTTTTTTTTTTCGTGCATCTTATGTAAATTTGTAAGGTAGCACGCCTGGTTTTTCAGCTCAAGTGAGTCCTGAGAGTTCTGAGAGTGAGCTTTTGTTAAAGCTAGTAATTAAAATTGGTTTGTCATCCCTCTTTTGGCTTGGTTTGTTCGAGGGGGGGCCGAGTGCTTGCTTGTGCATGTGGTCCAGTTGCAGAAACGGTGTCGAAGATTCGGCATTTACTCAGACCATGCCACAAGCGAAGGCGAGTTCTTGGGATTCGACTACGGACCCTTTCGTCGTCCCTGCGAGCAGCAGTGTTGACCGCTGCCCTCCGTGACTCATCTGGCGAGGGGGAAGCTGTTATGACCGGCGTCAGCAGGCGCCATGCTGTCGCTGAGAAGCGTAGCCGGGCCGCGTTCCCACGCCTGGAACTCCAGTATTCTCGGAACCAGCGTCCAGAGATGACGGGGGAGCGGCGCTCTTTTAATCCCCAAACAAGTAGCCGACTCGCCGAATGTCTATGCTCGCCAGCTATTGTCCCTGCTAGCCGGCGGATGAGACGTCCTGTCGCCACGAAGCTGTAAGCCGTTCCGGAGGGGACAACAAAGAGCGTATTCCTTTGAAGAAACGGCGACCGCCGCCACAAAGTGCCCGGCTAATTGAGCGGACCGTTTGGCGGACCGTTTGATGTCTGCTGTCCGAAGCTTGGGACCCCTCGACCAGTGACACACACGACGAGCAAGAGCCCCTCTGGCGCCACCTTTAAGTGCAGTGATCTTGACTCGAAATTGGCTGTTCACGTGCGCCGTGCCTGCTCGTACCCCTCACCTGTTGTGTGTGTATGTGATTGGTGTTCCACTGAAGAAGGAGGAGCCCGAGAGGACTTATAACGGCGCCGCAGAGTGCAGGACGTCGCTCTGAACCAAGAAAAGGTTTAACCACCACGCTCGTGGTTTGTGAACTCTTAACCTCATGCTGTAAATATTTGTAAATAGTGCCATAAACCTTGTTTGTTTTTCGTATCCCCATCTTGTAAGCGCTCGTTTCCTCAATCCGAAGCTACACCACGCTACCACAGCACCCCCGGATCACAACACCACATAGAACTGTGTCAATCATGCGCTCAAACGTCGCAGGAGCATTACATAAACCGAATGGCATCACGTTGAATTCATACAGCCCGTCTGGTGTTGCAAAGGCAGTTTTTTTCTTTGTCCGCATAGGTATTTGCCAATACCCAGACCGTAAATCGAGGCTGGAGGAAAACTCAGCGCCTTGCAGAGAGTCAAGTGCGTCGTTGATTTGTAGGATCGGGTCTTTGCGCGTGATCTTATTAAGTGCTCGATAATCGATGCAGAATCGCACCGAACCATCCTTTTTTCGGACTAGCACTACAGGTGATGACCACGAGCTGGACGAAGACCAGATAGCTTCTCGTTTGAGCATATCAGCAACGTTGTTCTCGATGATTTTCCGCTCTGCGGATGACACTCGATATGCGCGGTGGCGTACAATTGTATCGCCTTCCGTTTCAATTCGATGTACGGCGACGGAAGTGCGACCTAAAGGCTTGGAATTGACATCAAATGAAGCACTCTGTTTTTGAAGGATACCAAAAAGTTCTTGCTTTCGCGCTGACATGAGATCTGGATTTATTGTGGCTGTTAAAGCAGCCGTTGTAGCATCGTCATCAGTACTCGTAGAGAAAGATGGCGCGTCTGCGTCCAGGGGCACCAGAGAAAGTGGTTCGGTATCTGTGAAGCAAACCACACTGGTGCCCTGGGGCAGTGCAACAGGCGAAGAAGTAGGGTTAACTGCCGTAACTAATGCCCTGCAATCATGAAAGCGCACCAGGCTAGGTGCGATGGTAAGCCCACCAGAGATTTAACGTCCACACGGTGCTAGGAACCCATCACCAGTACTGATCTTATCTGATGTCCGGGTCAGAATATGCTCATTACCTGGAGGAATAAAACAGTCATCAGCGGTGACGAAGCGCTGGCTATGAGCATATTTATCGGACGAAAGCGCAGTATCTGATATGCGAATGACCCCCTGACGGCAAGATATCACGGCTGAAGCTGAGGAGAGAAAGTCCCACCCAAAAATGAGCGCATTATTACAGGATGACAGAACGAGGAACTGTATATGGTGAAGGATGCCCTCAATAAAAACTCGTGCTGTGCAAACATCAGAAGGCTGAACAAAAACCGCATTAGCACAGCGAAGGGGAGGGCCATCATACAGCGTCTTCACTTTGCGCAAACGGGAACACAAATCCACACTAATAACTGAGAGGAATGCACCTGTGTCCACCAAGGCTTCACTCCATATACCCTCAACACACACTGAAAGTACATTTGAAGGGCGTTCCGGAGGAGTTCGATGCAGTCCGTCAAATGCAGCTTTCCCTCCTCAAGCTGCACTGTTTAGATTTCCGGGCGATGATCAGACGCCATGGTAGCCAGACGAAGTGGTGACGAGGAACGGCGCATAGGTGACGGGGAACGACGGGGCGAGGAGCGGAAGGTACTGGCTGCATCGAAGTGCTGTGGAGATGGTGAGCGGCATTGGTACAGTTGGTATGGGTGGTGATGTTGTAGAGCAGGGGCAAACTCATCCCTCTCGAAGTCACCATAGCCCCGCCTTTCGTCTTGTTGACATCGACGGCAGAACCGTGAGATGTGGCCACGTATTCCGCAATAATAGCAAATCGGTCGAGATGGACGCCAGGCATGGAAAGAAGGAGGCGGTGCCCTTGGGGCGAGGACATTCAGTTAGGGCTGCGTAGTCGACACATACTGCGGTGATTGCTGAGAAGGTGACGCTGCAACCACCTGAGCGTATGTCGGCTTTGGAGTGGTATGCGAGCTCGGGACTTGATCACACGTCATAGATGCCAGTTCCTCCCTGACGATGTTGCGGAGGCTGCCTGCAGAAGGCGTTATGCGGAGCTAATAAAACGACGAGGTGGCCTGGAGTTGCAGCTCCTCGCGGATCATGGACCGTATCAACGCATGGAGCTCATTGTCATGCGTTGGCCTGAGATCTCCTGCGTCAGGGTGTAAACAGTTGTAGGTCATCGAGTCGCTGGCATGTACTGATGATATCCGCGAGCGTTAAATGCGACGGCGCCTATGCCCTTGAGCAGGTGGCGAACGCGGTCATGTTCTACCATCGAGCTGTCGACGCGACGGCTTAGGGTGAGGACATCTTCAATGTACGAGGTATAAGACTCGCCGGAGTGCTGAACACGTTCAGCAAGCTTCCGTTTGGCTATGTCTGCACGGACAGAAGGGTTGTCAAATATCTGAGGGAGCTGCTGCTTAAAGGTAGGCCAGTCCGGGAAATCCAGTTGATGGTTGAGAAACCATGTCTTAGCGACCCCCGTCAGATAGAACGGTGCGCGGGACAGCTTCACAGAGTCATGCCAATAGTTAAGCGCGCTCACACGGTTGTACTCGTCTAACTAGTCTTCAACGTCTTCACCGCGAAGGCCGGCGAAAATGGGAGATCTTTTTGAGGGGCAGTGACAGTCCATGAAGACATGCCCAAAGGTGTAGGCGGGGTGGATGGAGCCGTGTTGTTGTGCTCGTCTTGCGACATGACTGTGGGCTGACTGCGCAGACGGCGACGCGACCGGAGCTCCAGGGATGGTAGGTAGTCGAAAAAGCGCTACAGGGAGAGTACCAGGGGACCGGAAACACTCTCCACCACTTGTAAGGCAACGTTTTGGTTGTTGTTGTTGTTGTTGTTGTTGTTGTTGTTGTTGTTGTTGTTGTTGTTGTTGTTGTTGTTGTTGTTGTTGTTGTTGTTGTTGTTGTTGTTGTTGTCCTATTATTAGTGGCGCATAACCACTATGGGGGATTGGCCAAGAATCGAGTGGTTTTAAAATTCACTGTTCAGATTTGGAATGAAGGAGGTATAACAGAAAGATTACTGATAGCATAGGAAAGTGTGGTGCATAATGTAATGCATACAAATATTTACACAAAAGAATTTATTCTTAGAATAGAGCAATAATCTGATTTTATACGTATATAATTTTGTAGACATGTTAGTATAATGAAACTGGTTAGTTAGTCAACCTATTAGTTTCATCAATATAGTCCCGGACGGCCGCGCATACTGTCGCATTAGAGAAACCAGAAATGGAAGCTCCAAAAGACAAAATGACAGGCAGTGATAAGTTCATACCAACACCACGTAAAGGTATTTCTGATAGGGTTTTCGTAATGTGCTAAACCGCCTGCAGGTCAAAAAGAAATGGTCTATTGTTTCCAGTTCATCACAGAATGCGCACAGTGGCGAATGTGCCTGAGCAGACCTGTGTTTGTAGAAATTTAGATTTGGAACCCGGCAACGCAGCCTTGTGATAGCTACTTCTTGTTTTCGAGTGCGGCAAAAGTCTCTTTGCCAGGGATATAATAAATGGCAATATTCTGTAGAGTTTGTTAGTGCTGAACCTTTAATGACTTGCATAAGCGTACGTCTGCGGAATCGAGCAGCAGTCACATAAGCGGATGATGGACAGAGCGGTAGAATTGGTTCGCTGATTGACGACTTAGCTAAGGAATCGGCTATTTCATTTAGAAACAAACCTTTATGTCCAGGCACCCAAACTAATCGTACCTTTCTCAAATGCGCAGGTACTAGTGCACGGAACGCCTTTGTTACGTGATTATCAGCACCAACAGAAAGTTTTGGCTGCAAGACACTTCTTTTACTTGCCGAGCCTCTGCCCCACAACACAGGTCAGACTGATGATGATGAGTATGTACATATGATAAGATGACGCGCATGAATAATGCTCACAATCTATCTATCTATCTATCTATCTATCTATCTATCTATCTATCTATCTAGCCGCCTACGTCTGGGAGCTCCCGTGATCGCATCTTTAACCTATAGGGTAGGACAACATTGGCATAGGAGGGTAAGAGGATCTGGCGAGTATGTCTGGCTAGTCTTGACGTCTCTCGCGGGAGGTCTGTGAGGGTCGACACCACAGGTCGTTTCTCGTGGATCCCTCATGATCAATAGAACTTCCACCGCGCCGCATTCGTGGTGTTTTTTGTTTGTTGTGTTGTTTATTTGTTGTATTGGCATACTGTACAAGGTTGTTTAGTGTGTCACTAGTGATATATTTCATTCGGCTAGCGAGCTCATTGATGTAGAAGCTGAGTGAATAAACGTACACGTGCGTTGGTTTGCATGACTGCTGGCTGTATCTGTGTGTTCCGAGAGCGCGACTCATATCGAGACCCCACACCGTATATCACGGGCACTGGTATGCGGGTATGTGCCATAGGGGACTAACAGTTTATGTCAACCTAGAAACGAAGAGAACGAACGCTGGTAATGTAAATGCGAGAGGGTTAAAACGGGCATCGGCATCGTTGACCCGACGAATGCAAACAACGAATGACAGGGTTTCGGAGAAATCGGAACTCAAGTAATACGCGCGGCAACGAAGTATCTTACCACAGAGCCATACGAGGTCTCGGAACTGCTTCGGAAAAAAGACACACTGCAGGTATACTGTTGGTGAAACGTCGATTGTTGTTGCAGTGCAGGCATCCCGTCGGGTTTACGTCAATTGTAGTTGAGCGCCGCCATCCACTGAAGCTAGTCTGCGTAACAATACATAGAGGTATACGATTCTCGTAATTAAAGGCACTACATATCAGCTTCTGGTGTTAGCAATACCCGTGTTGCTGCTGGCATTGTTAAATAACTATAAACAACCAAATATATAAGCACAATGTGTGACTGTTCAGCATATGTCTGTGCGTACAACATTTGCACGTATCCTTATCATCATTTCAAAACGTTTCGCTCAAAAAAATTACACCGCCATCACCTTTCCTCCACATCCTTCGCATGAAAACATCGATTCCCATGGTACGTGTTGTCTGCCAAATTTATTTAGTATGTGTATTTCTATCTCTTTCTCTCTATACCTCTTGGCAAACATCGACCATAAAAACTCTTTTGCAAGAAACAACTCCTATAGCACCAACGTGCCAGATGAAATTGGGCAGATACCACACCTGCCACCTCACTTGTCCACTAAAGATTGACAAACCTGACACACCACCATCATCACCGATGGGGGGTGGGACAGGATAGGGGTCGATCCCCACGTTCCCCTGTCCTGCCTGAAAGAAAGTAATGAACTTGAAAGTTTATTCATCAATTCTTTTAACAACCACACGGACAGCGAACACAGATTAGAGGCACCGCACGTTTCAGTTTCTCGTGTTAACCATCTGTAAAGGATTATTGGGCGAGTATGGCACATTGGTTACGGGTCAGGTGGTACATTGTTTACGCGAAAGTCGCGGGTTTGACTCCGACCTAGGCGGTCACATTTCAATGGAGGATGTACTGATTGGGACCCGTGTACGACGTTTAGTCAGTGCGCGTTGAAAGCACCTGATAGCCGAAACCTTGGATGCCCTCCACCTCGGCGTGCCTCGTAGTGATGGCAGTTGCCACGTGCGTTCGTTTTTCATTTGAAGTATACTATTTTTTCATTTGTCTTATGTACTAAATTTTTGTATGTACTTGTTTTATTACTGATACGCCACCGCCGTGTTTCGCAATGCCGAACACATTTATTAGCTCGTTGATATATATATATATATATATATATATATATATATATATATATATATATATATATATATATATATATATATATATATATATATATATATATATATATATATATATCCAGTAGATCCTCCGTGAGCGGTCACAACGTGGTTTTATTTCGACGTTTTGGCCTAGAGTCTGGCCTGATGAAGGCCAGACTCTAGGCCAAAACGTCGAAATAAAACTATGTTGTGACCGCTAACGGAGGATCTACTGGACTATATGCAACGCTACGGCCACTCAACCACCATGCCTGCCTATATATATATATATATATATATATAAGAGAGAGAGAGAGAGAGAGAGAGAGAGGGGGGGGGGCTGTACGTCGAGAAGGGTTCAGGCGCAGCTTGGCGAAATGTCCTTTATCAGGCAAGTCTGGCTAATGGCGAGCGGCGTGCGCGAGCTACTACTACAGCCACTGATCATCATTGTCTGCTTCATTACCAGCAGAGCGTCCATTATTCAGATTGATTACAATTACTCCCCGCGAAATAGGGAGCCATCCTGGCGACCTATGGACAAGTGAACACGGGAGGGTCGTAGCAGGGCTTAAGTCTCGAGACGTGGACAATTTCCTAGCCACGACGACGTTGGTCAGAAGGTGGTTCCAGTGGCTCGATAAGGTAATTCACCGGTGACGTTTTTCGTAGCACACGATATGGGCCGTGATACTTGGAGACCAACTTGGTAGAAAGGCCAGGTGTAGCAGAAGGGACATGCAGCCAGACGAGTTAACCTGGATCGTAAGAAGTAGTGTTATTTGATGCGTCATGGTGGTGCTTTTGGCGTCCTTGGTCTTGTGTTGTGAATGATCTTGCCAGTTGCCGGCATTCTTCAGCGTATGTAGCGACTTGAGACAGAGTCGTAGACTCTGAGGAGTCTGGTTTGTACGAAAGAATGGTGTCCATAGTGCAAGAAGGTTTGCGTCCGTAAAGGAAGAAAAAAGGAGAGAACCCAGCAGTGCTTTGAATGGCGGTATTATAAGCGAACGTGATAAAGGGGAGCACTCGGTCCCAATTGGAGTGGTAAGACGAGATATACATAGACAGCATGTCACCAAGGGTGCGGGTGAAGCGCTCTGTCATTCCATTGTTCTGGGGTGAACGACGTGGCACTCACGCAGCAATGCTGCGATAACGTCTGACAAGAATACGCGACCACGATCGCTCAGTAACTCCCGAGGTGCTCCATGACATAATACGATGTTATGAAGAACGAAAGTCGCAACGTCTTTTGCTGTATACGAGGGAAGGGATGAAGTTTCGGCATACCGCGTAACATGGTCGACGGCAACTATGATCCAGTGGTAACCGTCAGCATTGTTGGGAAGGGGACCATAGATATCGATGCCGACGCGGTCGAATGGCCGGGATGGCATGGTAAGGGTAACAAGGTACTGCTGGCGTGATAAGGGGGAGTTTTTCGTCTCTGGCACGTCGAGCAGGCCTGAACGTATTGTCGTATAAAACGGTACATGCCACGCCAGTAATATCGGAGACGTATCCGAGAATACGTCTTCAGGAAACCTGCGTGGCCACATTGGGGGTCGTCATGAAACGTGGAACAAATTTAGGATCGCAGATGACGTGGAATCACGAATAGCCACTGACGTCAACCGGGTGCGTAGTTTCGTCGGTACAGCACGTCGTCCCGAGTGGTGAAGTGCTCGACTTTCCGACGCAACATGCGAGAAGGGGGGGGTGGGGGGAAGCCGTCCGCCCAGCCTGGATGTCTAAAATCGAAGCAACCCAAGGGTTCTTGCGTTGCTCAGATGGCATGTCGGCGATGGTGACGGCAGTGGCAGCACAGGTTAGACTTTCGCAGCAGTCCGGGTCAGGGGGTAGGGGAGAACGGGATAGGGCGTCTGCATCCGAATGTTTCCGGCCGGAGCGATAGACCACGCTAATATTATATTCTTGGAGGCGTGATGCCCATCGGCGAGGCGACCGCTTGGATCCTTCAGTGACGTCAACCAGCAGAGGGCGTGGTGGTCAGTCACGACGTCAAAGGGGCACCCGTGCACGTAAGGTCGAAATTTCTCTGTCGCCCAAATAATGACGAGGCATTCCTTTTCAGTGATGGAATAGTTGATTTCGGCTTTGCTAAGAGTTCGGCTTGCGTAGGCAAGCACGTACTCTTGGAAGCCGTCTTTCTGCTGTTCAAGAAGTAGCGCCTAGCCCGACACCACTAGCGTCGGTGTGGATCTCTGTGGGTGCCGATGGGTCGTAGTGTCGCAGAATAGGCGGCGACGTGAGGAGGCGGCGCAGTTCATTGAAAGAATCGTCACAGGTGGCAGACCAGGCTGAAAGGTCTCTAGAGCCGGCGAGGAGCTTGGTCAAAGGAGCGATGATCATCGCGAAACTGCGGACGAAGCGCCGGAAGTAAGAGCAAAGGCCTACGAAGCTTCGGAGCTCTTTCATGGTGGTCGGTTTCGGAAACGCTGAAACGGCTGTGAGTTTGTCAGGGTCAGGAAGAATGCCGTCTTTTGAAACCACGTGGCCAAGGATCGTTAGCTTTCGAGCGGCGAAATGGCACTTTTCAGATTCAGGTCAGCCCCGCGGAAGAAATACACGCGAGTACTTTCTCGAGGCGGGTTATATGGGTTGCTAAATCAGTTGAAAAGACGACAATGTCATCTAAATAACAAAGGCAAACGTTCCATTTGAGGCCTCAAAGGAGAGAGTCCGTCATTCGCTCGAAATTAGCTGGCGCGTTCCAGAGGCCCAAGGGCATGACTGTGAATTCGTAAAGCCCGTCTGGCGTGATGAAAGCTGTTTTTTCGCGATCGGCCTCTGCCATGGGTACCTGCCAGTATCGAGAGCGCAGATATAAAGGAAAGAAAAATTCGGCTCTCTGTAGGCAGTCCAAGGCATCGTCAATGCGTGGCAGCGGATAGACATCCTTGCGTGTGATTCGGTTGAGACGTCGGTAGTCCACGCAAAACCTGATGGATCCGTCCTTCTTGTTCACCAACACAGCTGGAGAGGCCCAGGGACTGCTTGTCGGTTCGATTATGCCACGTGTCAGCCATGTCGTCAACCTGTTCATTGATGGCACGGCGTTCGGTAGTTGACACACGATATGGACGCTGCCGTAATGGCGTCTCTTGACCGGTATCTATACGGTGAACAACAGATGACGCTTGACCTAAGGAAGGCTGATTGTGGTCAAACGAGGCTCGAAAAGGCTGGAGGAGCTTTATCAGCTGTTCCTGCTGCCCAGGCGCGAGGTTGCAATCAATGGACTTGCGAAATACATCCATAGGTTCATTAGCGTCAGTTGCGGGTGTAATGGCACAAGTCGGTAAAAATGGCAGGTCTGTATATATCGGGTCTTAGAAAATACGATTTAAGGTCTCGAGGCTTCCCAGACACTCGCCGCGTAGCAGGATGTACGGACAAGCAGAAACGTTGCACGCATAAAGTACCGCCGAACCATTGGAAAAGTTGATGATGGCAAACGGGAGGACGATGGCTCGGTGGTGCACACTAGCTATAGTTGGTTGGAACAGGAGCGTCGAGTCAGTGGCAGCAGGGGAAAACACAGACACTAGGATGGCGGACAACGGCGCGATGCAGACGTCAGCTGCGGCAAACACTTTCGAGGGACTGTGGTGGTCGATATCTAGGCACGGATTTGTCGACGTGAGTTCAGCACGAGCGCAGTCGACGAGGGCCTGATGGGTAGAAAGGAAATCTTATCCTAGTATGACGTCGTAAGATGAACGTGGGAGAACAACAAAGTTGACGGTGTACTGTTATGCCTGCGAGTCCACAGCGAACGTCCGTGCCTCTGAAAAAGGCAATCTGTGTCAAGGCCAGCCCGCGAGCCTGCCTGACACGAACAACTCAACGGCGTCAACACGCGGCGGCGTCTTTCTGGCGCGCACGTGCAGTTAGTCAGCTCAGCTCGCGAGCCCGTCGAGTAAACAACCGGCGCCTTCCTGTCTGGCGGGTCTGACGCAATGCCTCGCGACGTCACCCGTCCTTGGGTGCAGCCACCTGCAGCGCAGCCTCTCCAGATTCGATGAGAAAGAATGACGCGGCCCAGCGGCAACCCCATTCGAGGATTCTGACCTCCCGACCAGCGGCGCTTCTGGTTGGACATTTGGGTTGGACCCGGTGTATATAAAAGAAGCCCTGCGGCGCGTCGAGAGACCCCTTTGACAGCAGACCCATTTGAGAGTAGAGCTATGTGTTAGAGAGAAGAGCTCGGCTCTTCGCGTCTCTGTCGGCCCCAGTGCCGAATTTGTAACGCCTCTGTATATATGCTGTACATAAACCTCGTTTAACTCACCGTCGTCTCGTCCGCTCGTCTATCAGCTCTGCGCAGAAGCAGTCGCGAGCTGAGAAACCTACGCTACCAAACGGCTGGTGACCTTCCCGGCGGAGTTCGAAGCAGTGGCGCCTTCGGGACCGTGTTGGCGTCGCCGTCTTTCGAAACAGTGGTTGCAGCAGTGGTATTTCGAGGCGCCCTTCGTAACGTCGTCGGAGGCGCGCTTCGCAACAGTGGTGGCAGCGGTGGGATCGGCCGGCGTCAGCGACATCGATGCGGTGAGTGCCTGATGTTTCCCCCTCAGTTCACCAAACTACTCTAGCTCAGGTTGTAGTAGTTTAGAGAAGGGCTATGTGAAGCATTGAAGTGAGCTTTGATCGTTTCAAGCAAAGTCGAAGTGCTTTGAAACCGAAGTTAATGCGGAGGGGGTAAACACGGGAGTGTGAAAAATTGCTTGCGCATCTTGCTAGTTGACTTATAGTGGGTACGGCAAGTGAATTGTTAACAGGGGCAAACAGCAAGAGGCTAGTGTGAACGATGGAGAACCTTAAAGTGAAGGAACTCATCGAAATTTGTGAGGAACTCGGCATTACTTTGGGCCTGTGCGAAACGAAAGCGAGCGATCCTTGAGATCATGAAGGATGAGAGAGTTTCAGCTGAGGAAGTCGATGAGGCCTGGGAGGATATCAAAGCACGCCACGAGGAGGCTGAAAGGCGAGAAGCTCGCGAACGTGAAGAAGCTGAAAGCGAGAAGTCCGTGAAGAAGCTGAAAGGCGAGAACGCCGTGAGGAAGCCGAGAGACAGGAGCGCCTCGAGTTGAAACGAATAGAATTGGCAATCCTACAGTGTTCGCAGGCGCCTAGCGTAGCTTCTCCGACGATTCAGGTCAGCGGTCAGAGAATTCGCGACCAACTGCCACCGTTCGTAGTAGGCGAAGACAGGGCCCTCACGCGATCGCAAGCGCATAAGCTTTCGCAGGAGCTTGATCTTGTTCAATGCGGTGAACTCTCAAGTGACCTTGTCGGCGGGTCGACGGAACCTCAGAAAGGAAATTTTCCGCGTGAGTCATGTGAGCAGTCACGCGAGCGGCCCGTCGCCGAAGCGACCGGCGCGGTTTCCGTAGCGGGGGAAGACGACATGGCGCCATTGAGTCGGAGCGAGAGGGATGCAACGCTCTCGCCTGTAGCGGAAAGTTTGAGTGAGCTGTCGAGAGTTGATCGAGAGACGCTCATTCGAGAGCAGCGTGAGGACCTCTCGATTGAAGCGCTAGTGGAAAGCCACATGAAAGCTGCACAAGTGTTGTCGAAGGAGTACAACGACAAATCGGTGAAGAAGCGCGCTTTTGAAGTAGGAAGTCAGGTAGTGCTGCTGCGGCCGTTCACAAGGAACAAGCTTGAGATTCATTGGGAAGGGCCCGCCAAAGTAATATCGAAGCTTTCCGATACGAATTATGAAGTGAAGTTAGGAAGGCGGCCAAACAAAATTTACCACAGTGATTTGTCGAAATCATACGTTCAACGTCAAGCGGTCGTAAATCAGCTGTTGAATGCTTCAGAGGAAGAGGGAGCAGAAATTTTGACCACTAGTGATGTAATCGAAAGGGTACCGGAGGTAATCTTGGAGCAGTTGAACCTAGAGCCTAGGTTAAGTGAAGTCCAAAAGGAGGACCTGAGAGAGATTGTTTCCGAGTTTGGAGACGTGTTTTGAGACCGTCCCGGAAACACGAGGGTGATCGAACACGATATCGAGCTAACCGATGAGGAGTCAATCCGTAGCAAGCCGTATCGTTGTTCCCCTGTGCAACGTCGCAAGTGTGAGCCGCTCTTGGTACCGCATAAGTATCGTCGCCTAAAAGTGGCCGGTAACTGAGGTGGAGCATGATGCTCCAACAGCACAACTTCGACGTCCGCTAAAAAAAGGGGGGGAAAGCTCAACGCTAATGCAGACGCATTGGGCCGGGCGTTTAGTTAGTACCTCCTCCACCTTTCGGTTTCTCGCTGGCGATTCGCGGCAAAATTTTGACCTCATCATGACCTGAGCTGAGCGCTCTCGTCCAGAGTGAGCTCAAGGAGCCAACTTTATGTTCTATTCAAATTTGTTACGTTGTTGTACGTGTAAAAAAATTTGAGTTCTCATTTTAAGAGTCTTTTGTCCCACATGTGCCTCTTGATGTAGAGGGAACAAAATTCAGACAAACACGTAGCTAGGTATATATTGTACTATACTTTGTCTGGTGTTCTGTCTGGTGTTCTGTCGGGTGACCGAAGGCACTTGCTTGTGTCGTGTGTTGTCTGTTGTCGAACCGTTCTTGACAAGTTGCAGAACCATCGACAAGTGCTGAAACCAAGGATCGTCAGAAGAGACGAGCGAGGCTGGCCGGCAAGGGATGGCGACAAGCCAGTGGAGCTGGGATCCGTCCTCAAGAATGGGATGTGTTCCCGGAACAGAGTCTGGAGCTGCATTCTTCCCATGGCCCTGGAGGCAAACCTGGAGGGACCTGGCGAATGAGCGAGCGCGCCTGACATCCGAGCCACGTGGAAGCAGCTCGTCTTTCCGGCGCATTGTCTGGCGGCGGGGGTGCTGTTATACCTGCGAGTCCACAGTGAACGTCCGTGCCTCTGAAAAAGGCAATCTGTGTCAAGGCCAGCCCGCGAGCCCGCCTGACACGAACAACTCAACGGCGCCAACACGCGGCGGCGCCTTTCTAACGCGCACGTGCAGTAAGTCAGCTCAGCTCGCGAGCCCGTCGAGTAAACAACCGGCGCCTTCCTGTCTGGCGGGTCTGATGCAATGCCTCGCGACGTCACTCGTCCTTGGGTGCAGCCACCTGCAGCGCAGCCTCTCCAGATTCGATGAGAAAGAATGACGCGGCCCAGCGGCAACCCCATTCGAGGATTCTGACCTCCCGACCAGCGGCGCTTCTGGTTGGACATTTGGGTTGGACCCGGTGCATATAAAAGAAGCCCTGCGGCGCGTCGAGAGACACCTTTGACAGCAGACCCATCTGAGAGTAGAGCTATGTGTTATAGAGAAGAGCTCGACTCTTCGCGTCTCTGTCAGCCCCAGTGCCGAATTTGTAACGCCTTTGTATATATGCTGTACATAAACCTTGTTTAACTCACCGTCGTCTCGTCCGCTCGTCTATCAGCTCTGCGCAGAAGCGGTCGTGAGCTGAGAAACCTACGCTACCCAACGGCTGGTGACCTTCCCGGCGGAGTTCGAAGCAGTGGCGCCTTCGGGACCGTGTTGGCGTCGCCGTCTTTCGAAACAGTGGTTGCAGCAGTGGGATTTCGAGGCGCCCTTCGTAACGTCGTCGGAAGCGCGCTTCGCAACAGTACCAAACATCTTGAATAAGAACGCGTGCTGTGCACTGAGCCGTCGGCGCGATGAAATGGGAGGTGGCTGTACGCAGAGCAAGATTCGTAAGCGGCGTTGTAACTTTTCTCAAATCACGACACAGTTTTTCACTAATTACAGAAACGACGGCGCCTGTGTCGACAAGTGCGCGTACAGCAACACCTTCTACTAGCACATCAATTTCGTTGGGCGGACAAAGAGGAGGTCTTGGAGAGTTCGACGACGATGCAGTTCTTGCCTCCGGAACTGCGGCTGTCAGTTTTCCTCTCGAGCAGGGCTTGTGCGCCGAAGCATCGGGGAGACAGTTTGGCGACGGGGTGGTAATTACCGGCGAGAATCGACAGGGCGTCGTAGGGACAATGAGTCGGTGATAGGAGAAGATGGTCGCTGGGGATTCTGGGTAGCCTGGTAATTTGCGGAATTCCCATGGTCTGGAGGCTGGAAGTTGTGACGGCGACAGTAGCGTGCTATATGTCCCACGAAACCGCATGCAAAAAAGATGGGTCGATTATCCAAGGTGCGCCATTGGTTAACGACAGAAGGTGCAGGGGGCAAAACAGGATGGGGTGCCGTGTATGTAGGCAGCGTCGTAGGGTAGGAGGACCCAGTGCCCCGGTATGCGCCAGAGATAGGTGGGGCTGGGGGTCTAGCAACGACGGCAGCGTAGGTCAGCGGCGTAGGGACAGATGTTTGATGGAGGCAGTGCCTGCGTGACCTGTGTCTCAATGACCTGGCGTAGACGTGGGTCTAACGAGGTCGCTGGCTCGGATGCTTCGGCCACAAGAGAAAGCTGACGCGCAACTTCTTCACGAATGAATTGTTTGATGCGGGGCATTAAGACGGTGTGATCAGCAGCGACGTCGTGCACGAGGGCGGAAACTTCAGCCGTATCTTCAGCGGCCCTGCGCGTCGAGACACGCTGCTTACGCAACTCGTCGTACTCCTGACAGAGCTGGACAACATCGGTGACGGTCTGTGGTCTGTGGATTCCTATAGCAACGAGCATCTGGAAGGTATCAGCGTCAACTCCTTTGATGATGTGCTTGATTTTGTCGCGTTCGGTTAGAGATTCATTGACGCGCTTGCAAGAGACAAGACATCTTCAATGTAATTTGTAAAGGTCTCGTCTCTGCGCTGGACTCGACTACGGAGACGATGTTCCGTGCGAAGCCGGCGCACGGCGGGATGGCCGAAGACCGTGGCGTTGGTGGTCTTGAAGGCGCACCAGTTTGTGATGTCACCTTCGTGGTTCTTGAACCAGAGGCTGGCGACATCAGCGAGGTAAAAGCGCACGTTTGTGAGCTGGTCGCAGGCGTTCCACTAGTTGGAAGCGCTTGCGATTTCGTACTCGACGAGCCACTCCTCGACGTCTTGTTCGTCGTTGCCGCGAAAAATTGGTGGGTCGCGCTGCCGAGGCACGCCAGTACAGTACACTGTCGTTGGTAAGGCAGCTTGAGAAGGGCCAGGAGCAGTCATGGTAAACGGTGAGGGTAGCGTCCTATTGCGAAGTTCCAGGTTGATGGGAACCCTGGCTCCTCCACCATTTAAAATAGAGGTGTTGTACGTCGAGAAAGGTTGAAACGCAGCTTGCTAAATGTGCTTTATCAGGCAGGTCTTGCTAATGGCGAGCGGCGTGCTACTACTACAGCCACCAATCATCATCGTCTTCTTCATTACCAGCATAGCGTCCGTTAATCAGATTCATTACAATATATATATATATATATATATATATATATATATATATATATATATATATATATATATATATATATATATTACGCGTGTGTGTGTTAGGAGCAGTTGTGTTGTGATTATTCTGCTCATATTGCCCACATGTAGCAATGTTCCAACTCCTGCTCGGGCTCGAGTGGCGCCAGCGGCCTTTCTTTCTAAATAAATAAATAGGAAAACCTATATCGTGGTTTTGCCACGTAAAAGTCCTAAATATTTATTTATTTACTAATTTCACAACTATAATGGCCCGGAAATGTTATAGAAGAGACTGGGTGACAGTAAATGCAATAATGAAGGGAAAAGGAGAGCGAGAAAAGAAAATCGTCGCTAGCTAAGAGTACACGCAGCTTTCAACAGCAGCATTCAAGCAGTGGCGCTGGTTTGGAGATTTGGACAAGTATTGTGATTATCGCTTTTTAGTCAGCGAAAACGGTGACAGTGACGCACGGTGGTATGACATTACAATGATTTTCATTGGCAGGCTATTCTAAGTGATTATTGGTATCGTCGCGCCATCTCTTCAGTTCGCTCCAACGAGCCCCTAGCCCCTAGCTGGATGCTACAGTCGCCAGCAATAGATGGCGCCTCAGTTATGTTAATGCTGCTGTTAGGAGAACATTTGTGGTAATTTTTTCGTATTTACTGATAACGAGTGTCCAATCACTGTTTTCTTCTCCAATGCAGCATATTGGACTATGCTAAAATAGATTCTTAGAAACATAAGTCACACATTGGCATGTATTCTGTGATTTGAGCATGTGTTTCATGAATAAAGCGTAATAAAACGAATATATTATTAAATTTATTGCTTGCCATTGTTTACTGCCTATGTTGCGCGTGTGTGTGTGTGTGTGTGTGTGTGTGTGTGTGTGTGTGTGTGTGTGTGTGTGTGTGTGTGTGTGTGTGTGTGTGTGTGTGTGTGTGTGTGTGTGTGTGTGTGTGTGTGTGTGTGTGTGTGTGTGTGTGTGTTCTTTTTTGTCCCCCTATACAAGAACAAAATAATTTCAAATAAAAAATGGGTGGCTCGCCCCACCAGAAGGTATTATGGCTTTTGGGTGAACCAAAATCACTATGGCTGGGTCCTACCCCAACATAGTGGACAGGGGTGTACGGTAAACAGGGGTGGTAGATTGGACACGTGTTCGTTTTGAAATTGGTCTGCCGTCCGTAGATTACCTGCCCTATCACGGTACTCGAAAACACCCTTCTGCCAAGGCATCACTTCGCAGTCGAAGATATGTCCCGCAATTAGAAACTGAATCACAGTTATGTCATTGCCACACACTGTATTTCGCTTCGCCTCTTTATTCGCAAATGGGCAGCTAGTCTTGAACCACATCCAGAATAAGTTTACGGAGCTGATTGAGTTTCCCAGAATTTCCTTTTCACACTGATGGGTCCGTCTCGTCCAGCAGCTCATCAGGTGCCGCTGTAATTCCGGCTACAGCAATGACAATCAAGTTTAAGTTGTCGCATATGACTGCATCTATGGCATCAGAGCTTGCTGCTATAAGGGCTGCTTTACAATATCTCGTTCAAGAACGTCCAGGAAAATGGGTCATATTGTGCGATTCGAAGGCAGCGCTTCAGAGTTTGCAGTCTGCCATGCGTAGGAGGAGTCATGACCAATTGGTACAAGAAATAAGACATTGCAATCATGAAGCTCTAGCACGAGGGCATGATATTATATATCAATGGCTGCCTGGACATATCGTTATTACCGGAAATCAATTAGCCGATGATGCTGCCCGCTCAGCCCATGAAGAAACCCGTGTAGTCCCGATTCCTCTATCAAGGATTGATGCAGCAAGACAACTTTACCTGCTGGCTCGAGATCTCACACGCACGTTCTGGTCGTCTACCAGATTCCAAAGGTGTCAATTTTATGAACTGGATCCTTCGCTCAAGCTAAAGCGGCCTTCACAACTTTCCCGCTCCGATGCGACACTGTTATGCCGCCTTTGGTTGGGTGTTGCATTTACAAAGGTGTACTCCTTTCGCATTGGTATGGCAGACACTCCTACATGCGACTACTGCGGAGCTGAAGAGACCATCGAACACGTCCTGTGCAGCTGCGCTTGCTACGACACACAGCGATGCCCGCTCCGGATGGTTTTGAATCAACTTGACCCCGGACCATTTTGTGTGCAGAAGATACTAGGACCTTGGGCATCTGCCTCAGTTGCGCAGAAAGCAACTAAAGCACTGCTACTTTACCTAAAGTCAACAAACCTGAGCGACCGCCTATAGACTGTGTGTGCTCCCCGAGTGTGCTCGTGATTGTGTGCACCTTCTCATCTTCCTGCAACCTCTTTTCTCCCCTTTATCCCTTCCCCAGTGCAGGGTAGCAAACCGGATGTGCGTCTGGTTAACCTCCCTGCCTTTCCTTGCATTTTTATCTCTCTCTTTCTCTCTCTCTCCTTTTCACGTGAGTGAAGGAGGCTGGAATTCTTGGTCATTGGAGGCAGCTGAAAAATTGTAACGATGTCTGTCACATCTAGAAATTTTCATGACGTGAACAGCCAAGTGTGAATACAGTCGAACCCCCTTATAGTAGTACTCAATCAACGCAAAAATTTCAGCGTTATAACCAATAATTGCTCGTAAATGAATTCAACGAAAAAATCAAAATAAGGATACTGCAGGCTTATGCGAAGAAAACTATAATATTTGAGCAATACTTTTTTACACACCACTTGGTTTAAGACTTGCTGCGCAGAAGACAGAACAAAAAAAAAACAGGATAGAGCGTACAAAGCAGGCAGGACGTTACACTCTATTTTTTCTTTAGTTCTTTCTTCCTTACTTTCCTTCTTCCTTACTTAATTACTTACTTAATTACTTACTTACTTTCTTTCTTTTTTGTGCTTGCGCAGCCAGTCTAGATTTGGATAATATCGGATGGCATACGCCAACAGACGTCACTGATAAAGATGACAAAACGACCGATTTTTCGAACATGCTTGAAAGTTCTAATGCCTTCATGGGACCACCACAAACCCCATAGAGTCCACGTATGACCACGTCTGTAGTTTCAAACGCTAAACCTCTCCCAACTCTCATCTTTTAATTTATATTGCATTTCCGGAAGGCAATACCAGAAATGAACGCCACTCCCACGCTGACACTAATTTTTAAAGTTTGCTTTGCCGCAGTATTTGGAAGTCTTGCGGCAAAGCATCCTAAATATTCTAAAGGGGGGGAGGGGTTGGAAGAAGTTGGGCATGTGGGTAGGGGCTCGGCTGCTTGAATTTCTCGTTTCCTTCTGGGTGAACTTTATTAGGTCCTTAAGAACGTAGATGACGTTAGAAAGTTACTAATCCAATTTTTTGTCACAACGTGCATCTAACATGCTGATTTTTCTTCCTGCGTTTGAAAAACTTTCGCGACAAATGAGGTGAAACCACGCGACTAAGGGTCATGCTTTGCCTCACTGCGGCAGGCTCAAGTGTGCTTAAAGCGGAAGAACTGGCGCTCAGACCACGAACTCATCGCATATCGAGGATGAATACGCTTGTTGGAAGTAAGCGACCGTCGAAAATGACGCACTGGGCCGTAGAAAACGCCGCAATCCGATGCCGCAAAAGTTCATTTTGCAATAATCAGCGGGTCATAGAGACTACTTGCTAGGCAACGCTACAGATCGCATGAGTAGCCTGTTAAACGGACGCGTTAATTCGTAAGTTCCCGATGGTACAGCATACAATAGCAGGCAGCATTTTCAGGTTTCTAAGATCAAGTGAAAATACAGTCAAACCTTCATATATCGAACTCACATAAAAGCTAGGGTCAGTTCGATGTATCGTGCCATTCGACGTTGAATTTTCACAGGACTTGACATATTTCCTAACGCCAGCTCTTATTCTCCCCTCGTCACCCTCTGCTTCACTCTCACAGGCCGGGCGCCCAAGCTCCGGTGTCGTTATTGGCCATCACAGCAGTCATTTTTTTTACATCATCTTGAAGTATCTGCACCGCAAGCAGTAAAACTACACTATATAGATCAGCAAGAGACCAATAATAAAATTACGGAGTTTTTACCTGAAAAAATCGCCATGTGGTTATAAGGCATGTCATAAACAGGTGACTACAAATTAACTTTTGTCATTCGGGTCTGCTGATTCTAAATATATATGTGATGTTTTCTACCTTCCTTCCTTACTTCCTTTCTTACCTTTTCTTCTTTTTATTTTATCCTTTGTTGAAACACGATCACCGTGGCCGGCACTGATGTATAGCAGGATGCATGTAAACAATAGCCTGCATGATGAAGCACTTTCGTTGTTGCTTCATTAATACGTACCGGGGCAAAGGTCATCGCCACTAACTGTCTAAGTGTGCAACAGACGAAGATTGCATTGGCGTGTTTGAGTCACGTGCATCAAAGACCAAGTCTTTATTACAGACACGCATACAGAAATGAGTAAAAGGGAAATACTGAAGAGACAATTTTAATGCATCATTTTACGTGCAATCGACTTGCGGAACGACATTCCCGACGACCTGGTTGCTGAACGTAACGAACAGAAACTTATTGGCCACCTAAACATTCATTTCTGTTTGTCTGCACTTGTTACTTGCTGTTTCTTGCGCTATTTTTAGCGATGCAGAAGTGTGAGCAAAAAGCCGCAGCCTTCATAACTATCCCCTCTTTGACATGATATGACAGGGAGACAGGTCAGCGAAACACAGTAAAGTAATAATAAAAAAGCCACAAAGAACATGAATTTGGAACATCATTAAAAAGCTTAAAATAGAAACTGCTGATACTTGTATCAGCTGCAATTACGTATATAAGATATGCCGTAAAACTGTCGGCAAAAAAAAAACAGCCTATTTACGGAGTGAATGATGAGGAGTGGGGCGAAGCGTCCGTCAGCGCGTCTGTGCTTCCGTCCATCGGTCCGTCCGCTCGTTCTTGCTTCCGTCCATGCGCGAGACCATCCGTGCGTCCATCCATGCGTCCGTCCATCTGTCCGTCCGTTCATGCGTCCATCCGTCCACGTGTCCGGTCATCTGCATGTCCACCTTCTTGTCTGTCTGTCCGTCCGTCCATGCGTCCATCTAGTGAACACTCCAAGTACCACCATCTCGCATCTCGCATCCCCTGTGGCAGATATCCGCTCCGCGCGTCCATCCATCCGTCCGTTCATCCATCCGTCATCCATCGTTTGTCTGTCTGTCCGTTCACGCGTTCGTCCATGCATCCGTCTAATGAACACTCAAGGTACCGCCATCTCCCATCTCACATCCCCTGTGGCACATATCCGCTCTAGAACGGGTATGTGCCACGGGTGGCTCCATACATCAACGAAGAATGGACAGACCCACGCCCTAAGGAGCTTCACCCCTAAAAATAAAGAAAGGCGAGCAATGGCAATAACAACGCAACATGGTATAATAGAAATTATTAATAAATATGAAAGTTCTAACGTTCCCTCCTCACGAGTCACGACAATGACAAGCCTCCACGAAACGAGACAGGATTCAGTTCTCATGTCAGAAGTCGTAATTTCATTGCGCTATTCTTCAAAGCAACCTAGCACTGGCGAATCAATTGCACATTGAATTAGATGACCGAAAGCAAAATATCACTCGTGCACGTCCATGTCCATACTTCTGTGCTCCAATCTACGCCGCAGAACGTTTTCCGTTGAACTTCACCACACATTCCCGAGCAGGAGCGAGCTCAGCTTGGTAGCCCAGGCGCACACAACTAGCTCTTTCACGCATTCCCACACCACACACTACGTTAGCAATCGTTGATAAAATCTACTTTCATCATCTGTACGAAGCCGGACAGTCTGATGGCACCCAGGGCGCCCAAGTTCCTCCGTGGTTTTCAGGAAAGCTCCTAGGATCGTGGGTATTGTTGTTCCGCACTGGCAGGGCCGCTTCGCCGAACACGTCTAACCGCTTCTTAAGCAATGCAACCACCTGTTTGGAAGATGGAAGACGTTTGAAAATAACAGTATGAAAATGTAACATCGTACTCTAATTTTCGTACGACCTGTTTATATAGACTCATAGATTCATGTGAACACAAAAGAGTTATGCATTGTATTTCGTTCATTTAGAAACTTCATTAAAACGCCAATGCGCTTTCGTGTGGCGTGTCGCTCAGGCGACGTATTATATAGTGCATATGTGGTCACTGTATATATCGTAACCGCGACCCACCACCTGCAGCAGCAAGACTAGCGATAAACCAGGTAAGCAATATAAAACCCTCTTGAAGGCTATACACTTGGTTCTCAATGAACCAGTAGCATAATAAGCTAGCACGAAGGAAGGAAACACTTTATCCTGCGCTCTTTCCTGTATTTGTTTGTTTGTTTGCTTGTTTGCTTGTTTGCTTGTTTGCTTGTTTGCTTGTTTGCTTGTTTGCTTGTTTGCTTGTTTGCTTGTTTGCTTGTTTGCTTGTTTGCTTGTTTGTTTGCTTGTTTGCTTGTTTGTTTGCTTGTTTGTTTGTTTGTTTGTTTGTTTGTTTGTTTGTTTGTTTGTTTGTTTGTTTGTTTGTTTGTTTGTTTGTTTGTTTGTTTTACTAAGTGTCTTCGAAGTGACCAGCCTCATGCAAATTGACAGTGAGTCATTATCCAGACTTTGTACGCATGCAAATCTTCGCGTTCTGCAACGCGCAGTTCGGACCTAATACGTCACTAAGTAACCTGACTATCCTCCTTTACCCGAACTTGTGACCATTCGCCAGCAGGTTGTGCATCTTCAAAAGCAAAATGAATTCCTAACAAAGCAGCTCGCACTCTTAACTAAGCAACTTGCTCCCCAACAACAAGGTTCTGCAAAGCCCCTCGGTACCGCCGCCCCTGTCCAGGCGGCTACGCCGGCAACCTCCAAGCCTAGCTCTCACGCTACGCGCACTCCGAATAACCCTCCGGCTCCATTAGCCGACGCACCTACTCCGGAAGCTCCGATAGCTACTGCAGCACCTCAAGATCCCTTGCCGACTAACCCTATTCATCCCAGTGAAGAACGCGCCACTCGCATGGAGGATTGCCTTACGCGCGTCGAATCGTCGACCAGTCACCTCACTTATAACTTCTCCGTCCAACGCATAGTAGTAGAGGTCACTCAGACCATTCAAGCCTGGGCAATCACTCAGTTTCAACCCAAAGAATCGCATTCGCGCTCCTCTTCGGTTTACAGTACGTACACGTTCAGCTCCCCGACGTCGTCGCAAGGTGGCTACCCCCAACTCGCCGTCATACAATATGGCCTCCGTACCCCTCCCTGCCTCTGAAGGCTCTGAGAAAGACATGGTGGGTGAAGTATAAAACCTAGGATATTCATGACGGCTACAGACCGTAAATCTCTTTCGAGTTTGTGATCGACATTCGAGATCATACAGTGGAACTCTAGAGGGTTTGAGAACAGGTGAAAGCCTTTCCTTCTTCCTCCACTCACTTGGCTCTCAGCCGGCCGTGTTGGCACTTCAAGAATCTGGCGCGACACCAACTCTTTCTGAATACTGCTCCTATGTGAGAAGCACCACTGCATGCCCTCTTGTGCTTAAGGCGTACACGGCGATACAGGTCGATCTCGATCTGGATCTCCCATACGACTATTGTATGATTTCAGTGATGTATCAACGGAGAGGCCAACCATTATTTCACCTAATAAACGTGTATTGCCCCCCTCGTCTTGCGAGGGCCTCCTTTACGAATCTGTTTCATAGGGCGCTGCACACGGCAGACCATCAACTTCTGGTGATTTTCGGGGACTTCAACCCCCCAGCACTCACTGGGGTTACCACTATGAGAAGGCCCGGGGAAGAGAACTCAAGGAGCCCATCTCTTCGCTTAGCCTCACGCTGCTTACCGATCCGGCACAGCCCACGCGTTCCGGCAATTCGGTCGCATGTGACACATGCCCTGACCTCTCCCTGGCTCATAACATTCGCCATGCTACTTGGGAAAACTTGGGCGAGACTTTGGGAAGTGACCACTTTTTGCTTCGCATTTACTTCACACCGCGGCAGAAATAGTGCCATTACTGGGGCCTGGCCCGTCTCACTGACTGGACTAGATTTAGAATGCAGTCATTTCCTATAATCCCCAGCTCGGGCAAACACGCAACGTGGGCGTCCAGCGTCCTTCATAAGCAGCGGGCAAACACTCGCACCTCTAAATTGACTAATTCACTAAATTGATTAAAACCGCTAATTTGACTCCTGCAATCAACCCACACCTCTTACATATCTGGAACGCTCGCCGCGGGCTTATAAAGCGCTGGAAACGTAACAAACTCAATCGAAAACTTTACGCTCGCATTGAGGCGCTCACTGCAGAGGCTACCGCATACTGTGCGGAGCTTGCCGATTCAAATTGGGCTGACACCTGCATGAAGGCTGCGAACGAGATGAGCCCAAAGGGCACCTGGTGGCTAATTCGTAGCCTTCTGGATCCCTCCAGCACTCAGGCAGAAACGCAACGCCAGCTTTACCGTGCTCTGCATGCCTATCAGGGCACTACAGATGAACTCGCGCGAAAATTGTGCGACCGATACATCTGTCGTACAACTGACCCCATAGGCCCAGAATATACGTGTTCCGGCACCCCTAACGCCGAGCTCGATGCGCCATACGCGCTTTCAGATTTATGGGCTGCACTGGCGAAAACGCGACGAGGCACGGCCCCTATGCGGGATGGCATCACAGTGTCGCTTGTGGTTAACCTTCCCGACGAGGCACACCACTCGCTACTCCACCTGAGAAACTTGATATGATATAGCTCCCCGTTCTCATCGGAATGGACGACATCACTCGTCACAATCATACCCAAATCGGGCAAACCTAGTATCGAGGCACTGAGACCAATCTCACTAACTTTCTGCGCCGGAAAGCTCATAGAAAATATGGTCCGCGAACGCCTTTCTGTCTACCTGGAGGCCAGGGAGACCTTTACTGACACGATGTTTGGCTTTCGCTCACATCTGTCGGCACAGGGCATCCTGTTCCAGCTTCACCAAGACATCGTAGAACCGACCACTATGCGCTGTAACAATAAAGCCGAGCTCGCACTTGATCTTAGAGGAGCTTTTGATAACGTCAAACACAGTAGTATTCTTTCTGGCCTCTCTACCACAAACTGTGGCTAGAAGACTTTCAATTACATTCGAGCCTTTCTCTCTCATCGCGCCGCTTTCATGCACCTCGATTCTATCGAACATGGCCAGTACCTATTAGTCACACGGGGTACACCCCAAGGTGCAGTCCTGTCACCCCTACTCTTTAACCTGGACAAGAAGAACCTCCCCTCCCTTCTGCGTGAGGTCGAGGGAATACATCACGCACTCTATGCCGATGATACTACAATTTGGACCAACACCGGCTCCCCAGCACAAATCGTAGAGCGCCTACAAAAGGCTTCCTTTCTGGTGAACGCCTACGCTGCTTCGTGTGCCCTAGAGTGCTCTCCAGCTAAATCGCCTATTCTCTCGGTATCCGACTTACCTCCACCCCAGGTTTTCTTCCGTCTGGTCCCGTTTCATCAGTCGAGAAAGTTCGAGTTCTTTGGCTCCACATCACTTCATCTTTGGATCCCAAGGACACAATAGCGAGCCTCCGACGCACCAGTGAACAGGTGAGCTGTATGATACGGCGGGTATCTACCAATCACGGCTACCTCCGTGGGACCCAGTCCATGCGGTTGGCCCATACGTTTGTGACCAGTCGCGTCTTGTACGCCTCACTTTACCTTCGCCTACGTCGTCACCACGAGCACCAGCTGGACGTCCTCCTTCGTCCAGTACACAAACGCGCACTCGACTTTCCCATTGCTACCTCCAACAGCCGATTCGCGGCACTAGGAGTACATAATTCTTTTGCAGAGCTGCGGGAAGCCATTGTGTTAGCCAAATTAATCGTCTGTCGCAGACTCCCTCAGAGTGACGTCTACTACACAGGCTCGGCCTCAATGCGATCTCTGATGAAGACACTCCGACGCCCATACCGGAGCTTTAGTGGCAAAAACTATGAGTAGAACCACTCCCCCGCAACATGAACCCAGAGCTACATCCCGGCCATAGACTAGCACGCTCCGCGGCCCTTCAGGCCCGACACTCCGACCGCCCTGGCGTTTTCAACGTTAACGTCTTGGGCCCGTCCCCCGCAGGTCACTTCACGGCCGCCGTGATCACAGAGAGAAAACACGTTGATGGCCTCTCCTTTAGCGCCAACATTATGACGCAAGCTGAGGAGGTTGCCATTGCTTTGGCCGCCTCGCATCCCACCTCACGAATCATCCTGACGGACTCGCGCTCAGCCTGTTCCCAATACCTTCAGGGTACCATCGCCCCGCTGGCAGCTCACCTACATCGGGCAGCCTCTTGGCGCTTTAACCCTCACCCCATTCGTATAGTATGGACCCCGGGTCATTCGGGCCTGCCCGGCAACGAGGCGGCGAACGCCGCTGCTCCTCCATGGCATCCGGGCCGTTGCCCCTCCATGTCCCGAGTCGGAGTCTGGCAATACGAATATAACGCAATTTAGCGAAATTCTTGCCTATTACCTGGCTTCGCGCCACCTGTACCCGAACCCGGCCAGTTGTCTGGAGAAAGCGGACGAGCGAATACTACGCCGCCTCCAGACAAACACCTATCTCAGTCCGGTGGTCGCCAGGCATCTTTTGCCGGAAATCAGTGGCACCTGCTCGACCTGCCAGGTCCTGGCAGACACCTACCACATCGTCGCTTCGTTCCCTACTAACCTCCTTTATTTTTCACCCTTTTTCCTCATCCCAACTAGAGAGGCTTGGGAGGAGTACCTTCTCGGCTGCTCGACCTTGGATGCTCAACGCTCCTTGGTGAGGCGCGCTCCAGCAGCGGCCAACTCCATTGGCATCCCGGAATAGGGTCTTGCCACTCACTCATGCAATGTGCTGCAACTCTCTGGTACATTTTCTGTAATAAAATGTTTCTACCACCACCAACTGTATTATTTTGTTTGTTTGTTTGTTTGTTTGTTTGTTTGTTTGTTTGTTTGTTTGTTTGTTTGTTTGTTTGTTTGTTTGTTTGTTTGTTTGTTTGTTTGTTTTACGAAGTTCCTTCGAAGTGACCAGCCTCATGCAAATTTACAGTGAGCCATTATTCAGGCGTTGTACGCGTGCAAAGCTTCGAGTTCTGCAACGCGCAATTCGGACCTAATACGTCACTAAGTAACCTGACTATACACTCATTACTCATATTCCAAGCATATAGAAATTTTGCCGAGCACCTTGATGTTTGCTATGCATTTTCATTGTGTGCGACAGAGTATACATACATACATACATACATACATACATACATACATACATACATACATACATACATACATACATACATACATACATACATACATACATACATACATACATACATACATACATACATACATACATACATACATACATACATACATACATACATACATACATACATACATACATACATACATACATACATACATACATACATACATACATACATACATACATACATACATACATACATACATACATACATACATACATACATACATACATACATACATACATACATACATACATACATACATACATACATACATACATACATACATACATACATACATACATACATACATACATACATACATACATACATACATACATACATACATTCTACTGTCTGTGAATGCTGAACTTACTTTACCACTTTGCGTTTGTTAACAGATGAACGTATAGTAATAAGAACCGCTTACACTTGGAAGCTTGCTGGCCAAGTTGTTCATCTCACAGGGGTCGGCAACCAGATCGAACAGGTAGATCGATGTAGAAGACGAAAAGTTTATCGTTCCTTGCTTGCCACATGTAAGCGTTGCCTTTCGTCTCCAACTCTTGGGAAAATTCAGGTCGTGCGTTTTGTAAAACTCCTTGAGAACGCCGGCCACCGTCGACTGGGCGACCAAGGAGTCGAGGTCGTTGCGCGGACGGCTTCCTCCCGGTACGCTGTAGCGATCAGAGAACGTGCCGGTGCCGTCTAGCAACAATTTGTACCGAGAGTGCCGCAGCGCCGCTGATTTGGTGTACTTGTAGTCGTAGTTGTAAAGTAACTCGACGCGAGGCGAAGGCAGACCATGGGACAAATGCCGCCACATGTTGTGCCCATCCAATCCCACCATCTTCGCAGCGTTACCTCCTGAAAAAAGAAAGCGGTTGATGGAATGACGAACACTTCCCCGCTAAAGTGAATACGGAAGTTATGTAATCGCTCAACACCACGAGTGCCACCGTCAAAATCAGCACTATGTTTGAGGGGGGAAATACTTAAGAAATGGTAGTTGCATTGAATATCCAGTCTCTAAAAAATACCAAGATATCTCTGAACCACTGGTGGTGGTGGTGGCACTGGCAACTTCAAAAATCCAGATGTTTTCTCGAGCTCTGACGATGTTTTCTTATCGCATGAATTGACTGCGACTGTCGCAAGAATTTTACAGCGAAAGCTATCAAGAGGTTACAACTCGGGTCTCGCGCAGCGGTGTTTGTAACGACATCGCACAGAATTAGCAAAAAAAACCTAGTACTAATCATGAAACAGTGGGGCTCGAACCCGGGTCCACCAGGTGCCCGCCCAGAATTCTACCACTGAGCTACACCGGTATTTTTTTTCATGGTATTTATTAAAGTACTTGGGCAATAAAGACAAAATCAAGCGAACAAAAGTACAATCAAATCGCGAAAGTAAACGTTCAAGCGTTACTCATAAACACTAAATGGCTAACACAGCGCGAGTTCCTCACATGGAGAGTTCTTCACATCGTGTTATACAAACAAAAAAGGGGTGAGGTCAAACAGTTCTTTAAGACGGAGTACCAGTCCGGTCTAAACTCTAGCTCGTCGTAAATGTTTTTTAGGTGGATAGCCATTTGAATGAAGTGTGAGCTTGAAGAGGTGGTGGGCTCTGCATTTCGGTCTTGCATTCGTGTCTTCCACAAGCTGTGCAAACCCATGAAGAAAAACATATCATATGGTACTTCATCAAGCGTTGCTGGTAGAAGATAACGTATTGTGTGAAAATTAATGACGAAACGTTTTTTCACTGCTCACTGAAAGACATCCCAAAATAGTATGGCATCTTTGCAGCTAACAAAGCAATGTTCAATCATTTCCGGCACATCACATAGACGGCAGCTAACAGACGCAATGAAGATACCTTTTCTTTCTAACCATGTGTTTACCGCCAATGTTTCAGAGTGGAGTTTATAGAAGAATGCTTTTGAATTCGTTGGAATGTACATTTTGCGCACTCGCTTCAACACATCGTGACCTGGAAGATTGGAGTACAGTGAACAGTACAATGGAGGTGGGAAGAGTGTACTCAGTAGGTCTTTATGCAGCACCTTGCGCGATACTGTGTACAGGTATTCTACAGAAAAGCGAGCTTTAAGGAACTGAACTGCGAGGTAAACTTCCTGCATGAATCCCCACAAGCAAGGGCGTTCGGAGAAGTTGGATGAAACAATTAAATCTGGTAACGAATCAACAAGTGCAACCTGCAAGAAGGAACAGATTACAGGATGGGAATTGTCTCGAAAAAAGAAGAATCGGGACATTATTTGCCATAGATAAAGGTGTTTTAGTCCTAACCCACCCTCACTAACTGGCTTGAATATATTGTCAGGACGCATGGGCTCAAAAGTCGAAGACCATATGAAAGTAGCGAAAATCCGATGAAAGCGTTGTATATAGAATCTTGCGCAATGAATAAGTTGCAATAGATAGTAAAGCTTTGTCGCTAAGAAAGTATTGCAAGCTTCAGCTCTCCCAAATATCGAAAGTCGATAGGGAACAAATGTCTGGGCCTGTCGTTCAAGCTTAGGGACGCGTTCCTTCCAGTAATGCGCACTGAATCTATATGCATGCAATGGTACACCGAGGTATGTTGGAGGAGTTCTTGTCCGATTAATCCCTGCAAAGTGTTTCGGTGTGCTACCCCACAAGCCAAACCACAGTCCTAAACTTTTAGAGGCATTCAAACGAGCTCCTGATACTACGCCAAACTTTTCAATAGTATATACCACATTTTCGACACTTGGTTTATCTGTGCAAAAGAATGCGACATCGTCTGCATAAGCCAATACTTTAACCTCACTGCCTAGTAATCTAAAGCCACGAATGCAACTCGACTGTATTATGCTTAAGCACAGTGGTTCTAGAAAAATTGCAAATAAAAGAGGTGACATCGGGCATCCCTGTTTCACAGAAGAGCGAATAGAAACTGGCTCGGAGAGTTGACCATTAACTATCAGACGAGTTGAGCATTCATTATAGCATAATTTAACGCCTTTAAGAACAACTTTGCCAACATTAGCTTGTTCGAGAAGAGAAAAAAGGAAGGAATGACGAACATGATCAAAAGCTTTTGCATGGTCTACCTGTAGCATTGCAAGATGTTTTTGAGAACCATGACAGTATTGAAGCACTGTTCGAGCCACATGTATATTGGTTTGTATGGATCGACATCTGATCTCACATGTCTGATGAGACCCAATGAGGATCAACATAGCAAATTGCAACCTATTTGCTAATACTTTTGCGAAAATTTTGTAGTCCACGTTTGACAGCGATATTGTTCTGCAGCCCTCGACGAAGCGAAGTTTTTCCTTGTCAGTTGTTTTCGGTATTAACACAGTGTGACTTTTGCAAAAAGATTGTGGGAGTGTATCCATGTCATAACTCATCTGAAAAATATTCAGCAATATAAGAGCAAGTGTTTTCTTGAAAGCTTTGTGAAATTCGCCTGAGATGCCATCAGGGCCTGGTGTTTTCAATAAAGGCAAGTTGTCGATTGCTTGCTCGATTTCCTGTATAATAATAGGCCCATTAATGACTGCACAATCATTGTCCTTCAAGGGGTTCACAAGAGAAACAAAACTAGCCTTGAGGTGAGCGTCAAGATCATCAGGGGGAGAGCTAAATAAGCTGTTATAGTACGTTTCGAACGCCAAAGTAATGTCTCCGTTATCTTTTATGAGCACATCGTTAAAGTACAAGTCTGGAATAACTTTAGAAATCGCATGGCGTTGCTCATCAAGTAAAGCTTGGCGCGTCGGTTGCTAAGAATTTAAAGTGCGCTGGTTCCGAGACCTAATACGTGCCCCTTGGTAGCGAGCAGCATCATATCTCTGTAGTTGGCACTTAATATTCTCAATGTCTTTGATGTACTTTCCCGGCATTTCGCATTCCATCTCATAAAGATTGCAAAGACTTTTAACAAGTATCTTTTCATCATTCTTTCTATAGAAAGACTTAACAGCCCCAATTTCTAAAGCTATAGCACAAACTTCTTGTTCAAGAAGCTCCCAAGCAGCGAAGATATGAAAACCAATCGAAAAAGATTGCCTCAATGCCATCTGAACGCGATTCATGAATTCCTGATCACAGAGGAGCTTCGCATTCATTTTCCAAAGGGCCCACTGGGGACGGAATTGCTTGTAATGATTTTAACCAATTTGCGCTATGACTATACAATGGTCTGAGAATGATACAGCTTCGGTGCTGCAGGAAATTTTACGAGATAGGAGTGATGAGAACACGTAAATCCGGTCAAAGCGAGCATGAGAACTGCCTTGTACTCTTGTATATGCTGTTGCCCGATTCGAGACCCCGATGTCAATTAGTCCTGCATTATCTACAATACCGGATAAAAGCTCACCACTCCTGTCTCTCTTTCCAGACGAATTAAAACGATCAATAGCTCCACATACGCAGTTGAAATCTCCCGTAAGTACCGTGCATCTGTCGACGTCAATTAAATTACGCACTTTTTCAAATAACTCAAGTCGTTTCGGAACATCATTAAACGCGTATAGATTGATAATTCTCCATGGCACTCCTTGCAACAAAAAATCACAGCATATATACCTGCCCTCTTCATCAACACTAGTGCAGAATGCTGAACAGGGTAGGCTTTTTCTCAGAAACAACCAACAGGCCGCAGATAAACCTTTAGCATGTGAGACACACACATAAAACTGAGACAAAAAAGGCCGCAGGGCCTTCTCGGTCTCTTCCTCGCTCTCAATCTTTGTCTCTTGGAGGGCGACAAAGTCGAGACGTTTCCGATTGAGAAGTCTACGGAGCTGTGCTTGTTTCTGCGAAGACCTAAGGCCGCGTACGTTCAAGATGGCAAATATGAGTCGCTCAGACTGCGCCATGGTGACTACCTTCCAATCCGCTTGTCGTCCCACTTGATCAGTCCCAAGAGTTGGCGCTGAGGCTTCCCGTGAACCCCCACCAGGCCTCCTAGATCGGGATCGGCGACACTTCCCCTTTGGCATGGACTTTCGGCGACGGCGTGACTCCCTAGTCACTGACGCTGGGTCACTCCCTTTGCTTGAATCCGAGCTGGACGATGCGCGACATTTCAGTATTGCTGCATCCGTAGAGATCTTCTCTACGGATGCATCTTCCGACACTGCGCCATGATGAAAAAGCTGCTGCGGAGCTGCAGCGCAAGCAGGTGATGAACTTTCTGCGGCATCCAGCCCAGAGTCTCTATCTTGTACTGGTGGTTCTTCGGTATCTTTATGGGTCGGCGCAACAGCACTCTTCATAAGAACTCCTACTTGTGCTAGGGGTTGTGCGGAGTAATTTTGGGTATGCTGCTTGCATGATTCACTTGGCTCTTTGCACGCAGCAGTTTCAACTGTGTCAACAGCGAGTGACTTTCTTTCCTCTTCTGGATTCCTTGTGGTAGAGCCCGCAGCATATAACATTGATGGAGTGTCTCCCGTTGCGTCCAAAACCTCGGTGGCATCCATAATATGCTCTTGTAGGTTATCATCTGGCTGTTTGGTGTGCTGTCGCATCTTGTTGGCGTATGTCATAACACAATCTTTGGCCGAATGACCGAAGCGTCGACAGTTGACTTGCATGCAGACATTGACATGCAGACATTGACTTGCATGTGACCATCCAAACATGAGACATTTGAAATTGACCTATGGAGCTTATTTCCTTCAAGTCAATGATGTCCCGAAGAGCATCTCTAAAATCTTGAACCTGGTAGGGGCAACCAGCTAAGTCCGCATGTAGAAAGAGTCCACAACAAGCTTGCCGGCGGGAAGGCGAGGAAGTACAACACGGTAGTCATTGCCGCTGGCTGAAGCCTGAGCAGCACCTCGGCCCATGGCCGATAAATCCTTCGAAACTGAGAACATGAAAAACGCTACACCGGTACTTGTGACTTCTTGGCAAACTTGCCTTAGGCAAGCTTGATGTCGGGAAAGCAATCGCGTTAATACGACTTACAAAGCGTTTTAAAACAGGAAGGAAAGCACTCGTAGCACAATGCGCATAGCGCGACGAGTGGGTCGTCCATTGCTCCAACCCATTACAAAAGCTTGTTTTTTGTCAGCTATTAACTGTGGCGCATACCCACTTCAGGCGTAATTCCACATCGTCGTCAGCCACTGCATGAACCATTGGCACAAAATTCCTCGCAATAGTTTAGCGGATACCACGCTTCTCAGAATAATGACGAAAAATAGCATAACTAATGCCAGCCTACTACCCTACAATTTTTATTATTAATGCTGAAATGGGCATTAAGCAAGTGTGCTTGCAGCAGTAGAAATGGCTCTAGAAGGCCACTCTTCTAGCTTTCGCTGTGACTGTGCTGCGCCTACCGCGCTGGCCTGGCGTTTCTTTAGAATTCGTCAAGTATAAGCCGATTTATTTATTATTTATTTATTTATTTATTTATTTATTTATTTATTTATTTATTTATCGAATACCCACAGTGTCTTCATAATCATTACAGGAGGAGGGGGAATTACATATATAACATAATACAAGTTACACGTTACATGAAGAAAACACCGCAACATAATCATAACCATAGTAATAGATCACAACATGGTCATACCTATACAATATCATGGAGCGCCTGCGCTGTCACGGCGTTTGAACTTATTTTAACAACGTCAGTGGGTAACCGCGACTCCCGGCTCTAATTGCACTGGGGAAAAAGGAATTCTCGTACGCGCCGCTTTTGCAGGCTACTTAATTATTTCACCTTTAGATCGTGATCGACTCTCGCTGACACCTAATCAGGGCTATGCATATATTTCATGTGATCAATCGCTGCTCGTGTGTGGTATGGTATCGTGGAACAGCTTCACTTTCTGAATAAAGCGTCTTTTCTTGCAGGCTGTCACATCTAATTATTTTTTTTTCGCCTCAGATACACCGAATTGCTATGAATAATTTCGAAACACAACCCGCACTGCTCTATTCTGTATTTTTTTCTAAATTACATATCTACGTTCGTTTGTGGCCAGGTATCCCAAACTGTACGGGCAAACTCAAGCATCGACCAAACACTCGAGAGATAAAGGAGAGCCCTCGCTTTAACTGGAAATCGTTCAGCGACAGAAGATTCCTCGTACACTACAGACCCAAGCACCATTGTTCGCTGTTCAGCTACGATCCCACTATTTTTTTTTTAAGTTAACCTTGCACTAAGTCACCATAGGCTGTGTCACAGCAGAGATTGAAAGCGCACTGGCTTGGCTAGGCTTTTACCCTCTCGCTTCTTTATCTCTCTTGCTATACTGTACTAATAATCATGGCTATGTTTTCTCTCTATACTTTTATTTTTATTTTGTTCTGTGTTTTTCTATGAGCGAAGCAGAAGCGAAAGGCGGAGGCAATAAAGACGAGAAGTATAAATAGATTGTAGCGGTTAATGTAGATGATAACTTTCTATGTATTACACACGACCAACTTGGACCATAACAGATATGCTATATAAACAAGACGGAAGCATCGCACCAACCTGCTAGCGAGTAGAACGTGGGCAACCAGTCCGTGATGTGCATAAGTTCGTTAGACACCCTGCGCCTTCGGCCGAGCAGCGGACTCCAGACGAAAGCGGCCGCCCTGGTCCCACCTTCCCAGACAGTTCCTTTCGCTCCCCGCAACGGCCAGTTGAAACCGCGGGAATTGTGCTTGCCCCAAGGGGCACCACCGTTGTCGCTGCTGAAGGCTATTACGGTGTTCTCCAGCATTCCCGCGTCGCTTAAGGCTTTGACCACCTGGCCGACGGACTGATCCAACGCGTCCACCATTCCTGCGATCCGTAAAGGGAACCGTTGACCGGCATACTGAAGCCGAATTAGCAAACATTCTTGCCCGTATTTTTTTTTCTCACGGGCGGTTTGAATTCGCATACAGTATAACCCTGCTGATACGTTTTTGAAGGTATTGTAAGAAACGAACGTAAGAGTGAGGATATGTGAGAGAGTGGGTGGATGCGTGAATTAGTGTTAAGCAACCTATAATATTGCGCGCGCTTATATTTGTTTCTTCGTGAAAAATATCTGTTAGGCGTATAACCCCCATTGTTGCGCAAACCACGACCGAATGTCTTAGAACCTTCCAGATTACTTCAGAATCTTCCGATAAGCTTGAGCGTGCTACGCGAACAGTGGAGTTTGTTTGGTAGACCAAAACCGGCCATGAACGCAGAAAGCACTGGTATAAAATGACTGCTGATCGCACTCTGCTGATCGCACTCGACGCAGAGTGCGATCGCACTCTGCTGATCGCACTCTGCTGATCGCACTCTGCTGATCGACTGCTGATCGCACTCGACGGCCGACGGCCGTTCCCTTACATTTTGAGTTTTCATTTCGCGGGCGCAAGTTTGCCCAAATAGAGAGCTCCGTACTTCCGCATTTTGCCGCGGCCTTTTAAACCGTTACAATCACGTTACAATATCACTGCATTGTCATTCATAATGCAGCATAGGAGGGGAGGGAAGCGGGGGATGAGGAGACGTACTACAAGGGTAAGGGGAGTAAATAAAGATGGGACCACAGAAAGCAGGATGAAAGAAAAATAACATGACGAAAGAACTCAAGTCTACGTTCGCCGTATGGTGGTTCTTGCTTGCCAATCAATCAGTAATAGTACTTAACTTTATGGCTAGGTGGCGTGAGCCACCACCCGATCTAAAGGGCACAGCCGGATACATCCATCCATCCATCGATCCAAGCAAGAGAAAGGCTGCCCAGGTCGGCTGTCTCTTCTGTCTTGTAGCACCGCTATAAGTGATAAACTGCCCTAATATTTAACAGCGACGCCCGCCGGCGTACACCAAGGTTTTTACTTTGGTGTGCGAAAATGTTTACACAAATATATCATTATAATGAACGGCATGTGCCATAGAAAGTGAATTTCACTACTCTCCGCTGGTCCACTACCCGCACGGTGGTGGCTTAGGCACTAAGGCGTCCGCGCGTTCCCTTCTTCGTTGTTAGGAGACCACAAGTGGGCTTTTCCGAATTTCTGCGGCACATGTCGGCGCTCATGGTTTTTGCGCACACAGAGAAAAGAATATCTTAGTGACCTACATAGCGGCCTATATACTACAATAAGAGTACTGACAACATTAATACAAAGCAACGTGTTACATGTTGCTGAAAATAAAGGGAAAACACGAGTCGAAAAAAAAACACTGCAGCAGAAACGCATACCGCTCAAGTAATAAACTTGATCAAGTGACATGTGCTAAATTCAAGCGAGACCATCTGGGTAGACATATCTGACTTGGTTAGTGGGCGCGTGATTGGCTAAAATCCGCCTCACTTCTGCGTCGAGTACAAAACAGCTTCGCTATTTGTCCCCATTCACAAGCGGAACGACTTTCATTTCCATCCTGAATTCCACGGTCGTAACATTTCTCGTGAATCTAGTTGTAATATTGCACGTATACATTTACAAGAGGATATTTACACGCGTGTCACAAACAATGAGTTGCAACAACTCGGGTACGAATCGACAAAGTATTTTTGGTGCTATAATAATGAGTGTTGGGATTTAACGTCCCAGAACTACCATATTATTATGAGAGACGCCGTAATGGAGGGCTCCTGAAATTTTGACTCACTGAGGTTCATTAACGTACACCTAAATGAAATGGGCCTTAAGCATGTCCGCCTTCATCGAAAATCACCCGGCGCCGCAGCCGGGATTCGATACCGCGACCTGCGGGTCAGCAGCCGAGTGCCTTGGCCACTAGACCACCTATTTCTGGTGCTATAAGTTATGTGGCCAAACTAATAAAATTTTCGTTCGAGGCTCGTTTTCTGTATTTCATTTGAAATGTACATTCATCAATTTCACACGTGAGTGACCTAATGGTTCCTGCAGCTAGAGCGATGAGTATAAATATGGCACCGAGTAAAAGTATTAATAAAACCGTCTTCTTCGTCTGTTGAAGCAAGCGTTAAGCACTGCTTGGCTTGAAATGTGCATCTCGGCTTGTAAAGTGCAGTACTCAGTAATCTTAATACCGATATGTAGGTTCTACCATCCCGAAACCACGATATTATTACGAGGAAGGCCGTAGCGGACGGCTACACGGGCCCCCAGTATTTCGCCTACGTCAAAATTCGACCACTACAGCCGGGATTTAACCCGAAACCTTCAGGTCAGCAGCCGACCACTGTAACCGCTACACCACCGAGGCGGCCAACAATACTACATCCGACGTAGTAAGGTTACCTGTACAGAAAGGCTGTATAATTTTTGTTTTCGCTGTGAACAATAGGCCACCTCCGGACGGCGAATATAGAGACTTCAATGCGACTTCTTTCGTAAAATGAAACGCTGAATGACATATGATCGAAGCGCTTGAGTCTTCTTTGCGCTTATCCCAAAACAGCTGAACAACGATATAAAAAACACGCGAAAGAAGGTTACCCACAATTCGAAAAATTCTCTCTCACCTGCGTAAATCGTTCTGTTCTTCTCTCCTATGTAGGGAAACTTGGCGATGTTTTCTTGCGGCGCCTGCAGGAGTTGCATCTCTAGTGCGGCGTGAGCAGCCTGGTGGCTTACAACAAGCAACAGTGGCTGTGAAGAATGACAAAATGCACGCGCTGCTAAAGTGCGGAGCTGGTCGAGCTCTCCTATAGGGCTACCGAACCATAATTTTAAAACATTGGTACAGTTCTATTTTAATAAATGTGCTGTACAGCGGACACCTCTCTTTTTGGCGACTTAAATCCGAAGCGTGTGTATACGCAGAAGCTTTAAGAGTGGAAGTCTGTGTTAGACGAGGGATACGTTACCACAAAACACGTTCACAATGCAGCAACACCTAAGAAGAAACAAAGAAAAGTGAATTAAGAGATATCAACTGCAACGCTTACTACCTTTCTTGGACCATTACTAACCTTTTGCAACCTTTTTACTACCTACGTTCGTAAACAGTTACTAGTTGCTACCGTTACTAACTGTTTTGTTACCTGTTTACTGCGTGCGTTAGTACAGAGTTAGTAACTAGATTCAAATAGGTAGTAACTGCAGCCAATACTTCTTTTTTGCCTGGTTATTACCTTTTTGCTACCCGGCCGTTGCCTGTCTTACTGGAATCGGTGGGTAATACCTACTATATCAGTTTATAGGTGAAATCGCTTCGACACATCATCGTTATTCATAAAATTGTCACAGGAGATATTCATGGATAAAAAAAAACTTTGTTTTTAAATTACGCAACCGAAATATTTAAGCTTCAATCATTCTGCTATCGTCTAAACAGAGTACAAGTAAATTAACCATAAGCAAGTGCTGCACACGTTTTAGTCGACAATTAAAGTGAACTTAGTATATAGTAAATTACTACAAACTAACATGGCAGACAGATCGTAAATAACTAGCTGACAAAAATTAATCCGGAGGCTCTCACTACGGCGTGTCTCATATTAATATCGTGGTTTTGGCACGTAGAACCCCAGAAACGTCTATTACCGTTTAATTGCCGATGTATTAGCACAGGGAGCCATTTGAATCGCTGAGACTATGTTGGTGAGTTCGGTACCATGTTTAAGCTGCTGTACACAGTGCTTTTTTGTGGCACTTTTATAACGAATGGATGTTACGTATGATTTTAAATACAGCTGGTTAGAATTTCTGCTACGTCCCCTAACACACGTAATCAGGTCGTAGGGTATAGTGCTCTAGGTTCTTTAATTTATTCTGGAACACGGGTGCTCAGATTTACCAGTCATGCGTCTTTAAAGTTTATAGGGGCTACATAAATACTCCGAGAATCACTAATTTAGTACTGATTGCGTTGTGAACTTGTTACGTTTATGTATTCTTCGAATTCTTGACACACCACGCTAGATTACCCGAAGCTGTGAAGTAATCAGACAATAACTTTACCAGTATTAACAGTGAAGAAATTATGTGGCGAAATTGACACGGCAGTATCGGCTACTACTTTATTATTAAAACCTTTATTGACTTACTTTAGGAACGTGTTCCAGTGCCACCATCCTGGGCTGTTAACCATTGTTTTTTTTTGCATTTGTGACGAACAGTGTTACCGTAGACGAATGCGCATGAAATGTTTCATGGACGAGTAAATTTACGTCACCATATCCAAAAACAACAAAATATGCGTTTACCACCCAAGATGGCGGCGCCAAGACGTCTTACAGAAAATAGTTTATAAGTCACTACCTACGGTTAAGCTGCGGCGATGGCGTAGTGGTTAGAGCATCCGCCTCGCATGCAAGAGGTCCGTGGTTCAAATCCCGGTACCGCGCAGTTCCCAACCGGATTTAAAAAAAAAAAATCCGCGTGTTGATGGAACTGCATTAAGAGGCCTGGGGTGCAGCCTCACCGGCAAACACCGCCGAGAACGCACTCCCTCACCAGAGAAGGATTGGCCACCCTGGTGCAGTATCTGGCCACTACCTCCCACATGCTTACGTCAAATAACTCACGGCCCTCAGTCCCCAGCAGCTGCGAAGCAACTGACCATGGCGGTGGTCAGATCTGCAACGCAGCAGAGGGTGCTAAGAATCTCTGGATCCGGACAGGCCGCCATTGGAACCTGAACTTGGCAACGTTTAATGCTAGAACCTTATCTAGTGAGAAAAGTCTAGCTGTACTTTTCGAGGAGCTAGAGGGTCTTAAATGGGATATAATAGGGCTCAGTGAGGTTAGGAGGACAGATGAGGCCTATACGGGGCTACAGAATGGGCACGTCCTTTGCTACAGGGGCTTGGCAGACAGAAGAGAACTGGGAGTGGGGTTCCTAATTCACAGAAACATAGCTGGCAACATAGAGGAATACTATAGCATTAATGAAAGGGTGGTAGGTATCGTAATTAAACTGAATAAAAGATACAAGATGAAGGTAGTACAGGCTTACGCGCCTACATCCAGCCATGATGACGCTTCAGTTGAAAGCTTCTATGAAGACGTGGAATCGGCAATGAGTAAGGTAAAAACACAGTATACTATAGTAATGGGCGACTTGAATGCAAAAGTAGGGAAGAAGCAGGCTGGAGACCAGGCAGTAGGAGATTATGGCATCGGTACTAGAAACGCCAGAGGAGAGCTACTAGTAGAATTCGCAGAACGCAATAATTTACGGATTTTGAATACCTTCTACCGAAAACGAGAAAACCGCAAGTGGACGTGGAGGAGCCCTAATGGCGAAAATAAGAACGAAATAGACTTTATAATGAGTGCACACCCTGGAATCGTGCAGGATGTGGAAGTGATTGGCAAGGTACGATGCAGTGACCATAGAATAGTACGGTCTCGAATTCGCCTAGACTTGAAGAAGGAACGACAGAAACTGATACGCAAGAAGCCAATCAATCAGCTAGCACTGAGAGGGAAAGTACAGGAATTCAGAGTGTCGCTGCAGAACAGGTACTCGGCTCTTAGTGAGGAAACCAACCTTAGCGTAGATACAATGAATGATAATCTGACGAGTATCATTACAGAGTGTGCAGTGGAAGTTGGAGGCAGGGTAGTTAGACAGGACACTGGCAAGCTTTCCCAGGGAACGAAGAACCTAATTAAGAAGCGTCAAATCATGAAAGTGTCAAGTACAACACACAAAATATAACTGGCAGAGCTTTCGAAGTTGATCAATAGACGTAAGGTATGCGATGTAAGAAGGTATAACATGGAGAGAATCGAACACGCTCTGAAAAACGGAAGAAGTGTCAAAGCATTGAAGAGGAAACTTGGGATAGGCAAAAGTCGGATGTATGCACTAAGGGACAAAGAAGGCAAAATAACTACCGATATGGATAGGATAGTTAAAATAGCAGAGGAGTTTTACAGAGATCTGTACAGTAGCCGTGAACACCACGACCTTAATACTATAAGGACTAGCAGTAACCCAGATTACACCCCACCAGTAATGATAGAAGAAGTCAGGAAAGCTTTGGAGAGCATGCAAAGGGGCAAAACTGCTGGTGAGGATCAGGTAACATCAGATCTGCTGAAAGATGGAGGACAGATTGTGTTAGAAAAACTAGCCACCCTGTTTACGAGGTGTCTCCTGACGGGAAGAGTACCAGATACCAGAGTCTTGGAAGAACGCTAACATCATCTTAATACATAAGAAAGGAGATGACAAGGACTTGAAGAATTACAGGCCGATCAGCTTGCTCTCTGTAGTATACAAGCTATTTACAAAGGTAATTGCTAACAGAGTAAAGAAAACATTAGAACTCAATCAACCAAAGGAACAAGCAGGATTTCGAACAGGCTACTCAACAATTGACCACATTCATACTATCAATCAGGTAATAGAGAAATGCTCAAAGTATAACCAACCCCTATACATAGCCTTCATAGATTACGAGAAGGCGTTTGATTCAGTAGAAATATCAGCCGTCATGCAAACACTGCGGAATCAGGGCGTAGATGAAGTATATATAAACATTCTGGAAGAAATATACATGGGATCAACTGCTACCATAGTGCTTCATAAAGAAAGCAACAGAATACCAATCAAGAAGGGTGTAAGGCAGGGGGACACAATTTCCCCAATGCTATTTACCGCGTGCTTACAGGAGGTTTTCAGAAGCCTAGAATGGGAACAGTTAGGGATAAGAGTCAATGGAGAATACCTTAGTAACCTGCGCTTCGCCGATGACATTGCATTGCTGAGTAACTCGGGGGACGAATTGCAACTCATGATTACGGAGTTAGACAAGGAGAGCAGAAAGGTGGGTCTTAAAATTAATCTGCAGAAAACGAAAGTAATGTACAACAACCTCGGCAAGGAGCAGCGCTTTGAGATAGGTAATAGTGCACTTGAAGTTGTAAAAGACTATGTCTACTTAGGGCAGGTAATAACCGCAGAGCCGAACCACGAGATTGAAGTAACTAGAAGAATAAGAATGGGGTGGAGCACATTTGGCAAGCACTCTCAAATTATGACAGGTAGTTTGCCACTATCCCTCAAGAAGAAGGTATATAACAGCTGTATCTTCCGGTACTTAACTACGGAGCAGAAACCTGGAGACTTACAAAGAGGGTTCAGCTTAAATTGAGGACGACGCAGCGAGCAATGGAAAGAAAAATGGTAGGTGTAACCTTAAGAGACAAGAAGAGAGCAGAGTGGATTAGGGAACAAACGGGGGTTAAGGATATCATAGCTGAAATCAAGAAGAAGAAATGGACATGGGCAGGGCATGTAGCGCGTAGACAGGATAAACGCTGGTCATTAAGGGTAACTGACTGGATTCCCAGAGAAGGGAAGCGGGTAAGGGGGAGACAGAAGGTTAGGTGGGCAGATGAGATTAAGAAGTTTGCGGGTATAAATTGGCAGCAGCAAGCACAGGACCGGGTTAACTGGCAGAACATGGGAGAGGCCTTTGTCCTGCAGTGGACGTAGTCAGGCTGATGATGATGATGATGACCTACGGTTAGTTACGCCTAGAGTAGTAACAGTTACTCAACGCTGTTATAGCTGCAAAGGCAGTAACTGTTGCCACCCTTACCGTTACTAACTGCACTTATTAGCAGAGTTGTAGCGTATGTGACGATCTATTACTAACTACCCCAAGAGTACGCAAGTACTGCTACTTTTTCTTTTATTAAGAGTGTGTGTTTTAATAGTGCACTATTAAAACATACGTCATGGCCTTATCCGGCATGCACGTCGCTATCGCGTCGCTTTCTCACGACTTGCTATGCATCGCTTCTTGGTGGGCGCTTCAACCACACTGTGAGGGAAAAGAACGTCTGTGTGCATGACATTGGCTGTTTCCAGACGGCTGCTTACTGTAATTACTCTTGCCAAGTACTCAGTATGCGTCTGTGAGGCAAAACGCGAACCTATACGTAGTTGCGAATTTCGTCAATGCTTTGGAATACGATGGCATTGAATTATAGCTAAGCCCTTTTGCTTCCACGCATCCACTCGTCACGACGCCTGCGATGCGACGCCTGCATGGCGGACACGAAGTCCCTGCAGACTGTGACATGTACATTAGATCAGCAAAACTAAAACGATCTTGTAAGTTTGAATATACAGTTTTAATCATACCACCGGGAAAAAACTGCAAAATGTGTCTATCCCCACTATGAACCACGTACGTCTTGCATACTATACTGGTTTTGACTGTCCAACTGTTTTTTGTATGAATGAGGAACCATTTTTTTTGGTGCTATATCATCCCGATGAGAATACCCGTTTATTTTGCCAGGAATAATTTTGGCGAGCTGCGGTACTTCAGCGTGATCTCAAATGGAGGTGGCCGTTTGTGCATTTCCTCTTCTTACATATGCAACCCCCGAAACCGAGATTAAAAATAATGGTTTCGTGCTGTTTGTGCCGTATCGTGTCAATATGTCGCAGCTCCGCGTTCCCGGCCGCACCTTTTGATGCAAACCTGCTGCTGTATTGCTTTCGTTGGGTGACGCGGAGTTGCTGCCGACACCCGTGGTTACGCCTAGTGTACACCAACGTCAGTAGGACTTATCTAATATAATTTCCTCAAAGCTCGCAATTCTTTTTATTCAGTAACATGCGCGGGTCGCAAATGTAGGTGTGGCTGCCACAACCTTTCTGTCTTTTCTTGCGCAGATAGACGTGTTTCTGAGGAGGAATCAATCACGGCTCAAAATCATCTGCGGTAACCGTTACGTCCGGTGTACCACAGGGGAGCCTATTAGGACCTTTGCTTTTTCTGATTCATAATAATAGCATAGTTGACGGTATTACCTCTCCGATTAAGTTATTCGCAGATGATTGTGTAGTGTTTAGAGTGATTAAATCGGACAAGGATGCTGAAATTCTGCAGCATGATCTGTACCGGATATCAGTGTGGTGCCAAAAATGGATAATGAGTATAAACGTCCGTCATTGTTGCTGTGTATCATTCACAAACCGGATTAGTAAACTAGACACAACATACGAAATAAATAATTCAATAATTAGCAAAGAATCTTACTATAAGTATCTGGGCGTCTATTTTTCCGACAATCTCAAGTGGAATAAACACATTGACATAACTTTGACCAAGACAGGCCGGTTGCTATACTTCATACGCAGAAATTTTAGGCAAGCTTCACAGACCATGGAACAAACCCTCCATCTCATGTATGTAAGACCTATTCTAGATTATGCTTGCGTAATGTGGGATCCCCATCAGCAATACTTGATTGGCGCACTGGAAAAAGTTCAAAACAAAGCAGCAGATTTGTTAGCAACAACTATAATTTCTTTGCAAGCATGACAGAAATGAAACGAGCATTGAAATGGGAGACACTGATGGTAAGGAGGCAGAAACTGAGGCTTCAATTTCTTCATTGTATATATTATATAATAGAAATGCCATTAACCCTCTTGATTATCTGTTCACACCAACGTACGTCTCTAGTCGTCAAGACCATTCACGAAAAATATTAGAATACCGCTACAAAATAAAACCCACTTTTTCGGTAGTTCTTTTTTCGTAAAAACAATGCAGGTAAGGAACCATCTACGGGATGATCTCGTCAATGAAACTGATAATGAATCCTTTTTTTTTCTTCCTTGTAAGAAACGCCTACAATATCACTGCCACTAATAATGGTTTGTTGTCTCGAAGCATGTGGGTGTTTACAAATGCAGGACTGTGACGTTGTTTTCGCTCACCAATGTTCGAATGTTTTTTTTTCTTCTCTTAAAATATTTTGAGTGCTGTTGTATTTGTTGTATACATTGTTTTGATGGAAAACTATGTAGTCAAATTATTATGTGTACCTCCCCTACGTAATGCCTTACGGCGATGTAGCGGAAATGTAAATAAATAATTAAATAAATAATAAATAAATAAATGAAGGCTGTCCCGAAAGGCACATGCGGTAAGGTCGTCTATTGCATGTTACCAACTAAACCGGCTGCGTTCTAGATACTCGTTGCATACTAAATGCGTATATGTCACCAGTGCAAGTACAACGTGTCACAAAAGCTCCAACTCAGTGGCATTATGTACCTTAGACTTTTTCCTGTTTTCAATGATGTACTGTGCCCTCTTCGTGTACAGCGACGTAGAGTAGGTCCCGTTAGCAGACCATACGGGTTCCTTGTTCAACCAGAAGTCAAGACCTACGTGATTTTCCTGATGAGGGAAAAAAACACAAATTAATATCAGTGCCCCAGATATGATAGAAATTGACTTTATGACAATATAACTGTGAAGAAAAGCCAGATAAGCTCAACACTTCTTTCAACTTCAGAAAGATAGATCATCACTGTACAAATATAAACGTAAATTATTGTTCCCGTGCGTGGGTCGCAATGCTTCCAGCGTGCTCGTCGGTGCGAGAGAACAAACGGTAGAAAAAAATTTTGTTGCACGCTCACAGCGTTCGGCAAAATTTTTGATGGATTCTAAAATTTTTAAAATTTCTTTACTTTTTCCTGTCGGATTCGAGAAATTCTTACAGTAATCGATTGGCGAGGTAGTAAATTCGCGTACTTAGGTCATTCGATGATCACTTAAATGAGTGGTTCCAGCACCTTTCAGGAAGGATTTTACTCCACAAGTATACATAAAATGGTACACGTAATATACAGAAGAAGAAAATTTATTTTTAACGACACAAGAGAAAAAGAACTAAAATCAATGACTGACCCATTGGGAAGTAAATATCGCTTGCTATTATAACGAAAATACTAGGAAACGCACCTCAAGGGCTTTCCGGTGTTTGTGTGAATGTCTGCACACAATTTTTCTCTGTTTAATTTTTGTGCACTGCCACATCTTCAGAGCGCATTCATATACTTTTTTGCCACTAAGTTGCGTCGCACAGCTTTAAAAGTGTTTTCCTGGAACGTCTAACCCGGAACATATTACGAAAGTAACAGCTCCCGAAAGGGTGGCTGGCACTTTTTTTTATGACGTAACCCTTGATTCGATTACGATACGGCTGCTGTATGGAAAATATATAATGCACCGAAGATGACAAAGAAAAGAACCTGGTTGATCCGTCACGAATGTCAACTATGTCTTCACAGGAGTACAGACGGTTATTTATTGTACGCTGATGCATCAGATCTTACACGATGTTTGTTGGCACTTGGCAGCTATAGCAGCGTTCGACGTTAACTTTGACGTTTGAGGTTAACGCCTGATGGCACACCACCATCTCGGCAACTAATACCCATGATCAGTATTTAACTCTTCTGGTCGCTGAAGTTGTTCATTTTGGATGCAGCATACGTTGAACACCACGCAAAATAGCATCAGAAAGCCCGTAGCACTAGCACTCGACGTGCACTCATTCAAAGCGTCGTCGTATGAGCAGAGAAACGTCCAGGTGAGTGCTCCCCAGTAATTGGGTTACGTACGCCTGTGCTCATGCGTTTATGCCACATAGCATTTCAAGAACGCGAGAAGCAGAATTCGTAGCCTGTGTCAAAAATACGGGAAGTCGTTTTTCATATCGCTGGCATGAGGTCCCAATTCAGTCTCCGAATCCAAACCTCCTTCTCTATCATCATCATCATCATCATCATCATCATCATCATCATGACTACGTCCACTGCAGGACAAAGGCCTCTTCCACGTTCCGCCAGTCAACTCGATTCTGTGCTTGCTGCTGCCACTTTATACCCGCAAACTTCCTAATTTCATCTGCCCACCCAACCTTCTGTCTCCCCCTAACTCGCTTGCCTTCTCTGGAAATCCAGTCAGTTATCCTCGATGACGTGCGGTTCCCCTGCATAAGCGTTACATGCCCGGCCCAAGTCCATTTCTTTCTCTTGATTTAAACTATGATATCTTTGATTCTCGTTTGTCCCCCGATCCACACTGCTTGCTCTCTTCTTGTCGCTTAAAGTTACACCTACCCTTTTTTCCTTTCCATCGCTCGCCGAGTCGTCCTCAATTTAAGCTGAACCCCCTTTGTAAGTGTCCAGGTTTCTGCTCCTTAGCTAAGTACCGGCAAGATGCAGCTGCTATATACCTTCCTCTTGAGGGATAGTGGTAATCTACCTGCCATGATTTGAGAGTACCTTCTGTATACTGAGATACAAAACTTGATTTTATGTAAAGAATAAAAGTTTTTATTCTTGTTATTGCTATAATGAAGTACTTCACTTCACCAGTCCCAGACGGCGACACCGAACAAGCTCACTGTGTAGGGGAGGCAGGGACACAAAAGGTGCATTTGTGAAGCCGCATGCATGAGCATCGACAGCGTGGTGTGTAGAGCTTCTAAACCGACAGGTTAGTCAATGAACTCTCTTTACTGTGGTTTTTTTTTGTATTCTGTACTTCACTGGTGTATTTCCGTAACTTAAATACGTCAGTGAAGTATTTCGGGACACCAGCTTAAAACACCCTCGTGTTGAAAAGAAGACCCTTGATAGCTCACGTACGTCGTTGATTGTGTGTGAGTAATAGTCGCCCTCTCCGTAGTAGAAGCCGTAGAAGCTGTCGAAGCCACGGCACGTCGGCGTAAGACTCTCCTTGTAACAGCCCAGATGCCACTGCACATATAAGGCGAAAGTTGGGAAACACACATGCATGGAAAAACAAGGCAGTCCTTTCGAGACAGTTATAGGAAACCCCACGTTAGCCCTCCCGTGATGCGCAGATACACAAACCAGCATCGTTAACTAACGCTAATACCTTGGAAAAGCCTTCGTCCGAATGAATGTGAATTCATTCTGATGAAAGTCCGTCTACTAGACGCAGCGTTATTTAACGAATTGCTTAGTACTTCTGCAGGTTGAGCTCACATTTTTTTTGTTAATATATCTATAGCTTTCAAGTGCCGCTACGATACAAATAGATTATAAAGACTGAAAAATTTCTTTTTTTTTATTTTACGAAGTTGCTAACTTAGTGAAATATTTTGAGTGTCAACCCTCATCACTTCCGTGAATCGAGTTTCAGCTCTCTATCTGCTCTATCCGTCTGTCCGTCTGTTTACGTGTGTGTGTGCGTGTGTGCGCGCGCGTGTGTGTGTGTGTGTGTGTGTGTGTGTGTGTGTGTGTGTGTGTGTGTGTGTGTGTGTGTGTGTGTGTGTGTGGTGTGTGTGTGTGTGTGTGTGTTCTTTTTGTGCCTCTATATAAGAAAAAATAAAGTAATATAAAATGTCGGTGGCTCGCACCACCAGGAGGCATAATAGATTCAAGAAAATCTAACATGAATGAAAAGCGCGGAAATATTCCGACGCAGCTTTTGAAATAAGACAATTCGATCAAAGAAAAATAATACGGGAAAATACCTTATTGAGTGCGAGCAACAGATCGATTAGGTTCTCATGAAGGAGCAGTTCGAAATGTATCGGCGGTGTGCGTACCACTTACAATAAGCGTTTGGACTTGTGAGCAAAATTACAGTTTCAGTCCACACGCAAAATTCACCAAACTTGATGTTAGAACACTCACGCTTATGCATATTCATTCGTATCGCAGTCATCGGTCCCTTCATATGATAGGCGCAGAACGCTCACATTTGTGCATCAAATGTGATCATGACTCATGCTATTATGATCAAATGCTCTGGCTCTGTCTAACCCTTAAGGCCTTTCCACCCATCACGAAGGAATAACGGGACAAATCCCTTAAGAGCAGGTATTTTCACACTCAAGTCCAGGCCGTCCAAAGGGTGCACGACAACGCGGCGGGACTTCGTCGTCCGGTCTCGTCGTGGGTGCAGCCACGGATTTAATCAAAGGGGTGGGTGGTGGCTTCAGTTTCTATGAATCTCAGTTCCTCAGCACTTAAGCAGTGGCGTAGGCAGGAGGTAGCACATCGAGTCCGTGTCCCCCGACCTCGAAAATTATTTTCGCTATGGCATACAAAGCACAAAATGACACTCGACCTCATCTGCCTGTAAGCCCCTACTTCAGATCCAGTCCTCCCCCCCCCCCCCCCCCTTCCAGGAAATTATGTCTGCCTACGCCCCTGGACCCAATTCAAGGGCTTGTCATGCCGTGCGAGTTGTTAAGCGCTCGTTCTGAACAGTCAACAGTTATTACCGATGATTCGGAGAGCACATGCAATATATACCGCTGGCAAATGAGCCCTCCTTAATCCAGAGCCATGGCGCTTCCTTCGTATGAGCGCGGACGAACGAAAAAAGTTGTCGTCATCACGTAATTGTCATCAAGTGATGCTTGAGCATGAACTTCAATAAAAACAAGGTTTATTCAGAAAGTGGGTGCGCATACCTTACCAACCAGGTGTGTCTCGTAGCCGAACTCTTTAAGGTACTGAGGCAGAATACGCACGTCGGTCGGCAGCCCCCACGGCTCAGCGACATCTATCGGCATGCCCTGCATACCTGGTATAAAGGAGTGACATCACAAGACTCTCGTGAAAAATTAGATTTACTGAATTGCGGGTTAAATATTATTTCTTTTTAGTTTCTTACATTAACTATAGGTGTACGAACTTGAAATAAAACAAAGCCACACACACACTATATATATATATATATATATATAATATATATATATATATATATATATATATATATATATATATATATATATATATATATATATATATATATATATATATATATATATATATACCTCCACGCAGTCACTGAACTTGCCTGCATTCGTTACTCAAGCGGACGCGGACGGCCATTCGACAAGTGATAAGACTGATGTGATTCAGTTCTTGTCTGATTATTTTCGTCATTGTACTCACGTTTTAATGAGGTTTAGTCAGGTATCCGTACAAATTACAAGAGAGTGTCCTTCGCGTATAGCTTATGAAATCATCATGCACGAACACTAGCGCAGTGTGTCTTCATAAGTGAACATAGCTGAAGTGACTTGTTCTCTCAATCAGGCGTTGTGTTTGCCTCAGTTCGAGCTTACCTGTGCGTATTGGGTAGAGTCCCGTCATGAGGGCAGCCCTCGATGGAGTGCAGTACGGCGTGACGTAGTAGTTGTTCAGTATGACTCCGTCCGCAGCCAGGGTGTCCAAGTTAGGCGTCGGGATTTGGGACGAGCCGTGAAAGCTGACGTCGTCCCATCCCTGCAATGACCGATGGCGTAAAAGCGCGTGAAATAAGTGAAGGCCCGTATTCCCCAAAACATCTTACGTCAGCACTATTCGTGAGAGTGAATTATTGCCGATCCTCGCGCTGGTTACTCCCGCACTCAAGCGCGCGTACGGGAGTGCGCACGGGTGTTTTCGACTCCTTATTTTATGCGGACAGCATTCTTCCTTTACAGGGTATAAGCACATGGAATACAAAACTCTTCACCATATAAATCGTGGGCGCCATGCATCCTCCTGAGTGCTTCTTACTTTTTAAAAATGTTCGATTGACGCAGATTCGAAGGACAAACGTGTGAAAAAGAAAGGGTACTGTAGATAAATATTTAGGTGTTCTTCGGAGATAGCTAAGTTATAATCAGTTAAATATTTTAGAAATTCAAGCATGTGCGTGCGACGGAGTTGTATGTATTCATTCCAGCATTCCTCATCGTGCTAAGTCTTGTGAAATATCTTGAATTGCACCATCAATATCGCTAAATATTATCGCCTCGCTTTAGTGCACGAACAGACATCTTTGCAGATTCACCAAAAACACATATGAGGGCTACATCACCCAACATTCTCCGCAACAATGTTTTGTGCTTCATTCGTTAACATTTGTAAACATATAAGACGATTAAACTGAACCATTTCATGCGTATTTGTAAGGTGTACACGTGGGCGACGCAAGAACAACCGAAACGTGCAAAGCAACAAGGGTAAAAAACTGTACAAAACGCTCTAGCTAAAAACAGGCATTTTTTTTATAGATGCCACAAAATTCATATTATACTGAGGAGCCGTACCAGTTAAGAATTTACGACCAGGCTAAAAAAAGGAAAAGAAAATTGTATGGGGCATCGAGAAGTACCTCGTGACCATGAGCTTACCACATCATCTGCAAGGAAGAAAACTATGTGCGGTCTCAATTTCTCGCAGCGTGCCATCGGCGTTGCGCAAAACAAAAGTGCCAGGTAGGCCACACTGGCTACTGCTGCCCTGAAACAGAATCGAATGCGTTTAACGATCATTTTACTCAAGAAGCGACAAAGTTTCTTCTAAGTGCAATTGAGGCCAATGTAACCGCCCGCTGAAAGGCACTTTTCCAACCAGGCTACTTTTCTTTGGTAAAGTAATAGACATATATAGTACGGACTAAAATGAGCCATGTCATATTCTTTTCTACTGCCAACTGTATGTACACTCTGAGCGGGCATTTGCCGTTGCCGCCATGTTCCGTATGTGTAAAATATCTTTATATATAAAGGTTAGGCTCTGACCGAAACACGTCGAAAAATAAATGAAGTTTTGAATATACGAACAACGCCACTTAGAAGTAGTTACAGTGTGATTACTTCGAAGTTGCGTTGTTCGTGTATATATGTATATAAATATATATATATATATATATATAATATATATATATATATATATATATATATATATATATATATATATATATATATATATATATATATATACACGAACAATCACTATATATTCCGTCATATCACTATATATATATATATATATATATATATATATATATATATATATATATATATATATATATATATATATATATATATATATATATATATATATAGTTCATGATTACGTAGACTATATAACCACGTATCTTCATTTTCAGAAGCCAAGCACGACACTCTAATACTCACCTGCGGGCCATTGACTATGGTGTAGCGAAACTACGGAAGGGGGGGGGGGGGGGGTAAGCTAGACACATCTGATGACCATCCGGACGAAGAAGTGAGGGAGCAATTCCGCACAGGCAAGCGATGACAAGTCGACACGTTGATTTCAGGCAGCACTCATTGGGGGTTTATTTGTATAATATAACTTAACTTTACAAAGTGCACTGAGTCACAAATACAAGATATGGAAAAAGGTGGCATACCCATCGGCTTGCATTACTGGTCTCCGGTGGTGAGATGCGCTGTTGACCCCGAGTCCGCTCACCCCAAAATGGGCCCGAGTCGCTACTTAAATAGGGTTTTCCAGCATCCACGGGTGCGCGGACCAATCAGGCAAGCCGATGATAACCAATCCAACGCGAGCATTCATGGTCGTGTGAAGCCTGCCTCGCAACAAAACGGTGGCAGCTTCTGGAAACGGGCACATTCTCTAAAACAGCCTTCACGCGCTAACAAGTGCTCAAATTTCGGTCCCCTTTTGCCTCCGGCAAGAGGGGACCGAAATTTGCCCCAGAGGCAAAAGGGGACCACTACCACCACCACCCCAAGCGGCACCTCGCTCGTTTGGCGCTGTGGTCGTAGTGGTTAGAAGAAGGAGAAAGGCACCTAATTTCTGCTGTCCGGTCAAAAGCACGGCACGGTGCCTGGTTTGGCGTGAAGCGCAATGTGACCGACAGGATACAGCCCTTTCTGTTCAGACTCTCATTCTTCTTCGAGGCGCCCTCCCCGAGACAAGTCATTAAACAGCGCCCCCTAACAAGAGCATCTGGCAAAGAACGAACTCCAGCTGTAGCTGCAAAAGAAAAAGCTTTCCGTGAGACATTACCTTCGCGACCCCCCCCCCCCCCACACACACACACAAAAAAAAGGAGTGTCCCACTTGTTTTATCTGCAAAACGCGATAACAAATAGAGTAAAAACACAAAAAAGTTTTGCATTCAACAAGTGTGTGAGGTGCTTATTTAAAGGTGCTTATACATGGGTCTAAAAGGTAAAAAGTTTAAAACAATTACATATTTAAAACCACAGATGAAAAACAAAAAGCATCGCGAAACAGAAATCAATGCAGTTCACTCGTCAGCACTGTAATACAACTCAGTGTCCGTGTCGTAAGCACCGACGTTTTTTGTGCATTGTTACCACTTGGAAATGTCTTCCAGTCGGAGTAAAGTTCAGTGTCAGTGTCAGAGCCTTCGCACTGCTGTACTGGAACACTGGTCTCTGTCCCGCGCACACTATGTCGCAAATGGAGTTCTTGACCTACTCGTGAACCCCACTTGCGCAAAACACTTGGACGCATTTCCTGTTCATCACTGTCCATACTGCACTCGCGCACGTGAACACCTCGATGTTGTTCGCGGATATCACTCCTCGCACTGCACTCGCGCACATCACCACTTCGATCGCGCACCTCTCACTATCACCGGATTCATCGTCGGCGTCGTCGGCATCAGAAGAGGATCTAACGTGGTAGGGCTTTCGACGCTTAACATTAACAACGTGGCGTTCTTGTTCATCTTGGGGTAACATCTCCCAGATGTTTTCGCCTACGTGGCGCAGAAGACGGCAAGGTCTGCTGTCGCTGCCATAAAGCTTTGTTGTCTTTCTCCTTGCGCGTGGGGGAGTCCACACGTACAAGTCTCCCTCGCGATGGACCTCACTGCATCGTTTGGCCTCGTGGGCCTTCTTTTTTTTTTTTTGCTCGCTGTTTTCTTTTTCGTTTATCTTTTCGCGCTTTGTTGAGCCGGTGCGGCAGTTTCGTCCCCGCATTGACAGTGGCGACTCGCGTCAATGGACAAAAACGGTTTGCTGCCGTTCAAAGAAGAAAACGGAGGGACGCCTGGTTCCGGTTTTGTCGCCTGGCATTCCGCGCAGGACAGTACGTAATTGCGTACATGCGCAAACATATCTGGCCAAAAGTAGCGCCTTCTCACTTTCTCCCAAGTTCGCCGGAATCCGAAGTGACCTCCCGTCACGTCTTCATGACAATGTCTTGTAACATCGGTTTTCAAGCTGTGCGGAACAACGAGTGCCATGAGATCCCGAAATCCCTGCGCCCTTCGATGCCATACACCGTCGACCAGCCGAAAGCTCCGTGCCGTTCTTTTAGTTTTTCTGACAACAGGAGCGCCTGGCTGTTCCAGGCGTTGCATGATGCCTCTCATCCACGAGTCCTCTCTCTGCTTTTTTACAATACTCCCCTGATCCAGAACCAGCAGTGGTAAGGGGGTTTCTTCGCTTACCGGCGCGGGATCATGAGGAAGGCGGGAAAGCGTGGCGACATCAGCCCGCTCAATCTGTCGCATAACTGGGGCTGTGATCAGCTGACTTTTTGACAGTGTGGCGATGGGTCGACCGGGATGGCCCCCTAGGCCCGGCCGTTCACGTTTCCCGTAGGATTATGCTGTTCAATCTGGTTCTCAACGGACTCTTTATGGTTGATTCTGCAGCCTTCAAACCGGAGCCAGCATTCCAGCGCTATGTCGCCAATGCGGGAGCAAATCTGGCATCGGGGACGCCCGTCATTGGCGTGGGAAGTTCTAGGTGGCCAAGGCATTTGGGGGCGGCACATGTCGCCCTCGATGCTTTTGAGCCGGTCAAAAAGCGACGCGATGGAGTCGGCAATTGCCTTTAGGTCTCTTTCGCGGTGGAGAGCCTCCCGCGGGCAACGCAACTCAGCCGCGGCGCAGCTGGCGACACACGGAGGGGGCTGTATTGTTGCTGCGGCGGGTGCAAAACCAACCGGACGCGCGATGTCTTGCGTCCATGACTGCAGGCTGGTAGAATAGTAGGTGCCAATCGGCTGGGTCCCTGACGCACGACTCATTAAAGATGCCAGATTAATGCGCTGCGAAATTTGGAGGAAAGCAGCGCAGGTTTCTGGGTTTGCAATTATCATTTTTTCTTGAATGTCCGGGCGCAATCCGCGCAAAAGGTGCCGCAACCGATCGTTTTCTGTGATGGACGGGTTGACCCTAGCACAAGGTTGTGCGACATAATACCAGGGGTTTCGGAAGGCAGCTGGATCCGGTTTTGTAGACGCAAATGGGCGATCTCAATCGAGTGCCGACTTGTGAATCAAGTTTTCAAGAGCGTCGCCCACTCTTCCCATGAATTCGGGGCGCCCGTTAAAATTTGCGTCGTGTGCCACTTGTTTACATTCTTATCTAGTGCCAAATTAAAAAAATTAACCTTTGTGGGTTGGTCCCAATTGTTCAATGACGCTGCATACTCGTAGCGAAGTAGCCACTCGGAAATATATTCCTCCGGCACGCCTCTGAACACTGGGGGTCCGACGAAAGCTTTTGCTTGGGGGGTAGACATAGCGCAGAGGAAGGTAGGGGGTTCCGTCATAGTAGAAAAGTCCGAGGTTGTTTGCATATACTTGTTATTGACACGGGGCATAATTTTAGAGTGCTAATATCACTACCCAGAACCTGCACCACTTTGTAGCGAAACATCGGGGGGGGGGGGGGGGGGTTAAGCTAGACACATCTGATGACCATCCGGACGAATAAGTGAGGGAGCGATTCCGCACAGGCAAGCGATGACAAGTCGACACGTTGATTTCGGGGAGCACTCATTGGGGCTTTATTTATATAATATAACTTAACTTTACAAAATGCACTGAGTCACAAATACAAGATGTGGAAACAGGTGGCATACCCATCGGCTTGCATGACTGGTCTCCGGTGGTGAGATGCGCTGTTGACCCCGAGTCCGCACACCCCAAAAAGGGCCTGAGTCGCTGCTTCAATAGGCTTTTCCAGCATCCACGGGTGCGCGGACCAATGAGGCAAGCCGAGGATAACCAATGCAACACGAGTTTTCATGGTCGCGTGAAACCTGCTTAGCAACAAAACGGTGGAAGCTTCTGGAAACGGGCACATTCTCTAAAACGGCCGCGCTAACAAGTGCTCAAACTTCGGTCCCCTTTTGCCCCGGAGGACCAAAGCGGTGCCTCGCTCGTTTGGGGCGGTGGTGGTAGTGGTTAGCTGAAGTATAAAGCCACCTAATTTCTGCAGCGCGGTTTGGCGTGAAGCGCACAGTGACCGACCGGATGCAGCCATTTCTGTTCAGACTTTCATTCTTCCTCGAGGCGCCCTCCCCGAGACAAGTCATTAAATAGCGCCCCTAACAAGAGCATCTGGCAAAGAACGAACACCAGCTGTAGCTGCGAAGGAAAAAGCTTTCCGCGAGACATTGCCTTCGCGACAACAATATTATTCTGCCCCTCTGGAATATTCGACGTTTGAATATTACCTGCCCTCTGATGGCCCAAGAGGAAAAATACCGTTCCATATTTTATTGTGACAGCAATTATATGAAAACTCTTGACTGGATTTTGCCGCCTGCGTCACCGTCACTCACAGCATATTGTTGTGACTGGCGCCAGAGATGATGACGAAGCGGCGCTCTTTGGATCCTCAATCAAGTAGCCGACTGGTCGGCAGCCTATGCCCGCCAGTTATTGTTCCTCCTAGACAGAGGGTGAGGCGTCGTGTCGCCACGACGCCGCAAGCGGTTTGGGAGACGACAAGTGCGGCAGCTTCATTGAAACATGCTGTGGCGGCAGCAGCAAATCGCCCCGCTGATTGAGCGAACAGATTGGCGGACCCTTTGATGTATGCTGTCATGAGCTTGAGACCCCTCGACCAGCGGCACGCACACGACGAGAAAGAGCCCCACTGGCGCCACTTTGGAGTACAGTGATCACGCCTCAATATTGGACGTTCACGTGGGCCGTGCATGCTCGTTCCCACGCCAGTTGTGTGTGATCTGTGATTGGACAGTAAACCTCTGCACGTGTTCTCTGATCTAGGGATCTGGGGAGAACATACCCTTTATAATTAGCCACCCTGCTCATTCGAAGGAGCACCATGTAGAGGAACGCCAGATTCGAAAGCTCGCTATGTAAGAAAGAGCTCGTCATGTACGAGAGCTCACCTTGTATATTGTCACTGGGTCGTGACGTGGCCGAAGACAGGAGACTTTGTGTTGGAATTTAACTGTTTATTTGGGCGAACCTGTGCCCGGTAAACGGAAAGTCCGATTACAGTAGCAGTGATAGCGGCGAACGGAGCGTCGGCCGTCGATCAAATACTCACAAGCGGCGAAGTGCGTCGGCATTTATACTCTTGCCATCGAATGTTCTAGCGTTATCGCTGGCGGTGGCGTAGGTTCCAGAATAATCTGTACAGTTCACAGTGTGGGCGTGATCTTATCGAAATGATCTACTAATGTCCGGAAGCTTCTCGAAAACTGCAGGCGCGGTTTGCGCTTAGAATTGTGTAAAGTTTTGGGGCGATAACAAAACTTGAGAAATATAACGTGGCATTGCCCCCTCTGAAAAAGGCATCGTCCCGATGCTTTAACTAAGATGAAGGTACAACAATAATCCAAGAAAGTACAATTATTAAATTACGATACAATAATAGTACAAAAAACACTGTTTTAGTTTGTTAACGCGCATGAAACGGCTTGAGGCGCGCGACATGGACGACTTCAGGTCGCGATCGGCGTCGGTGAGAGTTAGTGATGCTGTCGGGAACAACCTCGTAATCAAGTGGGCCGAGACGTCGAACCACCCTGTACGGTCCGAAGTACCGTCGCAGAAGTACCGTCGCAGAAGCTTTTCACTTAGCCCACGTCGGCGTATCGGCGTCCACACCCAAACACGTTCACCGGGCTGGTATTCCACGAAGCGTCGTCGAAGATTGTAACGGCGGCTGTCGGTCGTCTGTTGATTCTTGATACGGAGCCGCGCGAGTTGTCGGGCTTCTTCGGCGCGTTCAAAGTACTCACTCACATCGAGTTTTTTTTTCGTTGGTGACGTTGGGTAACATGGCATCGAGCGTCGTTGACGGGCTCCTTCCGTAGACCAATCTGTATGGAGATATCTGCGTCGTCTTCTGCACCACCATGTTGTATGCGAAGGTCACGTACGGAAGAATGGCGTCCCACGTCTTGTGTTCGACATCGCCGTACATTGCCAGCATGTCGGCGATCGTCTTGTTTAGCCACTCGGTGAGGCCGTTGGTCTGTGGGTGGTACGCTATCGTCCGGCGGTGGTTTGTGTGGCTGTATGCCAAGATCGCTTGAGTTAAGTCGGCAGTAAATGCCGTTCCTCTGTCGGTGATAAGGACCTCCGGGGCGCCGTGACGGAGGAAGATATTTTCGACGAAGAACTTAGCTACCTCGGATGCACTGCCTTTTGGCAGGGCTTTTGTCTCGGCGTAGCGGGTGAGGTAGTCGGTAGCTACCACGATTCATTTGTTTCCGAAAGCTGACGTCGGGAACGGCTTCATTAGGTCCGTACCAATCTGCTGGAAAGGTCGGCGAGGTGGTTCAATTGGCTGCAAAAGTCCCGCTGGCCTCGTCAGTGGTGTCTTGCGTCGCTGACAGTCCCGGCATGTCCTCACATAACGAGTGACGTCGGTGGGAAGACGTGGCCAATAGTACCTTTCTTGTATCCTCGCGAGCGTGCGAGAAACACCGAGGTGCCCTGCTGTCGGATCGTTGTGCAGGGTCTGCAGGAGTTCTGGTCGCAGAGCTGAAGGCACCACAAGGAGGTACTTGGCTCGAAGCGGTGAACAGTTTTTCTTTTGGAGAAGACCGTTTCGCAGGAAGAACGACGCAAGTGCGCGCTTGAATACCTTCGGGACTTCGGTGGTCCTGCCTTCGAAGTATTCTATTAGGGCATTAAGTTCCGGGTCGGCCCGCTGTCGTTCAGCGAAGTCGTCGGTAGTTATTGTTCCCAAGAACTAGTCGTCATCCGGGTCGGCTGGTGGTCGTTGGTCGACAGGTGCACGAGAGAGACAGTCGGCGTCGGAGTGTTTCTTGCCGGACTTGTAAACGACGGTAATGTCATATTCTTGAAGTCTCAGGCTCTATCGTGATAGGCGACCTGAAGGGTCCTTCAAGGTGGCTAGCCAACACAAGGCGTGGTGGTCGCTCATAACTTTGAAGGGCCTGCCGTAGAGGTAGGGGCGAAATTTCGACGTAGCCCAGATGATGGCGAGGCACTCATTTTCTGTTGTGGAATAATTGGCTTATGCTTTGGATAGCGATCGGCTGGCGTAACGAATAACCCTTTCAAGTCCGTCAGCCCTCTGCACAAGAACGGCGCTGAGACCTACGCTGCTTGCGTCAGTGTGTATTTCTGTCTCGGCGAATTCGTCGAAATGGGCAAGTAACGGAGGCGTCTGGAGGCGATGTTTAAGCTCCTGGAAAGCATGTTCCTGCGGCGTTTCCCACTTGAACTCCACGTCGGCCTTGGTAAGGTCAGTGAGAGGATTCGCGATGCGGGCGAAGTTTTTCACGAACCACCTATAATAGGCGCACAGGCCCAGAAATCGGCGCGCCGCCTTCTTGTCAGTGGGGGGCGGGAAGTCGGCAATGGCAGCTGTTTTCCGTGGATTGGGACGAACTCCAGACTTGCTAATAAAGTGCCCCAGAAACAAGAGCTCCGCGTACGCAAATCTGCACTTTTCTGGCTTCAGTGTGAGTCCGGACGTCTTGATGGCTTTAAGTACAGCTTCAAGGCGCCGAAGACGCTCGTCGAAACTCGAGGTAAACACGACGACGTCGTCCAAGTACACAAGGCAAGTCTGCCACTTCAATCATGTCAGTACTGTATGCATAACGCGTTGAAAAGTTGCAGGCACTGAGCAAAGACCGAAGGGCATCACCTTAAACTCGAAGAGGCCGTCCGGTGTTAAAAACGGCGTCTTCTCTCGGCCTCTTTCGTCGACTTCGATTTGCCAATAGCCAGTCTTGAGGTCCATTGATGAAAAGTATTTGGCGTTATAGAGCCGATCAAGTGCGTCGTCTATTCGTGGGAGAGGATACACGTCCTTTCTTGTGATTTTGTTCAGGCGGTGATAATCGACGCAGAAACGTAGGGTCCCATTCTTTTACTTCACTAACACCACGGGGGACGCCCATAGACTCTTGGACGGCTGGATGATGCCATCCCGCAGCATCTCATCAACTTGCCTCTTCATGGCCTCACGTTCTCGCGTCGAAACCCTGTACGGACTCTGACGGGGTGGTCTGGCATTTTCTTCGGTTGTGATGCGATGTTTCGTGATCGGGGTCTGCCGAATTTTTGATGACGATGAAAAGCAATCTTCGTATTGCAGGAGCAGGGCCTTGAGCTGTTCTTGTTTATGGTTCGGAAGTCTGGGATTGACGTCGAAAGCTGTGAAAGGGGCTTGGTTCCTCTGAGCAGGTTCCGCAGAATCGGTGAGGGCGAAAGCACTGGTGGCGTCCACAATTTCTTCGATGTATGCGACCGTTGTTCCTTTGTTCACATGTTTGTACTCATTGCTGAAATTCATGAGCATAACCGTTGCTTTGCCTCCCCGCAGCTCTGCGATTCCTCTTGTGACGCAAATATTTCGGGTGACCAACAGATGCTGACTGCCTTCAACGACGCCTTCCAAGTCAGGTGATTTAGGAGCGCCGACTGAAATAATGACGCTGGAGCGAGGCGGAATAGTGACTTGTTCTTCCAGAACATTCAAGGCATGGTTTCCTGACGTCGTGCGCGGCGGTAGTGCTTCTTCTGTGGATAACGTTATCAACTTTGTTCTTAGGTTGATGACAGCCCCACGGAGGCATAAGAAGTCCATACCAAGGATGACATCTCTCGAGCAACGCTGTAGGACTACGAAGTCTGTAGGATAAATACAGCCGTTAATGGTGACTCTCGCAGTGCAGATTCCTGTAGGCGTTACGAGATGACCTCCGGCTGTGCGGATTTCAGGGCCTTCCCAAGCTGTCCTAACTTTCTTTAACTTCGTGGCGAACGACCCACTGATGACGGAATAGTCGGCTCCAGTATCGACGAGAGTGGTCACACTGTGGCCGTCGATAAGAACGTCGAGGTCGCTAGTTCGCCGTCTCGCATTACAGTTAGGGCGTGGCGTCGGGTCACGGCTGCGTCGGCTTGTTCCGCTGCTTCCATGTTGCGTCGTCAGGCCACCTTCGGTAAGTGAGCTTTCGCCGTCAGGGCTTTGCCAGGTTGGCGTTGTGTTCGGAAAGCTCCATCGCGTCGTCGTCGGAGGAGGAGGAGGAGGAGGAGGAGGAGGAGGAGGATCTTCGGTAGTTCGTCGCACATCGCACTTCCGTCTAGCGACAGAAGTGCGATGGGGCAGCGTTTTGGCGTGCGCGTGGAGGAGGGGCGTGGTGGCGGGCTGCAGCAGCATAGCTCATGGCTTGCAGCTGAGGCTCTTGAGACTGAGGAATGCCCAGCAATTGCTGTATCTCTTGGCGTACGACGTCCGCGATGGAGGACTCCACGTGAGGCTGTGCTGAAGGAAGTAATTTTCGCAGCTCTTCTTGCACGATCGCTGGCATCATCTCACGCAAGTCAGTGGTTCCAAGCCCTTGAATGCCGGTGTAGCTTGTAGACGAGAAGCTATACGGTTATATTGCCGCGTGCGCATCTCGAGCGTCTTCTCTATCGTAGATGCTTCTGAAATGAATGCGGCGACCGTCTTTGGTGGGTTTCTGATCAGCCCGGCGAAGAGTTCCTGCTTTACTCCTCGCATGAGCAGACGGACCTTCTTCTCCTCGGACATGTCGGAGTCAGCGTGGCGGGAAAGTTTTATCATGTCTTCCGTGAATAGCGCCACGTTTTCGTTTGGCATGTGCATGCGGGTTTCGAGAAGAGCTGCGGCCTTCTCCTTGCGCACCACACTTGCGAAAGTGGTGAGGAACCTGGCGCGAAAGACGTCCCACGTTGTTAGGCTTCGCACTTTATTCTCGAACCAGGTCCGATCTGCATCTTCTAAGGCGAAATACACATGCCGGAGCTTGTCATCGTCTGGCCAGTCATTAAAGGTGGCGACGCGGTTCAACCTTTCGATCCAGCTTTCCGAGTCTTCCGGTGGCGAACCGCGGAAAGTTGGCGGCTCTTTGGGTTGTCGGAGCAGGAGTGGTGCAGGCTGCACGGGGGCGGTCATGGTTGCAGTAGTTGATGTCGGGATCCGGGTCTGCCTGGCTGCTTCAGGAAGGGGCCCGTACTCTGGTTGAAGTCCCCTCTGCCGGCGGCTTGTTCGCTGTTCAGGGTTAGCGTCCGTGTCTTCGTTGCCGCTTGGGCTGGGGTCGCGGCTTGAAGGGGGCGTCCGGAACATCAAAAAAACAGCACCTCCACCAGATGTCACGGGGTCGTGAGGTGGCCGAAGACAGGAGACGTTGCGTTGAAATTTAACTGTTTATTTGGGTGAACCTGTGCCCAGTAAACGGAAACTCCGATTACAGTAGCAGTGATAGCGGCGAACGGAGCGTCGGCCGTCGATCAAATACTCACAAGCGGCGAAGTGCGTCGGCATTTACACTCTTGCCATGGAATGTTCTAGCGTTACCGCTGGCGGTGGCGTAGGTTCCAGAATAATCTGTACAGTTTGCAGAGTGGGCGTGATCTTATCGAAATGATCTACTAAAGTCCGGAAGCTTCTCGAAAACTGCAGGCACGGTTTGCGCTGAGAATTGTGTAGTGTTTTGGGGCGATAACAAAACTTGAGAAATAGAACGTGGCAATATAATGTGAATAAACCCTCTTTAATCAGATTTGGGTGCACGTTAAAGAACCCCAGGTGGTATAAATTTCCGGAGCCCTCCACTACGGCGTCTCTCATAATCATATGGTGGTTTTGGGACGTTAAACCCCACATATCAATCAATCAAACCCTCTTCAAGTCCCTCTTCCTCCTGCCTCTACAACTTTATCCCGGACCTCCAGTGCCTGCAAACCCCCGTCGTAACAATATGTATACGTATATATATATATATATATATATATATATATATATATATATATATATATATATATATATATATATATATATATATATATATATATATATATATATATATATATATGACAACGCAAGAAAGAAAGATAATCCAGAAAAAGACTCCGGGGCGCGAAGTCGAACGTGAGACCTCTGAAGCATGAGTGCGAGGCGTTAATCACTGTGTCACGAAGAAGCAGCTCCTCTAATGTTCAAACGGCAAGCCATTTATATTTACCACTTATTGCCGGTGACGGGCATCTCGGGGGGAACTATCGTGTTTTCAGCATTGTCATCAATATGGCGCATTCTGCGCGCGTTGCCACATCGTCACGACGCGGCGGAGCGCGCTCTCATCTCCCACGCGTGCTTTGCCCCGCGGAGAAGAAGCAGGGTGGACGCAAACACGTGCGCTTATTTCGCGGTGGGGAAAATCATACGTCATGGCTGTCTTCGGGTTTTCACCGGAACGATTATGTTGTAGTTACCGGGCACACAAAGGTCACTGCAATCATAGCACAGTCTCCGTTCGCGAAAAGGGCGTGCTTTTCATACACACCGCAGTAACAACTGAGCCGCTTATTTGCGTTCATCTGTACCTGCGAGCGCGTTTTGTGCGTCATTTGTGCGTGAGAAACGCTGAGCACGTTTCGACCAGCTTGCCATTCTGTGCGTTACCTTTGTTGCTATTGCGTTCATTGCTTCGCCTTTGCGGCAAAACTAACTTTTTAAACACTATTGCCTTTTTTGACGTTGTATGATGTTGTAATACAAGATAAGTGGTGAGTTATCGAATGACATGCAATATTTGCTGCGAAAAATCACCCGCAGGAATCCTACGCTGACGTGCTTATGCAGGCCCCGCCGTGGGGGTCTAGTGGCTAAGGCACTGCGCTGTTGGCCCACATGTCGTGGGATCAAATCCCGGCTGCGGTGACTGTATTTTCGATGGGGCCGAAAAAGCTGTAGGCCCATGTGCTCAGATTTGGGTGTGCGTGAAGGAGCCCCAGGTGATCAAAATTTCCGGAGCCCTCCACTACGGCGTCTCTCATAATCATATTGTGGTTTGGGGAAGTTAAACCCCACATATCACTCAACGCACTTATGCAGTGAAGACGAGGCAAAGGCATACTTCGTAAAACTTTGTTGGCATTAAGGATAGATAGATAGATAGATAGATAGATAGATAGATAGATAGATAGATAGATAGATAGATAGATAGATAGATAGATAGATAGATAGATAGATAGATAGATAGATAGATAGATAGATAGATAGATAGATAGATAGATAGATAGATAGATAGATAGATAGATAGATAGATAGATAGATAGATAGATAGATAGATAGATAGATAGATAGATAGATAGATAGATAGATAGATAGATAGATAGATAGATAGATAGATAGATAGATAGATAGATAGATAGATAGATAGATAGATAGATAGATAGATAGATAGATAGATAGATAGATAGATAGATAGATAGATAGATAGATAGATCGCGGGTGATAGTGAACACGCTGAAGTACCTCCGCAGAGTTCAGAGGCGCTTTCACCCCGACCGTGTCTCGCCAGAGTGGGTCACGCCTCTCTATATTTAGACCTACAGGGCGTGGTGAAGGGTAGTAGGGTTGTAAGTCTACTGTTTTCACCACAAAGTTTGAGTTGAAGCTATACCGCACTACCACTTCGATCGCTACACTGTAGCAGCCGCGTTTGGGAAAGGAGCGAGCTACTAACTAGAAGAGCCAAAATAGGGACTATAGTTGGTTGCATAGTCTACAGTTGCAGTGCGCTGCTCCAACACATAAAAGGAACTGTGATTGCTGTTGATTCGCGCTCTTCCGTCGTATACCTCTGCGTTCTTTTCGTAGGTGCTTCTTCGTAATGAGCAGCGTGCTGCGACTGTCGAGCGGTGACTATTAATTTACGTTTGTCCTGTGAGCTTTCCTTTTGTGGGTTCTTTGCGTCTGAGCAGCGCTCTCTAAGTTGCAAGCCGCCTGCCATTATTCCTGTGACATTTCGATTGGTTCCTATTGCATTTATTGCTTCGTCTTTGCGGCGAAATTATGAATGTTTATTTTTTTATAGAGGCCCTTCGAAATCCCACGGTGATTTGATGTGCAAGCGATTGACGTATTTTGGCGTAAGAAAGGGTGCTCGGCCATATTATGCCAACCGATAGAAACTATGTGAACTTCTTTGTAAATTGTGATCGGAAATGCGGCTCGAAAAATGTTGGTCAACTGTCGGCCAGTGCTGCCTAGTTAGCAAAATATTGGCTAATGTTGGCCGTCAGCGGCTGTGACATTTCCTGAATTCTGTTTCAATCTAGCAAATAAATTTCCTGCCAGTTCCCTCTTATACGAGCAAGTGAAGGTCAGAAAGCAATATTATTCCATCGCATAATTACATTATTGATCTTAATGACCTAATTAGCCGTCATGCGTGCATTACAAAGATAGCTAAAAAGCTAAGGCTGCGTCAAAGCGGGCTCATTCGCAGTAAGGATCTTTGTGCGGGAAAGCCAACTGCTGTAACAACCATCGCTTTTCAGTCGACCAACTAATATTTACTTCGACTTTTTTATTACTCCCTTTACTTAAGACCAAGAAATCAACGCATCTCCACGAATTGAATCATGACGAGTGGGTAAAGCTCTAGGCCCACTAGTGCATGTAAATAAGTAACGACGCGTTTCTACAGTATATACAATGTGTTTTTGCCGTTTTGCCGCCACTTCCGCGCCCTCAAGTCGGCGTTGCCGCTTTGCCTTTCGCGGGTGAGAGCGTTTTCACGGTCGTTTTTCATCCGTGGCAAGAAGAAAATGTGCGGTCTGGAACGCGCTTGTTTTTCAGCGTCATCATCGTCAGCGTCATCTTCATGGCGTACAGGGGATAACTTGCATGTGCTGTGCCGAACGATGGACAACAGACATACCAGACACTAAAGTGCTTCACCTCTTAAACAAGGGGTGATGAGTGGAGTGCCGCGCGCGAGTTCGGATAACTTCGCTACAGTGTTAGCAAAGTAAATACAACTAAGTATCTTGGAGTCACAAAAGATAACAATCAATTTACACGTGCTAATGCAGATACAAAATGCGTGCTCCAAATTATTCTCGAGAAGTCCCGTGCTTACGCACGCGTAAACACTTCCGTATTACTACCTAACGAATATCTTATTGATATTCTGTTCCAAGTTAGGCGACTTCAGAAACGTGCTGTGAGAATCATTACTCACTCCAAGTACAATGATCCTGGGAAACCTTTTTTTTTTCCTTAACACTGTTTGGTCCGTTGACGTGCAGTGAAACTAGCCAAATATTTTTTACATTATTGTCAACTACAACTACCCATTTAATGAGTCATTGTTTCGCGCACCTTTATTCATTAAGAACAAACTTTTTGTAATTCGAATATTTTAAAGACTAACGGCGAGTATGGAAAATGCCTGTTGCAATTAAATAACAATAATTTTTATTAGGGTTTAACGCCTCGAAGTTATTATATATGATGATGAGAGATGCCGTAGTGGAGTGCTCCAGAAATTTTGACCACATGGGATTCTTTAACGTTCACCTAAATCCAAGCACATGGGTCTCTATCATCTCCGCCACAATCGAAAATGAGGCGGCCACGGCCGGGATTCGATCCCTCGACCTTCGGGTCAGCAGTCGAACACCATAATCCCTAGAACACTTGACTAGTAATAATCACTAAAATAATTACTAAAACACTTCACTAGTAAGATCTCCCCCCCCCCTCGTGGCTCGTATTCACAAGAACGTCTGACACCTATTTTTTTAAAGAGACGTACGATGGGAAGTGACAGGAGTTAATCCCCTCTTCCCCTACCTCGCCCGAAGTAAACTGCCAGACTTCAAGAGAATATATCAGCCAATGACAATGCGGGACATATCGTTGGCCAAGCCGACAGACTAATGGGAAAATGCACTAACGAAAGAAAAGAGTGTTTTCCATCCCTGAAATGTTATTTATGTTGACATAAAAATGTATTCCGATTTCACTAAAAGGACTACCAAATCACCATTATGTATTAATGAGTCTCTGAATGTAATGTCATGATTAGCCCGACGACTAATTGGCATTTTCAGTAGGTACTACCGGCGTCAAATGAAACACGAACAGCGGCAAGTTTTTCGTGATGATATAGGGCATGCGCACCATCCAGCCATCACGATTGACATGTATGCGCATCCTGTTCGGTAGCTCTGCGCATAAATTCCTGCCTGTCCATCTTGATAAGTGGACGGCGCACAGTATACCATTACGAAGGCTTGTCGCTGTTCATGTTTCATTTGACGCTGATAGTACATCGGTAATTTTTCTTGATTTATTGATTGACGTGTAGGTTTAACGTCCCCAAAACCACCATATGTTTATCAGAAACACCGTAGTGGATTGATTGATTGATTTGTGGAGTTTAACGTCCCAAAACCACCATATGATTATGAAAGACGTCGTAGTGGAGGGCTCGGGAAATTTCGACCACCTGGCGTTCTTTAACGTGCACCCAAATCTGAGCACACGGGCCTACAACATTTTCGCCTCCATCAGAAATGCAGCCGCCGCAGCCGGGATTCGATCCCGCAACCTGCGGTTCAGCAGCCGAGTACCTTAGCCACTAGACCACCACGGCAGGGCACACCGTAGTGAAGGGCTCCGGAAATTTCGACCACCTGGGGTTATTTGGTAATTTTTTTTAAGTGTTCTCTCTTCGTTATAACCCTTTTTTGCTTTTGTGTGGTTATTTCAAATGCTGTATTGTTTATTTACCGGTTCCGTATTCGAGATTTGGCAATATATAACATTTTAGTTATGCTTTTCAAAAGTGCGATTATTGAAATGTTACATTATAGAAACAAACTAGCCTATACTTACAGGTCCGCACGGTGTGTGCGAACTCAGTGTAAAAAAATAAATAAAGTTCAATTCAGCTTGACGATACGACCACAAAAAGCTAACTTGGTCTTTAGTACACGACCGACTGTACTGGATGCTACAACTTTACGGTGGTTAAAATAAAAACTGCCCACCTGCCTTCTCTAGACCTTTCAAGCTTCATGCACACAGTGAGTGAGGCAGCAGGTCCCCACTACAGTATCACTCGAAGGAAAAATCAAGAGCGTGCTAATCGAGCAATAAGTGAAGCATCCGTGACAGTGTCACGGAAAGTGCCGGCAGCGTGGTGTTGGTTTGTGACGGGCTACTTGGCGGGACGAAATATAGGTGACGCGCTCGATAACAACAAATCACTGTGAAGCAATGCACACATGTGTCTCTGTTCGGCTCCATAGGCACGCACCGTTCCATCAATATTTCCCCTGTATGACTGATTGATATGTAGGGTTTAACGTCCCAAAACCACCATATGATTATGAGAGGCGCCGTGGTGGAGGGCTCCGGAAATTTCGACCACCTGAAGTTCTTTAACGTGCAGCCTAATCTGAGCACACGGGCCTACAACATTTCCGCCTCCATCGGAAATGGAGCCGCCACAGCCGGGATTCGAACTCCTCGACCTTCGGGTCAGCAGACGAGTACCTTAGCCACTAGACCACCGCGGTGGTGCCCCCTGTATGACTAGGCAGCGATATCGAAGTATGGGTTACCGATGGCGAATTCGTAGTTCAGAACTTCAGCAACTGTTCTCACCGCAGTTGTTCACTGTCAGCGTACACCTGCTTCCGGACATCATTTGCCTGCATTTCCAGGGCGTTGTTTTGAACGCACGATGCTGATAGCTCGTTCCATTTCCCTTTTTCCCGCATAAGTTCAATGCTACGGATAAAGATCGTAACGACGACCGTCATAACATTTGAGAACAGTGTTGTTTTGCTTGTTTCCTGCTGCGAATCCCAGTCGCAACATAACAGCTGTTTTCACCATCTGTATTCCTGCCACTAACGTATTACAACAGGAAGGTTATAAAAAGTGCCTTATGAAAAAAATAAGTGACACGAAAAGGTGCACTACGTAACTAAATACATACGAGTACGTCGAAGCATGCTGTGTGAAGTCCACTGTATTTATCTGCATAAACTTCTTACTTTCCAACTCTTGGCTATTATAGGCAAAGTGCTGCATGAACAGATGACTGAACTAGTTGGTTAATGGTCGGAGAAAACAGCGCCGAGTCCACAGTTTAAATAGCGGTGGTCTTCGTTAAAATCCTCCGCATCTAAAACGGAAAGACCACCAATGTCATGATCATCATCATCCCAACATTTTCGTTCAAGTTATGGCCTACAATTTCCTGCGACGCTTTTGCTCGCGCAGCATAAGTGTCGCTTGGGATGACATTGAGTCCATGCAGCGCTAGCGCTTTGTCTTCCAAGTTAGAGGCGAAGAATAATACCAAAGTAATCCCGCTTACATGCTGCAGCCAGCCACTGGGGGTTTCTTCGGAGGTATATGCGAAGTCGATGTCGGTTTTCTCAAGCCACACTTTTACTTCCCCGAATGAGCCTATTCCTTCGTGGAATTTGGCAAGCGGCGAGACACTGGAGGGCGCTTCACCTGCGTTTTCAAGGAAGTGCGTTGTTGAGATGACTCCACTAAAATCTGTATCAGCCTGTCACAGGCGAAAGCTGCGTGGTTTCGAGAATCTGCGTTTAATGATTACGCGACAGAACTTTTACGCGTGAGATCGCACAGCCCCTACCTTTGGTGAGGTCAAGAATGCGCGGTAGCAGCATCGGCACCTAGTATTCAGTATCCTGAATATACACTTGAACTAAATCGTGAATAAGCATGCTGTCAAAGACCAGGTTAACATTTTTGTTCAACTTGTGGCTTGTCTGAAGTAGTTCCCAACGAACATTCGCTAAGTTGAAATTTAAGATATCATTTTTTTTTACTCTGGAAGTGTGCCATATGTTCTTGCGGTTTAAGCAAATATTGAGGAGCAACATATGGTGGTCTTGAGTACGCTCTTAATACAAAGTTTTGACTGTAATAGGTTATCTTGATGCACAAACGCTCACGATCAGTGATTTCCGCTAAAACTATCGCTCGTATTTGAGGCTTGACAAGGATAGCAACACTTCCACACTTTTTTGTGTGGTCCTTACGATAATACACTGTATCTCGCGGGGAAAAATAAATTACCACGTGTTCTAGTTCATAACCACGTTTCAATTGGTACAGTAATCTGCGGGTTGTGTTTGAGTAGTGTGGATTCAATAGATTTTTTTTTATATTGCAATGCTTCGCGAGCTGATATTTAGGATTCTCAAGTTATGTTCCTTCGGTATTGTGGGATTCCAGGTATTCGAAGCTACTTGACGGGATAAATGAGCTCATTTAATGATGTCGAAAAGCTTAACTCTAAACTATTTCGCAGTCGCTCAATCGAATGGTGCACAGTTACATACCACGCGATACACAATATATAATATGCAACACCTATAAAGATTTGAATAAACAAAGAAGCGGCTGAAATAAGTTGAGGCAAAACTGCAATTCGGATTATTTATAACTCAATCATGTTGACATTTTTGGGTAGCAACATGGGGAGGAATGATGAGAAAATCAAACGGGCGCCCGTTTGTCTTTCACATCTTTGTGCCCGTGTGCCTGCGCAAAAACTTCAAAATGAAATCACTAGTCCGACGCCTATCGCATAGTGTGCGAACCATCACTCCTTTTTCTAGCTGCAAAGCCGGTAAACTTGTTCAAATGATCTGTTAGTTGACGATGCAAGAGGTGCGATGGTACGCAACGAAATGAAACTTTATTGATTGATATGTAGGGTTCAACGTCCCAAAACCACCATATGATTATGAGAGATGCCGTAGTGGAGGGCTCTGTAAATTTCGATTACCTGGGGTTCTTCAACGTGCGCCCAAATCTGAGAACACGGGCCTACAACATTTCCGCCTCCATCGGAAATGCAGCCGCCGCTGCCGGGATTTGATCCCACGACCTGAGGGTCAGCAGCCGAGTACCTTAGCCACTAGACCACCGCGGCGGGGCAACGAAATGAAACTTGTCTCTCAAAAATAAAATATATTCGAAGCATGCTGTGTGAAGCCTACTGTGTTTATCTGCATAAAATTCTTACTTTCCAGCTGTTGGCTATTATAGGCAAAGTGCTGCATGAACAGATGACTGAACTAGTTGGTTAATGGTCGGAGAAAACAGCGCCGAGTCCACAGTTTAAACAACGATGGTCTTCGTTAAAATGCTCCGCATCTAAAACGGAAAGACCACCAATGTCATGATCATCATCACAACATTTTCGTTCAAGTTATGGCCTACAATTTCCTGCGACGCTTTTGCTCGCGCAGCATAAGTGTCGCTTGGGATGACATTGAGTCCATGCAGTGCTAGCGCTTTGTCTTCCAAGTTACAGGCGAAGAATAATACCAAAGTAATCCCGCTTACATGCTGCAGCCAGCCACTGGGGGTTTCTTCGGAGGTATATGCGAAGTCGATGTCGGTTTTCTCAAGCCACACTTTTACTTCCCCGAATGAGCCTATTCCATCGTAGAATTCAGCAAGCGGTGAGACACTGGAGGGCGCTTCACCTGCGTTTTCAAGAAAGTGCGTTGTTGAGGTGACTCTACTAAAATCTGTATCAGCCTGTCGCAGGCGAAAGCTGCGTGGTTTCGAGAATGTGCGTTTAATGATTACGCGACAGAACTTGCAAGCGAGAGATCGCACAGCCCCCACCTTTGGCGAGGTCAAGAATGCGCGGTAGCAGCATCGGCACCTAGTATTCAGTATCCTGAATATAAACTTGAACTAAATCGTGAATAAGCATGCTGTCAAAGACCACGTTAACATTTTTGTTCAACTTGTCGCTGCCTGAAGTAGTTCCCAACGAACATTCGCTAAGTTAAAATTTAAGATATCAATTTTTTTTACTCTAGAAGTGTGTCATATGTTCTTGCGGTTTGAGCAAATATTCAGGAGCAACATATGGTGGTCTTGAGCACGCTCTTAATACAAAGTTTTGACTGTAATGGGTTATCTTGATGCACAAACGCTCACGATCAGTGACTTCCGCTAAAACTATCGCTCGTATTTGAGGCTTGACAAGAATAGCAACACTCCCACACTTTTTTTGTGTGCTCCTTACGATAATACACTGTATCTCGCGGGGAAAAATATATTATCACGTGTTCTAGTTCATAACCACGTTTCAATTGGTACAGTAATGTGCGGGTTGTATTTGAATAGTGTGGCTTCTATAGATTTTTTTGTATATTGCAATGCTTCGCGAGCTGATATTTAGGATTCTCAAGTTGTGTTCCTTCAGTATCCTGGGATTGCAGGTATTCGAAGCTACTTGACGGGATAAATGAACTCATTTAGTGATGTCAAAAGGCCTAACTCTAAACTATTTCGCAGTCGGTCAATCGAATGGTGCACAGTTACATACCACGTGATACACAATATATAATATACAACACCTATAAAGATTTGAATAACCAAAAAAGCGGCTGAAATAAGTTGAGACAAAAACTGCAATTCGGTCTATTTATAACTGAATCATGTTGACGTTTTTGGGTAGTAATATGGGGAGGAATGATGAGAAAATCAAACGGGCGCCCGTTTGTCTTTCACATCTTTGTGCCTGTGTGCCTGCGCAAAAACTTCAAAATGAAATCACTTGTCCGACGCCTATAGCATAGTGTGCGAACCATCACTCCTTTTTCTAGCTGAACAGCCGGTAAACTTGTTCAAATGATTGACTACGCCAGAGGTGCGATGGTATGCAACGAAATGAAACTTTATTGATTGATATGTGGGGTTTAACGTCCCAAAACCACCATATGATTATGACAGACGTCGTAGTGGAGGGCTCCGGACATTTCGACCACCTGGGGTTCTTTAACGTGCGCCCAAATCTGAGCACACGGGCCTACAACATCTCCGCCTCCATCGGAAATGCAACCGCCGCAGCCGGGATTTGATCCTGCGACCTGCGGATCAGCAGCCGAGTACCTCCACTAGACCACCGTGGCGGGGCAACGGAATGAAACTTGTCTCTCAAATAGAAAATATATTCGGAAATGTGGGCGTTAACTTAGTGAGCTCTCAATTTCTGAAATAAATTGAAATGAAATTAAGACCTTTTCCGTCATTATTTTTTCATTTTTACTGGGATCAGTGGCGGCCGAATTTCATTGCAACGACTCACCCCTCACCCCCGTCCTCTCTTTGGTCGAGTCTTGAACAAAGCAAGCTCCTCAATGACTGGAAAACAAAAAAAAACATGAAAGGGAAGTGATAACGTTCTTCTCGCAACTGCTTGCCATCAGTCTACGGCTTTCAGGTCTAAAGGAAATGAGCAGTTCTTCGAATGCAACATCAGGTGCCCTTGACCGCTATTATCATCAAAAAACGTGCGTAGCTGCAACCCTACGATTTAGAGGGATACTAATGAGCAAGACATTTTAGGGGCGAAGCTCCTTATGGCGTGGCCTGTGCATCCCTCGTAGTACGTAACCACCAGTGGCACATACCCGAAATAGGTATAACATTTGACCTCCAAGGTGGTGCCGGTGAGAGATTTCTTCTGTGCGTTGTTTAACAATAAAAAATAGTGCTCAATGTACATGCCAATGGCTGCTAATGGGGAATGAGAGACAGGAGCATTCGGCTTTTAGTCACGCGCACGCTGTGATCCCCATTAGCAGCCATTGGCATGTACATTGAGCACTATCGGACAAGAAAGGGTTGCTACATTATACTCGCTGGGTGTAACCTCCTTAGTTTTAGAAATGTTTAGCGAGCGTTGAGCCGCAGGGTCATGAATACAATGAACTAGTATATACCATGAATGAATTCGAGGTGGTTAAAGGGGGGGAAGCAGATACGAAGCGCAAGCCGTAAGAAATTAAAAGCTGAATCCTCCTGTCTCTCATTCCACATTAGCAGCCACTGGCATGTACATTGAGCACTACCTGACAGGAAAAGGTTGCTACGGTATACTCGCTGGGCGTAACCTCCTTGGTTTTAGAAAGGTTTAGAGAGCCTTGGGCCGCAGTGCCATGAATACAGTGAACTAGTATATACCATGAACTCGAGGTGGTTAAAGGTGGGAAGTGGACTCGAAGCGCAAGCCGTAAGAAAGTGTGCGTGTGCCACCTCTCGTTTAGTCCTTGGAATGTCCACTGAATGGCGGTGCTTCTATATGGGGAATATATGATAAAAAGGTGCGAGATGGTGGGACTTGAAGTGTTGAATAGATGGACGAACGGACACACAGACAGATGCATGGATGGACGCATGAACGGACGCAGGGGCGGATGCATGAACGAACGCAGGGATGGGCGCACGAACAGACGCATGGACGGTCACACAGACGGACGCATGGATGGACGAATGCTTCGCCCCACTCTCCATCATTCACTCCGTGGATATGCTGCCATTTTTTTTCTCGTACTAATGAAGTTCTCTTTCGCGATACCGAAAACATCACACTTCCGGAAATAAAACTCTTGATAAAAAAACGCGCAAAAAGAAAATGCTGGAGGGCTGTGCCACCTTTTATAGTATCCGCACCATTCACCATGACGTCACATGTTTTGACAGCGTCTATTAGGTCAACGTAGCTCCTAATCAGTTAATATGAAGCCCTTGATCCTTTTAGGAGGCCATTGAGTCAGTTTGAAAAAAAAATCGTAGAGCTAATGGTGCCAAAATGCGATAAATACACTGTGAAACTTGTGACGTCACGCGTAGCTGTTTCAGCGCAACAATTAAAAACAAAACTTGGAACTTTATTTTCTCATTTATTGATAGCCTCAGGTGGTCGAAATTTCCGGAGCCCTCCACTACGGCGTCTCTCATAATCATATGGTGGTTGTGGGACGTGAAACCCTACATATCTTCATCATCAGTTTCGCAAGCACAATGATCGTTGCATCTCGTCCCGATGCTGTGGTCTACAGATTATGACACCCTACTGATAACCCGAAGGCCACGGAATCAAATCCCGGCTGAAGTGACTGCATTTTCAATGGCGGCAAACATCTTGGTAGCCCCTGTATATACTTGGGTTTAGAAAAAAAATTTCTCGTATTCATAAACTAGAATTTCACGACACTTCAAGCACCGTCCTTATCGCATCAAGACGCTTGGTCAACGAGAAACTGTGAAATACGTAGACAAGTATAACGCCGTCGACTTGAAGTTCACACTGCTCATGAGCCAGCCTGCTTTGACGCTATGGATTTTCGCAGCGTCTGCGAGGGCTTGCGTATCGCATAAAATTGTTCTCATCGGGTTCCGACGGGTCCAAAGGTTTGAAGTATAGCTGGATTCAGAAATTTTCAATGAAGCAATGTCACCAAAATACGCGTAAAGACCTTGAATAGCGCGACGTCACGCTGAGGCTCGCGTGACTACGTTTCGACGCGACACAAAAAAAAAGCCCGCTTACCTTCGTTCTCACATCTTATAAATAACCAACGATCGTGCAACTAACGAGAAATCCAAGATAATAGAGCTCTGAAAGAGTACCTTAACCGCCATAGCTGACTTAAAGGAGCACTGACACGAAATGTTTTGATCGTGTTTTTTTTTCTTGTTTTTTAAGGTAGCTTATGAGTCTTGACCCACTTATAACGATTCAACTGCTCGCTTGCGCGAACGCGCGATGGTTATTTTTTAATGCGAAGCACTTCCTTGCGTACTGCGGGCACTATTAGTATCTATCAATCAATCTATCTATCTATCTATCTATCTATCTATCTATCTATCTATCTATCTATCTATCTATCTATCTATCTATCTATCTATCTATCTATCTATCTATCTATCTATACAGCCGCTTGCGTTTGGATGCTCTCGTGATCAACCTCTTGGCGGGAACTAAAATTAGCATGGGAGAATAAGATGGTTTGACGAATATGACGCGCAGGTCAAGACATGAATAATGCCACAATCCCGTCACGTACGTCGTCAAACACTTCCCGTAAGACAGTAGCAGATATCCACGGGCGGGTATGTGCCGCTGGTAAGCGGGTATGTGGCACAAGTGATTGACACTTGGTATCTACCCGGGAACGACGAGAACACATGTGGGCAATTTTAACACGTGAGCGTTAAGCAATACCCGACATCGGTAGCGTCGGCCCAAAGAAAGCATAGAATAAATGTCAGGGTTTCAGCTGAAATCAAACCAAAGAATTCTGCGTGGCAATGAAACATTCTACCACAGAACTACGCCACTTCTCGAAACTACTTTTCAAATAGACGCTAATCTTCGTGAAATGTCAAAAGTGATTGCAGTACTGACTACCCAATTTTAGAAGCATTACATATGTATTTTTTATGATACAGCCGTCATGTCGGGTTAACGCGAATTGTGGATAAGTACCAAGCACTAAAGTTCATTTATGTAGCAGTGTCGAGGACCAGCAACTTCGCGAGCATCAGCGCTTCATATCAGCCTCTGGTGTTGGTAATACGAATGTTCCAGTTGGCATCATTGCGCAAGTTCAAACAGGTCGTTATATCAACATTTGCAACTCTTCAACATACGTCTGTGTATCCAACATTTGTACATACATTCAGCGTCATTTCATGACGTGTCGCTCAATAAAAAATTACAACACGGTAACCGTCCCTCCACATGCTTCGCATAACGTCGATTCCCAGGTAAGTGAGATCTGCCTTTTTTTTAATCCTTGCATATCGCCTAATTACCAAGTTCTACTATAACACAGCCACCCATTATATGTTAAATTCGCTCACGAGTTTCACAAGAGCGCTGGGTTTGTATAACCATGCGACGATCACCTGTTACGAGACCATTATCCTTGGCTCCGTCAAATGGCGACCTCTTTGGCACCGGTCCTCCTATAGACTGAACTAGATCAGATAACGACGGTGAATAGTGTCATAAATCTTTTTTTATGAGCTGCCTTTACGGGAAATTGGATTGCTCTTATTTATGTGCGCGCACATTTACGTCGAGGATGCGCTGTCATACAGGCGTACACAGAGACTTTGATGAACGGCTGCAGGGAGATTTGGGGAGGCAAGCGCTTCATTGATATACGACAATCTGGCCCAACGCTCACCGCATCCGGGCGATCCGTCGTTTGCCATCGCTTGTGAAAAACGTACGACACGTGCCAACCGATACCATCGCTCTCTAAAGTCCAGACGAATTTCTGGCTTAAATTTTATTGGAGCAGCCTTGTGGTTTGCCATCAAAGCTAAGCGCGAACTTTTTCAGACGAAGGAAGGCCTGGCTGCAGGCGCTTGGCTGTCTTGAACTTCGTCCGGAATGTTTCGGTCTTGAGGGGTTACTGTCGTCAATTTTTTAAGCTGACTTCACTCCGCCAAGCAGATCTCTAACAGAGAATACCGAGCACGTGTGAAGTACTGCAAATGCTGATGTTTTATTTTGACATTAAAGGGACACTGAATGGAAGAAGTAAATCGCCTCTGAGATTTCTCGTGTTCGCAAAGATCTGGGAGCCGTATATACTTCATGTTTTAAAAACAAATATTTACACTCTAAATATACAGTCACTGTCTATTTCTTCTTTCTTACTTCATTTTAGGTTAATTTTTGCAACAATACGTAACAGTTGAAGCTAGTTTTAGGAAACAAATAAAAGAATATGGCTATAAGAAGATAAACCAGAACATAAAAACTCAGCATCTACAGCTTCGATTTGAACTCGGGCTTTTCAAGCGGGAAGCGGGCACCCGACCTCTGCACTACCACGTCTGCTGGATGTAGATGCACCCACGTCAAATGGAGCCGTAGCTGCCAAACACCAAGAGATGATGTACAAGCTCTCGTTGTACAAGCTATCATATATTATAATGCGCAATAAAAAAATTGGCCCCTTATCTGCATGTAATCTGCAAATGTCGTCGAAAGACGACTGTCTTGCATGTGGAGAGAGTGAACAAGACATTTATTTGGTGTTCTGCGCAAGAAAATCGGTGAATGGTATTCTGGAGGCGCTGCGTCAAGCCTGTTTAGCCTGTTTCACATGCGAGGCCAAAACAGGTTTTTACCGCGGCGAATGGACGCCCTTGTGAAATTCGCCCGAGTTGGAAAAATTCGCTAGCGGCACAAGCGGCAGAGCGACCAGTGACGTCGTCTGACACGTGATGACGGGGGTGGAGTCGAGAAGTTGACGCGCGCGCTGCGAGGAACTGGTTCCACAGAACAACTCGCTCCGGCTGAGTAGCAGACGACATCCGTCCTCTCCCCGGCTCACAAATGTTTCGCACTGCTTTCAACAAGTCGCTGATAGAAGTGTTGAAACGATCTCTTCTTTGAGACGTCAAGATGAAGAATTTCCGCAAGAACCATAAGAAGAGCATTCTTTGGGAAGAAATTGCCGAACTCGCATAGTTCCATAAAGTAAACGTCGCGGCTTGAACTGGCCATGTTCACTGGTGAAGTCGAAGAGCAGCTGTTTTCCTTTCGTTACTCTCGACGACTCTTTCGCCGTAGTGACAATCGCGTGCGGTGCCTCGCACGCGATTGTCTCGCACGCGAAGATCTCGATGGGCTGAGGTTTGCAGCCACTGTCCGGAGAGATCAGCGCCGGCAGTCGGTTTGGTGACGACCGTCTTTGATGAAGTAGAGGGCAACACCTGCTTCATTGAGGGCTCAACAGATATCACATACGCACATGAAAACACAACTACTCAGCCGGTGAGCGCCGGACTATTCCGCCAAACTCCACCAGGCAATTTTCCCCTTTAACTGATATTAAATGAAATACACAATTTATTCAAAATGTTACTCACACTTTAAGGTGACACAAAACAACAACACTGGAAGCACACTGAACCCGAAACCCTGGATAGCCGTGTCTTCAACGTTTTCAAACAAGTACACCTAAAAGAGTAAAAAAAACAATCACTAGCTCTTGTCTAGGTCAGGAAAAAAAATGCCAGAGTTCTCGAGACATCCTCTCGCGTCAGGGGCATCGACTTAAGCCATCAGCGTTGCCATGGAGTACACCCTTTTTGTAGCGTATTTCAAACGTATATTGTTGCAAAACGAGGCTCCAACGCAGCAGGCGGCCGTTCTTAGAGGACATGGTCTGTAGCCAGGTGAGAGGACAGTGGTCCACTTCCACAATGAACTTGCTTCCGGCAATATAACAAGCCAGTTTCTGGACTGCCCAAACCAAGCACGCACATTCCTTTTCGCTAGCGCTGTAAACCTGCTCGCGAAGGGTGAGTTTCCGGCTAACATATAGGATGGGATGCTCTTGATCCCCCTCATCCCTTTGACTAAGAACTGCCCCCATGCCTCTATCACTAGCGTCGCATTGGACTATGAAAGGCCTCGAGTAGTCCGGTGAACTAAGCAAAGGTTGGCTCGACAAGGCCGCTTTCAAAACGCGGAAAGCCTTTTCTTTCTCCTCATCCCAGTCGACCATTTGGGGCTCGGTCTTGCGCAACGCGTCAGTAAGAGTGCTGGCAATGTCGGAATATCTAGGGATGTACTTACGATAGTAACCAGCTATTCCAAGAAAAGCCCGAATATCGGTTTTCGTTCGGGGCTGGGGAAAGTCTCGGATAGCTGCCACTTTCATTTCAGAGGGACGGCGATGCCCTCGACCGATAACATGCCCGATATAGAGTACCTCTGCTTGTGCTAGCTGACACTTGGGCGCCTTTACCGTTAAACCTGCTTCGCGTAGGCGAGTCAGTACTGCTCTCAAATGCGTCAAGTGTTCTGGCCAGGACGAGGAAAACATGGCGACGTCGTCCAAGTAAGGCAATGCGAAGTCCTCTTGACCACGCAAAACCTTATCCATTAAGTTGGAAAAACAGTAAGGCGCGTTCTTTAGGCCGAAACTCAACACTTTAGGGCGGAATGTCCCCAATGGTGAAATAAATGCAGCATACCGGCTCGCCCTCTCGGTGAGCGGCACCTGCCAGTAACCTCTCACTAGGTCTAGCGTTGAGATAAATTGCGCGCTGCTTACCCTCTCGACGCGTTCCTCAATGTGGGGAATTGGGTATGTCTGATCCTTGGTGATGAGGTTTAACTTACGATAGTCTACGCAAGGACGCGGATCTTTGCCGGGTACCTCCACGAGAATTAACGGGGGAGTGTAATCACTTTCACACGGCTCAATCACACCCAATTCCAGCATCCTGTTAACCTCTGCTTTTATTAGCTCAAGCCGGCGAGGTGACACCCGATACGTCTTAGATCTTACCGGTTCCGACGAGGTAAGCTCTATGTCATGAGTGAGGACGGATGTCCGGCCTGGCTCGCTTACAAATCTGTCCTGAAACTCGGTCAAAAGACCACGCCATTCCTGCTTCTGCTTCGTTGTTAGTTGTGACTTTGATACTAAATCCTCAACTCTTTTCTCGATCGGGACTTCATCCGATTCGGGAGCTAATTCAGGGATTTCTGCCGGAACCTCTTCCGGAACATTTAAAGTCATGTTCACGATGGCTTCCCTCTCTTTGTAGGGTTTGAGTAAGTTGCTATGATACACCTGGTGTGCCTTACGACTTCCTGGTAATTTTACCACATAGTTGGTGTCAGACAATTTTCGAGTAATCTCGGCCGGGCCGACCCATTGCACTTCAAGCTTATTATTCTGGGAGGGCCTCAACAACATGACCCTGTCTCCTACAGCAAAGTGTCGTGCTTTAGCGGTCCGATCGTAGTAAAGCTTAGCCTTCTGCTGTTCTTTGGTCATCGCACTCTCGGTCAGTTCTTGGGCTTTTGTTAGACGATCCAATAAGGTGAGGACATATTCCACTACTACAGGATCATCACCCTGACCTTCCCACGACTCTCTCAGCATACGAAGAGGAGACCGCAGTCTGCGGCCGTAAACAAGTTCCGCTGGCGTAAACCCTGTTGTCTCATGTGGTGCAGTCCTTAGTGCAAACATCGTTGCAGGTAAGCACATTTCCCAGTCAGTTTTCCGTTCAAAATATAAGGCTCTTAACACTCGCTTCATCACGGAGTGAAGCTTTTCTATCGAGTTCGACTGCGGATGGTAGACTGAACTATGCAATAATTTCAAGCCACACCGCTCTAGAAAGGTTGTCGTTAAGGCACTCGTGAAAATGGTGCCCTGGTCTGATTCTATCTCGGCAGGAAAGCCTACCCGGGCAAACACGGACAGAAGTGCGTTCACTACTTCGACGGAACTTAGCTCTTTTAGCGGGACCACCTCTGGAAATTTAGTAGCTGGGCAGATTAAGGTCAGGATGTGACGGTAGCCTGAAGTTGTCTTGGGCAAAGGACCTACTGTGTCAATTACCAACCGACGAAAGGGCTCCGTGATTACGGGTACCAGCTTCATTGGAAATTTCGCCTTATCTCCCGGCTTACCCACTCGCTGACACACATCGCAAGATTTTACAAACCTCTCTACATCTTTAAAGCATCCAGGCCAGTAGTATTCCTGTAAAAGACGATTTTTCGTCTTCTTTACGCCTAAGTGGCCTGACCATGATTCTCCATGCACCAAACTAAGCAAATCCTGACGATACGCCTGAGGTACGACTACCTGGTCAAATTCTACTGCTCGCCTATCTAGATATTTTCGATAGAGTATGCCGCTCCTCTCTTGGAATCTCACATTTCGTTTGGCGATTCCCTCTTTCGAACTGTCCTGGAATTGCTTAAGCGTCGGGTCCCCCTTTTGTTCGGTTATTAATGAAGCGGGACTCACCTGCAGCAGCCGACTGAAATTATCCGAAGTTGGCATGACACACAGCTCTTTTGTATTTCCTAGTACCTGGAATGTGTCACCCTCTGTGCTATCCTCTGTACTACAAGGAATCGGCTTGGGAGCAACGGCATTTTCTATTTGCTCGGTCAACGAGGCGTAATTGACCCCTTCCAATTCGGGAGGAGGTTCATCGTCGCCTTTAGGAATGGTTTCTTCCGCGACTACGGCTTCTGCAGCCTGTTCTCGCACAAGTCGATTTGTTACCGTGGTGTCCAACTCTCAACCAGGCCCGTTGTCGATTTGAGGCTTGTTTGCCTCGGTGAATGTTGCTCTTGCAGCCAGCGCACGTGCCTTCGATCTAGTCAGTGCCTGCACTATGCCTTCTCCCAACGTTAGACCTTTCTCCTTCAGCATTTGATCTGACTTATTTGAAAATAAGTAAGGATACTGAGGGGGTAGATATGGCGATACCGCGGCTTCCGTTTCCAACGTACCAAATGCGCCTTTAAGGACAACTTTAGCTACGGGGAGGCACTGACTGTTTGCTTCTACGGCTTGTCTAATCCAGGCACAGTCTCCTGAATACTGTCCGGACTGAACAAAAGACGGATGAACTACGTCCATAGTGGCTGCGGAGTCTCTAAGAACCCGACACTGCTTGCCGTTCACGGTAAGGTCGTACATATAGGGCTCTAACAACTTCATGTTCTCGTCGGCTTCATTTATAGATAAAAAGGCCACCTTTTCTTTCGGGCAGTGTTTCGCGAAGTGCCCTGTTTCGTGACAATTGAAACAAGCAGCCGGTTTTCTCGCCTCAAATTTCCTTTTGCTTGCCTCTGCCGACGCCCCATGGTTAGATGAATTGTTTTCGTCACCCTTTTGTGCGAGACTTGTCGGTTGTTTTCTAAACGGCGCCTTATTCGGTAGTAGGAATTTTTACCTTTTGGGCTCGCTGTTTGCCCCGAGGGCGCGGCGCGTAACGAATTCTTCAGCGAGGTCTGCGGCTTTCGTTACTGTGTTCACGTCCGGTCTATCCTGCACCCAGAACCTCACCTTTTCTGGTAACCTTTGATAGAATTGTTCCAGACCGATACACTCGAGCACCTTGTCATGATTCCCATACGCCTTTGCCTCTTTGAGCCACTCCCCCATGTTGGCCATTAACTTGTAAGCAAACTCCGGGTATGAATCATTGTTCTCTTTTACGGCGTTGCGAAATTTTTGTCTGAAACCTTCCGCTGACAACCTGTATTTCTTGAGAAGGCTCGACTTTACCTCACTGTACTCGTCAGCCTCCTCTTTCGTGAGGCGCGCGATTACTTCTGAGGCCTTCCCCGGAAGTAGGGACAACAAGCGTTGAGGCCACGTATCCTGGCTGAAACCTTGCCTTTCACAAGTTCTCTCAAAGTTGACGAGAAACAGCCCAATGTCCTCCCCTAGCTTGTACGATCTCATTAGGTCCGTCATTTTGAACCTGACCCGCTCTGCGGTACCGGATGCCTCGCTGCCTCCTGTTCTACTATTATGGCTAATCTCTAGCTCGAGGCGCTTCATTTAAAGCTCGTGCTTTCGCATCTTATCTGCCTCGGCTTCTGCCGCTTTCCTTTCGGCCTCGGCCGCGGCCGCCTTTCTTTCGGCCTCAGCCGCGGCCGCCTTTCTTTCGGCCTCTGCCGCTTGCCTCTCCTGAATCTCCTCGACACATTCTGACAGCTCGTCATCCTCCGCCCCCAATGCGAGAATCGCCTCTATCAGCTCTGGCTTTCTTTGAGAGTCCGACACCTCCAGATTCAACTCCCTTGCAAGAAGCAACAACATGGACTTTCGCAGGGATTTCAGATTCATGGCTGCCTCCAGTACCGCTGTCTCTGTTCTACAAAGATTCCTGTCCTGCAACTAATTAACCTTGACGGCAACGACAGCTCTAGATACCTGCCTTGCCTCAAGTTTTCCGTTAACTTAGTCTACAAATAAAGCTTCAAAAGCTCTTACACGGAATCCTGCCCTGTCACTGTTAACCTTGACGCCACTGACAGAAAGAGCTTAACCAAGCTATCACACAATTTCTGTCTGACGCAAGTTACCTGTTAACCCAATGACCAAGACAGCCCCTCTCTACCAGTTTTTACTTAACACATAGAGTAAATGCCTGGTAAAATTTAACAGAGAAAGCCGGCACTCACCCAGTTCGCAGTCATGTCTCCGGCGTCGTGCCTCTCAGAAGTGCCGTTCGATTCCCTCTGGAAGTCGATGAGCTCGTGTCCTCCTTCTCCTGTCGTCCCGTTGTTGAACTTCGGGCTCACTCCGTCCAGTGGTTGCTTTCGGGGTTATCGGCATCCCGCCGCTGCCATCCAGTTGTTGTGACTCCGGGTCCTGCCAGTCTCGTTTTCGGTAGCTGGCCCCGTCGCAGGATCCATCGTCCAACAATTCAGCGAGAAGAAGCGCCCGAACGAACAACAGAGATTTATTTACATGTGGAGAAGTGGTCAACTGACCCAAAGAGAGAAGAGTGCCTGTGATACAAAACGTCTTCGGCATTTTATAGCGCCGCGCCGTTGACACTGGGCTTAACCAAGCTATACGGTGTCTCCGGCACCTCGGCCACGAGAGAGGGGGAAACACACCTCACAACACATGGAGTGGCACAACCTAACACGAGGTCCATATATGGTCACGGCGCCCCAAAATGTTACCAAACATGGTCACGAACGCACAGCAGACCCCGGAGCTCTCCCGGCGAGGAGGAACCCGAATGGGGAGGTGGGGGTGGACGACACCGTCGGTCAAGAACCGGTTCTCCCCCAAACTCTTCCTGCTTGGCTCCCCAGGGCCGGTCGTAACACGGGACATTGAGCGTATCACGTATATTATGCTACCTGCCGTTGATGAAACTCTTCATCCTGGAGTGCTTTACTGAATTATTGAAAAATCTAAGAGGCTTACTGTATAGGGTGGAAGCGTACGAATTCGAGCGCCAGAACAGATGTAGACCATTCAGAAAACGCCAATGAAGGATGTGCTCGCATGAGCCAAAGAGTGACCACAAACTCTGCCGAATCTTACTACTTAGAGTTTTTATAAAAACTCTTATTTTGACTCGAGCGAACAGATACAAACATTTAGGTATAAATTTTGCGAGCTGTGTATACTGGGCTGACAGAAACCTCGTTCAGTGTCCCAATGTTAAATTGCTGAAAGCAAAAGCAATGAATTGAAGAAACATTGGAAGTGCTGCGCAAAACGCGCTCGCAGTTCTTAAGCATTCTCCTAGCTGGAACAGCTGTATAATAAAACCATACAAGCAAACTCTTTTTTTTTTTGCTTCTCCATGGTCAGCTATATCAGTTTTATAAGCACGCAACAAGAATCATACGTGAAAAAGCCAGGACAAAACAAAAAGCAACTGCAAACGTCGCTTATTTGTTGTAAGGTATACATGTTAAAACTAGTTCAATCAGTGTACAAACGCGTAAAAGTCGAGCGGTGATTGATGATGAACCTCGTAGCACAGGGGCGCCAAATGAAGGACACTTGGAGGAGAGCACGGCTTTCAGATACTACTGAAAACAGCGGTTGCCCGACGCCTTTCGCGAACAACACTGCCCGCCACAGCGGCGGGCGTCGCGCAACAGCAGCGGTAGAAGCGGCGCATGTGAAACGAACGCGCGTCCTCCCGCCGCTCATCGCCGCGACCGCCGCCGCTCGTTCGCTCGCATGTGCTGAGCGTGCAGCGGAGGCGAACGAGCGCATCAAGCCACGTCACACGTGAGACATGAGAGCTATCTGGCAGTTATCTTGGAAAACAAAACGCGTGGCTCTGAGACGGGTGTGCATGCCCATCTCGGAGGTGATAAGGTGTAGAACGCAAGGCAACGGGTAGGTGCCACCACCGTTTCGTTTTAGCAAAGCGTTGGAAACACTCATCTTTTCCGTGCAAGCGTTGCATGGTCAGCGCAGCGTGATAAGCACTACGGTCCTTAAAATTACTTATGTATGCCTTTTCTAGTAAGAGACGCACATGCAGAATATATACGTGTTATGGTGCCCCAGACATGCGCAATAATTGCTTTTCAATTGGCAATTGCTCAAGCATGAACGCTCAACCTTGAGCAACATACGTGGGCGCTGTGGATAGAGTCGGCCGTTTCAAGTACCCGATGCCGTTAAGAGTAGACAGACAGACAGACAGACAGACAGACAGACAGACAGACAGACAGACAGACAGACAGACAGACAGACAGACAGACAGACAGACAGACAGACAGACAGACAGACAGACAGACAGACAGACAGACAGACAGACAGACAGACAAGCGGGCAGGAAGGCGGGCAGGCAAGCAGGCAGGCGGGCGGGCGGGCAGGCAGACAGAGTTTTTCAAAATTAACTAGAGGGCACTCTGGCGCTGCGATCGTTCAGCGACCACGGGAATGATGGGTAGTACACACATTTGCCTAGTCTTCGTACTTGCGGGCGGCGAATCGTACTTGCGGCTTCGTTTAATGCTGTGTTTCGATTTTGTTTTTAAAGAAAGATTCAACCCTTTTGAACTTCGTGACCCAATTTGTAAAGGTAATTCGAAAAAAAATAGGGCGGTGAAGCGCAATTGCTAAACATTTGCTGATTTTTGCTTCGTGAGAAAACAGCTTTAAGCCACACGAACAGACACGGAGCCAAAAGCAGGCCAGAAGTACGAAGTTTAGACAAATGTGTGTACTACCCATCATTCCCATGCTCACTGAAGCGCCATGCGTTCCAGCTCCCATAGACACTAGCGCCAGAGTTCCCTCTAGTGTATATTGGGAAACTCCATGGACAGACAGACAGACAGACAGACAGACAGACAGACAGACAGACAGACAGACAGACAGACAGACAGACAGACAGACAGACAGACAGACAGACAGACAGACGGACGGACGGACGGAGGACGAACGGACGGACGGACGGACGGACGGACGCACAGACAGACAGACAGACAGACAGACAGACAGACAGACAGACAGACAGACAGACAGACAGACAGACAGACAGACAGACCAAAATGTTTGGTCGAAGGTCCCCAAGAAAGACTATCGTCTTTAACAATCAACGACTATACTGTGAAGACACGTCTCGCTTTTCTGTCATACTGATTCCTTTGACGAAGAGAACAGCCACTTTTTTGTTGTTGTTTTTTTCTGAAACGTGCCGGATAGAGTTTGTAATCGTTTTTAACAGTGCAGTGGTCGCGAGACTCTTAACATGTAAAAAAACAGGGGGGGGGGGGGGGAAGAGGGGAGAAAAAAAATGGCAGCATATCCACGGAGTGAATGATGAGAGTGAGGCGAAGCATTCGTCCGTCCATTCGTTCTTGCTTCCGTCCGTTCCTGCGTACGTCTGTGTAACCGTCCATGCGTCCATCCACCCGTTCGTGCGTGCGTCTGTTCGTGCGTCCGTCCCTGCGTTCGTCCATGCATCCGCGCCTGCGTCCGTTCATGCGTCCATCCATGCATCTGTCTGTGTGTCCGTTCGTCCATATATTCAGCACTCCAAGTACCACCATATCGCATATTTTCATCATATATTCTCCATATAGAAGCACCGCCATCCAGCGGACATTTCAAGGACTAAACGGGAAGTGGCACATGCACACTTTCTTACGGCTCGCGCTTCGGGTTTACTTCCCATCTTTAACCACCTCGAGTTCATGGTATATACTAGTTCACTGTATTCATGGCTATGCGGCCCAACGCTCGCTAAACCTTTCTAAAACCAAGAAGGTTACACCCAGCGAGTATAACGTAGCAACCCTTTCTTGTCAGATCGTGCTCAATGTACATGCCAATAGCTGCTAATGGGGATCGCAGCGTGTGCGTTACCGAAAGGCCGAATGCTCCTGTCTCTCATTCCCCCTTAGCAGCCATTAACATGTGCATTGAGCACTATCTTTTATTGTACAACAACGCACAGAAGAAATCTCTCACCGGAACCACCTTGGGGGTCAAAATCGTAAAGACCGCTATTTTGGGTATGTGCCACTGGTGGAAGCGAAAGCACTGGTGTAGTTTGAGGGGGGCAAGTGCCCCTTTTGCACCACCCCCCCTGCCGATAGCCATGCTGCGCAATCTCAAAGAAGTTATCATTAGAAGGGAAGTTCGATACAAATCGAAGTCATTAGGTGGCCCATATACGGCCTATAGTGACAGCAGTCGATGCTGTTCGTAAAAATCAATGTGCACGTATAGTGTGTAGTAGTATAGTAATAGACTACGACACGGCGCAACGTTAAGACACGAAACACTGACGATGAAAAAATCGTGGTTGATCCCTCCGTCTTCGGAATCAGTATAACACGAAAGTAAAACGTCTTCTTACAGTATAGTGCTTACTGTACTACACTGTCGTTCTTTATGAAAGAGAATACGCGAACGCTTGGCCTGCGCAGCGGCTCCCTACAGCACCATCAACCGCCAGCAAAAAGAAACACGTTCGCTTTCAGCGTCATCTGTTGGCGAACAAAATAATGAGTTATGGCCGGTAGACAAGCGCTCCTAGACTGCACTCTCTCTCTCTATGCTCACGCCTGCAGTGCGTAGTCCACTGCCAACATATCAAAAGGCACAGCGCCGTGTCGCCTGTATGCAGACAGAAATTAGGTGCCTTCTTCCTTTTCCTCATGAACCACTAACAACAACAACATATCAAACGTTGTTCGCGACCACGGTGCAAGCTGCAGTAATCGCCCGATATCACTCGCAGGGAACGTAATCTAGCAGCGCTTGTCTACCAGCCATAACTCGTTATCTCGCTTGGCCATAGATGACGCGAAAAGCGAACCTGCTTTCTTCACTTGTCGGTTGATGATAGGCAGCCGCCGCAGATCGCAGGCCACGCGTTCGCGTGTTTCCTAACATAAAGGACGACAGTGTACATTGATATAGGTGAGCTTATACAATGTCTTTTGGCGTTGGGCAGCTAAATTCCAGCACCATTTTTCGTAAATGCATCCATGTTTACGCTTAACGATACATCTCCACCCTGACGACAAACGTCCACGAGTAATGAGTGATTAATTAAACATGCCCTTGTTGTCATGGATGCCTTTTATGTCTAGTAGCTAAAGGCGAGAGCATAACCAAAGAAAGCGGTTAGAGCACGACTGATTGTGCGCCAAATTGGGTTAAGGTCACCTGCTGGTGGCAAGTTAGGGTCATTGAACGCCACTATCCCATTAGAGGGAAACGCAACGCGCGTTGTGTCTTCCCTGATGGCGAGCCACGATTTTTCGCGTGGCGAGCTTCGCCACGCGAAAAATCACGACGTAAGCGGGGAACGCGAAGTTACATCCCCACTATAGTGCTTCTGGTTCCCTACAATCCACGCGAAGCAAGTACCTTGCTCTATGCGTTGCAGAACTATTGTTCGTATGAATGGATGCTATGAGCCACGCCGACGCTTTGGGAAAGGTCGCCACCTGGCACTGTGTTAAGGTGTTCACAAATTGGCACTTCTAGTGGAAAGGCATCGAATAGGACGGACGCGTAGAAAGGACACGTTGAAGAAACTAATAGTGAATACCACGCTCATGATGCATTATTACGCTTCACCAAGAGAACTAGGAGAAGGCGGTGGTAGATATTTAAAAAAAAAAAGGCTCGTTTTTAAAGCCTACAAAGTATTGGCCATGGCGCAGTGGATAGTGTGCCCGGCAGCTCTTGCCGCAAACCGAGAGGTCATGGGTTCCACTCATGTAGGCAAAACTTCTTTTTTGTTTGCCTTCTGATGGTTATTTTTAGGCGTCATTCCCATGACGGAAGTAGGTCACTCAAATCTTAGTGCACTTCAGCATAAAACCTTTTCAGTGTTAAAAGGCACGAATACAAGCGCCGGTCTTTTCCGTCAGTGCTTCGTGCACATGTCTTAACGTGCGCCGTTTCGTAATTATGAATCTCTACCAACTCGCTCAACTATCAGTAGTAGTAGTAGTAGTAGTAGTAGTAGTAGTAGTAGTAGTAGTAATAGTAGTAGTAGTAGTAGTAGTAGTAGTAGTAGTAGTAGTAGTAGTAGTAGTAGTAGCAGTAGTAGTAGTAGTAGTAGGAGACTCTTGAAACTTCACAAACCCATTCAGAAGGACTGGCCACTAACCACGTACTTGTAGAAATCTCCTTATGTATCATTTATCACTTAACAAAGGAAGTGAAGACAAACAAGACGCTGACCCCAATAAAAGCACAAAACCAGACGTTCATTTGCTTTTAGACGTTTGCTTTTACCTAGGTCAGCATATTGCTTTAATTGTCATGTCTGTTTAGTCGTCTTCATGGCAAGACGGGTTCCCGTTCAACTCTCAATTTTATTAACAAAGAAAGTCCTCAACACTGCAGCTGCTACTCCGCGCTTGTCCCGATTTCTCCTTCTACTTTGCAAAGCAGAAGAGAACACATAGTGTTTCGTCCTCAGTACAGCTTGTTGGCATAGAACCGTGGCTTCAGAACAACGTCCAGCCGAGGATCTGAGAAACGGCACAAGGTACGAGGGCCATTCCAGAAAAACCTTTTTGAACTCGAACAGCCATACCAACTGCTCCACTTGTTGGCGCCGTTTTGCCTGTCGGACCTATAGGTGGCTTAGCGTGGCGCAAGTGCATGAGCTATGCCCACATGGTCATGATGGTGCAACCAGGCAGCCGACGTTGCCACAAGGTTTCTATGGTGAAAGCTTCATATGTCGAAAATTTACCACCGGCTTCAGAGGTGTCAACGTGAATGATGCAGAATAATTATAGAACTCGATGAGTTCACCCTATGGCGTCACAGGTCGACAAAATTCACAGGCGTCAGTAACGCCACGGGTGTATAGTGACATCACGAACCAGCAAGATCAGTTTTTATTATTTGGGTACCTTCCAGACAAATCCACTCTTTATACTCGCGCCCTCTTGAAGCACTTCAGGCTACATGCTGTTCGCAGCACTTTCTCTTGCTGTATAATGTTGTTTTAAGTGTTGTGCACACTTTACCCTGGAATGCAGATAAAGTGGCTAAAGCCTCTCGTAGACACCGCTAGCCACCATAACATAGCTTTGTGGGCGCGATTTGTGTGATCGTCGTGCTTCTTAGCGTGAGTCGCGTTGTTGGGCGTGCAATGTATCACAAAAATTTGTAGCTGGTCGGTCCGGATGAAATCCGGGACATGTAGCTGTCCAGACAAGAACTGTGCAGAACTCGGAGTTTTGCATGAAAAGTAGGCAGTCCTGCAAAATCTGGGACCGTTGGTAATCTTAGCTGGCACGCAGTCGTTTTTTTTTTTTTTTTGCGTCACGGCTCGGATATCCTTAGAGAGCCGAATCCAGGTTAGCGATTGACCATTCGGTACGTACTCGGCCCGATTACGCTATCGCTTTCTACTTTTGCAAGCGAACCTCCAACGCCCTCAAAGTTTTTCTCTTCACATATGTCAAACGCAAAACGAAGTACTCGTCAGCATGCGCCAAGGCAAGCTCTAGGGAGCAAGGTATATTTCAAAAAGGGAGAAGCTTTGGGCATGTTGGTCATTCATCGTTCTCATTACACAGAGAGCACAAAACACGGGACAGAAAGAGATCTATGATCTGTTTCTGTCCCGTGTTTCGCGCGCTCTGTTTTGTGAAGAACAAGCAAGGCGTGTTGTTCGGCTAGTCGATTCATGGCATCGTAAAGGTGTAAAGTGTGCGACGAAAACGGGACGAAGGAAGGTGCGTGTGCACGCGTTCCTCCCTTCGTCCCGCTTCGGCGCGCTAACTAGGGAACCAGATAAAAAAAAATCGCGTGTTGACATTGTCATGTGAAGCCACAAATTCCCTTATTTTTTGGCGTCACGTGACGTCGTCATCAAAGAACACCGACGTTTTGCAGCATCTACGGAGACAGAGCCAAGCCACGCTTAAACAATGCTTTCGGAGGAGGGCGTGGGAAGGCTTAGTGTCACGTTTTCGGGGGGGGGGGGAGGCTGCGGGCGATAGACAGAGACATGGCTCGGTTAACAACACAACAAATTTATTAAACCGGCGCACGACACACCCTCAGTATAGAAACATGCAAATCCAATATCAATAACTTCAAATTCAAACTAAGCCCCACTAAGCTTACACGCCAACCGCACTACAAGCTAAACCGTTGAAGTCAACGTCAGGCATCTGCAGCCTCATAGCTCCACTCATGATTTGGGCCGATCTTGCTTGTCACCACTGATGATCTTGCCGCCAATGTCCCGATTGGTCGTGCCCGGTACCTGTCGGAGTTCTTGACGTTCTCTACGAGCGTCGCCGTCCCTGCCGTTGCCGACATGGTCGCCCGTCGTCGTCTGACGTCGTTGACATGGCGCATGCCTCTGTAGTTGGGCCTAGCGCCGTTCATGGATATTCGGTACTACGATCTGACGTGGCCCACCGGGAACTGTCTTCGTCGATTTGCTTCAGATGGGGCTTGCGTCAGGAACGTCGGTGCTTGCTGTGCGCGGTTGCTGCATCCCGAGCGGCCTTCCTCTAAGCAGGTCAAGGTATCCGTCTACATCTCTGTAAGCCAGCGTCCCAAGTTGCCGAGTCGATGTCCTACCGCTCCCGTCGCCAATGCGCTTGCTGGCGGTGCGACCTCCTTCTTCCAAATTCACATGGACAAGCCAGCTCGTCCTAGCTTGTGCCCCAATCGCAGCTCGGGCCACGCGCATTATTCGCGTTATGGTGCGCGCGCGGGTGCCGTTTCGAATCATGCCCGCTCCTTATCACCTTTCTTTTTTGTTCCTATATGGGCTCTTGCTCGTGACTCCAACTCAGAAAAAAAAAGATTACTATAGGCAGCGCCTCCTCTAAACACAGTGACTCGCCTCAGACCTCTCCCGCGTCTATCCTCAAGTTTTCCGGAGCTCGCCGCCAGGGCCAGACGCGGCGTTGTCGTTGCTCCGCAAACTCGAGCTTCGGTTCCCCATTGCCTTCGAGTCGTTTAAGGGTGTCAAGGAGATTTTTTTTTTCCTCTTACTGGTTATACATGTGGTTTCCTTGCGATACATTTTCTTTGCGAAACACACCTTCTACACAAAGCAGGTGGGTTGTACTGTACAAATAGTGTAACATGGCGTTGAGCGTTCCAGGACTCAAATATGTTAGGCTAGCAGTCAGGCCGAGTACAGCGCCAAATTTATGAACAGGTTTCAGCTATGCGCACTTGAAGTATATATATATATATATATATATATATATATATATATATATATATATATATATATATATATATATATATATATATATATAAGAAGCACACCTACATGGCACATTGCTTACATTAATCTAAGAAGCATACACATTCTTTTCTTAAGCTGTCGTAGGTTCGATTCCTGCTCACAGTTGGTAATTTTTTCATCCACTTTTCTTTCTTCTTTCTTCTTATTTACATTCCATTGGTTCTAATAACTTCCCCTGTACATTCCTTGGCATTACTGTCTGTTATATCTCATCAATATTGTGTTAAAACACGGAAACACGGAAAAACGAGCCCTTAGGTATACACTTCTTTCCCTTATATATATATATATATATATATATATATATATATATATATTTGCCTGTGCAGATGCTACTTCTTCCTAATCAAGGAGCACACCTACATGGCACATTGCTTACATTAATCTAAGAAGCATACACATTCTTTTCTTAAGCTGTCCAGTCAAAATCAAAAATTTGCTCATTTGTACCTGAACTTTGTTTAAAATCAATTCATTTAGAAATATATCTTACACTTTTTTTTTATGTATCATAGACTACCTTAACAGGCAAGGCTGTGCATTTAAAGACTATTGAATGTTACTTCGTGTGCAGAATACTGCGATAAACACAATTTAAATTGCAAAGCCAGCACTTTCCTGGCTTTAGACTGCCAGTGTTTGAATTATCTATCATTCCTCGTTCGTACGACATATGTTGCACATTTCAGTGTAGCCAAAATTTTTCGTTTTATTTTACATTGTCAAGTCTTGCATAAAGGTCACCAAGTTCCTTGCAGAACCTGTGTAGAGGGAAGCCCATAACATTGTAGAAGTCACCAACTATCTTCTCTATCAGACTTCCTCCTTTCCCTTGAATAGCATAGGCTCCAGCTTTGTCACTGCGTAAAGTCAAATATCAAGTTTCTTTTGTATTATAAATGCAGCACCTATTTTTAAAACACTGCTGTTACTCAGGCTATAAAAACATTGCCAAACTTACTGTATTGATAACATGTGTGGCACTTATTTTCCATTCATTATTTCAGTACAACAAAAAACAATAATGTGTACTAGTATCCTCATAGAGGCACAACATTGATACTAAGACAGCGTTACCAGTTCCACTAATAATAAATGAATTTGAGTTTATTTTCTCATAAAGTCGCTTCTAAAATTTCTCCGCCATTTGTGTTTTTCCGGGCTTATTTGCGATTTTCAAGCAAATATAGTTAATTTAGTGATCATCATGTTCACCAATGCACGTTTGTTGTTCGCTAATAGCATGTTCGTCAATGAATTCGAGTAGTTCAGTGCATAGGCGTGTGCAAGGTGAACATTCGCCCCCTATAAAGGGGGCGGAGGTTCACTGTAGTATCCCCCAACCGTCCCATCGAGCCAATGTATGAGGCAGAATCATCACCCCGCTTTTAAGTGACGAGAATGAAGAGGGCGGCCGCACCCCCTGCCCTCCCTTCCAATGTGCACACCGATGGTTGAATGTTGAAGTCTAACATACGTTGCGGGAATCAAAAAGTGGCATTAATCATGCACTGGCAAACTAATCTTCAACCATGTTGGGACTACCCTGGAGACAATGGTAAAAATCAGCCATGTGCTGTTTGTTCATAGCTCATATTTTTGCTGTACAAAACAAGTAAATGATTGTTTAAACTCCATTTCATATTTGAGTGATGTGTGTTCTCATAGTTGGGAATATATTCAATAATAAAAAAATTCATTCGGTTTCCACTTCTTTTGGTTCTTTTGGGCTTCTTTAGTGGTGAGTGTCTACTTGATTGCTCCGTATCATCTGGAAACACTGTACAAAGGCCAAATGAACGCATGGGGCCATCACGGTGTAAAGCACACTCCTTAGGTGTAGACAACATGCAGCAATATACTGCGCTGATCTACTCAAGCATATAGCGTGCCAATATGTGCACTTAACACATCCCTTGACATACTGCAGAGCAATGTGACACCTAAAATTCATTGTTGGTCTAACGTGTTATACCAAGGAAGACACATTCACAAGGAGGGGTATGGGGACAAGCGTTTGCTGCATACTATTTTTGTGTATGTGTCCTTTTTTTTGCACAATTATTATCAAGATTGTGACATGTGTATTGCTTTCTTTGGATTAAGTGTTTATAAGATTCCTAACTGAATAAACACCCTTAAAGCAAGCCCACAATTTGGGGAGTTACACGATACAATATAGGGGGGTTCTAATTTTTAACAAGGCGCAACGAGGTGTAGTTTCAACTAGGCGTAGTAGAGTGGTGATTTGACATGTCCCAACACATCTGACTTCAGGACTGTGAGATTTTGAGTGAGCTAAACTAAATCTGTTCTTGATGAGTTGTGAGTGAGTTCAGCGGGATCAGAGTTTGGCAAGTCTGTCATACATCACTGTGTCTGATGGCTGTAATAAGCTATAAGCTAGATATATCCTTCGTAGGCATAGATGATTTGATTGATACGCGGGGTTTAATGTCCCGAAACCACTATATGATTATGAGAGACGCCGTAGTGGAAGGCTCCGGAAATTTCGACCACCTGGGGTTCTTTAACATGCACCCAAATCTGAGCACACGGGCCTACAACATTTCCGCCTTCACCGTAAATGCAGCCGTCACAGCCGGGACTCGATCCCGCGACCTGCGGGTCAGCAGCCGAGCACCTTAGCTACTAGACCACCAGGCGGGGCTTCGTAGGCATAGGCGAGTTGTGCACAATCTGTCCCTTAATGAATCTAAGTGGCCTATCAAGCACAACTTTTCGACATAGTCACACGATTGTAAAATGAATTCTTAACCGGAGAGTACGTGATGTATATTACAGTGTATGTTCAATAATACGAACTTAAAGAAACAAGAACAAATATACCTAAAGTACTCACAGTGGTTCACCCGTAAGTACATATGCTTTGATAATTTCCTGTGACATAGGAGCCATGAACACTTCAGTTGTATCATGAAAGGTTTTACATCTGAAATCTTGAAGAGAAAAAAGGCCAATATACAGACGAGAAAAAGGCATCAAAAATTTAGTTCTGGCAAAACATGTAAATTCTCGACCGTAAGCTACCTTTCGACAAACTACTTCATCGTTCCTAAGCAGTCCACAAATCAGCAAATAAAAATCCACCTTGGCATTTCTGATTTCCTTGCTGTGCACCATAAATTGTGTAATGGAATCATACACAGCATATGAATCTACTGATTATTTTACATATTTCTCATAAGTTCATAAAGTTCACAGAATAAGGTATTTTGATGCATAGCCCCAGATCCACATACCGGATTTAACATTAGAATAGTTACATGCCAACATACTTCTCTTTCTATTGCAGTGCAAAAAAAAAAGTAATGTTAATAATAAAACATCACACATATAGTGGAAAGACTACAGGTTCACTCCACACAGAAAAGTTGTTTTTTCATCCACTTTCATTTATCTCATTATTATTAAAGTCAGATAAAAAGATACAAACAACACCCCTTCACTTTCTTTGGCTTCATTATCTGTTGACTCCATAAAGCTGCGCCGAAGAAAAAAACTATCAATTTGCTGATTCGATTGTTTAGTACATACAATCACTTTTTGAGAAATTGATGAGTCCCATTCTTCGGGTAATACTAACTACACTTTCATGGCAATCAAAGTTGTAGGTCTTAATTAAAGCACCTTTGAATCATGGTGATGACACGACACAAAAAAAAAAGTAGCACACGTCCCAAACTCACAAGCGCCGTCTCATATCGATCTGGAGATCCACCAGAAGAGTCACATCAGATGTTTCAATTTCTTGTGCACACTGCCCAGAGCTTGAATTCTATAATGCATTTTTGTGCATACACTAACAATTTTGCCTATTCATGAAAGTTACTCTGGGCTTGAAGTTAGAGGTGGACGGCCCTCTCCATTTATTAATGACAGGCTCTAGCCCTTAGCAGGTCAAATGCTGCACATCAGAATCCATTCAACAAGTGCTGGAGTTGATTTTTTTTTTTTGCAAGGGTGCCTTTTTCAAGTTTCCACTCTCCCACATTATTGAGAATGATTTAACCGTGACTGTCGGGTTGATGTGGCATGACCAAAACAGGTATTGTCATACTCTTGTGAGCCTTTCTTTGAGACATTGCACGTGACTGGTCACAGCCCTGTTCGACTAAGCTTCTTGGCACAGCATACTGTTTCACGAGGCATCTGAGCGTCAAGCTATGTGCTTTTTTAAATTAGTTCAAAGGTTCACCTTGGTCTCCTTACATTAACAGTCGATTTTCATTCTTTGAATTGTGATGTAATACAAAAAATGCATGCAATTTGCCTACTTTTCTTAGATAAGTATGCATGAAAATTAAACGTAGCATTGTTGTACCTGAGGTTCTCAATGCAGCGAGTAAACTAATAGTATGTTGCCGTTTGGTCATTTCCTTCGTGCTCGTGTATTTCTAACCCTCAACATACTGAGTTACTTTTGTAAAGGCCTTTCCAAAATTTGGGTTTTAAAGTGATTGACTAGAACGGCACGTTATATATATATTCTTCAAGAACACTTAGAGTAAAAGCTTGCAACTAGAAGAGCACTACAAAACTGTTCGAATTAAGCAAAGTTCGAATTAGCAAGCGTGCAATAGAATGAATGGACATCACACCACACTGAGCAGACAAAACCTAAAAAAGCCATCCCTGGACTTGTTATCACAAATTAAGCACTAATACATGCTTGTGGCAGGCAATTTCATAAGCCAAGTTCATAGAGCACTAACAGGGAACAGAATTAATTGATAAATTAGTTATATTCCAGCAGCAAGCACGGACATACACTTCTACTTGCGTGCACTTCTACTTGCATGCCAGAGTTACCGCAAAAAAAATTCAATGAAATAAATTACAGGAATTTGCTTGCACTTCTTCTGTCGTGACCCTATGAGCATCGTTTACAGCTTGCCAAGAGCACCAGTGCAGCGCCCGAATTGCCACCTGCTGAGAAATGCTGCTGTTTGGCGTGTTGCATCTTTAGTAAATTTGGTTTGGTTTTGCAACACAATCTGATCACTACAGGCCGACTTCTACAAGGAACGATGAAAACAAAGGGCTCCCAGTTTGAATTATTTATGGTCATTTACTATGTCGTTACTTTTGTAACATTCATAAGTATCTGTTTAACTTGATTCGAGAGACAGTTTGCCTCACTATATATATATATTGAGGGCCCTTCTTCTAAAGAAAGAAAACTTTAAGACCTGAAGTCACTTACCATCTTTGCATCGATAAATAAGGGCGACACCGGTTTGGACAATGTGTCCCTGTCCACTGAGTCTAGAAAAAGCAAATAATGCAAACACTGAGTTACACAGTCGCCGCTATAGGAAATAAAGAGGCAAAATTTAACGAAAACTTCAAAAATGTGTCAATTATAAGTGCCACTATTCAAAGGGCTAAGAACATGTACGCTGTGCACTCTTAAAACTACAATACATCAACCTTTTTTTGGCATCAATGTATGTGCTCTCCGGTAAGAACATACTATAAATAAAGTCAACGTACTCATTCAGCATGCGTTCGGCATCACTGCTGTCCTTTGGCTTCTCATAAAGCATGTTGCCTTTCACGACAACGGTGTCAGCGCCAATCACCAAATCAACTGGCTCCTTCAAATGAAAAAAAAGGCTCGTTTAGCAAGGGAAAAAATGTATATTTTTATTTCAGCCCTTTTTTATTATTCGGTAAATAACTGCCAACATGCATAAATGCAGTAGCAATCTATGCAACTTTTTCTTTGAATATGAGGATGGTGTAAAGCCACAGCCAGTTGGCATGCTTTTTACATGTGTAAAAACATAATAATTTCATATTTTATTTTACTTCAACCAAATCTACACATCTCCTCAGTGCACGTTTCGTCGTAGCATGTGTAGTAGATAACAAGATAGACAGTTTCGGCACATAGTACATGGTAGCTAACATACACCTATCTGTTCTCATAGGTATAACGGTCCATGCAGGTCACTGCATTCACAATCTCAACATGTAAACTGAGCAGCAGAATGACTCTGAACCTGATATAAATTGTTAACCATGCAAAAAAAAAATGCTTACTTTGAAGCAAATGTGGTTATTTCAATTGTCTTACAATGTCAAATTAATCTCCACGGTGTAAAAAAAGGGCAAAACATTGTGAGTGGTGCAGGACACTTTTCCCCTTTTCCTGGATCTTCAACCTTCTGGTACACTTTGAGATATGTTTATGCTCCTTTACAGGAATCCACCATTGATACAAAGCAACAGCCCAGCTCAATTTGATTCCTTATATTGTGACTATTCTCCCTGTACGTTTTTATTTCATTTCATTCGTTCATATCTTCACACTTTTTGCACTAGACTTGTCATTTTTCCAAAACATTTGAAATTTTAATCTGTATAATCGCTCTACATCATGCACTGAAGCCTCACGCAATCTCCTGCAGTGGGCATCAGCCGTCTACATGAGGAAAACAAACTATTACCATAACCACTCCTACGAATTTTAGAATTCCCTGTTAGGTTGAAGCACAATGTTGCCATATGGACTAATTACACTATCCGATATTATGAAGAATCAGCGTCCACAGTCTTGTGCGCACTCCTGCTTGGGGCCGCACAACTCGTGCCTCTCGTTCACGAAGACGAGTCAGTGTGGGTCGGATCGGCGAAGAAGGTGCGTTGGCCGATGAACAGCTTTTGTTTTGGAACGCTCTAGCGGACTCTCATTTTTTGCACATGATTTTCAGGGCACAAGTTAGCCCATAATAAACTAGTCTTTGGTGTTTCTTCTCTCGGACCCGTTACAATATGTCCTATCTCATCGATCATTTAAAGAAAAACAAAAAAAAAAACTTACATTTTTCTCTTGTAGTACTCTGACGACATCTCTTGCTTTGCCTTCAGCCGTTCGCACGCAGTAGTCTGCCGGAATGGCAAATGCATTTTTGTCGAGATTCTCCTCGAAGTTGGACGCCACGACATCGTAACGGAAGCCCTGCAACGGCATATATTTCGTCAGTGCTACAGCAAGCTTACAAGTTGAAGGACCACGAAATGAATGACCGAAACCGAAACATTAACATACGTCGAAGGAGTTATGTGCATTCCACAACTATAACAGCTTCGGAGGCTCAGATGCACGAGTTCATTCACAAGCTGTGATCACTCGAGTAGCTATAACGTAACATCGAATACAGACACATCGGCTACTCGACAGCATCGTCTCATGTGCGGAACTGACCAGCATGTTGAGTATCTCTTTTCGTCGTGGTGATGCACTGGCGAGAACGATTCTCTTCTTGTCGAGCGCACACAGTAGCGGCTCAAGCATCGCGTATTACTTTCGCGTGCTAACGCTAACAAATTAAACGCAAAGGCTCGAAACTGCAAGAAGCTCGTCGTTCAGTAGCACGCAGACAAAACACTTTAAAATGCAAACATGCGCTACTGGATTGGATTCTGATTGAATTGGCTTGAATGCGTCTAGGCAAACTTAATAAAAAAAAAGACCTATCGAAGAGTGTTTAACCCTAATGTTTGACCATGTCAATCAATTTATTTGATGTAATATTTTTTATGTATTATTGGCAATAATTTTCAAAATTTTGTACGTGGTATTACCGTTTTAGTGTTTTTATGACCAAGTTAACTTTCAGGACAAAACGCATGGCCTTTGAGATTTGTTGCGAGAGCTGTGTCTCCGGTTGTAACACATGTTTGGCCCAGTTATTTTGGCCTTCAAAGACCATCTTTGAAGCAAACTTCCTCACTTCAATACCAACGGTTGTTATTTTTACGTCAAACTGCGTTGTCACAGCAAATGTTGATGCAGCACTAGAATATTCTAGGCACTATGGTGGCACGTCGCCGTCTCGGAGGCCATATAAAACGGGTTGAGCGCTGGAAACGCAGTCGTCGTAATTAGCCCCTTCAGGTGCTTTAGTCGTAACGGGGTAGTCCAACTTTCTTTTTTTAAAGGGTCGAAGCTCTTAAAGCCGTGAGTCTGTCCATGCACGTCTCTTACCGGTTTGTAACCACCTAGTTGTATGACTCACTGAGCAGGTCACGCTAGTGTGAGTGACATACACACACACGGAGGATCATATTACCGTATTAACCGTATTAGTACTTCTGGCCTGCTTTTGGCTCCGTGTGTGTTTGTGTGGCTTGGAGATGTTTTCTTACGAAACAAGTATTAGCAAATGTTCAGCGGTTGCGCTTCACCATTTTATTTTTTTTTAGACTTGCTTTCCAAATTGGCTCACGAAGTTCAAAAGGGTTCAATCTTTCTTTCAAAACAAAACCGAAACACAGCAATAAACGAAGCCGCAAGTACGACTCGCCGCCCGCAAGTACGAAGACTAAGCAAATGTGTGTACTACCCATCAAACCATCATTCCCATGGACGCTGAACGATCGCAGCGCCAGAGTGCCCTCTAGTTAATTTTGAGAAACTCTATGGGATGGACAGACAGACAGACAGACGGACGGACGGACGGACGGACGGACGGACTGACGGACGGACGAACAGTCAGACATGCAGACGGACGGATTGACGGAAGCAAGAACGGACAACCAGAAGCATGGGCAGGCGGACTGACGCTTCGCCCCACTCATCATCATTCCCTCCATGGATATGCTGTGATTTTGTTCGTTTCGTTTACTACATGGAACAAGCTGTGCTGCCAACGAAGACATTTTAGCTGTTTATTTTTCTTCTTGCGAGTGCTGCTGAGTAAGATGCAGCGTTGCGTCTCATCTGATTGCACGCTCCTCGTGGTTGCATGCACAGAGTGGCTGCATTGGCAAGCGGTGGTAGGGTGGCGAATGGTGCTGAAATATGTTGCTCCGTGGAGGTCCATCAATCAATTTATCTTGCACTCTAATACACTGTTTATATATTGATGATGGGTGTGCTGTAGGGTTACCAACTCAGTGCAATGAAGGACGCCGGGCCGATTGGGGCGGGGCGGGGGGGGGGGGGGGGGGCGACTGTTGGATCGTGACGGTACTGGTTATCTATACACGTAGACGACGCAACGTCTCGGCAGAAAAAAAGTTTTTTATGTGCTTTTTCTATGGTAACCAACGTGATCGCTGGCAACGCCGACGTTCGCCGCACGTCGAGGTTGTTCGCGTACGGAAATCGCGGCACACGCTTCCAGCTTTAACTCGTAAAGTGCCATAGCCGCCTTTGCTGACTAGGAAATTTATGTTTCCAGTGAAGCGTTGCTAGCTACGGCAACGCAGCTTTAAGTTGTGTCGTCCCGCCCATCGGTATTCGCTACGGTCAGCGGATCGATCATAGCGTTGTTGCTTTATTAGGTGGATCGCGTCTCACGAGCGTACTGACCTAATGAGTATATATCTTATACCGTGTTTTAGGGTTAGGCAGTTCGGTTCTGCGCGCTTGGACTGATTGATGACAAAAACTGCGTGTGGTCAACGGGGCCTCCACATGTGGGGGTGGCCAATGGGCCAATGCATTTATCACTCATATTAGCGCAACGAAGAAAATTTTGAGGCAGGACGGACATTTAGGCGCAGCGTGGCGCAATTTGGGCAATATTTATGGTTTTTGGTAAACTCAGGGGGAAAAAAAGGAGCACCACTGAATTTGTTCTGACCGCTCGCGGAACTCCAAGAGGTCCTTTACGGAACCCAGTTTGATAGCTGATGCTCTAGAGAATAAGAAGCGTTCAATCAAAACATATTTTATTCCTCGATATGAATTCTATAAAGTATATGTACATATAGAGTCACTTTGTAGGGGAAAGCTGTTAACAGGATAGGATAGGAATTCCTTCCCTGGAGATGCAGACGCGTGCGCGTCAAAACAATGTGCGTGTTTCATGTTGAACGATGCTGGTTGTCAACGTTCTTCAATATAATTCATAAAGGAACTGCACAACTGAGTTCACTTTTACAGCCAAGGTGCCCAGATCCCGTTGTGTTGATCAGGATAGCTCCGGGGATCCTCCACTGTAGTCACGGGAGGCACCACAGTCTTATTGTAGGCGGAAAGCTTTCGCAGCAACATTGTCAGGACCTGTAAGGATAAATTCAGGTAGAAACAGCTCACGCTGTCGTCCATTCGGGAGAGTAATTGGATAGACATCTAACGACTACAACAACGTTGTTATATAAGCGGATATCTTGAAATCAACGACATTACCCAACATTATAGCGAACACTTATCATCGTTTAGCTAGCAACTAAACATTGAAGATCACAGTCAGGTAACAGTGGTCAGAGTTACATTGTGCTCCCAATATGCGATTGTATAGGGTATGGTGCTGCTTATATTCGAGAAATTGCCACCACCACCGGCCTCTCGCCGTTCACCGTGGTCGCCGTTCTCACATCATGGGAAGTATAGGCCTTCTTACTGAAAACTCCCTGAGCGTTGTCATACTCCTTCCTCTCTGGGCTCTTGTTCACATCCATGCGTGACCCTCGGAAATACCCCGCCGAGTCTATAGCGTCGGCTTTTGTGCTCCCGTGCAACAGCGCAGAAAGGAGGAGATCCTCCTCGCCGTTATAAAGGTGTATACTAAGGTGAGTAAAATTAACGTTTGAAAGGCACTAAGCTAGGTCATATTTCACAACCTCAATACCAACAAACAACAGAATCCAACTCATGCAAGGTCACTTACGTCCGGTAGCTCCTCAGCCAGGTTTCGCTGCTCACACGGATCATCGGCGATGTCGAAGAGATAGTAGGTGCCTCCCGAAGCAAAGTTAACGTGGCGTGCCGGATCGCACGCGATCGTCGCCTGCCGCCTCCATTTGTCGACGTGCTGGAATACTGGTTTCTTGCCGTAGAACCGTCGCAGCACGGCGGCTGCCTTGGACTGCTTCAGCAGGACGTCCAGGTCCCGGTACGGTCGGCTTCCTCCAGGGATCTCGAAGCGCGCGTCCATCGTTCTGGTGCACCCCACGACCAGCTTGAAGTTTCGGTGACGCAGACCAGCCGTTTGGGTGCTTGCGTCGATGTTGAGCAATATCTCCTTGCGAGGTGACGGCTTGCCGACAACGAGCGATTGCCACATGTCGACACCGTCCATGGGACCCAGACGTCTCACGTCTCCTCCTATATGAATGAATGAGTGAATGGATGAATGACTGAATGGAACCTTAATGTTGGCGAATTCAGGGAACGGCCAGCTCTTGGCCGTTAGTGAGCATTACATGGGAAAGAGTAACGGTTTAAGAGATTGCTGTTTAAAAGCCTGCAGGTATTTGTACACTTCATTGATTTAGAGGGGCCCTACAACACTTTTTGAACATGGTCAGAAAGCGCTGCCGATCGGTAGTAGAGGCTCCCAGCAACACGCGAGCCAAATATTATAGCGCCTGGAATTGACATAGGGTATCGAAGTCAGCTAACAATTGCTTTCTCTTTTCTCGACAAATCACGCAATATGCCCAAAAATTCCACGTAGTAAGACCATCTATCAGCCATTGGCTGATTTGAACATGGCGCGCTCGCTCGTTACAGAGATCGGCACGGGAGGCCGCTACTTGTCCACGCGTACGCACGCGGTCGCATTGAAAAAGCCGCGCATTCAAAGAAAAGAACGAAAAAAGTGTTCAAGGTCACGAGGCGCGCGTGACGTTTTTCTGTCGCCCTTCCATCTCTCCCAACTTAGCTTTCAGCGCTTTAGTCGGGACGAGAGAAGAGAATGCAACTGCAGCATGCAACATACCTTTGTAACTCCACTCACACTGGACTAATTCTTACAATTTTTGCGGCGTTGAATTCGTGAGGCAATAAGCTCTTCTAGTGAATTCATTCCCCATGGTTACTTGAATAAGTGTTTCAGGGCCCCTTTAAAAACCACTTCGTTGTCAAAATGACCGAGATAACATGCCCAATGCGTAGCATGCAATAACTGCACAGCCTTAGATGCCTCATCGAAAGCGGGAATTGGCCGCCGGGATCAGCGTTGTCAACACGAGTGATGCGAAAAATATCATCACCGCGTGATGACGCCACCACGTGACTATATCATGACGCCACAGATCACCAATATTTTATGACGTCATCACACGGTATCATCGCTTGGTAAAAGGTGATCTGATCACGGAGGCAATATGAGACCGAGTTAGGTGCAGATCGATGCATTAAGAAGGAGATGGCTTTCGCCTTCGAGTCATCTGAGGTCGTATTTTTTTTAGTATATATCGTTCTGTAGTGATTGCGTTTTCATTCGATCGCATTTTTTTTAGTTTTCGCCACAGCTTCTCACCTCTTACGTACGCCACTAATGACAGGCGGTCCCCCCTGACACTTTTTCACTTTGGGACCTCCTGAGTCAACACGTTTAGGCAACACGTTTTGTTGAACATGTATTAACAACGAATAAACTTGGACTTCAACCACTACATAAGGCAGGGGTCTGAAACACGCGGTTCGCGGGCCGCACATGATTTTCTTCGCCAGACACTTCATCCCTAAGATTTGTCGACATCTGTATATGGCGCGATCTCTCGGTGGCAGCAATGCATGGCACCCATCTCACTGAGTGGGAACTAGCTGAAATATATATATATATATATATATATATATATATATATATATATATATATATATATATATATATATATATATATATATATATATTCTAGAATAAAATAGTGATTAGAATCCACTCCGAGATCTATACAGCAAAGACTTACTGGAACATTTTGGTAAAGTTTCAGCATCGCACTACAAAGCCAGTGGCTTCCCAAGGCAATCGAACTCCACCCATCGGAAGTACGCGGGGCACCATTGTAATAACTTAAACACTCTGGGAAGCCAGAGTGTTTGTAGTGCGACACTGTAATTTTTGTAGAATGCTTGATTGATTCTCTGCTGTACCATGAAACCTGTAGTTCATTTTGGTGACTAGCTTTTTCGTCAGATAACATTTTTCCCGCCAATTTCCCATTCAGTTACGGCAGACCAGCGCTGTCGCCTACGAGAGATGTCGATACGTGCAAAAGTCCCCGAATCCTGGTCCCGCTTCCTCGTCCAACATTTTTATCATAACAAATGTTTTCATGATATACGCAGGCACAACTGACCTGAAGCACTGTTTTCGTGAGGTCACCTTGTATTGAAACATAACCGTGAAGCAAAAGGTGCACATTCAGATTGTACTCATTTGGGAGATCAGTATCGAGATGCTGAAATCCAGGCACCTAGTCTGCTTCAGAAATGACGCGTACACGAAATATGCGAAAGGTTTTCCTTGAAACGTCGACGCTTGCTGACAATTCGTGCAACACCCCCTCCTCCTTCCCCTCTGATTTTACTTTCCTAACTGTGACGGCGCTTGCTGGACTATATTACCTGACTACGGCCCGCTCTCTGGGGTGAGCTTGACACCCCTGGCGTAAATGACCCTACAAGTTACAAGTTCTATTGAAGTTCGACTGTTATTTTATACGTATTCTTACATGTTCATTTTTTAAGTATCTGTCACGTGCAAGAAACTTCATGAGTTTTGTAAATGCCACGTAATAGATTCTAAGCATTTGACAAGCAGCTGAGGCTTGCTAGGGTGTCCATTGAGCTTACTTTGTTTTGATAAACGAAAATTCAAGTTTCAAATCAAAATTCAAACTGCGGTTAAACAATTTCTGGCATCTTAATCTGTCTTTTCTTTTTTAATCTTGCCATGTCGAGTGGGCGGAGAAACACCTCGCTGAAGTTCGACAGTGGATAACTTTAATCATCTTTAAAAAACTTCCCCCCGATGGCGCAGCCAGGGGGTAGTGTTGTAGATTCAACATCCCCTGTCCCATCTTTGAATTTTTTTGCATTTTGTATATGTATATGTATATTTTGTATATACATTTTCTATACATGATAAAAGCGCTCCCCCTTTCACAAAATAAATTTCTGCATCCGTTCCTGTGACCTACTGAGTATATGTTCATCAGATATCTGTGTCAGCCGCATAGCGAAAAACACGACACGTGCATATAAATAGAAAGAAAATAAATAAATAGGTCAAAGCTATAAAACATATAAAGGCAGCAATTAGCACTCGATCGTTGTCTCTTTTTGTACAACTCTCCTACTGAATGTCAGTGTCGTTATCGGGCAGGCTTGACCAACCTGAACAGTATCGTATCATCCAGTACCAACGCTCGCAGATCAATCAGAGGAGGGGGAGGGGTGTAATGGAGGACACATACCAGCTGCCACGTATAGCGTTGGCAACCAATCAGTGATGTGCATGAGCTGCTGTGAGACCTTCCCGCCGTGACGAAGTCGTGTACTCCAGATGAAGGCACTCGCACGGACGCCGCCTTCCCAGACTGTCTCCTTGGCACCGCGTAAGGGCCAGTTGAAACCGTAGTTTGGCACTAATCCAGTGGGGGAGCCACCGTTGTCCGAGCTGAACACTATGATCGTGTTATCGAGCATCGACTCGGCTTCGAGCGCTTCCAGAACCTCCCCGATGGACTGGTCCATGGCGTCCACCATTCCTGTAAATTAGTCGTTATACACAAGCACTATTCGTCGATGCGGTGCCAAAGTTCAACAAACCGCTGTAGGGGTACATAAATATTCCAGAAACGTTCAGCAACATATATTACAGCCTTTAATTCTTAGTATTTAACACCTTTCGCCCTGAATATTGAAAGCGTAAGCGAATGTGTTTCAGATAACAGGAACCAAGGATTTGTAAAATGTGGTTAACGTCAACTGAATGAGATTAAGGACACGTGGTTTGCGTCACATCACGCTAGTTTTTGCTATTTCAAGGGGCCCTGCAACACTTTTTGATCACGGTCAGAAAACGCTGCCGATCGGTAGTAGAGGCTCCCGGCAACACGCGAGCCAACTATTATAGCGAATCACGCGGCCTGGAATTCACAATAAATTGTCAAAGTCAGCTAAAAATTCCTTTCTCTTCTTTTGACAAATGACGGGAGACGCTCAAATATTCCTTGTAGAAAGCCCATCTATCACCCATTGGCTGATTTGAACATGTCGCGTTCCGTCGTTACAGAGATCACCGCGGGAGGCCACGACTTGTCCACGCGTGCGCGTGCGATCACACTGAGAAGGCCGCGCGTTCGAAAAAAAAAGAAGAAAAGTTCTGAAGGTCACGAGGTGCGCGTGACGTATGTTCTTTGCCCTTGCCATTCCTCCCTGCTTAGCTTCCAGCGCTTTCGTCGGGTCGAGAGAAGAGTGCTATTGCAGCATGCGACAAATCTTAGTAACTGCACTCGCACTGGATAGACTAAAAGTTTTGTGGCATTGAATTCGTGAGGCTTAAGCTCTTCCAGCGAACTGATTCTATGGTTACTTGAAAAAAGTGTTTCAGGGCCCCTTTAGGGTATTTAGGATAGTGCATGCGAAGCTTCTTATATCGGTGAAACCGGGACATGCATAAGTGACAAATTGCGTGAGCATGCTGGAAACGCTTCGTACAGGGCTGGTCAAAAGTTTTTTGACCGCTATTCTATGTATTCCTATGGCAGCGTGGTATGGGAACTTTTGATCCCCCCCCCCCCTCCTGTACGTAACGGGAACGATGGTTTTTTTTAACGCAGCATGTCATCAGATGTGGATGCAAGGTACAGTTTAGCAACACAGCGGTGATTGGTAAAGATACAAATGGCCGCACAATAATAATTATAGAACCTGCAAGCGTAGCGCACAATCAGTTGTCTAGTGTGAGTATCCTCGATCACTTATGTTACATAAAAAACTCGTGTTCTTAAAGGGACACTAAAGGCAACTCCCTGCTTAGTCAACATCGATTGTTGAAATGGCGGTCCAAAAACCTCGTAGTGTTACTTTTTTGTCAAAGAAGGGCCTATTTTGAAATAAAATCACGTTTTAGTGGTCCGCGTTGGTTTAGCGCCCTTCAATTTACCCGCCTTTAGAAGCAGACCGACCGGACCGGCTCACGTAACTGTTGCCATTCACAGCATTGCCCGGCTTTACTGCGCTAGTAGCAAAAAACCGAAAGCAGCGGGAGCCACAGCAGCAACAACGGCCATTGATCAATTTCCCGCCATTGGCTTCGCGATTGCAGACGTTTTTGTTTCAACTGCGCCCCGCTAGATAGCACACCCTGTCCTGTGTAACCACGCGAAAATGGAATTTTTGAACCACCCACGCCATTCCCTATAGTAACGTCCCGGCGGTTCTTTTTTCCATGAATCAAACAGAAACGAACAAACACCATTTTATTGCGTCTCTTGATGCACGGTACGTTCTTTATTTAGTGCAGTTAGATTGATTACTAGTGATTATTTGTAGGCGGTCCATCTGATGTCATCGGGATCATTTTGAAAATGTCCTACTGCGGCGCTTGTGTTCGTGTGCATTTACCTTAATTTCTCAATAAGTAGGGCACTGCTGTTGATAATATTGTCGTTTTAGATGTTTTCACATATTGAGCCTACAGTCTGACGTAAATTGTTATTTGACTTTAGTTTGCCTTTAAAAGTGGCACATGATATAAGGATTAAAGGGGCACTGACAAAAGTTTTGCCATCGTGTTGTTTTTTTTTTTTTTTTGCTGCTGCTGCTGAAATATGTTGCTGGGTGCCTATTAATCATACCACGGCACATATTTGTTGCCGCGTGTGACAGAGAAATGATCATAGGCTCGTCAATACCAAAAATGTCAGTTCAGTTTGAGAGAGATTGAAAAACGACAAGCCACTGGGTTAGCCACTTTTGTGTAGTGCCTCCAAGGTCACGGGCCTGCCCCGCCACGGTCGTCTAGTGGCTAAGGTACTCGGCTGCTGACCCTCAGGTCACGGGATGAAATCCCGGCTGCGGTGGCTGCATTCCCGATGGAGGGTGAAATGCTGTAGGCCCGTGCGCTCAAATTTGGGTGCACGTTAAAGAACCCAGGTGGTCGAAATTTCTGGAGCCCTTCAATATGGCGTCTCTCATAACCATATGGTGGCTTTGGAATGTTAAACCCCACATATCAATCAAGGTCATGGGCCGGGATTTCTCCGGACGCTCTCCGACACTGTCAGAATTTTTCAATACTCTGATGACCTCGTCTGCTCCCTCACGCTTAGGTCTGCTGCTTGGCGTCGCGCCACTTGGTTCTTTATAGGCCCTGAATAACCTTACGTCAGCAACCTCCTATGGAGACCACCGCCGGTCCTTGTGTCAGTAGCTTCCCATCAGGAACCGCTGCTCTTCGCAGGCTGAATTGCACCCGTGGGCGAGTCGTATCGCCACGCGTTATGTAAGACGCGCCAGACTGGATGGCATCGATTGCATCATCGGGCTGGAATAGGACCCGTGGGTGGAGGGCGTTTGCCACGTGTTCCATTAGATGCCATTGACGGTGATGACGTCAGCCGGATTCAGTCGCTGGTTTTGACACTGGTTGCTTTTGCAGAAGCAGTGAAGTTCGGTTTGGACTCCAAGGCATAACACCACCCATCTGGCGTCTGAAACACTCCTCCACGTCAGAACACGAAACTGTCGTGCGCTACCGCACTGTACGCATCAAGAAGTCCACTCCAACGATAAACGGGACAGCAGTGTCGCCAAACAAAAAACTTTCAGCACATGCGCCATGGCCACGGACGGACGGACGGACAGATGGATGGACGGACGTACGGATGGATGGTTGGATGGATGGATGGATGGATGGATGGATGGATGGATGGATGGATGGATGGATGGATGGATGGATGGATGGATGGATGAATGGATGGATGGATGGATGGATGGATGGATGGATGGATGGATGAATGGATGGATGGATGGATGGATGGATGGATGGATGGATGGATGGATGGATGGATGGATGGATGGATGGATGGACGGACGGACGGACGGACGGACGTATGGACGGACGGACGGATGGATGGATAGATGGATGGATGGATGGATGGATGGATGGATGGATGGATGGATGGATGGATGGATGGACGGATGGATATGGTTGTACCCTTCAAATCGGGCGGTGGCTAGTGCCACCAAGCCTTGATACTTAATGAACCAAAAACTAATTTTTTTTCCTTTAAATAGTGAGGTTGAGTATTCGTACTTTGCAGTGAATGGTTTAATTTTCACTCGTGCCTTGACTTTAGACACCAATCAGATAACCTCCTTCTAGTTAATTCTACCCGCTTAAAGTCTATTTTGCCCTCCCTGTCCCTAAACCCCAGTGTTTTGAAAAACTCTGTGCCATAATCCTGAACTATAGGGTGAAGCCCTTTACAGAACATTATCCAGTGTTCGGTAGTTTCTTCTTCCTCTCCGCACGCACTGCATACCGTGTCTACCTCTCCGTATTTGGCCCGATGTGTCTTGATTCGCAATACTCCCGTCCTGGCCTCAAACAGTAGAGAACTACCCCGAGTATTATCATAGATCCTTTCCTCGGCAATTTCCTGCTTACAAGTTCGATAGATCTCTAGTGCGGACTTCTTAATCATGCCGATTCTCCACATATCGGTCTCAGCTTCCTTCACTTTCTTCTTAACCGATAATTCTTTTTGGTTTGGCCCCCTGCTGTTTTATAAGTATTTACCAGTCAATTTTCTGGTTCGCTTCCTACATTTTGTATCGACATTCTTCATTCTTTCGACTCACGAGCAGCAGCGCCGCGTAGCGGTCTGCTGGAGCAAACATGGCAAAAAAAAAAAAGTGGTGGCTATGACGTCATCACAACTTGCGTTGACTGCAGCGTGCTGTCGTGGGGAGACTCGGGGGTCACCATGGATCACATTTAAGGGGGAGGGGGCTGCTCGATCACACACGCAAAAATACCTTCCAAGCTATGTTCACTGTTATCATTTTGCAGATGTCCACGGCAATCGATCCCGCAGTCTTTGAGAAGGTGTGGTAGCTAGTATCTTTTTTTTTTCATTTTCGTCATTGTGCTCGCTTATCGGGTATCTTACAGTACATTTAACTGTAGGTATATACATGACAATGCTTTCCAAATAAACTTGCAGTTGGCAGTATGCGCTTACCCTTGTCCTCTTAATCTAGAAAGAGAGAGAGAGAGATGGAAAGAAAAAGGAAGGCCGCGAGGTTAACCAGATATTGGCATCTGGTTTGCTACCCAGCACTGGGGTGGGAAAATAGGGGCAAGAAAGAGGGGGTAGATAGAGAGAGAGAGAGAGAGAAGAAAAAACGCACGTGCACTCATGAGAAAACGAAAACACACACAGGAAGGGCGTTTTGGCTACAACCGTTCAGAAAGGCCGGTCTATCGCAAAAAGTGCGCTATAGCGCTTTCAGGGCCTTCTTCTGCGATGTTTCATCTTGTCGATATTGTAGAATTCTTTCCTCCGACAGAGGTCGATTATCTAATTTGCTGAGTTCCTTGCGAAGGCATAGTCGTTGTCTACTGTACTCTATAGGCAGTCACAAAGGATATGTACCAGTTTAAGTTACGTGCTCACATTTAAAGTGCGATTAACTTTCTGCTCATAACGAATTTTTTCTGGACTCCGAAGGACAAGCGAGCAGGCACTCGGTCCCGTTTTGTTTTTGCCTGTTGAGACATACCACGCGCACTCGCACAACAACTCGCAACCCTCGATGTTGCCAAATGGACGAATAGATCACGCTATGCCAACCTCCAGCATGGCGGCCGTCATGAACGCGCGCCTCCTACTCCACACATTAGCGCTTGAGGGGCGCGATAAGATCTAGTTGTACTTATACGGTAATTAATTAGTTGTAATTATACGGTACATCGAGGCGACAGCACGATGTTTTGCTTGGAGTGTCTACATAATTGCTATCGCAATAAAACGTAACATATCAAATAGGCTGGCGTGTTCAGTATTATCTACTTCCAGCATCGGCTTTTGTTCAACGTCACACGTGCGTTTCACGGCCTAACATTTCTATTGCGCTAGGGTTCACACACATTCCTCTTACCAGCACGCATATGCAGGCGAGTTGTATACAGTGCCAAGACTAATGTCATACCACAAGGACATCCCAGGGAGCCCTATAACGTATACGTCTAACACTTTGTAACGCATGCAGACTTGAAAGCAATCGACTATTCCGAGAGTGTTCATTCAACAAAACACATTTCAAGCGGATATAAAGTGCACGGAAAGTAGTGTGAAGTGCGCGTAATCCCCGATTATGTAACAAAATTTATCAGTGAGGCAACCACGACCGCACACGAGTCGCCCATTCAAATATCAGGAACTTGCCAGCATATATCGTCCTGTCCGGTTCACCGATGTACGGAAACTTGGCCGCGTTTTCCTCCGGGCTTTCCAGTGGTGTCGGATTGATGCCGCTGTGTGTCGCCTGATGCGCCAAGTACAAGAACAGTGGCTGCAAGAGGCATACGTCCACGGTCGATCACAACGGGATAGTATATTTCGGAAGTGCCAAAAGCTGGAAATGTTGATTTGATAATTTAGAAATACTTAAAGACCATATGTAATTTCACTATATTACAGGAATTATAAATAAAATGCAGACACTAGATTCGTGTTGTCCTTTCGTTTTGTATTGCGACGGTGTGATGCGTTAAACTGTAAGAACATATGTCAAAAGCCGCCGTTCTGTAAGTTACACAATCACGATACGTCATGAAAACAACCATAGCGTACTGTAGCAAGCCGTTTATGTTATTATAGCGTATTGTAACACATGACCAGTCAGTGCCATAATTTTATGGACCACAAGACACACACACACAAAACAAACGTCAGCTGTTTGAAGAGGCAGCCTTGCATTAAGATTTCCGACCTCGTACAAAATGCACTATCAACGTGCACTGCACAGCTCGGCCGAATTGGGTCGGTTTGTCGGGAAATTCAGTTTTTTTTCCTTTGCTACAATAATTTTTATAAGTTTGACGCCAAATCTATATCGACCAATAGTGGAAGTCGCTCTAGGCAGAGCAACTCTCACTTTGCAGTTTGTATAGGAAACAGCGTACAGATCACCCAAAGGACGAAACAACGAGTATCAGGCTTCCCGTTTTGTAGCGCATTATGCACCACCTTTTCACTCTACATATATTCACATTCACTTTATATATATATATATATATATATATATATATATATATATATATATATATATATATATATATATATATATATATATATATATATATATAAGGGAAACAAGTGTATACTTAAGGGCTCTCTTTTCGTGTTTACACAATAATAATGAGATAATAATGAGATCTAACAGACAATAATGCCAAGGAAGGTATAGGGGAAGTTATATATATATATATATATATATATATATATATATATATATATATATATATATATATATATATATATATATATATATATATATATATGTGTGTGTGTGTGTGTGTGTGTGTGTGTGTGTGTGTGTGTGTGTGTGTGTGTGTGTGTGTGTGTGTGTGTGTGTGTGTGCGCGCAAGAAGTACTCACTTTCGACTTATTCCTGTTCGCTATGATAGAAGTAGCCCGCTCCGTGAACACAGTGGTGGAATATTTCCCGTCCTCAGTCGTCAAGGGCTGAGTATTGTTCCAGAAGTCGAGGCCACTGCGCCCTTGCTGTGGAGAGACGATGATCGATATGCTATATGTACTACCACAATAATTATGAACTAACTGACCATTACCAACGGCAGTACAGGGGATGTTTATTCTAATAATTATGAAATAGGTGGGAGGAAAGTAAATTGGACAAAATCATAAACTTGCCACTGGCAGGGAGCGAACCTTCGACCTTCGAATCACGTGTGCGGTGCTCTGTGTTTCCAATAGATACCAGTATGTCAAAAGATAACTTGGTGCGAACTTAGTTTGCGCGGCAAAGATTGCGCTGAGCTTCCCTTAAAGTGATACCGTGAAGAAATTAAAAAGGAAATCAAATCTGTATTAGACCAGCATGGTTTACAAGCTTGGTGTTATATAGCTTCAGCGCCAGCAAACTTTTGCAGTGTTCCGATATCGTCGATATGCACCACTACTGGGCCTCTTTGCTGTTCGCGTGCACTTACGTAACTAAAGAAATAAAATCATTATCATCGTAGAACAAGTATGCCATTTTTGAGACTATATGACACACATTCATGGTCTTTCGCTATACTGTCTGATACATTCACGGTTGAGTATTACAAAACAATGGTTTCCACGAGAATGTGATCAAATGCATACCCATTCCAAGATGTGACTGTAGTAATCGTTAGGTCCAGTGTACAAGCCACAAAAGCTGTCAAAGCCTCGGTAAGTTGGAGTATAATTCAGGTTGAAGTACCCAAGGTGCCACTGTATAGAAACAAAAAAAGCATGTTTCTCTGTACATCGAGTTTACGGCCTCTTTTGATGCGGCTCGGCAAACACACTCGTGGGCCTCTTTACGACATCGCGTTACCTTTCCGAGGATGTGTGTTTCGTAGCCCAGATCCTTCAGATGCTCGGGCAGAATCTTGAATTTCAGGGACAACGCCGCTGGCACACCGGGCAATATGGGACCTTCTTGAAAACCTGGTCAAAGTTGAAGCGTGCTCAAGTTAAGCGAATAAATATGAGGTAATATAAAAGTAATCACCTTGCTTCGCGGACTCTGATGAAACACAAAATGCGGTTTCCTTCCCTTCATCAGGTCAGTATGGCATTTCTATGTTTTGCAAGTATTTCGGGCATGTCGTGTTCCTGCTCATTGTGAAGTGTGTGCTAATATTCGAGAATTCTGAGTAAATTATCGAATGGCATTCTGTTCAATTCGGTATTCGAATAGTATAGTACATGCTCAAAATGCCAAATATTTTTCAAATAGTCAGCGCCGACTTGACAACCGCAATACAACGAAATTTTGGAACATCCTAATGTAGTTTTGAAATTTTGTTTAATCATTAATTTACCGATTTGCATGCAGCTCAAGCTCTTACTAGACTACCGACGTTACGTTAATTGCCAGATGAAGGGTATTTTTCTTGAAACTCCACTCTTACTCCATTTTTACTATGCTGCAAGTGCATCGCATTTATCAGTTTCTATCTTCATCTAGTAATAAAGTTGGGTACTCCGGCGACATTCTGCTTCATGCATATATGTAGCCTATAAAGTAGACGGGGGGGGGGAATTACCGCCACCATACAGCTCGGTCGTAGAGTATCAGACGCGTTATTCGAAGGTCGCAGATTCACACCCTGCCGATGGCAAGTTATCTTTTCGTACACTTTTCTTTCTTGAAATTTACATTACAATTACTTTTAATAACATCCCTATACTTTCAGTCGATTTATTGTCTGTTAGTTGTCATTAATACATAGTGTGTCTAACAAAGAAAATAATAAGCTCTTAAATTTACTCTTTCATTCATTCATAGCGGGGGTCTAGTTCTGGCAGACTTGATATGCCTTGAGGTGGTATGCGAGGGAGTATTGGTCAGCTGCCATCTCGTAATAATATCACGTACTACGTGGCGCCAAACAGGCAACAAAGAGTGTTCCTCCACACTTGCCATAATGTCCAGCAACAGGTGGCGCTGGCCAACGCTTCCAAGTTTAAATACACATATATGTCCTATATAAAGTGGACGGGCGGATGACCGCCCCCGTAGCTCAGTTGCATATCATCGGAAGCGTTATTCGGAGGTCGCAGGTTCGCATCCTGCCGGTGGAAAGTTATCTGTTGGTCCACTTTTCTTTCTTCACAATTACTTTTCTAATAGCATCCCATTTACTTTTCGTGACATTATTGTCTGTTAGTTTGTCTCACTAATACTGTGTGTAACAAACAAAATGAGCCCATAAACCTATATTTTCCTTGATTCAAAACAGAGTGTTGTGTTTGCGTAATTTGCTTATTACATGCTTCAAGTGCCGAGGCCCATGTTGTGATGACAGGTTTATCATCTTCAACTGTGTTAGTGGTGCTCGCTTGAAAATTGTTCGGTAGTTATGTCTCCATTTCATTTAAAAGCAGGCACCCAAGTATCACCTTGATCACCTTGATTTAAGACATGAAAACCTTGACAAAGATCACGTTGTCCCATCCTGCCCAACGTACGTGTATTCCTTCACAACCCGAGACATATATAGCAGTATAAGGCATTATATGTAAACTTCGTGATTACATAATCTTTTGCTGCGCTTTCTGTTAATCTTGCTTGGACTTTACGTGACTGTGTGGTTAAGGCTGACTTAAAGCGCAACGTGAGAAGTTAAAGCCAACATCCTCTTCTCGAATTGCGTGTTTAGCTGCACTGCGCATGGCTGAAAAGTAGAGTGGGGCGTATATTATGTGTGCCGCCGTTACCGCGTTACAATACCATCTTGCTGAAAAGCTTCGGGTAGAACGCTTGAAGTGGGTGGCGATGTTGCGTTACAAAGCGCACTCACTTGTATTCACAACTAAATCAAACGCAAAGGCCCCTAATCCATGTTATGAAGTTTGTATGTAACGCTGTCCATATTAAAGCCTGCATTTCAAATGCTAATCAAGCGTTCAGGTCACTTGTACTAATTTATTTTTCCGCAAATGAGAGACTAATTTACGGATGGGTTTGAGTGATGCCAAATGGGGCTCCTGATTTTGTGTTTTGTATCTTTGACAACTAAACGTATGATTTGCCCAACTGCCTTGATGATTGTAACGTTATTCTTTACGCTGACAATACGACTATTTCCATGTCACATAAATCATTAACTACTTTGATCAATAAGCTGAACAACGAACTGACCAATGTTGTCAAATGATGTCGTATGAACAACTCAATTTTAAACCTTGTTTAAAACTCAGTTCATGATTTTTGAAACCTCTCGAAAAATGCTTCCTATTATACCACAGGTGTCCATTGACCATCACTTCATTCCTGCATCTGATTATGTGTGTTTTCTGGACATAAAGTTAGACCCTTACTTGAAGTTCGATAATCATATACTTACAAAAAAAACATCATTTGGTGTAATACCACTCATTAAATCTTGTTCATTTTTTTCACTTAGAGCCTTATTGTCTTTATACTTTGCCTTTATAGATAGTCACATCGCCTATGACATTACTTCATGGGTTAATACCTATAACACTCATCTTTCTTCCGTACAGCACATTCAGAATGAGTCCATTCGAATTATTACCAGCAGTTCATTTTATTCCAACGCTGCCCCACTCCTTCAGGCTAACCGCATTCTTACTGCGTCTGGCTTGTTTCGTTTTCACTTAATCCTAATGTTATTTAAACAGCTGAACAAACAGCTTGTATTTGATTTAATCAATGCTAGATTATTCACTCACACGAACAGTACTAGGTTCACCCATAATCACAACTTTCTTTTACCTAAATGTAACACCAACAATGCCAAATGACTTCCTCCTTCACGGTGATTAAATTTCGTAATTATTTACCCTACTCACTAAAATTGTTGTCATCGTTATATGCATTCGAACATAAACTTAAAATTTTCATCTTGTATAACTAGGCTAACAGCAATAATAATTTATGATGTAATAGTGTAAGTAATTAGAATTTCAGGCTGTGTTTTCTTCTATATGGTTTGCTTAATCCACTTGTATAACTGTTTATTATGTACTTGTTCGACTTTTATCGTGTTTTTTTTTTGTTCTTTCACTTATTTGTTGTAGTTTTTTGGTACTTTCATTGTTGACTTCCACTCACTTTGTGTAATAATACATGCTGTTATAATTAAACCCTTTATTGTTCAAGTTAACTGAGGGTCCCACTGCAGTCGCCCGACTTTGGGACCCTCGTCTGCATGCTTTTAACTGTGAGGCTTTGTATTTTGAATGAATAAGAACTGAAAATGAATGGTGTTACGGTAGACGCGTACGCATAAAAGTGTTTGGGTTGGTGAATACGATATTTCATGGCCTTATAAATTCACATCCAGGTGTACAAAAACAACAAAACATATCGGCTGAACAGTCCAAGATGTCGGCACCGAGATGCCTTACGCGAAATAGTCTATTCGCATCGGTAGTCAGAAAGTTACCGGTGAGTGTTAGATCAGCCCTTATAAACATTATTGAAGTTGATCATTGATATACCTTTGAAGACATTTCTATAACGCAACGTCTCGCTTCGTACTGGCTCATTACAGTAGCAATGGTTAAGTGCACATGGTGACATCATGACCCCTGTATATGCTACACAATACGATCGATCTCAAGATAAATCGCTATTGATAGATTCCTCGTGACTTGATGGACGCACAACGTGGCTCCAACATGCGGCTTAGATGATGCCAGGGCAATATAACCACGCGGGCGATTAACCGGCTTCAGCGTAATAACGACGCCGTTGGAACGTGGCTGGGCCTCAGCGAATGAAAAACTACGAGCAGGCGATTTCCCTGTATAACTAACGTGACATCACGATATTCGCCTCTCACCATGTTGATGGCTCAACGAAGCTGTGTCAGAGGTGTCAGTGCAAGTCATCTTCTCTCACTAGACAGATTTAGTTGAGCGTCGGCCGCAGCTCTGCGTACACAGCCTGCCAAGAGTTTCCAGTGGCAGGCTGCGTACGCTAAATCTATCTATATCAAATCCATGCGGTCATATAGTTTCCTAAAGTTAACTATAAAGAGGGGACTCTGGCGCTGCGATCGTTGACCATGGGAATTATGGGTATCACATAGATTTACGTAGTCTTCGTGCTTGCGGGCGCCCGGCCGCGGTGGTCTATAGTGGCTAAGGTTCAATAGAGGCGAAATTGCTATAGACCTGTGTGCTCAGATTAGGGTGTACGTTAAAGAACGTCGGGTGGTTGAAATTTCCAGGGCCCTCCACTGCGGCGTCTCTCATAATCATATGGTAGGTTTGGGACGATAAACCCCACGTATCTATCTTGCGGGCGGCGAATCTCACCTGTGGCTTCGTTTATTGGTGTGTTTTGGTTTTGTTTCGAATGAAAGAACAAACCGTTTTGAACTTTGAGAGCCGATCTGAAATGGAGATCCTAAACGGTGAAGGTGGTGAAGCGCAACTGCCGAACGTTTGCCGATTGCTGTTTGGTGACAAGGCAGCTTCAAGTGACGCGATGCCAAACGGAACGTAAAGTACGAAGACTAGGAAGATCCGTGTACTGCCCATCATTCTCACGATCGCTAAGCACCATGCGATGCAGCTCGCGTACACACTCGCGCCAGAGTTCCCTCTAGTGGAAACTAACGCGTGTACGGTGCGCCGAGCAGACCTGTGTGTATGGCGTAGAAGCCGCTCATCAGGGCGGCCCTGGAAGGAGTGCAGAGGGGCTGCACGTAGTAGTTGTTCAGCGCCATTCCCGTGCTGGCCAGGGCGTCGATGTTGGGCGTCGGGATCTGTGCAGAGCCGTGCATGCTCACGTCGGCCCATCCCTGTAGCGCACGCACGAGACAAGATGTTAGGCTAAAGGAACAGTAAAGTAAAACAATGTCGTATCGGTCCAGACTGATAAATTGTACCTTCAGAACTCTCGTGACGTCAACGTCATCGTCGTAGGTTTGTAGAAAACATGGAGGAAGAGAAAAGAAAGGAGTGGACATTACGTCACACAAGCGAAGCCCACCGTGTCGGCCCGACACGTGATCAAAACGTCAGAGCATGCGGAACATTTTAGTAGTCTTCGTGGCTATTCGTTTCGGCGAGTCTCGTTGCTTGCGTGATCCTGCCGAAAAGGTCACGAGTTGCACCGACACTATAGCGGCTTGAAAACGACTTCTAGCTTGCCACGGCTGGTTGCGTGACTTCATGCTCCCTCCTTTGTTTTTCCTTCCTCTAGAAGAAAATCGGGGTCATTTTCATTTTTAAATATGACGCCGAAATCTTTGAACGTTACGTTACGGGTTTCAAATTGTATCTTTTTAGTATTTTGACGACACTGGCTCAACAAAATTACCCCCAGCTTATCTAACTCGTCTGGTGGACCCTCCTGCCTTTCCTTGTGTTTCCACCTCCTCCTCCTTCTCCTGAAACTTGATTTGTATAGTGTCTGCGGCACCCCCAGATAACAGAGCGTGTCAAAGCTCTAGCGATTAGGAAGCACGTAGGACGTATATTAGATGCCGGTCTAATCCATGAAGTCGGGACGCTCTGTGCAAGAGTTTTCCTTTTGCTTTTTCCTCGCTTGCCAGGTGTCTTCCCGCAGCAAGCGTGGTCACTTTATAATCGAGAAATGGTAACTTACTAATGTGGAAAAAAAGGCGTTTTTCTAGTGTCCCTTTAAGGTGGTCAACGTTAGCTATATTGACAGACGTTCCTGAAAGGCATCGGCAATACGAGCACACAGACGTGTGCCTCATTCTCGCATCTGTAAGCGGCTTGACGAGCAAACGGAGCAAATAACTGAGTAGAAACATAAAGAAGTAAACACAACATTAGCCCACAGTGGCGGTCTCTTAGTTATGGTGCCTGGTGCCAGACTGTGGACTCGAAGGTCGCGGGATCGACTCCCGGGCGAGGCGTTTGCATTTCGATGGAAGCGAGATCATGGAGAAGGCTAGTGTACTTAGATTTAGGTGCACGTTGAAGAATTCCAGGTGTTGAATTGCAGGCCTCTCTCATAATCATATCTCGCCCAAAGCTCGCCACCGCCGTCTATGATCATGTGAGATTATTTTGCTTTTGCTGTCGTGTTGCCACAGTAAATCTAGGACAAGCGGCAGAGCAGCTGCAAAGCTGCCTCTGAGCACAGCGCGTCGGGAAGGAGCCTCCTGCTTGGCTGGGCGAAGCCCGTGCGCCCAGATGTCGCTACAAGTTCCTCAGTACGTCGACGACAGCGCCTACCGCTGTTTACAAACTTGGAATAGGTCTGTACGTGTACACAACTTACAAGTACGTCACACCGCGGAAGTCTGGAATACGGTCCCGGCATATACGCCGGCACAAGCACCGCATTCACCGAGCACATTGCAGCAGACGACACTCAGCCAAGCCGTGCGGCTCTCGCATTTCCCGTGAACGCTGTCAATCGCAAATAGCGATTTGAGTAATATTTGACTACCGCGCGTGATGTGATGAGGTGAAAAAGAACCAGAAACGGGGACGTGTACTGTTTCCAAAGGTGATCATAAACCCGGGTGACCGCATGAAAGAGCTGTCCGAGAAGCGGACCTCATGGCGCATATGTGCGCATAAAAGGAAGGACTTCAAGACTGAACGACGTACGTGTGTGCGGGCGTCACCTCATTACAGGCAAGTTATGTTTCCAAATATCGTGCGAAGTTGTTTGAACCATAGCGCATGGCAGCAGACGAAACCGAGCCATGGACTCGGGACACTGCGAACACGAAGGATCCGGATTCCCCAGTGAACACTGCTTCGCTTGCTGGCTACATATTGTCCTGAATTATTCTCTTTCTTCATAGGCGCGAGACGAACGATCAAAACACGCGCACTACGCCAAACGATCCACCGCACGTATGTAATACATGACGCGGCCACTGACACGTATGTGATCCGTGTGCTCGCGGTATATACAACGGCGGACGGAAGACAGGAACTGACGTCACTTACAATGCTTGTATACACTTCCCGGCTTGCGTTCTATAGACGATTCTAGCTTCAATAGTATTTATTGGCACACTATAACGCGGTGTTAATTGAGCAGCATACCAGGTCGTCGGCTAAGATGAACACGATGTTAGGTGGTTCAGATTTCTTGTCCGCTGTGACAGTCCAAGTAACACAACCGAGGACGAGTAGCAGAAGTGACATCTCGGATACACGATAGCCCTGCATACGAGAGAAGACATAAGGCCTGAACATCCAGGGCACTTTTGTTTTTGTTGTTGTTTGTTGAGTAGTTGCACGCATGCAATTTATAGGAAGATAGGCCATATTAAAGCTATCTATACATATACACAGGTGAAATGTTTCATCTGCCTGATTCCCTACAAACACGTATGCACATTGCACGAACGCACTTACTCTACAAAAAACAGTTTATGCTCCTCTTAAACTCTCTCTCTCTCTCTCTCTCTCTCTATATATATATATATATATATATATATATATATATATATATATATATATATATATCAGGGACACAAGAGCTGCGGCAAAATATACCTTAACAGTGTTAGTTTTATTGGCAACTTACCGGACGCAATTCGTGGGGTCACCTCGTCGTATAGCAGAGGTCATGCATGAGTTTCACAAAACCAACAGCCTCGTGCTAAACTTAAGCTACGGCATTTTCAAGTCGGCATTGTCCAGAAATACACAACAGCATGGCTCTGCATATAGTATAAACAATCACAGGAAGCTGCACACACACGCACGCACGCACAAACACCCACACACACAAACACACACACACAAAGAATATGAGTGTGAGAACGGCACGAATGCATGTCCTGTACTCTCGCTCTTTTTGTGTGCATGTGTGTGCGACGGCTGCTCGCCATTAAGCATGACCTTGTACTTTCCTATATCACGGCCGCTGAGCTGCAGAAGCAAAAAAAAAAAAAAACACATGGTTGATCCCTCCGTCATAGGAATCGTTCAAATATGAAGTAAAATATGTCCTTAGAGAAGTAGTTCAATGTTTACAGCACATCTGAAGTGAGAGAGCTCGCACAATGTCTACTGGTGCTTGACAGCTATAGCACTGCTTAACGTGGATGCATCCGCTTTGCCGCTTAGTCATACATATCTATCCCGACGACTAACATCCATAATTAATGATTTAACAAGCCCTGAAAACCTTCTGTAAACACGCGGTAAATAGCACTTGAGAGATCATGTCTCCCTGCCTTACACCTTCTTTATTCGGGATTCTGTCACTTTCTTTATGAGACAACTATGGTGGCTGTGGATCCACTGGATAATTTTTTTCCAATATGTTTATGTATAGTTCGTTGATGCCGGTATTCCGTAGGGCCTGCATTACTGCCGGTGGCTCGACTCAGTGCAAACGCCTTCTCGTAATCTACGAAAGCTATAGGTGTAGGGGTTGGTCGTATTCCACGCATTTCTCTACTACCTGATTGACTTTATGAATATGGTGTATTGTGGAGTTGCCTGACCGAAATCCTGATTGGTTGTTTGATTGATTGAACTCTAATGTTGCCCTAATTCTATAGTTATCATTTTTGTAAGTAGTTTGTAAGGAACGGACAGTAAGCCGATTGGCCTGTAGTTTTTCAAGTCCTTGACGTTTCTTTGAGTGGAGATTAAAATGATCTTGGCGTTCTTCCAAGATTCTGGTACCCTTACCGTCAAAAACACTTCGTATATAAGGTGGCCAATTTTTCTAACACAATTTCTCCTCCATTTTTTAGGAGGTCCGTTGTTATCTTTTTCTCAACAGCAGCTTTGCCTCTTTGCATTCCTTCCAGGGCTTTCCTTACTCCCCCTGTCGTTACTGATATGATGTCGGATTCTTCTGGACTATTATTGTTTCTCGCGATATCATCCTGGTTGTTTTGGCTTCTTTACAGCTTCCGGTGAACTCCTCCGCCACCTCTATTATCATATCCATATTGGTTATGACACTGCCTTCTTTGTTCCTTTAATGCATACATCCTATTTTTTACTATGCGCAAGTTTGCCTTTGCAGTTTTTAGCCTTCTGCCATTTTTACAGCCTGCTTAATTATCTCAATGTTATACATTCTGATGTCAGCTAATTTACGTCTATTGGTTAGCATTGAAAGCTCTATTAGCTCTATTTAGTCGGTTGCATTTGACGCTTTCGTAGTTTGTCGTCCCTAATGATATTTTTCGTCTCCTGAGACAGTTTGCCAGTGTCCTGTCTATTGACTGTACCTCCGACTTCCATTTAACACACTTTGATGTTACAAGTGAGATTATCATTCATTGTGTCAACGTTACCGTCAGTTACCTCGTTTAGAACCTCGAATCTATACTGAAGCGAAACTCTGAATTCGTGTACTTTCCCTCTCAGCTCTAGCTCATTAATTGGCTTTTTGCATATCCGTTTATGCCTTTGCTTCTTTTAAATCTAGGTGAATACGAGCTCTTACCATTCTATGGTCGCTGCATCGGAGCTTGCGAGCTGCTTCTACACCCTGTACAATGCCTTGGGTATGCACGCAGAATGAAGTTTATCTATAGGTTCGCCATTAAGGCTTCGCCACGTCCACTCATGGTTAGCCCGTTTTCTGAAAAAGGTCTTTAAGGTCCGTAAATTACTACGTTCTGCGAACTCTACCAATAACTCCCCTCTGGCATTTCTAGAACCGATGCCATATTCCCCCACGGCACGGTCTCCGGTCTGTTTTTTGCCTACTTAGGCATTGAAGTCGCCCATCAGAATAGTATGCTATGTCTTTACATTATTAATGGCGGACTCTACGTCTTGATGGAAGCCTTCAACCAAATGATCACCGTGGCTCAATGTAGGCGCGTAGGCCTGTATCACCTTCATCTTGTACCTTTTGTTAAACTTAATCATGATACTTGCCACTCTCTCTCTTTAAAAATCAACTAATCTACAGTAGCATAGGACGTGTCCGTTCTGCAGCACTGTATAAGCCTGCACTTGTCCTCCTAACTTCGTTCAGCCCTATTATATCTAATTTCACAGCCTCTAATGCCTCGAATATAGCACAGCTACAGACTAGCCTCACTAGATAGCGTTATAGCGTTGAACGTATACAGTCAAGTTCAGATTCCAATGGCGGCCTGTCCAGGACCCAGAGATTCTTAACACCCTCCGCTGCGCCACAGGTCTGACCACTAGCCTAGGACGGCTGCTTCGCAGCCGCTGGGTATTGAGGGCCAAGGGTTAATTGCTGTAGTAATGGGAGGTAGTGGCCAATTCTTCTTTGGTGAGGAAGTGTATTTCCAGTAGGTAATCGCAGTCAAGCTGCACCCCATACCTCTTTTTTTTCCCTTAATGATTCATTTATCATGCATATTAAGCAAATATACGATCTGGGAATGATGCGATATCTGTATTTGAACCAAATTTTGTCAATGCATGCTAGGATGCTGCGCTACATCTATATAAGTATAGGGGGTTCTTTTGCGCTTTCTTAGCACTGTAAAATGCCACCTGACAGCCTATCAGCTCTCAACTTCACATGAATCGTAGCTTGCCTGGCCTTTTCTTGACTGCTTGAAAGTCCATAATTTCATTTAAAAAAAGGGGAAAGTGGCGCGGTTTCGAACTTCTGGTGTTGCAAGCTTAGGCCCGCTTAGTGCACTAAATGTCCCTCCTTCTCGCGCATTTATTCTCTCCTAACTTTTTCCTATCTCGCTAAATTTTGACATTGTTGGCTTTAAAGTGTCCGAAATGCCAGAATGTTCGACTGGTCACACTCCTACTTCAACGTTTCTTGTCAACTGACGAAATGCGCGCTCCCTTTTTGCGAACAAATCGGATATTTTTATGTGACTGTTACGTTGAGTGTGCATCGCGGGCGGTTGGAGTGAATGAAAGTATACGCGAAAACTACTAAGAAATAGACTGGCGCTGCCTTTAAGGCTTTATCTTATTTTGTTAGCGTTTGGAATAGTAATTACAACTCTGGAAAATAAATATAGTAGTGGTCCTCAGTCGGGAGTCAGATATACGTATACTAGTAAATGCATATACGGCTAGCCTAATAACGTAGAATAGTGGATGAAAAGGTAAGGCGCGAATTACTTCTAATTCTAGAGATCGACGAAAAGCAAGAAACTTTGTACAAAAGTAATAAAAAGTTTGGATCATTCACCACATAGCGTCAGCTTGAATTGATAGGCCCCGACGACTTTCGGCACCGCACACATAATACACAGGATATTTTACAGAAGACTTTAAAAATAGATTTGCCTCTTACTCCACATGAAATTGGTTTTTTATCTTGCCTTGTGAAAGTTCTGTTCAACATTTGGGCGTTATTTTTGCTACTGGGTCTTCATTCGGTATGACGTAACATGTTATCATACAAACACTGTGATGTTGAAGTTCCATCTGTTCATGAGTGTTTCGTGGAAGCTGTTACCAAAGTGCTAGATGTGTATAAGACTACCGACTGCGTCGAAGATGTGATTTTCTTGTTTGGGGCATCAATGCGCATGAAACGGGTGTGATGTGTGATTGTTAGACTAGGCTTGACCTGTAGTCGAGAAGGCGACAAAGAAAGAAAAATGACCATGACATAGTGAATAGCGTGCCCATCGTCTGTGGTCCTGGGCTCAGTGGTCATATGTTCGAATCCCATTTGCAGAACTTTTTTTGTCTTCTGATCATGCGCATTTTTACGTCATTTCCGTGACGGAAAAAACACGTCACTGAAATCTTGGTGCACCCGGCATAAAACACTTACGTGTTTTAAAAAAATGCGACCTGTTGCGTAGGCCCCGAAATGACATCTTGGGCCTAGTTCTTTGCGCGTTCGCTGTGGCGCCACTGCTCGGGGACACGTGGTGACTGAAAAGCCCTTCCGCTTTTGCGTAGATATGCGTTATAGTGGCTCTAAATAATGAGGCCACTTTTTTTACGTTTTTTTTAGTTTTCCTTTATATAAGCCATCATTAGAAGCACCAATTAAGCCACAGACGTTAAATTGTTGCCACGGATTTGGATTTTTTTTTTTTTTGTAGACGGTGCCTCAGCCCTCAGTACGCTCCTTGGCGCTTACCCGTGTGGCTCTATGGCGCGATGAGTGAGCAGGTAACCAAAGTCAATCAAGAGGTTCTGCCTGAAACATTCAATTGTTGTGTCTACTTACTACTCGCGAACACACGTGTCCGCTATTGGGAAGCTGCAGGATAGACGACTTGTATACAGTTTCTGAAGTAACGCAACAACTCAGCTGAAATCAAGAGAGCCTCCGAGTACTTACAAGCTGTCCTCATTGTACTAACGTTTCTCTTCTGGATAAGTACTGAGTTACGCCGGCACATATATGAGCAGGGACGTCCGATGCGTGCGGGCCCAACTTTCCCCGAAATTCCTCAATCACTCCTCTCTCCTGCCTGTGTTTCTGGTAGACGTGCTATCCCAACAGCTCCCATCGCACCGCGCTAGGCACTGAAAATCACTTTGCGACTTCCTAACCATACAGAAAAAGTTCAGGATATACATGCTTGAAGAGAACTTGTTTTTGGCCTAGTTGCTGTGCGTATGAATGCATATAGCTCTGGAAGGCTGTGTCGTCGTCCTCGTTTTGTGAGTGCATCTCTTCAGCGGTAAATATGCCTTCAGGCTACATGCCTGCGCGTACCTTTCGAAGTCATGAGCTGGAAACAATATCAGTATACGGAAGCTCGTTAAAACTTTGTAAGTGCAAGTGTCGGTAACAAGTGTGAAACAATTCGACCAGCAGCTTAACACAATTATTGCAATTTCATTTTACAAAAAAAAAACAAGGAAGAATTTATTTATAAACAGAGAGCCTTACTTAATAGAAGTTTACGCGAGACATGCCAGAGTCTTCTTCGTTTAACTCCCAGCTTTCTTCCTTTACTCCCGATAGCCCTTGGCGAGAAACAAATTCAGCGACGCTCCCCGAAGTTGTTGACCGGAAGGCCGCGGGGTACTTCACAGTCGCGTATTTCCCGGCATTTGATTCGCAGAGCGACAAACAGATGGTGAGAGAGAGAGAGAGAGATAAAGATGCAAGGAAAGGCAGGGAGGTTAACCAGACGCACATCCGGTTTGCTACCCTGCACTGGGGAAGAGATTAAGGGGAGAAAAGAGGTTGCAGAGAGATGAGAAGGTACACACAATCACGAGCACACTCGGGGGAGCACACACAGTCTACAGGTGGTCGCTCAGGTTTGTTGACTTTAAGTAAAGTAGGAGTGCTTTAGTCGCTTTCTGGGCAACTGAAGCAGATGCCCAAGGTCCTAGTATCTTCTGCACACAAAATGGTCTGGAGTCAAGTTAATTCAAAACCATCCGGAGCTGGCATCGCTGTGTGTCGTGGCAAGCGCAGCTGCACAGGACGTGTTCAATGGTCTCTTCAAGCTCTGCAGTAGTCGCATGTAGAGGTGTCTGCCATACCAATGCGAAAGGAGCACCTTTGTGAATGCAACACCCAACCAAAGGCGGCATAACAGTATCGCATCGGAGCGGGAAAGTTGTGATCGTAGCTGTATCTTCGAGCGAAGGATCCAGTGCATATAATTGACACCTTTGGAAGCTGGTAGACGACCAGAACGTGCGTGTAAGATCTCGAGTCCAGCAGGTAAAGTTGTCTTGCTGCATCATTCCTTGATAGAGGAATCGAGACCACACGGGTTCCTTCATGGGCTAAGCGGGCTGCATCATCGGCTAATTGATTTCCGATAATACCGATATGTCCAGGCAGCCATTGATATATAATATCATGCCCTCGTGCTAGAGCTTCATGGTGGAAATGTCTTATTTCATGTGCCAATTGTTCATGATTCCTCCTACGCATGGCAGACTACAAACTCTGAAGCACTGCCTTCGAATCACAGAATATGACCCATTTTCCTGGACTCTCTTGAACGAGATATGGTAAAGCAGACCTTATAGCAGCAAGCTCTGATGCCGTAGATGTAGTCATATGCGACAACTTATATTTGATTGTCATTGCTGCAGCCGGAATTACAGTGGCACCTGATGAGCTGCTGGACCAGACGGACCCATCAGTGTATATCTGCGTTCGGTCCAAGTACAACTCATGTAATAATAGCAGTGTTGCTTGCTTCAATGCTACTCTGGAGTGATTGCTTTTCTTTTTGATACCCGGAATTTCTAGACGTACTTGCGGCTGGTCGAGGCACCACAAAGGACATGCCATTCTCGTAGCTGGCGTATATCCTGATGGAATGCTGTTTAGGTGCTTGGCTATGACGTCTGAAAACATAGCACGTGGTCTTCCGGAGGGTAGAAGGGTCAAGTGGTGGTCGGGGACACATGGTGACACATGGACATATGGTGAGAGGGACTTTAAGCAGTCCCACCCTGCTCCACTAGAGCGACACACAACAGTTTCGCGACCTCGCCCTGCAGAAAAGGCTCTTGCTGCAGGCAAGTGTCCAACCGATGCAGGCGATACCCGATTTCGTTACAGCTGCCCGTTGCTGAACGTATTTTCAAAGAGTCTCATGAAAATTTAAAAAAAAACACACAGTTGTGAAGTTTCGGAGTACTCGGGCTGCAGAGTAGGCGGGATCCCGTATATGTGCAGTATTCCTCACAACTTAAAAAAAGTGGCCCAGCAGCCTCGCAAATACGCGTCATTTTCTTTTCAGCGCCAATCCCCCCCCTCTCGCCAATAAAGAAGAAGAAAAGAAGAAACAAAAGCTATGGGAGTTATGCAGGATGACTTGCCAGAAAAACGTCGTTTTCTCCTGGATTGCGATAACAAATACCGAGTCTTTGACGTCCACAAGTTTTCATTATCATGTGGCAAGTATTATATTTCGCATACTAAACAGTGCCTGAATGACATATTACGCGAAGAACACTGCCATAACGCGAGAAATTAGCTTTCAGCGGGAGGGTTCATAGCACTGCACCGCAAGGGTTGTGGAGGCGCCATTGATCTGTAAATATGCATTGTTGCGGCCGTTTCAGGAATGAATTTTTATTTCAGGAATTGGTGGTTTTATGGATCAAAGTTTTAGGAAGCGCGTTATAGAGGGTGTCTATATATTGACCCGCTCTTATAAGAGAGCCCCTCTCTCTCTCCCCTCAGGAAGGGGGAAAGCTATACGCCTCTGCTACACTATACCTATGCCCATATGCGTGAGCACTAAATGGGTAGATGGGGGGAGGGGGGCAAAAAGTCAGCCCCATACATTGGCAAAATAGGGAAAAGGGGGGCGCTTCGAGGAACTTCCAACTCACCCCCCCCCCCCTTCTAGGGGAACCCTGCTCTCGCCTATGCTTATTATGCCAGTAGGGTCGAAATTAATCGCATGTCAGTGCAGCACAACACGTTGAAATACTCGTAAACTATACGAGAACATTTGCATAAACGAATTGTGCGGCTACTCGATTCGAACACCAAATCGAATGGCACACTGTTCGACTTATGATTCACGAATTCGAATGCTCGCGCTGGCATCAATCTATATATCAGGACACTTCTTAGCTCGATTGCACCGACACGACGGAGCGGTTCCGACCTGCTGTACGCACGTCAAATGAACCCACGTGCACGCCTGCCGTTTCCGCGATAAGTTTCAAATCCCTCCGTTCAAGTGACGCTTATAAAACAGCGGCGCTGACGTTCAACCCAGAGTCTTGCCCGCTTCATTTCGACGCTATACCACGACATGACTCTATACGGCCTCTGCAACAGCTTTGCGCAGTAAAAAGACAAACTCATTATCATACATCGCCCTCTTCGACGTATATACAGCAGCGTCGGTGCACTTGTACACGTGCCGTTGTTCTAAGCACACCTTCCCAACAGCTCGAGGTTCGCCGAACCACTCGGCGACATGTTTTGTCGGCTTCCGGCAGCTAGCGGTAGCGAAAACTGGCAGAACAATGACCGCCCTATTAGCCAAAAGCGGAGTATGCATGAAATTGCTGTATGTGAAGCATATTGACAAAGGAACTGGAAGGAACAATTCCATTAGGAGTTAAATGAAATCGTCATCGTCAACGGTTTCTTCCTTAGAGGGACCTTGCAACACTTTTCCAAGTATGACCTCAGTAAAGGAGTTTAGGGCCTACCAGATTGAGTGCAGCAATTTTTTTTAGAATTCAAATTTATAGCGGTAGCAAAAACTGGGAGAACAATGGCAGCCCTATTAGCCAAAATCAGAGTATGTACGGAATCGCTGTACGTGAAGAATATTGACAAAGGAACTGGAAGGAACAATTCCTTTATGAGTTAACTGAAATCGTCATCGTCAACGGTTTCTTCCTTAGAGGGACCTTGCAACACTTTTCCAAGTATGACCTCAGTAAAGGAGTTTAGTGCCTACCAGATTGAGTGCAGCAATTTTTTTTTTTTCAGAATTCAAATTTATATGCTTCCATATTACTAGCGAACATGCTCTAGGACAACAAAGAAAGGTCGCTATTGGTCGCGAGGTCGAGCAGAGTGGGCAAAACGGCGACCTGTAGATTGATCCGTGCGTCGTCTGCTAGTCACGCCGTGTTTCTATATGTTCGCATACGTCATGCACGTTCTCAAAGTGTGGTTTGTCCCGTCTTGTCAGCGCGAGTGTAACTGTTTCTACGTATGCCCGAAACGACGTACGAAAGCATTTAATCTTGCTCGGCTGCTAATGCATTGTAATAAGATCGGCGAGTGCAACTTTCCAGAGTGCTCTTTATTGTCGTCATACCCTCCATTCACCAGAATAATTTCAGAGTGGGTGCCGCTTTCTGCTTCAAGCACATCGCAAAATGTTTTTGGTATCCTCTCAGAATGTCCACTATTGAACAGTGGGTGAACGCAGCGTTTTATAGCGACTCCGTTGTAAAAAAAAAAACAGGCTGTAGGTTATGCATTTGCGAGCTGTTCGGTACGTGTACAGTTACGGCTGTGTAGTTTATCGATCATGACAGGAGCCTTAATATTTGTGTTTATCTGGCCATGGTACCACTATATAGAAATATTACTATCCCATCAACTGCGGCTCATCGGTACTTAAACTGTTCTTATAACAGAGCTACCGTGCGCAACCGTGTGGCTTAAATTTAAGAACGCTTTAAAGAGCCCAGACGTTGAAAATTATTCAGACGCCATGCCTTATAGTGTATTATCATATAGTTTCACTGAAAATTTCACTTTTTTACATTGTCGTCAGCGTTTGTGTGGCCTTGTTAGTGACCGACGGAACGGTAGTGGTCATTTTTGTCTGAAAAACAAAAAAAGCATGCTTGTCCCATTAACCAGGCCATAGTTGTAGCATAGTAAACCGTCGATAAAAGCTTTCTGTTTAACTCTTATATGAGACTTTTTTAAATATTTTACTCGTGCAAGAACATGTGCGTACACGTGGTAAACGCAGTGTAGCACAAAGTACCATCAGCCACTAAGCTTTTCTGACTGGACCTATCAACTCTACCACATTTGATGGTGAACAGAATGAGAAAAAAAAATCTTATGCGTATATAAGGTGCGAACGGTGGTACTGAACTAATCGCACAGAAATCCGGGATTTCTACTATTTTTCTTTCTCTCTTGTTTGTAGCGTGCAGATGAGAAACGTGTATATAAGTAGTTCAGTCACGCTACAGCAGTGCGTAGGAGGCGGAACACAAGCCAACCACGTACAAACAACACAGCAAAGGTGTGGTTTATAGTGCGAAAGCGTGAACAGAGTCACCCAGGGCGGGCATCTCTATGAAAGGCAGAATGCGCTTTACTCGCAAGGTTATGTTAACGTCGCATAGGCGTCGTTCACTGATTCAGCAGAGAAGAGCGTAGATATTAACAGTAAACTGTAGTCAACGCATTTCCACACTTGCGCGGGATGGTACTGCCACCTATAGCCCGATCTCGCCGCGAATAGGTTTCAACTAATTTTTAATCGACATGAACGGCAAAATATATAGGTTTCATTGCGCACACGTAGGTGCCACGTCACAAAGTTTGCGACAAGGAAATTAGCCGCCACCTAATCTGCCGCTATAATCTATACTTTAAATCTATCGCATGTCATTCATGTCGATGAACAATCATTTGAAGTGCAGCGCTTGTCCCGTGTCTTTCTCTGTAGCCTTTGTGCATGTTCGCTAATAATTTGGAAGCATTCAGTCAGTACCAACTAGCCCATCTAAGCACAACGAGTTACTCGTCAAGTGCAGAGGTTCGGCGCACGCAATGATTGCTTTCTCTCTGCTCTCGCCCCGACAAGCGCAGTGGAAGGTAAGCGGAAAATAATGGAACGAAGGAAAGAGGTTACTTCACGCGCGTGGCAGGGCCTTCAGTGGGATCGCAAGTCAGCGCGCGGGCACCGCGTAACTGCAGCTGGGTGATTCCACGAGAGATCAAACATGCGTGTCCAGGTGATATTTTTGTTTCGTCTGTCTGTTTTATATGTTATGTGGCTGCATTTGAGGTGCACGGAAGCGAGTATTTTATTTCCAAAAAAAAAACACAGCATATTCATGGAGTGAATGATGATGAGTGGAGCGAAGCGTCCGTCGTCGGTCTGTCCATGCGTCCGACCGCGTTCGAGAATGCAGGCGGCGCGTGGGTAACACCGACGAGACACGAGCCAAGAAAGCCGAGCGCAAGCGTCTTCAACGCACCCGTTGCTCTGCTTCGTCTATACCCCACCAACGATCCGCCACGTACGGACTGTCCAGGAGACTGAGAGACACTCGTTCTCCGCGTACCCAGGCACAGCACGTGAAGCAGCCAATCGGAGAGTATACCAGTGCAGCGCTATCTATAATATTCTCACTTAACTGCTGTTTGTATGTATGAGACAGCGCCGTCTATTATACTGTTCGGGAGGCCACGCTGCGGTGGTCTAGTGGCTAAGGTACTCGGCTGCTGACCCGCAGGTCGTGGGATCAAATCCCGGCTGCGGCGGCTGCATTTCCGATGGAGGCGGAAATGTTGTAGGCCCGTGTGCTCAGATTTGGGCGCACGTTAAAGAACCCCAGGTGGTCGAAATTTCCGGAGCCCTCCACTACGGCGTCTCTCATAATCATATGGCGGTTTTGGGACGTTAAACCCCACAAATCATACTGTTCGGGAGATACTGCCTTTTCTGTGTCGTCTCCTCTTCCCTCGGTTACGCGTGGCGCATGACAAAGTTAGACCAAGAGGAGTTTCGCCCCTGAAATTGGCTCCAGTGCACCAAAAAAAAAAAATGTTGGAAGGTGGCGGCGCGTGGGTCTCGCTATTGCTTGCCGCAACATTTCTCGATTTCTCAGGCGAATTGAATGCGTAGTGTAAACGCTGTGTCAATTTTTTTCTTCTTGTTTTTATATGCACCACAGTGAATTACATCTATGCTTTCCTTAAGCTGCCTACAGAACAAAAAAATCTGAAAAAATGCCATGCTCGGTCAAAATAATAAGAGTTCGGTATCTTTGATGCTCCTTGGCGCATTTCTTATTTCACGCAAAAATGTCAGAAAAAGTGTCAATACAGAGCAATATCTTTTCAACATTCCTGCAAAAGAATGTTTTCTTACACGCAGCGTAATAGAAGAAAAAAAGGTGTTAAAGAAGTGACTTTTCCCAAAAAAGCTCATTTTCGGAAACTAAAATAACAAAAAACCCGGTCCCAATTTTAACCAATTTTTTTTATCGAGGTACGCTTATGTCACTCAACGCATGGTTTCAATATTATATATCCTCTTTTTTTTGTTGTTCACGTAATACAGCGGGCGAAAGTGGCCCTTGCTGAGGGTGCTTGGTTCATGGCCCTTACTGTTTATTCATGAGCCTGCATTCTACTACAACCTTCAGTTCTTTTTTTTTTTTTTTGAAGCATCAGCAGAAGAACTTCGTTCTAATAGCTTGCGTCAAACATATTATATCGGGGTTTCAATTGGATGCAGTGCGCCCCCTGCGCGCCAGACCGGAGGACGGCCACCCTCTAAAGTGATAACGCGGGCCCAGTTTGCAGCATATATACATCGAGAACTTACGCAAACATTATTTTGTTGTAAAGACCACGCGAGGCACCGCGAGAGCATATTTTGGATGAACCAGCTAGAACCAACTAGGCTAGCTTCGGTGTAACTACTACTTCCAATGTTCCACCACGCAGCGCGGCAGCTATGTACCTCATTCACCAGCGTTTATAGATACTTTTATAGATACACAACCGTTTATATATACTTTAGAAAATGTATCTGAAAATGTTGCCATCCACCCCAACTACCCTCCCCTGTCCTCGACTGTCACCCGCCTCCAACGATCCTGCTTTATTACCTGTGGCCATGCTCACTTTACTAATACTCAAGACGGTTTGAATTAAACCGCTTCGCTACTCACCTCTTCTGCTTGCGTGCAAATAAAGCTGTCACCCCTCGGCGCTTTGTAAAACACAGATAGAGCCCAGAAGCATTTCATGAATGACACGAGTTTGTCTTAAATATGATCATCAGAACATAAATTAAGAAAAAAAAAACAGCACAGGCCATATACCTTTTCTTCGTTAGTCGTTTTTTTAAACCATTTCCTGTAGAACGTTTCATTTTGCTAACACGTGGCCCCCTGGAATACAAAATTTTCGAATATAAAGAAAAAAGAAAGATGAATTTATGATTCCATCGGACCACTTGTTCCCATGTTTCTGCTACCTACGTATGCGAATTCTCGTATCGTGCCACCGTGTAGCCGCCTTCTCTCCCCGCATAGTGCAAAGACAGACTGAATTACCGGGTAAAGCCGTTTAATACACTTCCGCCGGATATTTTAGCGATGTAAAGACCTTGTACTTTCCACAAAAAGATTCGTACCAACGATCTGCGTGTTCCGCCATGCGCCACGCCTGGCGGGACACGCAACAGTCACAGCGTAAGCTATTATATGGAAGATTGGCTATCTTAGAACCCGTTACGAACTCTGTGGGGCACCTGCTGCAAGCAGAGTTGCGAGCTGCACGCAATGCATCATCGACCATCGTATTGCGAAGTACCCATTGCGCCATCACTCGGCATTTTTTACGCGTCTGTATGCCGCTACTATCCCAGTTAATCACTTTTATGAGTACCAGCTTATGAGTTCTTTGAACTCTTTTCAGCACGGTGGTCACCCCATGGCTGCAGGTAACCACCTTTTTTTCATTTTTTCCCCCTCTTCATAAGCATGAGCCTCACGTGTCGGATTTTCAATGGCGCATTTGTTAAAGCTTTCGACAGTCTGACAGAGATAACGCTACTTCGTTTGGGCTTCAATGTGACATGTTACGTTAGCTTTCTTCCGGATACCATCGTCCTCAACGCGTGTTAGACGGTGAAGCCGACATATTTTTGTAGATATGAAAGTATATATATATATATATATATATATATATATATATATATATATATATATATATATATATATATATATATATATATATATATATATATATATATATATATTATATATATATATATATATATATATATATATATATATATATATATATATATATATATATATATATATATAGTAACAGCGAGCTGTGATAAGATGGTTTTATTTACAGGAGGTGAACGATGCTCGTTTGCGGCAGCACACTGCGATCGTGCCAAGACTCTTCGTCTTCCTCTGCTTCTCTTCTCTACCTTTTTCTAGTCTGTTACATTCCCCCGCAAGCAGACGAAGCCCGTAGGGCGAGTTATGATGCACAAGGAGGGTAGAAACGTTTCAGGCGAGCAACGTGAGTGAGCTGCGTTCTGCTCGATCGTCGACCATTGGTCAAAAGACGAGCTATTACGTAAGTGAGCTGGCTTAGACGCTCCAAAACTACAAATGGGCCTGAATATCGTGACAGAAGCTTTTGACACAATCCACGCTTGCGTTGCGGTGTTCAAAGTAACACCAAGTCACCTTTTTCGAATAAAACCGGTTCGTGACGGTCGTCGTATCGTTCCTTCGAACGACGTTGAAAGGCCAGAGTACGAAGACGAGCGATTCGACGGGCTTCTTCCGCGAGGCACAGGGTGTTTGATACAGAGTCGTCGTTGTGTAGAATGAAGGGTAAGAAAGTGTCTAGAGGGCTTAGTGGCAACCTGGCGTACAACAGATAAAAATGGGCTGAAGTTCGTTGTTTCATGTTTTGCCGTGTTGTACGCGTACGTGATAAAAGGCAGCACTTCATCCCAGTTCTTGTGATTGGTAGAAACGTACATGGCAAGCATGTTGGTCAGCGTTCTGTTTGTCTGTTCAACAAGGCCATTCGTCTGTGGGTGATACGGTGTGGAATGACGGAACTGTGTCGTGCACATGCGTAGTAATTCTTCAACGGCATCGGCAGTGAACTGGCGGCCACGGTCGCTGATAATAACACGCGGTGGGCCATGGCGAAGGACCACGGAGTGAAGCAAGAAGTCCGCCACAGATGCAGCGGTAGAAGAGGGAATAGCTGCGGTTTCGGCATACCGCGTGAGATGATCTACGCAGACGATTGTCCAGCGCTTTTTATTGTTAGATAACGGAAATGGACCCATAATGTCAATTCCTACTTGTTCAAAAGGTGTGCTGGGTGGCGTTAACGGCTGAAGGGGACCTGGTGTAGCGGTGGCTGGGCGCTTGTGACGTTGGCACGTCTCGCAGCTAGCGACGTAACGCTTCGTCATTTCGTACATCTTGGGCCAGTAAAAGCGTTCCTGCGTGCGGTTCAGCGTTCTAATGAAGCCGAAGTGACCGGACGTCGCATCGTCATGCATGGCACGTAGAACATCGGAGCGAAGGCTCTCGGGGACAACTAGAAGAAAACGTGCTCCAGGTCTGGAGTAGTTAGTTTTACAGAGCAACTTGTCTCGGACAGTAAAGCGACCGCTGTGTTGGGAGGCACGTGCGGCGGCAAAAAGAGGATCCAAGTTGAGATCGTTGCGTTGTTCTCTCTGGAAATCAGCCACGTTGGGGAACATGCTTGTGACAGCAGCAAGGCAGTCGTCGAAATTCTCAGCATCGCAGACAGTAGTCGCAAGAGAAATCCGGAAGAGGCAGTCTGCGTCAGCGTGACGACGGCCACTCTTGTACGACACCGTAAAGTCGTATTCCTCAAGTCGCAGCGCCCAACGTGCGAGGCGGCCAGAGGGGTCACGCAAACCAACCAGCCAGCATAACGAATGGTGATCGGTAATTATCTTAAATGGCCTCCCGTAAAGATAACAACGAAACTTCTGTACAGCGAAAACAGCTGCCAGACATTTCTGTTCCGTAACTGTGTAGTTGCGTTCTGATTTGCTCAGGCAACGGCTGGCATATGCCACGACATGCTCTGCGCCATTGTGACGTTGTACAAGCACCGCGCCTACACCGATACCACTAGCGTCCATGTGGACCTCAGTCGGGCAAGATGGATCGAAGTGACGCAACAGTGGTACTGACGTTAGTACAAACTTAAGTTGTGAGAATGCGGCGTCACACTCTGGTGTCCAGTTGAAGGTTGCATCCTGTCGCAAGACGTTTGTCAGCGGATACACGATCTCCGCAAATCGTGGAAGAAAACGACGAAAATATGAGCATAGGCTGACAAATGAGCGAAGTTGTCGTGCGGACTGCGGTGATTTAAAAGAGCTCACTGCTTCTATTTTGCGAGGATTGGGTCTGACGCCATCCTTGTCGACCATGTGCCCCAGCACGAGAGTTTGACGTTCGCCAAAGCGACATTTTTTAGAATTCAGAACCAGCCCGGCTTTTTCGATGCAGTCGAGAACAAGAATGAGACGGTCGTTATGTTCCTCAAACGTACGGCCAAAGATCACAACATCGTCAAGGTGCACATGCATATCTCCCATTTTAGACCACGTAATACTGTGTCCATAAATCTTTCAAAGGTGGCTGGAGCATTACAAAGGCCAAAAGGCATGACATTAAATTCAAATAAGCCATCCGGAGTTATGAAAGCAGTCTTTTCTTTGTCGCCGGGTTCCATAGGTATTTGCCAATAACCTAACCACAAATCAAGCGTTGAAAAATAGGAAGCGGCATGCAAGCAATCTATGACGTCATCAATCCGTGGTAAGAGATATACATCTTTTTTCGTCACAGTGTTTAGACGCCTGTAATTTACGCAGAATCTCCAGGAACCATCCTTTTTCCTGACAAGAATTACCGGGGCTGCCCACGGGCTGGACGACTCTTGCACGACCCCTTTGTTCAGCATGTCCTTTACTTGTTCGGCGATAACTTTGCGCTCAGAGGATGACACTCGGTAGGACTTTTGGCGGATAGGGTGTGCAGAGCCAGTGTCTATTCTGTGACGAGCGTGGGACGAGGGTAACTGAAGGGGTGCATCTCTATGTTTGAAGTCGAAAGCAGCAACATGCCGGGAAAGGACCTGCACCAGCGCTTGCCGTTCCGTCGTACTGAGAGTCTTGCTGATCATAGCGAGCATTAGATCTTCATTATGGGGAATATCACAAGCAGAGGAAGAGGTGGGGAGGTCCGTAGCTATTGCTGCTATTGAGTTGCATGAGGTTCATCAAAGAGAGCTATCTTCATCCCGTGAGGAAGCACAACCGGCGTGGCAGAACAGTTCAGCGCCCACAATGTTGCTACTCCTTTTGTCATGCACACAACAGAACAAGGCACAAGTATGTCCTTCTCAAAACAGTTTTTGCGTAGAGGCCCCACTACGAGGTCAACACAAGCATCATCAAACGCCGTGGAAGCGACTCGAACGGGTGTCAGGCACCAAGATGGTGCTATCACTTCATCAACCACACTAAGTGTGTTCCTGTCTTCGCCACGGTAGTCTTCTTCGGAAAGCGACGGTAGAAACAAATTGTTTAGTGATATTTCCCCACTACCACAGTCAACGGAAGCACCGCATTGCTCCAGGAAATCGATACCAAGAATGACACCGTGCGAACAACGAGATAGAACCAGAAATTCCTATACAAATACTTTTCCAGCCAATGAAACACTGACAGCACATACACCAAGAGGATTAAGCCACTCGCCGCCTACACCACGAAAGGTGATTGTGTCGTCCCATGAAAACGTAACTTTGCGACCTAAGCGGTTTCTGAAGACGAGGCTCATCACAGACACAGTCGCCCCAGTGTCAACTAACGCCATCGTCGGTATTCCATCAATCAGCACATTCACTTTGTTTTTGATCCTAACAATAGGCAGAGGTATATCTTGAAAAGACCGTCCGGCGACCTCACCTCCATTGGTCGCGGATGCTAGTTTCCCGGCGGCCGAGAAGAACGACGCAGAGGAGACGGCGAGCGACGAGAACGGTTGGATGGTGGTGTCAAACTCCACTCGGATGCTGGCGAATCACTGCGTCTGGTCTCGCGCGAAAAACGGTCCCTTGGAATCAAGTCGGTTGTCCGCAGGTCATATGAAGCACCGGGTCTTGGTGGCGAAGACATGGCTGGTGTCCTTCGTGATTGGCGGCGTTGTTGGCGACAATACCGAGCAATATGCCCAGTGAAACCACAGTTGTAGCACACGGGAGGGCCACGGTTTATACCATATTCATTGGAACGAATCCTGGGCCGCTGCTGTCGGCGAGGAAGTTCGTTATCACGCGAATAACGGGTTTCTGCCACTCTCTGGAATTCATTGTATTCGTCGTAAGTTACATCTTGGTAATAGGGTTGGTACTGTCCTTGCCACAGCGGGACGTAGTCCGGCTGAGAGCCCCGAGTATAAGAATGTGGCTGTGCTCGTCGTGATCGTGCGTCATAGGCAGGGCCTCTATCGTATAGACGTGGCTGATACTGAGGTGTGGCATCAGAATCCTCAAAGCCCTCCGCCACTCGGTGCGAGGAGAATGAAGCAACGTTTCGCTCGAACTCTGGTGGCTGATAGGGGGGATGAGTGCTTGGGCGGTTTGCGACTTGCGCGTACAGGCCGAGTTCTTCACGTACTATCTGCCGGATTGTTGTTGCAAGATCAAGCGCCTGGTTGCTGTCTATGCTTGCGATGGTCATCACATTAGGTAGCCTGCCGAACTTTGGCGTGATGCGCCTCGTCTTTAGTTGCTCGAAATTGCGGCAATGACGAATGACATCGGTGACAGATGTCAAGGTGTCTTTCGCGATGAGGAAACTGTAAACATCCCCGGCGATTCCTTTTAGAATGTGCCCGACTTTGTCTTCCTCAGACATTCCGGAGTCAATGGTCCTGCATAGCTTTATGACTTCCTCAATGTAGGTCGTGCAAGTTTCACTTGGCACTTGAGCGCGTTGCATTAGTGTCTGTTCTGCTCTTTTCTTTATCGTAGTTGGGTCGCCGAAACGCTCTTTGATTTCAGAAACAAATCTGTCCTACGTCGTTAGCGTTTCCTCCCGATTCTCGTACCACATTAATGCAGTATCCGTCAGAAAGAACGCGACGTACAAAAGCTGAGAAGCGGCATCCCATCTGTTAACGGCGCTTACCCGTTTGTAATGGATGAGCCAAGCCTCGACGTCTTCATCTGGTCTGCCGGCAAAGGGACGAGCATCTCTCAGTTGTGGAGCCGAACTGGTCGGCGCAGAAGTCGAGAGGGGTAGGTGTTCATCTGCGTTGTGGGACATGTCCAGCCCAGATGGATTCAGTGGAAGTCCAGCAATGCGACGGCTCCGTCGAAGAACTTGCGGTTCACCTTCTGTCTTCGGGTGTCGATTACCCAGCACGTCCACCACAACTGTAACTGCGAGCTGTGATAAGATGGTTTTATTTACAGGAGGTGAACGATGCTCGTTTGCGGCAGCACACTGCGATCGTGCCAAGACTCTTCGTTTTCCTCTGCTTCTCTTCTCTACCTTTTTCTAGTCTGTTACAATATATATATATATATATATATATATATATATATATATATATATATATATATATATATATATATATATATATATATAGATATAAACTTCGAGAATAGTGCAGTATAGGAAACAAAACAATAAAATATTTATTTAATCCTAACAGTTTCGGCTGGTGGACCAGCCTTCTTCGGAGGATGTAAGTGAAATGGTACAAGTTCCCGTAGCAGAGGGTCACCCTCACAGTTTAAAGACCCTCCAAAAAAAGAGAGAGAGAAAAAGACAAGCGGGCGAACGAGGTAGCAACAGACAACAAGAAGCAGAAGAAGGAGAGGAACTAGAAAGGAGCGACGGAGAGCCGCCGGAAACGAGCGGGTAATTCTGGCATTGTTACTTGGTATAGGTAAGACGCGCCGCCAGCGGAGGCGACCAAGAAAAACGGAAAAATGTGGAACATGTTGCCGCTTACTCGCATCCCACACATGGATCGAGTTTAAGTTCACGTGGTTCGGCGGCTGGCCCGTGGCATCGGGCCACACACACACACACACAAGAAGCATACGACCCGCTCCAGCTTTCGGAATATAATGGCCACGTTGGAAAGCTAATGTGCCCTCTCCCCCTTCCTCCACCTGCCCTCTCTTGCAGAAAAGTGTACAACCAGTCATACTGAAAATAAATAAATGGGTATTTTTGTAAAGGATGAAAATATATAAAAATAAATAATACTAAAAAAGTACTCAGAAAGGAAAATAAAGTCTAATAATACTAACACAATCCGTTTGGTTCACGTAGCATCGAATTCGTTTAGTTTCGCTATATTGACCAACTTGCGTGTGCGACTTCACGTATGTATAAATAAATTAATTGAGTAATTCAATTTCTGTGTTTCACGAAACGTCGCGGAGACACGTCAGTCGCCCAGGGCTCTCGTTGATTCCGTGGGTAAGTGATCTGAATTTCTTTATAAAGTATGACTCCCGCTGTTCGCGCTCCCGTGTGTTCTGGAAGCCGGATTGTAGGAGTATGACACTTACGCGTTCGAAAGAGTGACCAGGAAGATTGATATGTTTGGAGAACGGCAAATTGGGGAGGCCCTTTACGTGTGCCCTGTGGTTGTTGAAACGCAAACGGAACGCGGTTTCTGTGTGTCCAATATATTCCTGTTTGCACACCTCGCAGCGAATTTTGTATACCACATTGGCTGAGTCACAGTTAAGGTCGTCTTTAATTTTGTACACATAGTCTGAACAGGAGGCTTCGGCCGTATCTGTGGTCACCATGTGTGTGCACACCCTGCAGCGAGGTTTCCCGCACGGTCTACAGCCCTGATGGTGGTCGGATTTGTGTGTTTTCGCCTTGACCAGTAAGTCTCTCAGGTTTTTATTTCTTCGGTAAACCACCTTGGGCGGAGTCTGAAAAATGGCAGAGAGGCGACTACTCTGTTTAAGTATGTTGAAGTGGCGGTTTAGTATAGAATTCACCCGAGGGGCGGCGGCGCAGTATGTGAGGATTAAATTTGCCCCCGAAGTTATATCATCTTTATTCCCACCTTTTTCTCCCATTGTTGATTCTCGGTCCAAAGAGCGAGCGCGCTCAATTGCATTGTCAATTATTTTTCGGGGTACTTTTGACGCAAGAAGGCTGTTCTCAATTCCTGTGCGTGGGTGTCAAATTGCGTGATTTCAGAGCAAATTCTTCTGTATCTGTGGGCTTGAGAGTAAGGAACACCTGTTTTGCAGTGATGGGGGTGACTGCTATGGAAATGCAGATACTGTTGGCGGTCTGTTGGTTTTTTATACAGGGAAGTAGATATGGTGGTGCCACTGAGTGATACAGTGACATCCAGAAAGTGAACACTCCTCTGCGAATACGTGTGCGTGAATGTTATCGAAGGATGCACGGAGTTGAAACCGGAAATGAATTTGAAAGATTATGTTCACTATCGGCCCACACGAAGAATATATCATCGAGGAAGCGTCGGTAAAATATAGGTTTGAATGGAGAATTTTCGAGGAAAGGAATCTCTAAAGAGGCCATGAAAATATTTGCGTAATTTGGGGCCATTTTGGTTCCCATGGCAGTTCCGTTTACTTGCAGATAATGGTTTTGGTCGAATTCAAAGTTATTATGTTTAAGTACCAGATTTAGGAGCACCTCTAAAGCGCTTTCGTCGAATTCACTCGTCGATTTACTTTTTCCGTAGGCGGCGACTGTGGCGGCGATTCCTTCGGTGTGGGGAATGTTTGTGTACAGTGATGAGACATCCATGGTGACCAAATAGCAATCTAGAGGTACCACAAGTTTTGAGACTTCTCGAAGGAAGTGGCTGGTATCTTTGATGTATGATGGGAATGATTGTGGGATGTGCCTAATCAGAGAGTCAATGAAACTAGAAATTTTTTCAGTAGCAGTACCGTTGCTGGAAACTATGGGTCGGCCGGGATTGTTAGTCTTGTGAATTTTGGGTAGTAAATAGAAACGCCCGGGAGACGATTTGCCAGGTGACATCATTTTAAGCATAGGGTAGGTTATCTTCCCACTTTTACGTAATGATATTAGTGAGGCCTTAATAGTACTTTCATACTCCTCTGTCGGATCACAAGGGAGTTGTTTATAGAAATTTTCATCTGCCAGTTGGCGAAGCCCTTCTTTGATGTAGTCAGTCCTGTCGAGTACAACCACAGCACCACCCTTATCAGCTGGTTTAATAACGATGCTCTGGCTGTCACTTAAACTGCGCAAAGCCTCCCGCTCCTCTTTGGACAGATTGTTGCGAATGGGTCGGCGCTTTTCATATTCCCTGATTATATCACCCTGGACGGCTGAAATGTACATGTCTAGATATTTGTCTCGTTGTTCACCTGGAGTCCAAGATTTATCTGAAAATTGATTTTGTTGCGTGCTGCTTCGATCATGAAAATATTCTTTTAGACGCATGGTTCTGGCAAAGTTGTCCAAATCTTGGTAAAGTTTAAACTCATCAATTTTCCCAGAGGCGGGGCAGAAGGTTAGACCTTTTGATAGCAGCTTTGTTTGCGCAGGTGTCAAAGATTTTCCGGAAAGGTTAACCACATTGGTGACATCGGTGCTCTTTTGTGGAGATTGATGAGAGGTAACAGGTTGATGTGTATACGTTGTGGGAGGATTGCTGGAGGAGTATTTTAAAGTCGGCCACGCACCGTCTCGCCTCAATTTCTTGTCCTTCTTGCCCTGAATGGTCAATCTCTTTTTTCCTTCGTATTTGGCCAGCTCTTCTGTTTCTGACTGCGTTAAACTTGACTGTTTTAGTCGCGCCTTTTGTTCCTCTTTAAGTTCCGCGGCCTTACGTGTACTGTGTTGTATTACGACCTGTGTAAGCCTAATAGATGCATCTTTTAAGATATTGCTCCATTGCCGCTGTTCATTTTTGTTGAAGTTATTCATTGCGGGTTGCAGTTGAACAGTGAGACCCTTTGGTGCGAATCCCGATGAAATATATGTTTTAAGGTTTGAAGCATGCATTTCAAACCTCACGCGCTTATCAACATTCTTTCTTAAGGCCATGAAATCGCGAGACCAATATGTGCTGGAGCGGGCCGTACCTGACGGGTTGTTGAGTCAGTCCCTGCGTGGGGGAGAAGCACTGTCACCGGAAGCCTCTGGGGGGCCCCGAGTCGTGTTGTAGGGGCTCTTGCTTCTTGATCTATGAGGAGCACCCCTCGGCGCTCGTGGTGATGATCGTCGGCATGGGATCCCGCTTGCTTCGCGGATGCTGGGGTTCTCACTCCGGGAATGACAATGTTCTCTCGGTGGGCCCGGCAGACCTAATGGTGCATGGTCAAGCCAGGTTGACGGCGACCTCACCATATTTCGCAGAAGCAGCGATCTCAGGTGGCTGGCGATGAGGGCAACACCCTCAAAACTTGGGTGTATACCATCGGCCGCCAGAACCCGGCCAGGCGGAAGCCATTCCAAGGCGTGATCGATGTAGAAGAGAGTCCCGCTTCGACGACAGTGCAATCGAAGGAGGTGGTTGAAGTGGCCCGCTTCTCTGTTGAACCGTGCGACGAAGGGCCGGTTGAGGCACGCGCGCCTGCGGTCTGGGGTCCTCGGTAGCACCAATGTGGAGATCTTCTTAATCTCCGGCCGCAGGGACTGACTCAACAACCCGTCAGGTACGGCCCGCTCCAGCACATATTGGTCTCGCGATTTCATGGCCTTAAGAAAGAATGTTGATAAGCGCGTGAGGTTTGAAATGCATGCTTCAAACCTTAAAACATATATTTCATCGGGATTCGCACCAAAGGGTCTCACTGTTCAACTGCAACCCGCAATGAATAACTTCAACAAAAATGAACAGCGGCAATGGAGCAATATCTTAAAAGATGCATCTATTAGGCTTACACAGGTCGTAATACAACACAGTACACGTAAGGCCGCGGAACTTAAAGAGGAACAAAAGGCGCGACTAAAACAGTCAAGTTTAACGCAGTCAGAAACAGAAGAGCTGGCCAAATACGAAGGAATAAAGAGATTGACCATTCAGGGCAAGAAGGACAAGAAATTGAGGCGAGACGGTGCGTGGCCGACTTTAAAATACTCCTCCAGCAATCCTCCCACAACGTATACACATCAACCTGTTACCTCTCATCAATCTCCACAAAAGAGCACCGATGTCACCAATGTGGTTAACCTTTCCGGAAAATCTTTGACACCTGCGCAAACAAAGCTGCTATCAAAAGGTCTAACCTTCTGCCCCGCCTCTGGGAAAATTGATGAGTTTAAACTTTACCAAGATTTGGACAACTTTGCCAGAACCATGCGTCTAAAAGAATATTTTCATGATCGAAGCAGCACGCAACAAAATCAATTTTCAGATAAATCTTGGACTCCAGGTGAACAACGAGACAAATATCTAGACATGTACATTTCAGCCGTCCAGGGTGATATAATCAGGGAATATGAAAAGCGCCGACCCATTCGCAACAATCTGTCCAAAGAGGAGCGGGAGGCTTTGCGCAGTTTAAGTGACAGCCAGAGCATCGTTATTAAACCAGCTGATAAGGGTGGTGCTGTGGTTGTACTCGACAGGACTGACTACATCAAAGAAGGGCTTCGCCAACTGGCAGATGAAAATTTCTATAAACAACTCCCTTGTGATCCGACAGAGGAGTATGAAAGTACTATTAAGGCCTCACTAATATCATTACGTAAAAGTGGGAAGATAACCTACCCTATGCTTAAAATGATGTCACCTGGCAAATCGTCTCCCGGGCGTTTCTATTTACTACCCAAAATTCACAAGACTAACAATCCCGGCCGACCCATAGTTTCCAGCAACGGTACTATTACTGAAAAAATTTCTAGTTTCATTGACTCTCTGATTAGGCACATCCCACAATCATTCCCATCATACATCAAAGATACCAGCCACTTCCTTCGAGAAGTCTCAAAACTTGTGGTACCTCTAGATTGCTATTTGGTCACCATGGATGTCTCATCACTGTACACAAACATTCCCCACACCGAAGGAATCGCCGCCACAGTCGCCGCCTACGGAAAAAGTAAATCGACGAGTGAATTCGACGAAAGCGCTTTAGAGGTGCTCCTAAATCTGGTACTTAAACATAATAACTTTGAATTCGACCAAAACCATTATCTGCAAGTAAACGGAACTGCCATGGGAACCAAAATGGCCCCAAATTACGCAAATATTTTCATGGCCTCTTTAGAGATTCCTTTCCTCGAAAATTCTCCATTCAAACCTATATTTTACCGACGCTTCCTCGATGATATATTCTTCGTGTGGGCCGATAGTGAACATAATCTTTCAAATTCATTTCCGGTTTCAACTCCGTGCATCCTTCGATAACATTCACGCACACGTATTCGCAGAGGAGTGTTCACTTTCTGGATGTCACTGTATCACTCAGTGGCACCACCATATCTACTTCCCTGTATAAAAAACCAACAGACCGCCAACAGTATCTGCATTTCCATAGCAGTCACCCCCATCACTGCAAAACAGGTGTTCCTTACTCTCAAGCCCACAGATACAGAAGAATTTGCTCTGAAATCACGCAATTTGACACCCACGCACAGGAATTGAGAACAGCCTTCTTGCGTCAAAAGTACCCCGAAAAAATAATTGACAATGCAATTGAGCGCGCTCGCTCTTTGGACCGAGAATCAACAATGGGAGAAAAAGGTGGGAATAAAGATGATATAACTTCGGGGGCAAATTTAATCCTCACATACTGCGCCGCCGCCCCTCGGGTGAATTCTATACTAAACCGCCACTTCAACATACTTAAACAGAGTAGTCGCCTCTCTGCCATTTTTCAGACTCCGCCCAAGGTGGTTTACCGAAGAAATAAAAACCTGAGAGACTTACTGGTCAAGGCGAAAACACACAAATCCGACCACCATCAGGGCTGTAGACCGTGCGGGAAACCTCGCTGCAGGGTGTGCACACACATGGTGACCACAGATACGGCCGAAGCCTCCTGTTCAGACTATGTGTACAAAATTAAAGACGACCTTAACTGTGACTCAGCCAATGTGGTATACAAAATTCGCTGCGAGGTGTGCAAACAGGAATATATTGGACACACAGAAACCGCGTTCCGTTTGCGTTTCAACAACCACAGGGCACACGTAAAGGGCCTCCCCAATTTGCCGTTCTCCAAACATATCAATCTTCCTGGTCACTCTTTCGAACGCGTAAGTGTCATACTCCTACAATCCGGCTTCCAGAACACACGGGAGCGCGAACAGCGGGAGTCATACTTTATAAAGAAATTCAGATCACTTACCCACGGAATCAACGAGAGCCCTGGGCGACTGACGTGTCTCCGCGACGTTTCGTGAAACACAGAAATTGAATTACTCAATTAATTTATTTATACATACGTGAAGTCGCACACGCAAGTTGGTCAATATAGCGAAACTAAACGAATTCGATGCTACGTGAACCAAACGGATTGTGTTAGTATTATTAGACTTTATTTTCCTTTCTGAGTACTTTTTTAGTATTATTTATTTTTATATATTTTCATCCTTTACAAAAATACCCATTTATTTATTTTCAGTATGACTGGTTGTACACTTTTCTGCAAGAGAGGGCAGGTGGAGGAAGGGGGAGAGGGCACATTAGCTTTCCAACGTGGCCATTATATTCCGAAAGCTGGAGCGGGTCGTATGCTTCTTGTGTGTGTGTGTGTGTGGCCCGATGCCACGGGCCAGCCGCCGAACCACGTGAACTTAAACTCGATCCATGTGTGGGATGCGAGTAAGCGGCAACATGTTCCACATTTTTCCGTTTTTCTTGGTCGCCTCCGCTGGCGGCGCGTCTTACCTATACCAAGTAACAATGCCAGAATTACCCGCTCGTTTCCGGCGGCTCTCCGTCGCTCCTTTCTAGTTCCTCTCCTTCTTCTGCTTCTTGTTGTCTGTTGCTACCTCGTTCGCCCCGCTTGTCTTTTTCTCTCTCTCTTTTTTTGGAGGGTCTTTAAACTGTGAGGGTGACCCTCTGCTACGGGAACTTGTACCATTTCACTTACATCCTCCGAAGAAGGCTGGTCCACCAGCCGAAACTGTTAGGATTAAATAAATATTTTATTGTTTTGTTTCCTATACTGCACTATTCTCGAAGTTTATAACTTTTATTACGGTAGCCGGAAGAAACTCTGATCATCAATTTCATCTATATATATATATATATATATATATATATATATATATATATATATATATATATATATATATATATATATATATATATATATATATGCTGTCCGTCTCTATAATGTTGATGGTGCAGGAGAGAATGTTGCATGAGTAGCTAACGCTATAGGAATATATAAATGAAAAGCTGTACTCCGATACAAAGCGCCATGTCACTGAAGTTGGTGACCACTTGGGGTGACTACCGTGCATGAAGGGCCTTATGCTGGTGATACATATTGTGGGTGCGGCGGCAGCATTATGGCCCCGAGATCGAGCATAGCCGCCGCCTGGCGGCAACTGGCCGAAGAGGCGAAGTGTGGATTGCTCCGTGCGTCGTCTGCCATAGCCACGTCGTGTTTCTATGTGCACGTACTATCAGCGTCAAATGAAAACCGAACAGCGGCAAGCCTTCGCGACAGTGTAGTGCGTGCCGTCCAGTTATCACCGTCGATAGGCGCGTGCATACTGTTCGGCAGCTCTGCGTATACATGCGTGCCTGTCCGCGGTGATAGCTGGACGGCTAGGCTTGCCGCTGTTCGGGTCTCATTTGACGCTGATAGATGCTGACAGTACGTGATGCACGTTCTCAAAGTGTGGTTTGTCCAGTGATGCCAGCGCGAAGTGTAACTGTCTCTACATGTACTTGAAACGACTTACGAAAGCATTTGGTCTTGCTTGGCTGCTAATGCATTGTAATAAGATCAGCGAGTGCAACTTTCCAGAGTGCTCTTTATTGTCATCGTACCCACAACTCACCAGAATATTTTCAGAGTGGGTGCCGCTTACTGCTTCAAGCACATCGCAAAATGCTCTTAGTATCCTCTCAAACATGACTACAATTAAATGGTTGTGAATACAACGTTTTATAGCGATTCGGTTGTTAAAAAAAGGGGGGCTCTATAGTTCATGCGCTTGCGCGCTGTTGGTAGGTGTACAACTACGGCACTGTAGTTCATTGACTATGCGAGGATCCTTAATCGTGTTCATTTTCCCGTGGTACCACTACATAGAAATATTACTATCACATAAACTGTGACACATCGGAACTTAAACTGTACCTAAAACACAATGACCTCGCGCAACCATGTGCTTAGATTTAAGAACGCTTTGAAGAGCCCAGACGGTGAAAATTAGTTCAGACGGCATGCCTTATATGATATTTTGTATAATTTCACTGAAAATTTCATTTTTTTGCATTGTCCTCGGCGTTTTTGTGGCCTCGTAGTGACTGACGGACAGCAGTGGTCATTTTTTTGTCTGAAAACAAAAGCATGTTTGTCCCATTAATCAGGCCTTAGTTGTAGCACTGTCATGCACGTCGTCCATCGTTGAAAGCTTTCTGCTGAACTCTTATATATTATTTTTTTATATTTTTTACTGGTGGAAGAACATGTGCGTACACATGGTAAACGTAGTGTAGAGCAAAGCGCCATCAGTCACTAAGCTTTTCTGACTCGATTTATCAACTGTCCCACATTGCATGATGAACAAATGAGAAAAAAAAATGATATGCATATAAGGTGCGAAATGTGGTACTGAACTAATCGCACAGAAATGAGGGCTTGCAACGATCTTTCTCTCTTGATTGTTGGTGTATGCAGTTGACAAAGATTTAAATAAGTAGTTCAGTCACGCTACAGCAGTGCGTAGGAGGCTGAACACAAGCTAACAACGTACAAACAACACAGCAAAGGGGTGGTTTATAGTGCGAAAGCGTGAAGTGAGCCACTCAGGGCGGGCATCCGCATGAAAAGCAGAATGCGTTTTACTCGCGGGTTATGTTAACTTTGCATAGGCGTCATGCACCGATTCAGTAGAGAAGAGCGTAGATATGAACAGTAAACTGTAGTCAAGCCATTTTATCCACCGACAAGTGGCTCAGACCGAACGCAACGAAGCGCCGCTGCGTGTAATATACGCGTTGCCGACCGCCTATCCACACTACGCAGGGACTGTGCTGCCACCTATAGCCCGATCTCGCCGCGAATAGTAAAAAAATTCGGCAGATCCAACGTACCTGAGAATCCACGTTATGCGAAGCATGCGGAAGAAAGGTGACCGTGTTGCAATATTTTTATTGAGTGACACGCCATGGAATGAAGCCAAATTAATGTACAAATGTAGCACACACAGACATATGTTGAAGAGTTGAAGATGTTTATATAACCAGTTGTTTGCACTTGCACAACGATGACAACTGGAACATGCGTATTAGCAACACCATAAGCTGATATGAAGCGCTGAAGCAAGCGAAGATGCTTGCTCTATACACTGCTACTTAAACCAACTTCAGCGCATGGCAACTAACCACATCTGACCTTAACGCGACCTGACGGCTATATCAAAATAGTACATATGTAATGTTTATAAGATTGGGCAGGCAGCACTGAAACCACTATTAACATTTCACGAAGATTAGCATCGATTTTAAAAGTAGTTCCGAGACCTGGCGTAGCTCTGTGGTAGAATGCTTCATTGGCACCCAGAATGCTTGGGTTCGATTCCAGCTGGGACTCGTCAGGTCGACGCTACCGAAGTCGGGTATTTCCTAACACTCGCGCGTTAAAATTGCCCATGTGTGTTCTCGTCGTTCCTGAGGAGATACCAAGTGTCAATCACCTGTGGCACATACCCGCATACCAGCGTCACATACCCGCCCGTGGGTATGTGCCACTGTCTAGCGAGAAGTGTTTGACGACGTATTCGACAGGATTGTGACATTATTCATGTCTTCACAAGCGTGTCGTATTCTTCAAACCATCTTACCCTCTCATGCTAATTTTGGTTCACGCCAAGTAAATGGGGCGGCCACGAGAGCACCCAAACGTAAGCGGCTAGATAGATAGATAGATAGATACGCTCAAAGTCGCCGAAGTTTGCTAAGAAACGCTTCACATTTTTTAAAAAACGGTGGACATGATGGCATGCTCGCAGATCGCGCTCAGCGGCCGCTGACACACTATCTAGTGCCGTCAGCGAGAGGATATCACTATCATCATCATCGCGGCTGAGGCTTGAACGAGTAAATACGTGCTCTTTCGCGCCTCGGTATCGTGTCTCTAAAGTGCCCCTGGCCAACCGCACCCAGAACCCCGCCGTGCATGTTCTCGAAGTTGGAACTTTCCGGAATTGTGCGTTGTCCAGCAGATTGCCTTTAGTCCGCCAACATGAATGAAGCGCCAATAGCAAGTGTACCACTTATGGTTCGCCCTTATTATGTTGATATAGTCGGTAATCATGCCGCGAATTGCTAACACAAAATAATCTAGAAACAAAAAGCTGTACTTGTCAGTATACTTAGCAACGTCGCACTGAAGTTGATCACCTGGTGTGACCACCATGCATGAGGGTCCTTAGAAAAGGGATGGTATATTATCTATCGTTTGAATTCTGAACGATCGCCTTAGGGAGCACGCAAATCTGATGCGCGGGTCAGGAGGCAGTCACTTGGCAAGTCACTGTGCGAACTGTGGGTGCACCCCGAAGTTTGATGAATGTCAAGTAATGGCAAGATATAAGGACCATAGGGCACGTGAAATATATGAGGTTTTTTTTTTTTTTCTATTCGTAAAGCAGGAACTGAGTGTGTCAGTGCCCCGTCCGTAAATCTATTGGATAACGAATACAAGTATCTTTTCAATTAAGTTGTCAATTAATATTGAAATAAGGTGGTCTGGCGCATGCGCTATCATTTGCATTTTCTTCTGGGTGCGATCTACTCGCCCTCTTGACTGTACATGTATTTCCGGCCTCTGTGCAATAAAATTGGTTTTAAGTGTGCGCTCTGTCTTATGTCACTGCTCTATCTTCTTTCTCAAAGAAAAGTAAATTTCTTTCAAAATAAATTTCACTTCATTTAGTAAGGAATAGAACAAATGATTGCCCGTTCTATACATTAAACATTTTATCTGCCGCCATATTTGGCCAATACCCCGCAGTGGATGTGAGCCACAATACGCCGTCGTGGTGTGATACTCGTTGCTGACCCACCGTGACTTTTGGCTACAGTCGGAAATCGTGTTCCCGCGGCAGAAATTTCACGCGTTCGGCGCAAGCTAATCTAATCTCTCGCCGAGGCCCGCCGTCGACGTTCCTGCATGGCTCAGTGTTGTGCAATCAGGGTGTTCAGTGGTGTCACTGAAACGTTATCTGCTCGTTGTACCGGCTTCCCGCTTGGTTCTCATTAATCTATAAGGAAATATTTCGCTCCTTAAGGCCTTACATGCATACCACCCACGCGCACGGTGTTACAAGTAACTCACCGCAACTGAACTAATCAACGACATATGACTTACTGTCAAGTAGCGCTTGTTATACTGCGCTTCATGTTTGATATTCACTATAGGGCAAAGTAATAAAAATAATTGTTGGAATTTAACATCCCAAAACTACGATATGATCGTAAGGTACGCTGCAGCGGGGGCCTATAGAAATTTCTACCACCTGGTCTTCGCTAACGTGCACTTCGATTGAAGTAAACAAGCCTCAAGCATTTTGCCTCCATGAAAAATGCGGCTGATAGGGTGCAGCGCGTTTTGTTACTATCGTAGAGCGTATTCCAAAACCACCGATCCAATTTTCACTGTGGCAACGTAACATACACATTAAAAAGAGCGTTCACTCCGACCCAAGGCTATACATGCTGCGTGGCGATTTTTTCCGGCGCTTACGAAAGCCCGCGAAATAGCGTGAAATAAAATCACGCCACTGCACCGCCGTCAACCGCGCTTCGAGGGAAATGACCTATCGCTTTATCGGGAACGAAGCCGCTTCTTTTACCGTGTGCGGCCGTCAAAATTGCTGACGCACCGGGAAGCCGACCTAGAGCCGCTCATTTCGCCCAGGTGGGCGCCGCTGCAGTATGGGGAGCATTGGTGTGCCTCGATGTGTGCGCCGAAAGCGCGCACCAAGGCACCTAGTAGACACGCTGTAGCAGAGCATGAGCGCAGCCACGTCGCCTTATTTCATATATGGAGGGCTTCCCATACGCCGGCACAAACCACCGCGCAGCATGTTACCTAATACTATGAGATTTACGTCCCACGATCACGATATGGTTACGACGGATGCCGTCATAGAGGGCTCCGGGTGTTTCTACCATCTACCGTTTTTTAACGTGAGCTGACGTCGCACAGTACAAGGGCCTAGATTATAGCCTCCATCGAAATATGACCGCCGTTGCCGGTATCAAACACGCGACACATGAGATTAGATTGGTCGTTCAGGAATTAATTCCCTTTAATGCAAAGAAATGTAAATGCGCTTGGCCCTAATGTAATTATTAAGAATTTCGCATAACTGACCTTAGTGAACTAACCAAGCTTAATCGCACTATAAATAATACCTTAACAAGCGCTACATGATGGCAAATCATATGTAATTTGTTTAATTCAATTCTGTAAAGGAATTTTGGTTCTACTAAGATAAAACACCCCGCATATAGGCTATGGCACCCTCCCATGCAGCGCTCTTAATGGCAATACGGATTTTAAAGCATGGTCAAGAGCACACATGCATAGGTGCCCCAGAAAAGTCCAACTCATGCGCACCAAGTTTGAAGCCAGAAACAATCCAAGACGCCAAAACAAGGCATTTAAATGGCCCTTGTTTACAGCTTCTTTGAACGAAACTACGTCAATTTTCGACCCGTTCTTTGCCTTCAGTGCACTGATTCACCCTACGCCTGCAAAGAGTTTGAAAGCAGCATAGAGGTTCTGCAAGTACATAGATTAGCAGTGCTGCTGCAAAGTAACTGCAACCAGTCCACCGGGTGATGCAGCAGTTCCAGTGCTCACCTGTTGACCAAAGTTCCCGGCTTCCATCTCGACGATAACGTTGCCATTATGGCAGAGGCAGGATGCTAGATAGAGGCCTGTGTGCTGAGCAATGCCAGTGCATGTTAAAGAACACTAGATGCCCGAGAGATCGGGAGCCCTGCACCACGGCTGCCTGTTAATCTTGTCGTGCTTTTTTTTTTTTTGCACATAAAATCCCACCCATTGTTATTACTGAAACTACAACCACAGATGCAAAAATGAGAGAAGTTAATGTAGACTGTTCTTACATTTAATTATAACCACCTTCTCTTTTTTTGTCGCGACAGGAAACACAGTATCTCCGGAAATATCTTTCTTCTCGAGGCAAAAAGAAAAGGACTATCTCTCCGAAGGGAACCCTGATGGGATACGAAAGCAGCAGTGTTGACCCGGTTGAAATGGGCGTCGTCGCGGGGGCTGAAGAACAATTTTAAGCGAAACTCTGTGTAGCGTTTACTCGAGTAAACATTTGTTTAAAACGCAAGCACACGGGCAGGCGAGTTGGGTTTTCGTGCAAGTTTCATCACAGATAAACAAGCCAAAGTGTTTCCACTCGATGTGAGGCCCAGCGTAGCTTGCGGTGAAGACTGCAAAGTGAGAGACCACGAGCAAGCAGAACAGCCGGCAGCTGCTGCATCTGAGAGAGAGTGTGGCGTCAACGTGCAGCTGTGACTTGACCCACTCGGCACCGCTCCAATACAAGCGACGAGGAGACCGCATGTTCGTATGGACGCACGTACAGTGCTACACACTTGAGTCAAAGCTGCTTCGCATCTAACTCCCCCCCCCCCAGAAGCATATTTCAGAGAGCGTGCCAGGCACAGGTGAAAGCCTCTGAAGTGTGGCTAGTAGGCCAGACACTGCATGTGGAACAAGTATTACTTTGTCACAAGAAATCATTGATGGAGTGCTCTCAACACAATTTGAAAATGGGTGAGCACACATTTATTGAAGGTGGTGACTTGATGAGCTATTTGGCCCTCTTGCCTTTGGGGAGGGTAGCTGCAGTCAACGGGGCTGCGCCAGTTCCATGAACCTTGATAGATAATCTTGAGATGTAGTAGAGGGCCACGAGAGAAAAGATGAGGCTGGAATGTGGTCAACAATGCATTAGCAACATGCCTTATTAAGTCTTTACCGTTTATTCTTCTCAGTCCTGTTACCCAAACAAACATTCTGCAGTTCTGTACCAGTTTGTACACTACATCTCTCATTTTTAGGTCCAAATTCACGTCTGTCTTAAGTGTTCAATATGGCATACCAGCAATAACGTAAAAGCACCTTTATGAGCGTCAAAAGGTATTAATGTTACGTGCTGTGGAAGTAATTGGTTAGGAAGCTTACTCATAAAATCATTCTTCCAGAAGTAATCGACTGACAAGCTCATTCGTGAAATGCACATGGGTCTAACACAAGCGTGACGCATTTGTGCCGGTTTGTGATAAAAACATTTGTTTCTCACCTTTGTCAACAAAAGCCCAGTTTACATTTTCATAGGGACTACAGACAGGTCTTGCAAAACACACGAATACCATTCTGAATACCATGGCATTGAAAAGAGTACCATGGCTAACACTCACCATGGCATTGTATAAAAAAAAAAAGACAGGACGCCGTCCAAGAGGATGTCAAAAATATTTAAAAAGGACGTTTCGACTTCTACACGGAAACCTTGTTCACTAAGCTGGGAAGCCGAAGCTTCCAGCTTAAATCCGCTAAAATAATCGCTTAAGGAATCTTGCGTACGTAAAAAGTAAATTGCCTGTTGTGGTTGAAGCATGTTCTCTGTTGTCTAGATGGTCAAATATTTCAGATAGTGCCCATTTATCCAGCTTTTTTCTCGGGTGACAACTGAAGCATGGTCTCAGTCGAAGCTGTGGTGCGTTTCTTTTCTGCATGCACTGTGAGAGCACTAGAAATTACTTTTTTTATTTTTCACGTTATTCATGTGCTCCTTCAAACGTCACTCGAAATTTCCGCTTTCACCCCGATAGACATAATGGCATTTAGTGCAAGGAATATTATACACAATGCCAGGGAGCATTTCCTTTTTTAGTTTGTCCTTCCCACTGAGAAACTTGTGACATAGCTTGCGGCTTGAAATATGGGCGACTTGAACAGTTTATTTATAGAGGACATGTGCCAATGCTTCGCTGATGCCGGGAACGTAAGGAATGAAGGCGCGACATTGGCTGAGGGAATCACGTGGCTCAGGGCTAGTTTTTCGACGAAGCAATAAAACTTCTGGGGTACCTGCAAGTGCCGAGTTCGCGTCGGATGCAAGCTAAGTCCGAGTCGAAGTCTTCTGGCTTGCTTTAAATTCTTTGGGCTCTCTTTATGAAAGAAAAGGCCACAGACCGTTTGTGGCTTACAGGGTTCACCGAGGCTAAATGAAGATAAGGCGCACTATGTGTGCCCTTACTATGAACTTTAAACGACAGACGCTACCGGTACCGCTGTACCACTATGTCAAGAAAAAGTAGACATTTAGAGCTCTCCTCTTCCATGGTGAATTTTATAGCTTCCTCAATGCTATTTAAGAGGTTGGTGAATGCGACCAAGGCAGTTTCTTTTACGAGGCAGAAGCAATCATCGACGCATCAGAAAGATACTTTTAAAGGAGGGTCGAAGGAAGGCACAGCCCGGCTTTCCACTGACTCCATAGCCAGGTTTGCCACCGTTGCGGGAATCAAAGCACCCATAGGGGCTCCATTCAGCTACTTGTACATGACACTACGGAAAATAAAGTAGGTATTCTTTAAATATAAATTCAGTAGTCTTACGAGAACTTTCACCTCTAACACGGTGCGTTTGCCCAGTTTCTCATCAGCCTGCAGGGCAGATTCACAGCGCTCACTGCAAGTGCCACAGGCACACAGGTAAAATGGGAAATGATGTCGAATGACACCATGAATTTATCGTCATCCACGGTGAGATGGTGCACCTTGTCAATGAAGTCCTCCTAGTTACAGATAAACGTTAGGCCACTTCCAAGCTGTGGAGCACACACACGATAAAGGTAATTCAAAAGTTTGCACAGAGGCAAATGTGTGCAACGCACGATGGGCAAACATGTGAAATCCACGATGGGCCATGTGCCAGACTTATGAATTTTGAATAGGCCATACAATGGCGGGGTGGAGCCATTGTGACGAAGAAGCGAAAAACAAAGTGCCTTCTGTTGCAGAAGCACGTATCAGAAAACGTCAGCCAAAAGCTCCGGCAGTTCCCGTTCTACATTGAGGAGGCGTCGCGTTTGAGAACGGCATAGGTACTACTATTTCGGACAATGTCCGACATCAACACTCACCATGTTGTGACACAAACTCGGTGCACCAGGCCAGATGCCACCATGGCAACCACCAAGCAGATGAGCACTGGCAGGGGAGAAATTACATGAGATGGCTTGAGCACATCACAGCACCGGCAATAGCATAGAAGGGTCAAGTGGCATCTCGTGTACCTTCAGGGATAAGCTTTGTTTGGAAGTTCTTCCCGAAGAAGTGGTTTTCCAAGTTGGAAACGGCCTAGAAGTTTAAGTGTCAAGAAAACATCATGTGCAATATTTCATTTTGGCCACTAACACGCAATGATTATTATATCTGGTGTTTTACGAACCAAAACTTCGATATAATGATGAGGCACACGGTAGAGGAGGGCTCCCTAAAATTTATACCACCAAGGGTTCTTCGAAACTGCGCCAATATCTAAGTGCATAGGGCCTCTATCCTTTCGCCTCCATCGAAATGCTACCACTGCGCCGCGATCGAGCCCGTTACCTTCGGCTACGTAGACGAGCACCTTAACCACCGTACCACCGAGGTGACTTGCCATTATCAAGCAGGCACACCGATTTTCCCCTCCATTAATACGCAGGTACGCTGGTTTATGACGCTTCTCTCATGCGGACGGCACACAGTGCACTCTCTATCACGATCGAGCTATATAGAGATCAATTTTTCAATCACGATTGGCTCACGCAGTCGAAAAATACAATCTGAATCGGGCTCTAACGTGATCGAAAATGCATCGTTTATTTGCCTGCCAGGTAGGTTCAATGACACAGGGCGCTTTTCTGTGCAAACTTCGCTACCACCATAGTCACCACCACGCATACTAAAAGGATACAGTGAGGATTAATATAAAAAGCACAGATCCAAGGAAGCCGCCGAGGATGGTCATCGGTTGGCTGGACGCCAGGTGAGCTTTGTAAATTTGCATAGCCGCGAACAGCAACATGAAGAGGCACGATGACAGCACAGCTGACGTTCCTGTAGACACCGCTGAAAAGTTTAAGCAACTAATTAACGCATGCAAAGTGACAAACAAGCTCACGAATCAGATATCACGTATACATAAAAAAATTCACACCCTACTCGTTATCAGATTTGGTATGACCACGGAGGTCAATTTCAGGCAAAAGTATGCAAGACTGACCCATTTTTTGCGCCTTGAGAGTCCTTCTTGCGCTTAAACAGAAGCCTTGTAGTCCGCCGGTTGAGGTCTAGAACTGAGCTTTAGCAAATTCTCTTACTTGAAACTACTCGAATCAGCATGACACGGTGGCACAAACACAACTAAACCGGCGTCGGAAGACGAGAGGCTTGGCTTGACTGGCTAGCTTGGCTTGGATTCATTTTGGGTGTAAAAGCATTTGAAGCCATCACTATCCTGATCCTGAGCAATCCACTTACGGACTTGCGTAAACGCGATTTATTCTGTCCAAAACAAACTGGTGCCTTGCTCGCCCGCTAGGAGCAGGGGAATTTACAATGCTAGAACGGTGATGAAACAAAGCGATAGCCACTACCAGAAGCACCCTGCATTTCTGAGGAACCTGAAATATCGATAAATAGGTAACGGACTGAACCTTGGCGTCAGTTCAGTGTGTGCGCGGAGTGCCTGCTGAATCGCTGCTTCTTGATATCTCGCGAAATTTCATCATTTCGTTTCTTTCCCTACAGGAAAAAAACTTGACAAGTTCTTGCACTTTACACTGATTCAATGGACTCGTCCCGAAAGGACGGTAAGTTGTGTTGCGAGAAGTTTGACGTTTCTAAGAACTGAAAGTAGACGTGTTAACAGTGTTGGCTGGTTGGATAAAGTTATCCTCGCATAGCTTTGTTGTGATTTGTGTTTTCGTTTCGTTCAATGACTGAGGCGTTCGTTTAAGCTTTCATAATTGGTGCGGCACTTACTTTCTGGCATCGCATGTATGTTGTAGTGGCCTGCTACCTGGATGGAGTACAAGTCAAAATATCAGAGAAGTTCAGGCCTCCACGAAGGATAGTGCTTCCGATGGGGCTCACTAGAAACTTCTACCCTCAAACACTGCAAGAAAACGTAAGTGTGGTCTCAAATCTTTCTACGGCAACTTTATTTATTTAGCCTATAGAGGCTGTTTGTAACGATTATAATTAAATATTCGCATCCCAAAAGATCCACGAAAGTTGTGTATTAGTATTGTTTCTCTAAATAGCACTACTATTGTTTGGTGTTTAATCTTCAACATTGTGTTGTACAAGCTACCCATGCAATGATATACGTTGCACTACTCGTGGTTTATGCGAAAATCGCACGTCCTTGAAGCATGATAAGCAAATGTTTTTGGCTGATGAAAGATTTTATCATTTTCGTTAAAAATAGAGTTCGTAAAGGCCTTGTTCTTTATTAACAAAGATTAAGAATGTGTGTCTAGAAGCTGAACAAGGAATAGAAAGGAAAGTGAGGAATGATAATAAAACAAATATTAATTGGTTGTATTCTAGCTAAAGCTAAAGAAAAAGAACCTGGGCAGGCCAGTAATGCCTGTGATATTGAACTGAGGTACTTTTACTTTGGTTACTTACCTAATGCCCCCAAAGTTGTCAAAAAGCACCCGCAATCCTGTGAAACTTCTTGGTGTGTACAAAGTGAAGATAGAGAAAACTGTGTTTCAAGCCCTTTAGGTATTGTCACACAATACTGCAGATGGCATCTGTACAACCAATGCCTCCCAGAAAAAACTAGGTTCTGCGGCGTCAGCCGCAAAAATGCTGCCCTACCCTTTCCATTTTCCTTTTTGCAACCTACAGTGGCGCCATTTGTATTTCGAGCAAACAACGCGACTTGCGTCGGTGGAAAGAATGCCAGCGTTGTTGACACCAGCGGAGAACCTGATCAAACTAGAGTGCGACGGAACACATCTCGAGCCTGTTAGCGATGTGACGTCATAATCGAGTTGAAAATGATGCTGTGCAAATGAGCAGGCATGAAGACAAATAATTGTATGAGAAAAAAGGTATAACACCTGTTCTTGGGAAGCTCTTCCTGCCTTGATTTCACACATTCAAGGGAAAAGTGATGTGTGATTGAGCCGTGGGTTCATCTTGCCTACGAATTCAGTTCTACTCTTGAAAGCACAGCTTGAGCCTCATAAAAACTTTTTTACCAGCTTCTCTGAAAACTCTATCATAACAAGCAGATATCATATCCACGAACTTGTGCTAAGCGGCACAATGACACGTCTACTTCACTACTACAACAATGGATGCCCCTGTCTGAGCTATTTCACATATTCGGTATTGCGGAAAATATTAGTGGTTCTGCATTTGATTTATACTGGCAGAGGCAACCCATCTGTCTATATTGAAAATACTTTTCTAGCTTTAAGACCCCTCCCCCCCCCCCCCCCGCTTCTCGGAATGAAATTTCTTGCTAAGGCACTATCGCTGATGATGGAACTTGTCTAATATGTCAGCCCACGGTATCATTGAAAAACTGAAAACACTTGTGTATATGACAGCTTATGATCTTCAGTTTCTCACTGCCCATGTGTCTCTTCTAGCATACGTACCACTTTTGTTTTCTCCGCCTCTGTTTTCAGTATGACTTTGATCTCGAGCAGAGAACAATTGAGTTTGCCGAGCGCTACCGCAAGGAACAAGAATCCAAGCGGCAAGCTCGAACTGACCGTGTGGCAGCTGACATTGAGCAATTCACTCAGTCGACTGCACAAGATCGGTCCGGTGTGTGTGATGTGAGCCCGGGTTCAACGAACTGCGTATCTGCTACAGCTGTCACTGCTGCTTCGGTCACGTCTGCCAGCATTCTGCAGCCTGCACTCGCCCCAGAGACGCCTGGTACTACTGCATCTCAGACCACAACGCAAAAGTCATTCAGCTTGGCAGAGTTCGAGAACGAGAGTTCGAGCCCATTTGATTATGTTGAGCTTCAGACGATCAATGAATTGGAAGAGCTCAGTTCAGTCTTTCAGGTGAGATGAACTGCTTTGGATTTAGTTATTACTATTTGTACTAATTGTTCATATTTCATTTCTAGCTTTGTGTTTTTTAATCCTAAAATATGGCCGTAAATGCTGTAATGTTTTTTGTAATTAATGGTAGCATCATTAATTAGGACTAGTCTCGGCATCAATTCAAAAATCACACCAGAAATTATAGGAAACTGGAAACCCACTGCAAATGAGTGTCATGGGATCATCTGCATTCAAGCTTTGGGGATGATGAAGGCGCAGTTTTTGAATCGTGGCACCACGTGTTGGCAAAAGATGAAAGATGGGTGCTTCAGCATGAGTTAGGTTAGACACTCTAGGCACATTTTCCTGCCAAATTTTATCAGCCAATAAATGGCACTTGACACACTTGCCTGCTAAGCACCCACTAGACTGGACAGTGTGCCCCCTCAGAGAACAAAAAAAAAAACATTCCTTTCTGTGCAGCAGTGTGTTGCAAGAACCACCTTGAAAGCAGCCCGACAGCAGAATATAGGGTGAGAAACAATAATTCCACCAGGTGCTACACACAACATACATACACGGCCAAATGGCAGTGTATGTGTGCGGGAGAGGTGAAAACATTTAATGTTGAAAAAAAAAGATAGTTTGGGGGCCAAAGCCTGACCACGCTATATAGTCCGCGTCCCTAGTCTGGGACACCGCATGACGAGGCCCCGACTCGCGCCCGTCTCACCAGAGTCCGTTGAGACTCCAGCGAAGGGCAGTTGAGGAGGGCAGTCTTCCATGCTTCTCGGGAAGGGGTAGAAAAAGGGGGCAGGTGTGGATTTTTTGCACATGCCCGCACCATGTGAAAGATATCACAGTTCTCCCCACAGTGTGGGCACCACCCATCCCTGTTCGGGTCGAAGTGTTTGATAATTGCAGGACAGAGTAGAGTACCTGTCCGCAGGTGCCTTAAAGTGCACTCATCCGCTTTACTCAGCCCCTTTGCAGTAGCCGGGAAAAGCTGGTGAGTGTCGCGATAATAGGAAATAATTTTTCTAAACTGCAGCAGCGGTGTATTGGACTCTGAGTCATAAGAGCTGTGGTGAGGAGCCCGGCGGGTAAGCGCTTGGGGGGCCACGTCAGCGGCCTCTTTACCTCGTAAACCCTGATGGCCAGGAGCCCAAATTATGCTTTTCGGGATTGTATCAGCGACAGCCCGTCTTAGAATATGGCTAGCTAAGGGGGATACCTCCCCTGCTAGGTAGTGAGCACACGCTTTTTTTGAATTCGTTATTATCATCTTTGAATTACAATCCGCAGCAACAAGTGCTATGGCTGCTTTCTCAGCCCCCTCTGAATTTTGTGCTCTGAAAGAGAGCCCGTTAACGTGCATTCCCTGGTGAACTACAGCGGCCATGTAAAATCCTTTGGGCGTCGGCCCTGCTATGTGTATGTAGCATACACCAGGTTGGAAACCATGTTGTCTTTCAAGCTTCCAAGCCCGCACTTGTCCGTATGTGTGTGTGCGCCCCGCAAACTTGTCGGTGATAGTGTGGACAATACTCGCTTTACTCGTTCAGCAGCACAAGGGCCCCTATCTGAATCATACTACAATCAAACCGCTTTGTAAAAGACACTAACGTAAAAGGCAAACGGGTATAAGAGACATCAGTGTGCCTACACTGAAATTGGCGTGGATATAAAAATGCATACATGGTACCCTGCTTATAAGAGACAAGAATTGGTCCCCAACGTATGTCTCTTATTAAGCGGTTCAACTGTAGGGGCAATGTCCTGAGGTGCTACCAACTTGATGGAGCACTCGTGCTTAATGCACAACCAAATTAGAATATCTTAAAGGCAACGTTTTACCACCAATTGTCGGTCACTGATGCCAACGTTGATAGGACAAATGAACAACACAAACATATTGAGGTTTCAGTTTCGGTGTTGCGAGCCCTTTCATAGAGGGAGCTGCTTGCACTGTAGATTGAATGATTCAGTAACACTTGATTGAAAGGGAAAGCTTGTCAATGAGTCGTATTTAGTTTAACATCATCGACTAACCCCATGCAGGCTGCAATAACCATTAGCAATAAGTGCACCGATCATCATTACCCTTGCCACATGGGCTAAAGCCAGCTTTAAGGCTTAAATAAGTTTTAAGTGGTAGCGTGCACAGGGTAATTGGTCATTTGATTTAGCTCCCCATTGTGCTCTAGCAACCATGAAATCCAAAAACCCTCGTGTACTTAAATTTAGACATACTGTTGCGTGGAAAATAACAGTTGTCAGTCCGCAGCCACAACGCAGATCACCGACAACGTCCACTTCTTCACTATCAGTCTGAGGCACCTTTCTTGGGTATGCCCCACTATGCCCTCTTTCAGTCAGACGAAATCACGTAACACGACCCCCGGCGGCAAAAGCGCCGACCCGGCGAGTTTACGGGGCCACAACAGGAGCATTGTGGTAACACTTGAGCCTTGATACGTGGACGATGTCCCTTGACAGCAGAGCAGAAGAGGTTGATGGATTATCAGGGACAATTTCATATGTATCGTCGGTCACTCGTCTAAGCACGCGGTATGGGCCCGTGAAACGAGAGAGAACTTTTTCTGAAAGGCCTGCATGTCGCGTAAGGGACCAAAGAAGAACGAGGGAACCTGTTGGAAAGTGTTCGTCGCGATGCCACTCATCGTAACGATGCTTCCGTGAGTCTTCGGACTCCATTAATCTGCTGCGGGCAAGCTGACAAGCATGGTCAGCTCGGGTAATAGCGTCGCGTGCATATTCAGAAGTAGGCTGCGCAGCGGCTGGCAGGAAGGTATCCAATGGCAATGTTGGTTCCCGTCCAAACAGAAGGTGAAATGGCGAGTACCCAGCAGTGTCATGCCGAGAGGAATTGTATGCGAACGTCACGTAGGGTAGTGCAAGGTCCCAATCACGATGGTCGGCCGAGACGTGTTTTGATAGCATGTCTGTCAGGGTGCGATTTAAACGTTCTGTAAGCCCGTTTGTCTGGGGGTGGTACGATGTCGTGAGCTTATGATGGGTAGAACAGGAACGCAGGATATCGTCAACCACTTTTGAAAGGAACGTACGGCCTCGGTCTGTCAGCAGTTGATGAGGGGCTCCATGCACTAAAATGAGATCGCGTAGTAGAAAATCAGCGACGTCTGTAGCGCAGCTTGTTGGCATGGCTTGTTGTAGCGCAGCTTGTTGGCAGCCACCGCAACCCACTTGTTTCCGGAGGCGGATGTTGGGAAGGGACCGAGAAGGTCCAAACCAACACAGAAGAATGGCTACGATGGGATGTCGATGGGCTGAAGATATCCGGAAGGGAGTCCCGACGGCTTTTTGCGACGCTGGCAAATTTCGCAAGCGTTGACATAACGACGTACAGAGCGTGAAAGGCCAGGCCAGTAGAAGCAGCGGCGCACACGGTCATATGTGCGAGAGACACCAAGGTGACCCGCGGTTGGCGCGTCGTGGAGCTCGCGTAGGACTGTGGAGCACAGGTACTTTGGTATGACCAGAAGTAGGTCGTGACCATAGGGCGATAAATTAGGCCGATATAAGGTGTGGTCCTTTAAGGTAAACATGCAAACAGAAACGTCTTGCGGTGAAGATTCGAGCTGTTGTATTAGGCGGCTGATATCCGAATCGCGATGCTGCTCGTCCCCGAGATGAAGCAGCTGGGAGATGGAAAGCGCGCAACCCACAGAATCAGTGCTCGTAGGATCGCAGTCGGCCACAGGGTAGCGTGACAGACAATCCACATCTTTGTGCAGTTTTCCTGATTTATACACTACGGTGTAAGAATACTCCTGGAGGCAGAGTGCCCAGCGGGCGAGACGACCTGTGGGATCTTTGAGGGAGGCAAGCCAGCAGAGAGCGTGGTGGTCGGTGAGAACTATAAATGGTCGGCCGTATAAGTAAGGGCGAAATTTCGCGACTGCCCACACCAGCGCTGGGCATTCGCGCTCTGTGATGGAATAATTACGTTCCAAGCTGGACAGCAGCCTGCTGGCATAAGCTATCACGCGATGCTGCCCACGTTGTTGCTGAGCCAACACAGCGCCTATTCCGTAACCGCTGGCATCAGTGCGCACTTCGGTCGGTGCCGCAGGGTCGATGTGAGCCAGCACAGGAGAAGAAGTGAGCAAAGTGGTCAGGTCGGAAAATGCTGCTACTTGCGAGGGACCCCAGGTAAACGTCACATCTGGTTTGAGTAAATCTGTTAGGGGCTGAGCGATTTCCGCGAAGTTCTTGATGAACCGTCGAAAATAGGAACAGAGCCCCACAATGCTGCGGACATCTTTGGCGGTTTTTGGGACAGGAAAGTCCTTCACAGCTCGAACTTTTTCTGGGTCAAGCTGTACGCCGTAAGCATCAACAATATGTCCAAGTATTGTAATGCGACGGCGACCAAACCGGCACTTGGATGAATTCGGCTGAAGGCCGGCGAGACGGAATACATCAAGAATTTTCGACAGTCTCTCAAGGTGCACTTCAAAAGTGGGAGCAAACACAATCATGGCATCCAGATAACAAAGACACGTAGACCACTTGAATCCATGGAGCAGGGAGTCCATCATTCGTTCAAAGGTGGCGGGGGCATTATATAAGCCGAAAGGCATGACTTTGAATTGGTAGAGGCCATCGGGTGTTACAAAGGCCGTCTTCTCTCGGTCCATGGGGTCCACGGCAATCTGCCAATAACCAGAACGAAAATCGATGGAAGAAAAGTAGGCAGCACCATGGAGGCAATCAAGGGCGTCGTCAATGCGTGGCAGAGGGTATGCGTCTTTCTTGGTGATGTTGTTAAGGTGGCGATAGTCCACACAAAATCGCCACGATCCGTCCTTCTTTTTAACTAATACCACCGGGGATGCCCAGGACTGGAGGATGGTTCAATAATGTCTTTCGCTAGCATCTTGTTCACCTCCTTCTGAATTATGCTCCGCTCAAAATTAGACACTCTGTAGGGACGGCGGTGAACAGGATTGGCATCACCTGTGTGTATGCGATGCTGGACAAAGGACGTCTGCCCAAGAGGTCGGTCGCCAAAATCGAAAATATCCTGGTAGGCCTCGAGAAGATGTTGTAGGGCTTCAACTTGCGGAGGCGGAAGATCAGTGGCGATCATGTCTACAATTTGACGGCTGCCCGAATGTGTTGCGAGTGATGTGCGCTGCGGTGAAACAAGTGTGTATAAGGCAAGCACTTCAATTTGTGAATCGAGCAACGAACACAGGTGGGCCACAGAAATGCCTTGTGGAAGCACATGATTCATGTAGCCGAAATTGACAAGAGGTAGACAAGTTTTGTTATCTGTGATGCTGAGCACCATATGGGGCACTGCAACATTGTGCGCAAGGAGTACGTCGGTGAGAGGCGTAGCGTAATAGTCATCGTCGGGCACAGCTGGTGAGCACAGAAAATCAACGTACGTCACAGTTTTGGAGGGCAGGCGAACAAAGTCGCTGCATTGTAATCGGGATGTAGGTTGGTACGGTGCGGCACTGATTTGTGGCAGTTCAGGGCGGAGCACACCAGCGGAGCAATCAATCAGAGCAGAATTGGCGGGAAGAAAATCGAGGCCTAGTATGAGGTCGTGGGGACATGTTGCAAGCACGGTAAAAAGGACGACCACTTGATGACCGGCTACGGTAAGTTGAGCTGTGCACATACCGACGACGGGGACTGTTGCACCATCTGCAACTTGAACGACACTGGTCAAGGGGGGCGTGAGGACCTTCTTCATGTGACGACGAAAACGCGAACTCATAATACAGACGTGAGCACCCGTATCTATCAAAGCTTCAACAAGTATGCCATCAACATATATTTCTAGGGTGTTCCGGTTCAAACGTAAGGGCAACAGAGGATTTTTGGGTAGGGTCGACAGGGCAGCTTCACCTCCAGAAGCTGCGCAGCCTAGTTTTCCAGGGACATGCAGCGGTTAAACGATGGCGAGGGAGAGCGGCGACGCGTATTTGAACGAGAAGGGCGGCTTTGAGGCGGTGGCGACGACGGGACAGGGTGGCCGTAGTCCTCAGGGGCAGTAAATGCTGTAGACTCAGTGCAGGTCGGATAATGGTGGTTCGGTGGACGGAATGAGTTACTGTAAGCGGGGTACGAGCCAGAAGACATAGATGGCCATTGGCTGCGGCAGTAACGAGCGATGTGTCCAGCACGACCACAACGGAAGCAGATCGGCTTATCATCAGCTGTTCGCCATTCAGACGGGTTCCTGGTTCGAATAGAGTACGGACGGCGACGTCACATGTCCACAGAAGCTGTCGAGGGACCAGTATTATCCAGGGTGGGTGCAGTGGACAGGATACCAAGGTTAGCGAATTCCTGGCGGACAACAGCCTGGATCAAGGCGACAGCTGGCGTTGAGGCATCGGGCAACGTCGGTTTGTTGGCAGCCGGGTAAGCGGCCTCGAGTTCACGTCGGACGAGGCGCGTCATGTCTTCGGCTGTAGACGGATGACAAGGAGTGGCTTCGCAAGACGACGTTGCCGCGGTGTTGGGTAGGCGCTGGAACTGCTGCGAAATGCGTCGACTCTTCGCCTGCTCGAGACGGCGGCACTCTTTGATCACGGCGTCGATGGTCGTTACGTTGGTAAATACAAGCAGGCTGAACGCATCGTCGGCGATTCCTTTTAAAACGTGCGAAATCTTGTCGGCCTCAGTCATGTTGGGATCGGCCCTTTGACACAACGCTAAGACGTCTTGAATATAAGTCAAGTAGGGCTCAGTGGACGTCTGCGTACGTACAGCACATACCTACCCAGCACCTCCACCAAAATGTTACGTGGAAAATAACAGTTATCAGTCCACAGCCACAACGCAGATCACCGACAACGTCCACTTCTTCACTATCAGTCTGAGGCACCTTTCTTGGGTATGCCCCACTATGCCCTCTTTCAGTCAGACGAAATCACGTAACAATACATTAAAGAAGCCCAAGTGATTCATCATTAATATTGAGTCTCACACCATGTAATGCCTCATAACTACATTTTTATGCGTAAATCTTGAGAACCTAATTAATGCAGTTGTGTCATTTTATGTAGGGTATGACAACACAGTCACCTCAAGCCACCTCTGCAGAAGTGGAACGTCCTGTTAGTGAGCCTACGTGGCCACATGTTCAGCCCACTGAGACTGTGGTTGTGAAGGAAGGTGGCGCCAAAGCTACTGTGCATTTCTCGAGGAGTGCTTCAGATGTCTGCAGCTCTGGAAATGAGAGCGTTGGCCAATCTACCAAAACACCACCGCCAGAGCCTGCCCGTCAGACAGAACTGACGCCAGAGGAAACAGTAAGTGGCAATGTGGATAGAGTTTCTTAATATACACTAGAGGGAACTCTGGCGCTAGTGTCTACGGGAGCTGCAACGCACGGCGCTTCAGCGAGCATGGGAATGATGGGTAGTACACACATTTGTCTAAACTTCGTACTTCTGGCCTGCTTTTGGCTCTGTGTGTGTTTGTGTGGCTTGAAGCTGTTTTCTCACGAAACAAAAATCAGCAAATGTTCAGCGATTGCGCTTCACCACCCTATTTTTTTTTCATCTTACCTTTACAAATTGGGTCACGAAGTTCAAAAGGGTTGAATTTTTCTTTCAAAACAAAACCGAAACACTGCAATAAACGAAGCCGCAAGCACGATTCGCCGCCCGCAAGTACGAAGACTAGGCAAATGTGTGTACTACCCATCATTCCCATGGTCGCTGAACGATTGCAGTGCCAGAGTGTCCTCTAGTTAATTTTAGGAAACTCTATGGCAACGAGCATCCTGCCTAGTGAAGCTATAAGATGGTGATAGTCAAGAGCATACAGATAATTTCTTGGGGTTGCAAGGATATATGTTGACTGCCCAATGTTTGTCACTAAATTACAGCATTAACCCTTAGTGGGCCATTCTCCCCCCCCACCCCCCTCTGACAACACTCAGTGTTCATGGTCGGGCACTGCTGAACAAAGATTTTTCGTGGTTTATACACATGCAGCGTTTTCTCATTACAATATGTTCTACCTTTGTAAAAGTAAGTGAACGTATTTTACTTGAGCTTTGACACATTTAGTTTCGGAAGAGAGCGGATGGGGATGGGAAAATGTTTCGCTCTACAAATGTTTAAAATGCTAAGCAACTAACTTTGTGATGTACTGAACATGTACTAACAAATAACCGGTGAACTGCAATAATATATCTGCATTGGAACACTAAGGCAGAAAAGCAGTAGGTACTGGCAAACTGAAGTAAAAAATAAATTGGATGCACATTGTGCTATGATGAATAAACAGGAATGTAAAAAGACTAAAGTTGTCGTTACTGGCCTGTGGATTTCATCACTTTGTGAATAGTGTGATGTTTCAGGCTAAGCAAAGGGGATTGCTAGTTCTTCAAGAATTTTTTTATGGTTGGTGCATAAGGCTATGTGTTCGGTAAGCAAATTCTAGAGTGCTGCAATAGACCAATCGAGGAGTTGTGTGCTGTGTTCACGTCGCGGATCGCCGATTGATGTCACTGAGCGTGAAAGGAGGTTGGTCAGGCGTAGTTGGTCAGGCGAGCTTGCTTGGGGAATGTAAAAAAAAAAGTCAGAACCTGTTGACTGGCTCTATTAACTAGTTCTGTAAGAACACATTTTACTTTCGTGTTTCACCGGTTCCTGTGCTGAAGAAATAAACCTTGTTTTTTTGTTTTTTATCCATTCATTCATTCATTTACTATTATAGTCATCATTGTAGGTATAATTTCGAATGCTTAATTATTTGTTCTGCCTTTGACCCAGCCGCAGCCGCTGCATAATCATCAAGCTGCAGTTACAGAGACTCCAGCAGAAACTCTCGCTCCTCTTTTACGCTCCTTAATGGACATGGGCTTCGACAAGCACCGGGCTCAACGGCTCTGCAGCTTCCAAGGAAGCACAGATGACAAAAAGGTATTCCACTAGTGATCTCTGTTGCTGAAGCTTCATTGTAGATTCATGAAACTCAGGTTGTTACATTTTGCGCTCAGAAAGACTATACTTCATTTCAATCATCAGGTGCAATGCCGTAGGAGACTTCTTGTAATGAATGCGTTTGCAGTAAGAAATAGTATAGTACAATGATTTTCTCGCCTGAAATGTGATTTCATTTCCTCTTTGGGTTTCGTAATAAATGAAAATGCTTTGCGCATTGGAGATAAGCACACCCGGATATGCTGCTGTCAATAAGTTGTTCTGGACCATTTAGCTTCTCTTTGTTTTCACTTCTTAGTGTTTTGTTTGCTGCATGTCGCGACACTGTGTGTGTGAGTTTGGGCTTGGTTCACATGAGCGTTTACAACGGTGAAGGCCAAGCACAAGACGTGTGGAATCGCACATATTGCTGATCGAACTTCTTGCATAGCTTCTCCCACCCGATGTATGAAAAGGAGCATAATTAGTCTCACAGTGCCTCCATTTGATTTGGCATGAGGGAAGAGCTGCGTTGAAAAGTGCTTCCGTGTGGGGTGGTGTGGGATTTCTAATTGAATTTTGTCTATGAACGACATGTGTCACAGGCTTCCAACTAAAGTAGTGGTTTTACTGGTTCAGTTTCTGTAGCACTATGGAAACTAGGCATTCCGTTCCTGCTAGAATAGTTGTAGCATGTTAAAGTGGCTGTTGGCAGTGCATTGTCACGATGCCCCTGTTTTCAGCGCAATATATTTAGTCGTCACCCTAGATGACAACATAGACGTTACCTGTTGCCTTGTATTACGTTCTAGCTCCTTTGCAGTTCTACTTGTGCAGTGGCACGTCATCTTTTGTTTTGTTTGGCTTGAATGATAAGGGCGTGATGCTCTTGACACGATTAATCTAAGGTGAATTAAAATACTTCTTTTTAGGTAGTCGAGTACTTGTGTCAAGTGCAGTCACTTGTTGATGCTGGATTCAGTGATGTGGATGCTGAGGAAGCTCTGCAGGTCAGCTCAGGAAACTATGAACAGGTTGGTGACATTCAGTGAACTGTATTAAATTAACAGATCATTACTCATTATATGTAAGGCAGTTGGACAACAAATGTAATGTCACATTGAATGAGGGCTGCACTTTGCTGTTATGGTCCTTGCTTTTTGGGGCCTCTGCTATTACAGTATCATTCACTGGCCATCAGGGACTAACATTTAGTGGCACCTGCAGCTTAGCATAGTTGCCACTGAGTGTATATTCCGTAAGCCCAATTTGCTACAGCCATACATGTTGCCCCTAAAGCAGTGCAGTGAAGAATTATTAAAAATACTCATTGCAACGTTTGGTCTTCTTCCAAAACTGTTTTTTTTAATTTTGAATGTAAGAAGCGTTTCCATGTCATCACTAGTTGTGAAAGCATGCTTTCATGTTTAATTTTTCACGCTTGTCAAATAGCAATTGAGCAATTTTTATTGCCTGGATTTCGGTCATGAACCTCACTCAGCATTGGCTCAAATGAATTCTAGATATAGGAATTATTAATGACATTGTTTTGCATTGACATATTTTATTGCATGGTTATAAGGCTGTAATTGTTTCAAAAACTCAATATGCCAAGGATCACGTCAGTCACTATGGCATCATTTGTTGTTATTATCACGAACTCCAAAAGAGATGTTATATTCTCATCAAGGACCATGCTGCCGAATTTGCTCGCAACAAAGCGAAGTGCACTAGCTCAAAGTGCCTCTAAGTTTGTGTGGTTGGGGTATCGGTGTGCTTTTTATGAAAGATAGAAATTGTCTGATCTCAAGTTTCTTATGTAGATTGATTTCTGAGCCATGTGTGTTCTGTTCCTTGGCACCTAGAAGGGTGTTTCCTCTGTTTTTCTTTCATTTTATCTCTGCATACAACAGAGTATAAGCTTCAGTCACGAACGATGTTTGTCATCACGTCAGCATTATTTTTTATTTTTTCAGCTCATGTGAGCAGTAGCCAGATGTCGTAAGCGAGGTGCCTGTATAGGTCCGCTGCTTTTAGGCTGTGCACCTCATTAGCATGCAAGAGCTTACAACAGCTGTTATCTGGTACACAGATCAGAACTCTTCCTTCAATTTATTAACATCATCATTAGTATATATTTTATGATCCCTCTAGAAGTAATGTCAGTGTTTCACCAACTCGAATACTAATAAGGTGTTTCCATAATATTTAATTACCCTTTAGATTATAGTGATGCACATTACATGCAATGTGTCTCATTGTGTCTTTTCTTGTCGTAGCCCATTAAGCTTAGGGTGAGAAGGATTACAAGTTCGTGTTCATTTACAGGCACTGGAGTTCTTACAACTCCAACGACAGTTCGTGGCTCTTGGATTCACGAAAGACTCCATTGTTAAGGCCCTTGTCGAAGCCCAAAATGACCGGGACAAGGCGCTGGACTTGCTCTTAGGATGACTGATATTATTCCTTTATTATTCAACATATTGCCAAATTTATTTTGATAATAAAAATAATAATGATGCACTCTTTGTGTTTTCAGCAAGGAAAGTGGCCGCTTCAGAACAGTAGACAAAGAGAATTCTGAGAGTGTATAGCCTTTCACAGATCTTCTGCAATAATTAATTACCTATATTAAACGAACTAGCTGACGCTTTCTGGGCAGTCGATCAACACTACAATATATTATAACGAACTGTAGGTATGGGATGTTTGCATCATACCACTTTAACTCTTTGTTGCATTATCATGTCAGCCGTTTTTTAGAGATAAGCTGTTTCAGCAAGCTCCCGCAAGAAAATTTGAATGATGGTTAGAGCATATGTATTGTTCAAATGACCACTGAGTGTCTCATGTTATGCTTGCCTTATACTGCATTTTAGTAATCTCATTGTGGCCTTTAACTTACTGAGCCTTATTATAGCAATAGTCTCCTTGCCACCACCTCTAATGACCTAGAAGCAACCTGTATCACCTAGCTAAAGCACAGAAACAACTAGGAAGCAACTATACTACTCTTCACAATCGTCCACTTTTTTATGCTGTAGCTAATGATTATTAGTTATGCCTTAGTGCTAGGTTATGGGTGGGCTTTTAAAACACCTACTCGTTGTGCAACACACTTGTTATGGAGTCTGGTGCGATTATACTCCTCTGCCGTGGAGCACTACATGTGTTGGAAAACTCCTTTCACTACATGCCATTCATATAGTTCTTTTTTGTGTGCAGTTTGAAGCGACTATGTGGCTCTGTGGTAAAACAGCTGCTTGTCGTGCAGATGGCCCGAGTGCGATTCTCGCTAGAATTAAGTTCTATTATTTATTGCAATGGAACTGTACACCTCCTGCTTGTGGGAAAATTTTGTGGTTTCGATCCTGGCTGCATTTCGATAGAGGCAAAATAATACAGACCTGAGTACTTTGCGATGTCAGTGCACGTTAAAGGGGCCCTGCGACACTTTTGAGACAGCTTTATGTAGCACCAAATTGCGTGTAGCAATGATTACCGAGACAAATGCAACAAGAATGATGGAAATTGATGCACGGAGAGTGAAGTTATGAGTCCTCGAAGTTCAAAACTCTAGCAGATAATGACGAGAAACGCTCTCTTTCACATTTTACTCGCCTGCTGATGTCAAAGACCGCCTCCAACCACAGCGCACGTCTTATAAAGACATTCCAGAAATGTCACCTCTTGGTGGCTTTCACACAATACCTCGCTACCGCTCTTTTTGACAGCGTCGTATACGAACCACGTGCATCGGATAGCAGACACTCCCACGGTCACACTGTTTAAGATACACACATACGCTTTGGGCTGGGTCACTTCTCGGCTTGCATGCAAGAAGCGTTCTACAGCAACACCAGTGCCCACTGCCTGTTGCATTTTTGGCTCGTTAAAAACATGGCATGTGTTTCCACTTTTAGTTGCTGGCTTACCATAGTTTTGTTCGCAGGCTAAGTGTTGTGTTCGTTGTTCTGGTAATGCATCATTTCGAAACAGGAATGATTTCTTTCTGAGAAAGTATAAAAAAGGTTCTTGCTGTTTTTTTGGATTCACTTGTATGGCCTATATAAATATTGCATGCTATTTCTTGCGTCAAGCCAATCAGAATCGAACGATGTTTGTCGTCACGTCACATGACACGACGTCACTTCTCATAACAAAAATAGCTGATGTGTGTCGCCGTAGTCTGAAATCAAGGTAGTTTGTCCCGTGAAATAAAATTATAACAGCGTAGATTTCGGCGTTGCCATGTGCGCAATGATATCGGCGAGTTCCACAGCACCAGCAGAACTGATACAAAATACATGCTCAAATAGTGTCTCGAGGCCCCTTTAAAGAACACCAGATGGCCAAAATTTCCAGAACCCTCCACTGTGGCGTCTCTCAGAATCATATCATGGTTTTGGGACGTAAAACCCTACATTTTATTATTATGAACACTAAACGGCAGGTTTTGAAAGGGCCGTTTGACGTCATTCGAAGGCATTGTGTGTAGTGCGAACCGCACAACGGATTATAACGGCGCCAATGAAAAATGCAAAGCATGTTCCTTTTCCCCACTTTGTTTGCTGCTTTCATATTTAAAAGGAAGAGCTGCCTAGAAACTCATTCACTTCATCATGGGTAAGGCACAGAAATTATTAAGGACAGCAGGGGAACAGTGTCAGTACAATGCTCGACAAACAGAACAAATTTGTCTTGCTCAACAGCGTCTTAGGCAAAGTTGCCCAGCACAAGTAACAAGCCCGTCAAGACGAGGAGAAGCAGGGAATGCTGCGAGAAAGCGCAAGCATCACGCTGATCAGTGGGCCAATCTGATCAGTTCCCCGATAAGGACATTGCAAACTTCAGCGTGTTAAGTGTGTATAGGAATGCTCTTATTTATTATTCATTTATTAGGGGCAAAGCGCGTTAGGGTCGAGGCATGTCCATTCGCGTAAACGGTGTCTGTTGTCACCGGGAGATTCGTGGATGTGAGATACAAAATGGGTCTAACGATGGATTTATATCAATAGGGAGAGAACAATATAAAATACCTAGAAGCACGAAGCCTTTATACTGTGTAGTTGGTGACTTCAACGTACACATTATGCACTTTAAGACCTAACTTTATCGTTGACTCCCTCTGTCCACTCTCGTAGTATATTGAAAATCCTTGCTGTGTGCTATTTGTGTCACTCAATAATGAAAAAAAGGTTTATCAATAAACGTGACAGAACAATGTAAAATGCCTTCAAGCACAAACCCGTTATTCTAGGCAACTTCAATGTGGACGCCGACATAGCGAAATACCAGGTCAAGACTAGAGAGCCGGGTCATTCTGATTCTCACCGTGAGCCACACGACTCTTCTTTTGTCATGTCTGGTGGGTTGCTACACCATTATATGGAGCAACGTATGGTTACTCACTCATACGATACCCAGAGCTTTGCCCACTTGACCTATTGTGGTGATGTGTGGATTTTTAATTTGATTTGCATACATAGATACACAAGGACACAGAGGAGAGAGGGAAAGAGAGAGCTGGCAACTGCCCCCCCGAAGGGGCACAGGGCTTGCCTTCTCTTTCAAGAGGAGGAAAGAGATAAAGCAAAGGAGGATAAAAGGAGAGGAAGAGGAAAGAAGAGAGGGAAGTAAAAAAATGATGAAGATTTGAACAAGCATAAGTTAATGCTCTCTCGCTTATGAGGTACCACTGCGCAGATCGGATTTAGATTTGGCCTTGACCGAGAAAGCAAGATGGCTGCAGAACTAATAACAGTCTATCGCAGCAACCACAAAGCGGTTATCGCTACCATTACTCTTAAGTAATAATAATACATACCCCCCTCCCCCCATCAACAAGTGTAGCTGCGCTGAACATTCACATTTGCAGGGTGGTGTGGCGGCCAGTTTTATTATTTGCACATTCCTTTATTCTTTCACGGCTAACGCTGACTTTTCGTTCACAACCAACCCGATCCCGGTATTTCTGCGAAGCGAGCTCTATATCTGTGTGGTGTTCGTAGTCACTCACATGCTATCTGGAGGTGTCAAGTCTGCCAGAATGAGACCTTTGCTTGCTGTGAATGAGCTAAAGAAGGGGAACTTAAAAGCTTTTTTGCAACCAGACCAAGGCAAGTATACAGCACACTATTTGTAGCTGTGATATAATTTCGAAGAAATTTAAGAGGTGTATGAAAAGACAAATGCACTGGCAGGAGTGCTCCCCACCCTACTCCTCCGGGCTGGGTCGTCGAGGTGAAATTCGAAGTCTTGTGGCGCACACAAAGTCAACCTTATGACCCCCATAAAGAACCACATCGCTAGCGTTATTTCTTGATTAGAAATCTTTATCGTGAATGAGGGGAGGATGGGTTATAGTTGTATATCACCCGGTCCAAAGGGGAAGTCGGTGAGTATAATTATTGTCGGTGTGATCCGTTAGAGAAATGTTGCGATACAAGCGAAGATTTTTGCACGCAACACCATCATAGCGGTCAAACTTATACGATGACTAATTCTGAAATGGAAGCGCACAACGTAGAAGCAGACGGAAAGACAGGGATAGCGCTTGTCCCTGTCTTTCCGTCTGCTTCTACGTTGTGCGCTTCCATTTCAGAATTAGTCATGTATCACCAACTCGCCCAATCAACCATTTTGACAAATTATACGATGAATCGTGAACAGTTCAACCGGGCATCGCATGTGCAATGTACCATTCGTTTCTGTGTTGTAAAAACAAACAAAAGTATGTCTGATGCCCATATCATGTTTCACCTCTACTACCGAACAAAAATCGGACGCGCCCACACGAGGTGTGACAGGGCCTATCGAAATGCGGCGTGTTTGCATGGTTAATAACATATACCCATCAAGATTAGTTACCGTTGAAGTACCTTCCGCGCGGAAGTGTAATTTGTTTCTCACAAGGGCGGCACTTACGGGCACAGAAACCACACCGTTGGCTAGCTGCCGTGCTTCCCCTTTTTGTTCGCCTTCTTGTTAAGAATTTCGTCAATGAGCGCCTTAACCTGATCTAACGTCAGCTGATCTGTTGCGTTGGCGATGTGCTGCCGCGAAACGTCTTCAGGCTGGGGAGTTGTGCGGCCAAGGTGGGGTGTCGTCGAGGCCTTCCGCGGAGTAGGCTCGATATTTCTGCTGGGCGGCCGGCCTGCCTTACTGTTGGTCGTAGTCAACCAGTGCGCCTCGGTGGCATTTTGCTCCCCGAAAAAATGTTCATCCACTTCGCTGGCCTGGCTGTCCTTGGAACCGGAAGGCCGAACAGCGCTACTTTCTTTCGCTTTGTGTGTTTGACATCTCTGATGGAAGTCTTGCTCCCACGGTCCTTGGATTGTTTCTTATCCTGGCTGAGACTGAACAGAAGCGGTCGCGATTTAGACACGCGGCTGATGGCCATATTCTCCCCGCTCGAGTACGACGGGGGAGAGTAGCTTTCCATCGGGTATTGCCTGATGACGCCGCCTCCGTAGACGTTCTTGTTCTTGCGACCGGGCTCTTGGTTGATGCGTAGGTCCAACCGCAGGTTGGACAACGCTTTCCCGCAGTTGTGTTCCTCGACGTTCGCGTCGTCACTCTGAAGTTCGTCCCTGTGGTGCGCCTTGGCCGACGACTTGTACGCACCCCTCCTCCTGTTGCTGACTTCCCGCGTGTACTGCTGCATATCTGTGGAATATGGCGGCTCCCAGTAGTCCCCTGTTGGAGCGTTGTACGCGGGCCTGTCACACGCGCTGTACACAGGCGCGTCGCGAACGCGATGCTGAACGTCGCGAGTGCTGTACTTCACGTCGCGAACGCTCCTGGTCCCTTCTCGGGCGGTGTTCGGCACGTCGCGAGCACTTTGCGGCACTTCGCGCTCTTTGCGCGCAATAGGCGCCTCCGCGTTTTCGTAGTCTGGCCGCTGCTCGAACATGACGTCGGCCAGGGGCCTCCCGCGGCTCTCCACCGCGCAAGACGTGTCGTCCTTCTGCGCCACAGACCGGTACGCGATCTGTGCGTTGAAGGCTTTCAAGAGGCACAGGACGCACAGCAGCAGTGCGATGGCTCCTATAAAGAGACTCGTGACGATCACGAAGAGGATGAAGACCAGCGACGGCCGATGCCTGGCCGGCTGCTCTACGGTCTCGACGATGATCTGGTCAAAGGCCGGCAATTCGTGGTGCCGCCGCTTGGCCGCGCCGCTGGCATCGTCGTCGTGCCACGGCTGCGGCGTTGCGGCGCCCGCCCGTTTTCCGCGCAAGGGGACTGAAGCCACTGCGTCATCCTTGATGATCGTCGGCCCCGACGCCGCAGCCCCGATGGCCGCCAACACGACGACCAGGAGGATGGAGGAGCCCATGGCGCTCCCTCGCCGGCTGGCCGTCTTACGAGCCCGACCTCATTGCGTCTTCGACGGCCGCCGGCGGATGCGCGTCCCGCAAGACAGCAGGGGCCGCTGCTGGAGCAGTGTCTGCTCGTCATGATGATGTCTGTGCCACGTTGTGTTTTTTTGGTGCACTGCAGCGTAAAGTTTAACCCCTGTACGTAAAGATCATTATGATATCGGAAAGTTAGATGACGTAGCTTTAATTTTAAGAAAGTTATGCTTTGTCAAGTCATACACCGAATTTATCAATGAGCATCTCAGTTCCGTCACAAGGTGCAGCGGCTAGATGGAAGCAAACACGGACATAGCTTGTGTTCTACTCACGTTCTACTACGTATTGATGTGTTGTACCACATGTTCGTCATATGCCTTCCGCCGTGGTGCTTTTCGCAGCTGCTCGCAGATGTACAGCATTCAAAAAGAATTCAAGTGAAAGTGTATTACTAGACCACTTCAGCAGTTTGACAGACCGGATTTTGTGTGGGCGATGCGTGTAAGATACAGACGACTCGGATTCAATACCGCATATGTGTCACTCCGACACTTTTGTATACCGCTGCAGAACGAGCAGGCTGCAGAGTGCAGTGTGACACCATCGATTTCGTAAATTCAATTCCAGATTAATTATTTACCATAGCATCTACAAATGATACAGTGCAGAACGTACAGAGAAAAATTCGGCAGATCCCACGTACCCTGGGAATCAATGTTATTCGAATCATGAGAAGGAAAGGTGACTGCGTTGCAATTTTTTATTGAGCGAAGCGTTACAAAATGACGCTAAACATTTGTGCAAATGTTTTACTCGTGTTAAACAGTTGCATGTTTATAGCTGAGTTATCATGCCAACAGTAAAGGTATTAGAATACCAGAGGCGGTAAGCTGCTATGTAGCGTTTTTGCCAGCGAGGATGGCGGCCCCGGACACTGCTAGATAAACGAGTTTCAGTGAATAGCGCTTCACGGCGATTTTTGTTAACCTGGCGTGATGGCTGTGTGGAGTACGTATGTACTGGTTTTAACGTTGGACAGCCAGCACTGCAACCACAATGGACGTTTCAACGTTTCACGAACATTAGGTCTACTTGAAAAGCAGTTCCGAGACCTGGCGTGGCTCTGTGGCAGAATACGTGATTGCCACGTAAAATGGTGCAGTTCAGTTCCTGCTGTGACCATGATATTCTACACCTTCGTTGGGTCAAAGCTGCCGATGCCAGCATTTAGGGGTGAATCTTCTTAGGGCCAACCCAGTTGGTGTCCATCCCTCTCCACAAAAGACAAACTGAAACTGAACACCTGCTCAACAACAAAGAACTGTGTAAGCAACCGCCATTATGTGTTATCAACTATACAACAGCTCAATACATATCACCCGCGTCGTCCATCTGTCCATCCATCCATCTGTCCATCGGTCCGTATGCCCGATCATCCGTGGGTATACTTCCACCTGTACGTCCGTCCGTCCTTTATACTAGTCGAGAGACCGAGAGACTTCAACGTGGACATTAGGACCTATAGCTTCGCCGACTGGATGGTCGTCATTTATTTAGTCGAGATGCACTGCTTCTTCTTAATGCAGTTGAATTAAAATTGACAATGTTTGTTCGCCCCGGTCCTCGCTTGATATTGTCACAGCGTCGTGACATCGATGAAGCGAGCAGACAATCGGTAGTAGATTAAACTGTTTATTCGCCCGAACTTGTGGTCACGTAAAAAAAAAGTGAGATTACAGCAAGACACTGGGGCACTGATACCGCCGAACTGCGCCTCGGCCGTCGATCAACTGACAAGCGGTGAAGGACGTCGCAATTTATAGACGTGCTGTCGGATATTCTAGCGTTATCGCTAGCGGTCACGTAGGTTCCAGAATAATCTGTAATGTTCGTGAAGTGGGCGTAATCTTAACGAAATTATCTATTACAGTTTCGAAGCTTCTCGAACACTGCAGGCGCGCTTTGCGCTGAGAATCATGCACAGGGTAACCGGGCGATAACAAAGCTTGAGGAAGAAAAGCGTCTTAACGAATATGAACTGTCAGTCACATTCAGTGCATTGCGCTTAACTACAGTTGACCTTAGCCCGACGTGACAGCTGTATCGTATAGCTGCTGTCACACAGGTCCCGTTAATTCGGGAGGCGATCGCCGGGCTAATTCCAAGGACCAAAGTATCGGCCCCCCGAACCGCACCACGAAAGCGTGGACAATTTAGAAGTGGTCCTTTTTGGCGCGCCAGCGGACGCCGGCTGTGGGCCAAAGAACAAGTCAGAGCCGAGAGTTGATAAACAAACGAAATTATATTCTCAATAATTGCAGATCAAAACAACACACAAGTATGCACTCTCCACGATAGTTGAGTACAATATATCACCAAACAAACAACGTACTACACAGTACAATCAGCCACACTCGAAACAACGGACACAGACAACAATACACACTACAATGCAGTCGCATGCATTGAACAACCAAGACACTTAAAGACTTAAGAGACAGGAAACCTATTCAGTCCAAAGTTCTTGGAACAAAAGTCTGGATGATACTCTTCCGAGAATCACTCAATCAAAGTCCAGCGTTGTTGTCATTCCGCTGCCCTCGAAGTTTCTCTTCCAGGAAACCTCGCCGAAGTTTCTCTTCCAGGAAACCTCACGTCTTCAATAGGCCACTCTCCAAGCTTCAAACTTCTTCGCCGGAAACACGTCGGCTTCACACACGCAGCCGTTGCCACGCGTCTTCACTCGATAGCCGTAAACACACACCCTTGCCTGTAGCTCGAGTCGTCACCCCTCAGGTGAAAATCATCTTCTTCTCCTGCTTTGTCTTCTCGGACAAAACCTTCGGCGACTGCACGGCGGAATTCCTACGCGCTCTGGCGCTAACTTCCGTGTTCTCCTGCTCTCTAGTCTCGGCCGCTCGATTAAATACCTTCCGCGCGAGATTCAAGAAAGTTCTCATCCTTTCGTCGGCGCGATGCGCAGCGAAGGCTGGGGAGAGGGCGAGACGGTTCGAATGCCCTCCACGATGGATGACTCAACCCGCCATGACCACGCCCCTTTCCTTCTAGAAATTTCGAGTGCTTGCTCGGCCGCCGATGTGGGGTGAGGAGGTTCGTCGGCGAAGCCACGCTTCCGAGAGGAGAGGGAGCGTGCCCGGGGAGCTTGTTTTCTTTTTTCTCTTTTTCTTTTGACCTCGCGGCGTCACTCCGGCGTTTCGTCGCGGGAATTTGGCGGCGCGGCCTTTTTGAGCGCTCGTTCTGTGACAGCTGCATACGTAATGTTTATAGCCATCGCTGCATCCCCTATGGAATCTTCACGAACATTACGGTCTATTTTAAAAGGAGTTAGATACGTGGCGTGGCTCTGTGGTACAACACTTGTTTGCCACGCAGAATGCTGGGGTTCGAATCCTGCTGGCACCCTGACATTTTTTCTTGGCATTCGTCGGGTGAACGCAGCCGATGTCATCTTTTTCTAAACGCTCACGCGTTACAATCTACGCGTGTTCTCGCAGTTCATGAATGGATGTGAAGTGTCAATCGTTTGTGGCGCATATCCACATACCAGTGGAATATACCCGAAAGTGTCAATCACCTGTGGCGCATACCCACATATCAGTGGCACATACCCGCCCACTGGTATGTGCGTGCCACTCGCGGAACCAGAATTCTTTCTCCCTACGTGCTGCTGTCTGACTGAAAGTGTTTGACGACGTATGCGACAAGATTCTGACATTAGTGATGTCGTGACTAGCGAGTCGTATTCGTCAAACTATCTTACTCTCTCGTACTAATTTTGGTTTACCCCAAGTTGAGGAGGCGATCATGAGAGCACGGAGACGCAGGTGGCTAGATAGACGGATAGATAGATGTCAAAAGTGCTTGCAGTACGCAAATAAACACATTCAAACATTTACTCACTACTCGGCCTATCCCCTGCATTGGGTATGTGCCATGCTCAGGGGCCAACAACAGCTGGCGCCGCTGCGGCCGCACGGCTCGTGGAGCCATGGCTGCGGCGACGGCCTCGCTCTGCGCTCGGTTTGTGGTCGGGCAACTATTGCTGTACACCATTGCCATTGCTCGTCCCACCGCCGGGACCGAGGAGACCTTGCTAATGCAGCTAAAGAAGCACCAGTTAGTTCTGCCAATCAGCCGTGTCACCGCGACCGCTGCCCACGAGCACAGTGGCGACCTGCTGAACATCAACGGCAGCCTGGTAGCCGTGGACGACAGCCGCCTACCGGCGATGCTGCTCAGCTTGTACGACAATATGTCTCGCCTCATAAGCGAGGAATATGTAAGTTTACAATGGTTCAGTTTCATACTGAGGTTACGGGGTAACATTTCCTGCGCATTGACCGCTTTATTGCAGGACTCCATTCCTGAACCGTAAGCCGGGCGGTGCTATTGGAAGAGCAATCGCTGTTTGTAGTGCACATTTAACTCGCAATTTTTGCGTTGTATGCCTTAATATTACGTGATGCTGCCTTGCGCGGATTGTGCTTTCGATACGCTGCTGGTGTTATTTTCCGAAAATGTCTGTTTTGCGTTGATGTAACCATACATACTTTTCCCATTTTCCCCGATGCCTTTTTGGAGGCCTATAGAATATTATGACATATTTGTAAATGAACAAATACAATCGCCAGAGCCCCCCCCCCTCCGCATTCGCATAAGACAACTGGAAGTCGAAAGCCATCCGCATGAATATTTGCGAGCTCCCTTCGCCCTCCCCCCTCCTGCCCCTTGAAGAAGGACCCTGCGCACACTTCTTAGTCACTTTCGCATGGCTTTTGCGTCTCTTAGCTCACACACTACCAGTCGCTTTAGCATATCTTGTATGTGTAAGGAAGCTGGCACAGTATAACCACTTTTCTGAGCAGGACGCCAAGCTGAGGGCCTCCCTTCATGATTCCCTGCAAGAGGCCATGTTCGAGAACGTGGAGAATCTCGTGCTGCCCGGCATGGGCGCCAAGAGGCGTGCCAAGATGCGCAAGGTCGTGTACAGCTCCGTGGCAGACAGGTTCTACGTCGCCCAGCGCTACGTACTGGTCGGCATCATCGTCGTCGTCGTCACGGTGTCCCTGATCGTGTTCGTGTACTGGTTCGTCGCGTACGTCATAAGGGGTGCCATGCGGCGCAGTCCTTCCGACATCGGCCTCACCGAGCTCGAGGACCTGGAGATCTACACGACCGATGACGACGGCTCCTCGGCCGGCCGCTACAAACGGGCCAAGATGAAAATGAGCCACCCGAAAATTATCCTCTCTCCGCGAAACGCGCTCCTCGGCTACAGCCCGCTGCCGTGAGATCGAGTGCGTGCTTATAGAATAGAAGCTATAGAACTTCATCGGTGAGCGTATATATATAGCTACTCCGTGCGTCATTAAATAAGTCCTCACTCGAGTCTTAATTCTAGTTAGGCCGCAGACACCGTTTGTGCCAACGGTTGCTTGTTAGGGATACTTATAGTCTGAGTCGCGCAGCCAGCTATAGTAATAAATGTGCGCGTAGTTTGTGTAACGGTCGAAAATGGGGGTAATTGTTCCTGTTTAATACCGTTAAACCCTTTTACAACGCACAAAGATGTAGCGAATTGTCGAGTATAGAGAACCAAACCAGAAATTTTATATATATAGCGCTTCAAATGATGATATTTATTCTTTTTGTAACGAAGCCGAAAGCACGAGAGGCTCCGCGATATTGGTTAGATGTAACGAAGAAATATTTGTTTTGCGAAAGACAAAAAACTCGGAAGTTGGAATAAAAGCAAAATAAATATAAAATGACAATATACAGCCCTAGTTCTTTAATTCTTGAAGATCTTGCGGAAACGGGTCATACAGCGCCAAAAAAGTGCACTTGTCTTGTTGTGCCATGATATATATATATATATATATATATATATATATATATATATATATATATATATATATATATATATATATATGTGTGTGTGTGTGTGTGTGTGTGTGCGTGTGTGTGAGAGAGAGAGAGAGAGAGAGAGAGAATCGATGTTTCAAGTGCCACAATGACGGGTAGGGATTACCACGTTCATATTGGATTTGAAGCATAGAATAATGTGGTTTTGTATTTATAGGGTCTTTGTGCAAGCCAGTTTGCCAATTTGTAACAGCAGTAATTTATCTGTACTGTTACAGCGAATATATGATAAAGTGAACTACCGTGTGGTTCTGACGCCGCTGCCATCGTAACTAGGTTAGACTGTAGCTGTTGTTTTCCTGCCAAATGGAGAGCGACGTGAAGGGTGCATGGCCAAGAAATTTGCGCTTCGATTCGCATAATCGATTTTATTTGCTGGTCTGGCGTTGTGCACGATGCCACGAAGTTAGATGCCTTATTGTAGCTAACGGCTGCATTTAGGAAGGTTCAGTGATGTCAGAGACTATATGTTATAGGACATTTAGCAGTCGTTGCCATGCTGCAGGACATACCAAACACCCACGCCAACGCCGTCTTACCTGTAGCATATCGGTCGTGAAATCACGTTTTAAGTTCACTCCTTCTACAATCTCAAATGTCACATGTAAGGACACATTTTTCGTTTCCAATACTTTCGTTCAGTGTCGCGTCACCATGACTTGGTTTTCCATGAGCGCATGATCAAATCCACACGCACGCACTCGTTTCGCAGAAATTCTGACGTCCGCATCAGCATCCTCGGTTGGGAGCGAAAATTTTGCGCTTTTCATTGAGCGAGAAATCGACATGTATTCATAATAGTGAAAATTATTTGGTTCGAGTAAGGATCGATCCTACAGGCTTTCTGCGTGTAAAGCAGGCGCTCTACCACAAAGAAAACCACTACTTGAAACTGCTTCGGGAAAATAATATATGAAGTTCACGTATAGTACGAGGAAGTAATATTGCATGACATGGCAAAAGCATGACTTGCATAACTGTATAGTCAGTAGACTGTTACTCGGTGTACTAAATATTACAATAGCGGTTGCAGCACTGACCGGTTCAGCCAAAGGCCGAGCATAGAGTGGTCTTCCTTCTCTTCGTCCGGTACACGCGCGCATGGTTAAAAAAAAAAAAAACTGGATATGCATGTAGTGATAATTACAGAGCACTGTACGCGGCAGGGAATTGACACATACACTTCAAAGATGTAAATCAGTTACTTTTATTTCAGCAAATTACGTCATCGAAGGGAAGGATATGGGCAGTGGATAATGTAATAGGTACCACAGCCGCCTTGAGGTGCTTGCGCTACGCTCTTGCTCTGTAGTGTATAGTATTACACTATAGTAAAGTGTAACACTAGTGACTCTATACCATGCTCGTAATCAATCAATCAATCAATCAATCAATCGATCAGTTTATTATCATGTCATAAAAGAATGTTACAGGAAATAAAATATACAGACGAGGGTCCCAAGTACACGACTGCAACGGGACCTTCGGTGATGATTACAAATAATAAAAGCACAAGCAGCTGTTAGAATCATAGAAACACATCCGAAATCACACCCGAAGTGAGCGGACGTGTTCAAAAATAGAGACAAAATAAACGTTTATTGTGAGCAAGAGCTCTGTGCACCCGAAGGGGGTGGCCTCTTCATTCCAGGTAGCTGTGGCCTTACTCAATCTTCCGTACCCGTTGAACCACGCTGCGCTGATTCTTCACTTGTTCTGGGTCCGATAGCTTGGTCCTCCCATTGCTCTTCAGCTAGTGTATCGGTACTAGCGTTTTGTATACATCCCTATACCATAGGGCATAGAGCAGTATAGTCAGCAACCGTCTACCGCCTCTGCCCACAGGCGTGCGCATGGTTCCGCGTCAGAAGTTAGGGGCGAAGGTTCATCGCAGCTCCCCCTGCCTATTATGTCAATTTATATATAACTGACTTAGTGCCCCCTCACCGAATTAGAATTGCCCCCCCCCCTTCGCGCTCCCTCTTTGGTGACTAAAGGGCGCCCCTCCCCCCTCCCACTCCTGCGCACGCCTATGCTTCTGCCCGGCTGCACGACGTCAAACCCTTAGAGGTCATTAGATGATTAGGTGGAAAAGTGTTGAATGTTAGATGGCTCTTTTGAAAATGTTCTCATTGATAGTGCGGACATCCTTCGTGACATATGTGGAAGTACCGGACACGCGATGATAATGCATACAAAGAGTGACGCCTTTAAAAGGACCCTACAAAATGTTTTCATGCATGGTCAGAAAACGCTGCCGATAGATCGGTATTCGGGGTTCCTGAGAACACATGAGACACTGATTATAGCGCAGCACGCGCCCTGGAATTCATAATTATTTCTTAAAGTCAGCTGAAAATCCCTGCCTCTGCTCTTGACAAATGATGCCGAATGCCCAAAGCGGTCACGTTATAAGCACGAACTCCAGGAACACTGACTGATTTGAGCATTGTGAGCTTCCTAGTTATCGTGGCCACCGCGGGGTGCGGCCACGGTGCTCGCGCTAGTGATCACACTAAACGTAAGACGCGCGTTAGAAGAAAAAAAAAACATCACAGCATATATCCACGGACTGAATGATGACTGGTGAGGGTGAAGCTCTCGTCAGTCCGCCTGTTCATGCGTTCGTCCAGTCTGTCCGTCCGTTCGTGTGACCGTCGGTGCGTCCTGTCTGTCCGTGCGTCCGTCCATACGCCCGTTCTTCCGTCTTTCCGTTCGTCCGTCTGTCTCTCCGTGTGGCTGTTCGTGTGGCCGTCCCTCTGTCTGTTCGTCCGTCCGTCTATCTAGTGAGCACTAGTACAGCCATCTCACATCATGTATTCATCATATACAAGTGCCGCCATCCAGCGGACATTCTAAGGACTGCTCTCTCGCGTATGTGCCACTGGTGGTTACGCACTACAACGAGGGACGCACAAGCCACGCCATGAGGAGCTTCGCCCCTAAAAGGACAGACAATCAAGGTCATGACGCGGGCTGACGAAGAGACGCATTTTCCCTTTGTCTTTTACTTTCCCTTGTACGTACCAACCACCTCCCTGCGTAGCTTTCAGCGAGATCGCTTGTGTTACTGTACTAGTGTGAAAGAAAGAAAGCACTTGAAACTTGCGACAAATCCCTGTTGCCATCTTTGACTGGTCGTTTCGGAGCGCTCTCGTGAGAGAGAGTGAGAAAGAGAGGTTGCGTATTTTTCCTTTCATCAGCCTCTTTCTCAGGAGATCGCTCCGAAACTACAGTGCCGAGACGACCAAAGATGTCATGTAAATCCACTCATACTAAACAGATTGCTACAATTGTTGTGACAGTCAACTGTCACACCTGTCCCGTTATTAGGGAGGCGATCGCCGGGCTAATTCCAAGAGCCGAAGTATCGGCCCCCCGAACCGCACCACGAAAGCGTGGACAATTTAGAAGTGGTCCTTATTGGTGCGCCAGCGGACGCCGGCTGTGGCCCAAAGAACAAGACAGAGCCGAGAGTTGATAAACAATCAAAATTATATTCTCATTAACGGCAGATCAAAACGCAATACACACGTATGCACACTCCACAATAGTTACATACAATACGTCACCAAACAAACAATGTACTACACAGTACAATCAACCACACTTGAAACAACGGACACAGACAACAATACGCACTACAATGCAGTCGCATGCATTGAACAACCAAGACACTTAAGGACTAAAGAGATAGAAAACCTATTCAGTCCAAAGTCCTTGGAACAAAAGTCTGAATGATACTCTTCCGAGAATCACCCACTCAAAGTCCAGCGTTGTTGCTTGTTGCCGTTCCGCTGTCCCGAAGTTTCTCTTCCAGGAAACCTCGCGTCTTCAATTGGCCACTCTCCAAGCTTCAAACTTCTTCGCCGGAAATCCGTCGGCTTCACACACGCAGCTGTTGCCCGCGTCTTCGCTCGATAGCGGTAAACCCACGCTCTTGCCTGTAGCTCGAGCCGTCCCTACGGACCAAAACTTCGCCGACTACACGGCGGACTCTCTACGCACTCTGGCGCTCACTTCCGTCTCCTCCTGTTCTGTCACTACGGGCAGAACCTTCGCCGACTCCACGGCGGAATTCCTACGCGCTCCGGCGCTAACCTTCCGTCTTCTCCTGATTTCTCGTCTCGGCTGCTCGGTTAAATACCTTGCGCGCGACTTTCCAGATCTTTCTCGTCATTTCATCGGCGCGATACGCAGCGAAGGCTGGGGAGAGGCGAGACGGTTTGTCTGCCCTCCGCGTCGGATGACTCAGCTCGGTCTGACCCCGCCCCGTTCGTTCGAGAAAAATCGCGGTCTTGCTGGGCCGCCGATGTGGGGTGAGGAGGATCGTCTGCGAAGCCGTGCTTCTGCGGGGAGAGCGCGCGCCCGGGAGCCCTGGATGTTTGCTTTCTTCTTTTTTTTTTTTTTCCTTTTTACCTCGCGGCGTTTCTGCCGCCCGTTGTCGCAAGGATTTGGCGGCGCGCTCTTGTTTAGCGCTCGTTCTGTGACATCAACTTGTGAAACTCTTTGAATGAATTCATATTTGACGAATGCTTACGAAAGTGTTAGTTGCAGGGCTCCAGCTATAAAGGTATGTCGGCGTCGAAAATGCTTTCTGGCACTCTTTGCGTTAACAAAGTTTCTTTTCTTTCTTTTTTTTTCCTTTCTTTCAGAGGCGTACCATGTAGAAAAACACTGGTGACGTGAGCCCAACAGCCGGGGATTTCGACCCGACATGTACACTCTGTTTCGGTGGCCCTTACTGTATTACTTTCTATGATGAGGATGAAAAACTTTCTTCTTATCCCCTAAAAGGTTTGTGGGCAAGCGGGTGGGGTCATCAGACCAGGGCTCCGCTGGCTTTTGCGGTTCGCTGGGCGTGGTCGAGCAGAGTGCTTGGCGAATCGATTTCTATCGAAAACATCGTAGTTGAACGCTGTACTGCAGTGCTTCTTGTGGCACTCACTGTCTCATATAAACTATTAGTACATTTAAATTTAACGCAGTGAACTTTACATGCAAAATCAAGGTACATGCAAGGCACCAACACTGGGTGCCACAAGCAGGGCCTTCGAGATTAGAACTACGCGTGCAGCGGAATTTCACAACTTCAGAGGCCACGTGAAATCTTCGGGCGACATAACTGAGAAAAGGATCATATTTGAAACAAACCTTCTCTCGGGGGGCTAGAAAAATAATGTATATGCCGCGATCATTTATTCAGATATTTTATAACTATAGTGCATGTTGTCAGCGGCGCACAGTTATTAATAACTGCGGTGTTTGTGTTCTTTAGACAACTCGCGGGCCTGGCTTGGCAACAGTGGGATGCAGCTGGTTTTTGATCAGAAACGTACAGACGTACTTGAGAACAGCTCAGCGAAACTGGAAAAAAACTCGGCTGACAACGGCACCATGACAACGCGGGGGCTCCTTGACGTCTAATTGTTGTATTTAGGTGAAATACCTACATTGAGGTCATCATTTCTAAAAGCCTTGTCCCGGCGCCATTTTTCAGGTACGCAGTTTCACAAATTATTTGCCTTGGTCATGCAGGAAAGGTCTGATGCAAGCTTGTCGCTTTTTGCAGGCTCATCGTCTTAGTTACTTCGTTACTAATTGCACTGTACAAATATATCTTACCTTGCCAGAACATCGGCGTAGTTTTGTCCAACCTTCATTTAAACATGTCTCTTCCGCAGCTCAACGTACTACAAATTGTCCTTTCACCGTGGCATTGCTTAGTCGTAAAACCTGTCTGAGTTATGCGAGGTATTGGTAGCACATGATTAAATGCCAAGTAGCTTCCTTAGTCAGTATCACTTACAGTATATATGACAGGCCTTTTTTATAAGTTTACCTAAAGACGTTGCCACGCAGTTCGCTAGAAATATTAGACATCCTGCTATGCGTTTTCTTTCTCGTGCATGATGATCTCCACGAGCGGTTTCGCTAAAAAGAAAATAAATTAAAAATAAAAAATGTTACAGAATTTCAAGAACGTAATATTGCATGTTCTTGGAGCTAATGAGTGATTTCGCTTATGAGGCCGCCTCCCTCGTACCACGAAGGTATGAGTCACCGCTTGCCAAACGTAGCCGGTTATTTATTGCCTCGTGCCGTCACTTGTAGATAAAAATTAGTGTTTAGTTGCCATGAGTGGAGCAGTGAACAGCTTGTATGATATGAAACCTCTTTTGCTTCGGCTGTAATATGTTTCGTGTGATTGCGAATTCCGGAGGTTTTTGTGAAATAAGGGCCCTCCTATATAAAGTTCTCATATTTGATAATTCGCGCTACGCTCCGAAAGTTCTGGTAAACTATTCATTTGGTTGCATTGTATTGCTATCAACGCACACGGTCGTACGTGGCATAATTAGTCGTTTATAATAACTTCAGACCATTTGTGTATGCAGCTGTTTTCTGGAAGAAAAAAGAGAGACGCCATGGTTTGCATTCCGTGCATTGTCGCACCGGTGTTACTGTTCATCTGGTACCGGTTCATCCAGCCCATTGTGCTTTCAATCTGGAACCCATGGGCCAAAAAGGAAATCAGCATGAATGCTGCAGGGGACGCATCCAACAAAGAAACATCGAATCATGTAAGTATTGCCCTCATTTATGTGGCTTGGAATGCAGCCCCTATGATATTCACTATTGCCAGGTGCACAATTTATGTATTCGTTAAGCTTCCTTTCAGGCATCATATGAGCCACTTGTGTTAGAGGGAAACCACAGTATCATTAAACAACATGAAAATGTTGCAGCATTCAAGTGTTTAAAATATTTCTAAAGTAAATGCTGCTATGATAACCTTTATTACATTATTTGTTCAAATGAACAGCTGGAGTCATCAATGATTTACAGCATACACATTTAGTTCAGATTTAGCAAATACATTAACAGACACTAAGGCTAATAACAATTTAGGCTGCACTGACGCATTGATGCTTGAACACTGAAACGTCAGTACCTTTGACTGCATAGTAACCTAGATATTGAGGTAATTGTGAAACACAAATTGGAACTCCAGTGGGAATTTTAATGCAAAATTTATAATGTAACACACCCTCAGTATAATAATGTCACTATTATCTCATGAGGTCATTGCAGGATGGAATTTAACTATGACTCTGTATTTGATTATTAGAGAAAATATTTTCTTGATGTTAGCCTAAGTGATGCAAAAGTTTCTTTCCAGTAACAACTCTCTGAGTAACGATCAATCAGAAAAGTGATGCTAATGGGTACTGCAAGAACCAAATCCAGTATTGGGAGCCAGAAGCAGATCATAGCCACCTTTATGACACTGTCTATAGACAACAACACATGTGGGCTGAAAAGTTTCGTTCGTTCATATAAGCCACATTTCAGCCATTTTGTTAATAACATGAGGTTCTTCACTTCAAATCAAATAACTTGCTTTGAAGAATTATGAAACTCACTGAAAACAGGCGTATAATAAAATACTGCCTCCAGGATACGACAATAGTTTGCTTTGTATACCGATTGATTGATTAGTGCCACTTGTTGGGTAGTAAAGGGCAGGATAGCATGTGTGATGCGACTTTTACTTGGAGGCAAGCAACTTGAATCGCATTAAGTGTATGTGAACCCTTGGAACATAATTTTTCTCCCAAAAGTTTTTTTTTTCTTGGCACAAAACAAGCTTTGCGAGATTTCAGGATTTCTATTTTAAAGGGACCCTGAAACGGTTTTGACAATATTGTACAAAGCCCCGTCGCGGTGGTCTAGTGGCTAAGGTACTCAGCTGCTGACCCGCAGATTGCGGGATCAAATCCTGGCTGCGGCGGCTGCATTTCCGATGGAGGCCGAAATGTTGTAGGCCCGTGTGCTCAGTTTTGGGTGCATATTAAAGAACCCCAGGTGGTCGAAATTTCTTGAGCCCTCCACTACGGCGTATCTCATAATCATATGGTGATTTTGGGACGTTAAACCCCACATATCAATCAAACAATATTGTACAAACCCATAAGCTTGTGCAACAAGTCATAATTTGTCATTTACAGACTGGTTTGAGCTCTCATCTTAAACTGTGTAGTTCAGTAGGGTTGAGAGCTGGGCTAGTTGGTGAGACATCATTTAACCATATGGTGTAGTAGCGCAAATTCGACGGGGACGAAGAGGACAAGAAAACACGACACTCGCTACACTCGCAACTAATTTTTATTTCAGAAGCAGCACTTCATATATAACCCATAACCCTAGCGACACAGAAAAGAACTACGAACACTGAATCATTGCCAACAGAAGCTTTTGTGCAGACGCGATAGTACACGGCAGTTAAGCTTGGACACTTTTAGATGACATAGCTAAAAACAGCCCTGGGTAACATCAAATCAAAAAAAATTTTTTTTTGTTTTTTTGTTTTTTTTTATTTGATGTTACCCAGGGCTGTTTTTAGCTATGTCATCTAAAAGTGTCTAAGCTTAACTGCCGTGTACTATCGCTTGAGTCTGCGCAAAAGCTTCTGTTGGCAATGATTCAGTGTTCGTAGTTCTTTTCTGTGTCGCTAGGGTTATGGGTTATATATGAAGTGCTGCTTCTGAAATAAAAATTAGTTGCGAGTGTAGCGAGTGTCGTGCTTTCTTGTCCTCTTCGTCCCCGTCGAATTTGCGCTATTACACCATATGGTTAAATGATTAAACTGTGTAATTTATTACAATGCTTTAAAGCTGCGAATCGCTGCAGATTGCTGTCACCCAGCCAAATGTGTTTCCAACTGCCCATTCACAGGAACACAGGCTCTGGTAACGCAGTGTCACTGAGGCTGCTGATCTGATTGGCTGTGGAATGCGCAGAAGTAAGATCGACTGTAGGGTGGTGGCACCTGTCGGAGCCGATATCAACCATTTCGCGATCTTTGTCTCTGATACCAGAAGGCGTGCGTGCTGCCGGGAGCACTGTGTAATGGCCTCTGAAATTGGACGTAACCTGTCAGCGTACAATATCGAAGGTCTAAACTGGGTGAAGTTCAAATCGTCAAGTGCGCTCATGAAAGCTCTACGATCGCTTGCGTGTCTCATGAGTTGAGGAGGCAAGGCAGAATTGAGAAGAGGGCATGATATAAGTGTCCGTAGCGGCCTTGGTACAATGTGTGTCGCTAAATTTGTGGTGCAAATGGTTTGATGATGCTCTAGCCTAAACACTGACTAAACTTCAAAATACCGTTTCGGGGTCCCTTTAACAGAGGCATATGAACTTAATATTCTGGCCTTTAGGACTGTTTAATACCAAGTGCTTTTCAACGTCACAAGAAATAGCATGCATTGTCATGCTTAATTGTAAATAATTCATTTTACAGACTGCCAAGGAGGTCGGAGCTGGAGAAGCGGAGCCAGCCCTAGTTGCCGGCAGCCCGTCTGAGTCCACCCGAAAATGCAGAAGTATCAAAGAAAGCAAATTAGCTCTTTCTGAGCCATCGTTTTGTACATTCCTGTAAACCAGTCAAGTGTCGAATGTAAAGTGCTTTTTATTGTGTTCTCTTACGTGCTTTCTTTATATATATATATATATATATATATATATATATATATATTAGTGTTTTTCCCCAATTATGACATTGAGTGGCATTGTTGTTGTTATGCTATATTTCAGTGATCAATAAATTCTTCTGTAGGATCACATGAAGGTTTTATTTAGTATGTGAACAACTCTCCTTGCTCATTGTGCCATATTTTATTCTCATTTTACTACTTTGTTGATGTTCCGTGAGTATATGTGTGTGCACTTGGTAGAAATGTTGGCACCTGAAATAAATTGGGGCAAAGAAATGACATTAATGGCTTTCTCTTTTGACTAGTGAAATTCCACAATGAATTCGTTTGGTAACTGAGAAAGCGTGCAAAAAAAAATGCAGGTAGCCACACACACGTTGAGGTTCCCGCACTGACTTGCTATTACTTCAGAGATTTTGACATTGTTTACTCGAGCCCACATAATTATTTACTGGTAAAAATAATTACATTGCATTTTAATGGAACCACATGCTTGATGTGGCCTATTGTACAAAACATTTGTGAGCCAACATGGCTGGAGTATGAAGAAACTTTGAAATTCCTGATGCTGCGCTAACATTCAGATGCTGAATTAAAGAAAAAAAAGATGCGACTCATAGTTTCAATAATCAACCTGAATAAAGTTTTTTCATTTCATTTTATGTAGGAGCAGGTAGTAGGCTTCTGCGCTTTGAATGTACTGTCATGAGTAGTTGTTTTAAATGCTTTTCACTCTTCACATAGTTTTGAGCACGCCGTGCTCATCGGCCCCGCCACGGTGGTCTAGTGGCTAAGGTACTCTGCTGCTGACCCGCAGGTCGCGAGATCAAATTCCGGCTGTGGCGGCTGCATTTCCGATGGAGGCGGAAATGTTGTAGGCCCGTGTACGCAGATTTGGGTGCACGTTAAAGAACCCGAGGTGGTCGAAATATCCGGAGCCCTCCACTACGGCGTCTCTCATAATCATATGGTGGTTTTGGGACGTTAAACCCCACAAATGAATCCTCAGTCATGGTCATCTGAAGACACTTTCAAAACTAGCTTCTCAGTGAAACGTATAGAGAAGAATGGTGTACTTTAGCACTATGGTCTCGCACATTTTTCCGGTTATAGGCGTAGCCATGGATTCTTATTTCTTAAATTTTTTAGCTGATTAGAGGCATAATAGGTGTGTTAGGGTTGTGTCCTGTACTAAAGAATTTCGGCAAGAGGACTCGTGACATTGCCTCCTTGCTGTGTCAACAGTTTTTTCTACATCCTGGCACTCCCTGCAAACTGATGACTGACCGAGACCTCGCTGAATAGCATTTTAATCATCACTATACCACTGCATATCACTTGCAAACAAATGTCGTGGTAGGGTGCTATAAGAAGATTTTTGGCAATATGCTTTTGATGCATGTCACCACCAAACATACCAAATGGGACCTCATTCTTCTATGCGTAAACGTACGCTTACAAACACGGTACAGAGGCAACACAGGCTTTTGTTGTTTCTCTTTATTCTATGGCTGAGAAAACTAGGTATCATCTCTGATCGGCATTAGCCTTCCTAACTGTTCCGATTCATAAAGGTGCACTCATATATATATATATATATATATATATATATATATATATATATATATATATATATATATTCCACATCACATTGAAGTTCAGTAAGATCGCACAGACTTTACAGGAGAGGGCAGCAATCCAGGGTTATCAAGTACGGCTCTGGTGGGGGAGGCTGGCTGTTACGCTCTGGACGACATAAGCATGCTTTGGGCGTGGAAACCGACGGAAACGCAGCCAGCATTTTTTCGAGGAATGAACGAGGCTGGAATTCCTTGCAAAATCGTCAGTTTTGTTGGTGTCGCATTTTTCGTCGTGAGTGACACAAATGCGGTGCATGCAGTTTGCATGCCCGTTGATCGTGGATGATTGGGCGCTGCTTGTGTTCCTGCAGAGTACAAGCGGTTGTTTTGTGGCATTTAGGGAGTTTTCTATGGCGATGGCGCAGATGTTCAGACCGAAGGCGCAATCTTGAACGCTGGTGCAGAAAAGTGCCTTGACTTTTCTTTCTGTGAAGGTGGCTGAAATGCGGAATCAGTCTTTTCTGTAGTGGTCGTTGTGGTGGCGGTGGTGGTTGTGGTGGTCGTTGTTCACGACATTCTTTAAGCCGCAAGTATGCTTGCGATGTGGTTTTAGTTCTTCGTTGACCTTGTTGGTGTGGCCGTTTTAGCTGCTGGGCCTCTCCTTGTTGCTTTTGTTGGCATTGTTTATGTTGCACTATCTGACGAGGTGAACTTCCTTTAGACACATGAGCCCGCTTTTCTTTATAGGTCGATGTGACCAGCAAATAGTCGATACTTGTTAGGGTGTCGCGATTCGTGTCAGGCAATGAAGATAGTGCGCCAGAATTGACAGAAAAATCTGCCGAGGTTCTTTCAACGACATTCTTAATGGACGTTCCTGGCACAGGGAAGTGCTTGAAAGTTGATCCTTCCGAGCCTCCTGTGTCGATTGGGCTCTCAGGTGGCTGGGAACTCGACGGCGACACTGCGAGAGGATTGGTTTGGTCAAATTTTACTTGGGGCTGTTTCTCTGTGTCCGCACCTTGGGAGATAAGCTATTCTGATGCATGAATGAGGACGGTTGGCCCTAGGCTTGGCTGAGTATATTCGGAGTTCCGCAGCTCTATCCCAACTGTAGTGGGCGAGTGAGGCGTGAGGTGAGCGTTGTGAGCGATGAAAGAGCGAAGTGATGTAATACCAGGATTTTCACTCTTCGAGTAGTCATGGCGTTGTTCGGTATTTTCTCCATGCGTCAGCTGGTCTACCATGAGCAAGGCGTCCTTATAAGGCAAGTGGGGAGCGTTAGGAGCGCTTGAAGAACCGCGTGAAGAAAACCCAGGTGGTGGACTACGTATACGAGATGAAGAGTGAAGGGCATCAGGGGGTTGAGCAACGTCTCGTGTCATATGCTGAAGCGATGACTTCGGAAATGCCGTCTTTCGCGCAGAAGGGAGGCGCGCTTGGCGGTTGGGTTTTTCCCTATATACGCATGGCCTTCTGTAAGTAAACTCATGTGCCACTTCGTCTTGAGGCAGTTGTCGATTCACGTTGGGCTTTCGAATGCTCGATGATTGCTTAGGGAATTGACGATAGTGTCGGGTTTTCTTGAGATGGTTGGCAATAAGTAGGTCTTGGTCATAGTCGCTAAAACGAGTGATCATTTCTTCTTTTATTTTTTGCCAAGACTCGTCATTTTCAAAGATGTGGGTGAGGTAAAACTTAAATGCCTCACCGGAGATGTAGTCAGTGAAGTTAATGATCATCTCCCGTTCTGACCATGATGCAGCGGTTGCGTGGTGCTCGAACAGGTCGAACCAGTCCTGTACAGGTCCATCGTCCGCTGCTTCGGTGCTACGGTGCTTCGGATGGGAAGGTCGTCTGATGGTGCTGTCATAATGCTTGGTGGTCTTGGTGGTCCGTGTTCTTCTGTGGTCCGCGTTCGGTCACTGCGTCTCGCTGAGGTCTTCGATGATGATGGCCGGGCGATGAAGTGGTTGCGAGGTCTTCATCCTGTCGACTCGTGTGACGCTATGATGAATGGGAGACGTGGCCTGGCTCATACCCTTTGTTTATTCTGTTCTGCACTTCTTCCTTCTCTACTTCTACCAACTATCGCTACCTTCTTACATAAATATATATATATATATACACACTCACATCCTGCCGCCAAATTCTTCTCCCATTCCTTTAGTGGGTACGTGCCTTGAAAAACAAATAGCCATCATAAAATCCTATAAAGAGCGCCATTTACGTCATTATGAAGATGGCAGCATTGGTTCGCGTGCACTGAGCCACGAGACGCGCGTTCACACTGTGGATACCATCGGGTCGACCGGCCCAAGCAGGCTCCTTCACTGCACTGCCTGAGCGGGTAGCGCAGCCGGGGCGCCTGCCGTGGCTTTGACCAGCAGTGGGCTTGCGCTGTCGTCCAGCACTGACAACGTAGCGCGCACGAACAGCCGCTGAAGAGGCACAGCCGGAAAACATGCAGCTGTCCGAGGATGCCGTCGCGGAGCTGCGCGAGGCGTTCGCGCTCTTCGACAAGGACGGCGACGGCGCCATCAGCACCAAAGATCTGGGCACCGTGATGCGCTCGCTCGGTCAGAGCCCGACCGAGGCTGAGCTGAAAGACATCATCTCGGAGCTGGACGTGGACGGAAACGGCACCGTCGATTTCCCGGAGTTCCTGGCTCTGATGTCCAAGAAGGCGCGCACTACGGACACGGAGCAAGAGATCCGGGAGGCCTTCAAGGTAGGCAGCGTCAACTGAGGCTGGAATTCGGGCTGCCGAGCTCGCGCTTACACCACTCACCACAGATGTACGGTGCTCGAGTGCTGACTCGAAGGTCACTGTATCGAATCTCGGCCGCTTTGTCGCATTTAGATGGAGGCGAAATTCTAGAAGGTCATGTTCTTTGATTAAAGTAAACGCAGCATCAGACGGTCAAAATTTCTGGAGCTCTCCACCACGTCATGCACCCCTCATGATCGGTCGTATTGTTGTTTTGGGCCGCAAAGCCTAAATCATTACTTTTATCACTATTATTCCCACAGATAGCACCTATGCCCTTTTATTACATAGGTCACTGTAGATGCGTCGCATACAATCCATCGCAGCAAGCGGCTACGTATGACGCATGAATGCCTCGTGCCAGGCCCGTAGCCCCCCCCCCCCCCCCCTACACACACACCCCTGCCCTCCGAAATTCTCGAGATGGGGTGTTTTGCCGAAAATAAGCAACCAGAAAAAAATTCATGGCTTCAGGCCTGCCTCGTGCACATGAATTTTGCGCGCTTCGTCGTTGTTTTATTATCGGCGCGAAAGCAATGAGGACGCAGAATGAATAGACTGGACCACGCGCCGATCACCAGCGCTTGTTCCATCATCCATCAGCGCTTGGTCCCGTGTGTTTGTTTTGTGTCCGCCTTGTTTCGCACCCATGAAGCCTTGCCAACAAGCTCATATACGATTTTAAAGCGGTTTTATTACAACAGTTCTGAAGCAATTCATGTGCGTTTTACATGGGCGCAGGCGTCCTTTTCACGTGGCACGATTGAGATGCCCATCAAGAAAAGCGTGGCACGCGTGTGAGAAGGGGCTGAAAACGGCGCCCGAATTACGATGCCGCGTTCAACTCCTGAAGCTTGAAGTTCGGACCGCGACCGCTATCTTTCACATCATTAGTACCTTACTAAGGTGGGTGGGGTGAACGACGCTGTTCTCCTGGCAACTTATGGGGTATCACAATTGAAATACTTTAATTATCTGCAGGTCTTCGACAGAGACGGGAAAGGCTTCATCCCCGCAGCAGAGCTCCGTCACGTCATGACGACTCTCGGAGAAAAGCTTACGAACGAAGAAGTTGACGCGATGATACGGGAAGCTGATGTGGATGGAGATGGCCACATTAACTACGAAGATTTCGTATCGCTCATCACGTCAGGCTAAACATCAAAATCGCTTTTTTGCTTCACCCATTGCTTTGACGTCGCCAAGAACAGCGCTTCATTAAACAACGTTGAAATGAATGCACCGATAACGCGGCTTTTTTTATGCTTGGCTCGACTATAGTGTACTAGAATATTCTAGTACGTGGCTTGGTGGCAGTTGATTCCATGGTTGCTGGATAAAAACAAAGTGCGGCCTGCTGCGTCACGTCGCCGTCAATGGCCGAGCGCGTCTGCGCAGAGTTGATAGTTTTGACCGCTTTTTTTGGGAAGGGCGCTGACGCTCCACCCGTCTAAGTGGATGGCAGTTCGTGTTTCAATGTGGTTGCGTGATGGTTTGTGCGTGACAGTGTGCTTTTTCGTATTCTTTCTCGTGCTTACTGTGTGTGCAATCGTGTGTGAGGGGGAGTTTGCCTCATGTTTTTTGTGATCGAGTACTACGATTCTTTGGTGCGCGCGTGTGTCACAGGCGGTTTTTTTAGTGGTGTGACGCGGCGAAGATGTGTGCCGCTTAGCAGCTCGAACGCGGGGAAAAAAAAAAATGCTACGTTGAAGCATGACGTATTCCCCTGCGATATACAGCTTCAAGAAGCGTATCGGAATGCATATTATTCGTAACAGAGCACTTATGCGCGCTGAAGCAGACGCGCGCCTCCAGACGACAGCATCAACTCACCGTGCCAAGCGTTTCCGGTGCTTTTCGGTGGGCCGATACGTCAGCGCTTAGAATCTGCCCGACGACTGCCACCCCATGAACGGAACCAGTGGCCCTTTTTATTTCAGGTGAGTCAAACGGGCAGCATTCATGGACAGTATTGAGGCCAACACTCCATGAATGATCGGCCCTCCTAGGGCAAACTGTTCACATGTGTGGTGTAATAGGTACTCCTATTAACAAATCAGAATCGAACCTGTGATGTGCAGCTACGAAACGCGTTTTTACGGCCTACTGTTCCGCGTGGAAATGCGTGTGAAAGCGTTTCTCCTGAGAGAAACGGTGGCGCCAGAGCGGGCGCGAGGTGAACTGGGCCCGTCGCGCCCATGACCTACTACACTCCTGACCTGCCCAGAGAGCACCTCTTCCAGCGCCCACGTTCTAGTTCATACCTTCTGCCGCTAGGGCCGTCACCTACGAGCGGCGTGGCGCTAGGCAGCACCTGTTCGCTGTCGTCTGCTTCAGCCATCGCTGTGGCAGTGCAAATCGTTCTTATTGTGCATGAATTGTGTATGAATGTGTAAAATATGGCAAATAAAGCGATATGATTCCTCGTCAGAGTTGGCTGCATTCGTGTGGACGTTTGAAGCAGAAATAGAACCGTAAAAAAAGCACACAAAGGGTCACAGTGGCAAGCAGACGGGAACTTTTCTACAAATGAAGGAAAATTTATTATGAAAATATTTCTTGAATGAAAACGTAGTCCAACGAGATAAAAAAACTATTGTTAGGCATTCATTGTTCACACTGAATCACGATGGTTCCAGACGATACGCATACACAAATTGCAGAAGATACGCAGAAACACAGTAGGTCGTGTGCAGAAACTTGCAGACGGCAGATAGCTGCAGTAGTCAGCTCTAATAGTGGCCGCGTGCAGTTTTTTTTTTTTAGATGAGCTGACACCTCAAATGTAAGTATGGTGTATTGCTGCGTGCCATATTGCAAATCGGAACAAGGCAAACAAAGTAAAGTAAGTTTTCACGAGTTTCCTGCCACAGACATACGGGAAGAATGGATCGAGGCAATTGGAAGAAAAGGTGAGTCTTGTGTTTTTGAGAGTCGTTTCAATTCAGAACGAGTTGCAAGCTAGCAAGAAGCACCAGGGTGCTTTAGTAAACTTTATTTCCGTGTGTTATGCTAATTCACTGAGCTAAAAAACATGAAAGCTTTTTTAAAGTACCGCGGCTAATATGGCAGGCTCCACAAATAGTGCCAAGAAATTTAAATATAGCACACAAGAAAAAAGTAAATATACGAAATCTGTAAATTATGTAAAAATGCGTAGCGGTGGGTTGCGAGGGGTTCGAGCACCCTTCCCGAAGGCTGCCTCAACAAATGCCGCCGAAATCCATAAAAAAATTAATGATATGAAATATTTACGTGCTGCCTCCACAGTTTGTCTCTCTGTGTGTGTGTGTGTGTGTGTGTGTGTGTGTGTGTGTGTGTGTGTGTGTGTGTGTGTGTGTGTGTGTGTGTGTGTGTGTGTGTGTGTTTAGCGATGGACAACTCTTGAACACTGGGTGTCACTGAAGTTAGCGACCGAATTTGGTCAAATGTATTTCTCATCTCAAACCTCTATCTTCCCATACAGCTTTGTTCGTTTCTGTATAAGCTTACTTAAGGTAATTAGAAACGTTACGCCGGTAACGAAATGTGGCGATTAACTGTTCACTCTATATAGGGCTGGCAGGCGGTCGGGTATAATGACATAATTGAAGTCCTTCGTGCAATGAGCCCATCGGCTCTGTGAGGGTTAAGAGACCCAGCCGGTGAAACCGAAATGAGGAACCTGGAATAATCAGCGACAGATACTCTATTTATGTGCGTGCTGCATCTGAGATTACATCATGCATGACAAAGATTCGTTTTGGAGAATGCAAAAGAACAAAAACCACTGAAGTCATCGTCGTCAACGGCGGAGTCATTGTACAGGTTAGAGGTTTGCGCTCTAAACCAAGACCAAGGCGCTCAAGTGCGCCTCGGTTTCGGCTCTGTCGTATTGGGTCGCGCTTCGTTACTGAGCAGCCATTAGGAAATTCAGCTTTGTTATGAAACCTTGTATAGCCAATGAGCTCTTCGAATAAAGGGCTTCAAGTATGCCACTGGACTCGACCACGTACCATCACTAAACATCAATCGACGAATGTAGTCATCTAAAAAGACATTTACAAAGGCTGCGAGAAAATATGAAAATGCACTAAATGGGTATACAGGTACTTCCCCAGAATAAAATCGTGGCTATGCTTTTTCTTAACCTCCCCATTTGGCTTGTTACATTTTGGAAAAATTAATTACAAAAAAGGTGTTATGGACTGTTATTTTGCAATCTTGCTAGCCATGCGTATACGCCTTTACCTTTGATGAAGGTTCAGGAAAGCATCGCTGGGAGCCCAGCGACCGGTCGAAGGTATGCAGCCTGCATTTTACCGCTGAAGATTACAGAACAGTGACGAAAAGGAAGATGTTGAAGCCCACAGCCGTGCCTTCCTTATTTCCCGCTTCTCCTGATCCACGTGGGCAAGATCCAATGCCGCGGAAAAAGCGGCTAAAACGAACGCAGGGGGAAACAACGCTGGCACCCATACAAGTAAAAATACTGTAAGTAAAACTTGAAGTCTAACACAACAACGGATAAGAATAATGTTAGCAGTATTCCCTTATGCGTTTAGCGGGACAATATATCTGTCATGCTTCGCTATTTTTTCGGCTTAACAGGGGAACGTCCAACGCAGAGTCTTCTCAAGAAGAGCGAGCATCAGCGGAGCCTGGGGAAGTATATAGTTCTGAAAACCCAATTGAAACTGCACAAGAGGCCGAGTGGTTGCATTTTCCATCAAGTCAGGACAACATGGAGGACTGTAGTTCAGTTATACAAGGGGAACACCAGAAGAGGCCAGTGCGGCGCTCCATGACGTCGCAAACGTCGATCGGTTTGAAGAAGATGCGCTCCCTGGTCGCGGCAACTAAGACGTTGCGGCGGAAGTGCAGCAGGCTGAAAGAAATGAACAGTAATTTGCATTCACAGCTAGAGAAGCTAAAGAAAGATTTTTTCGAGATGAAAGCCCTCGCCGAGGCGAATGGCGCTCTAACGCTGCAGGTACGCAGTTACGTCAGTGGACGAATGTTATATTAATCCTTTTATATTCGCACTTAATTTTAAATGACTCTGAACATAATAACAATTTAGGAGTAAGTCAATTCTATCAACATCACCCGTACTACGAGAGGACGTCCGGTGAGCGAAGGAATTCTCGAAACTATAAGAGATTGTAAAGGTGGCGATGCTACCCTTAAGTTCTCGCGCATCGGCTAGCAGTGACGTCATACTTTGACGGCCTCAGGTAATGTCTAAGACTGCTGTGTTAGTAGATGCAAGGTCTGAAGTAGCAAGTTTCAAAGAAATGTTCTCAGCCAATGCGGCCAAGTACACAAGGAGCGACGCAACATAAAGCGACGTGCACGTGTCGAAGATTGTTCGCCAAACTCAGAACATTAAACCTAGTCTTAATTTTTTCTGTTCTAATAGTCGTATGATCGGAACAGGAACGATAGAGAATTATCAGGTACTCATTTATCAGTCTATTAACTTAGTGTCCCTATACTTTTTTGTAAGAAACGTCAGAAAGGGGAGGATGGAAGCTTGCAGTAAAAACCTGTGAACAGGGGTTGTTCCCATTCTTTAATCGCTGTTTACACACACACAAACACTGAAAATAATCATGAACCAACTCGCTTAATCAGTAGTTTTAGCAAAGTTGTTTCGAGGCGGCGTTTCGACAAGCAGGCTTGTTTTCTGAAAGACTGAAATACAATTATAGCCTTAAGGATGACAAGTCCGCTGTCATGATGTCTGCTCGAGAGAAACTCTGTTTATAGATTTTCTTCTTCATATAAATTTACGTGACATTTTAGTGTACGCCGATGCTGGCAATCTTTCTGGTCATACGAAGGTGTAGGCCTGACATAAGGACACGGAATAAAAGAAGGTTGGTGGGTAAGCGCGCACATGAGCAAGTGTTTAAGATACGAAGGTCGGTGTGTACCCCCTTGCGTGATTGGCGCACCCCGAGTTTATTCCTTTATCCTGCGAACAACGAGTTCAAATTTCTGTCGTCGCAAACAATTAGGGACATTGGACTGACAACTGGAAAGACAGTAATTTGCAAGCTGTGTTGTGTTGGTGCTATGGGCCGATCGGTTTATGCTCGTACAGGAAGCCACGCTTGACGCACATGTGATGTCTGCCTTATAAACTTGAGCGAGCAGCATTGCATTCAAAAAGGAAGGAATGGTTTGGAAAGTGTAAGTGAACAGTTTCCGCTAGTCCGTATGTGTGAGTCGGTGGCCGGTTACTGAACATGACGCAAGTCTGAAGTTGCGCAATTCATTAATGTAGCATAGCTGCAATTGAATGTCCACGTGGTGACATGAAACATCTATTATTGTCTTAAGAGTAAACGCATATCTTTTCTCGCGATTATGAATTGTTGAATAAGGAATGATGCCAAATGCAAGGTTTCGACAATCAGGTGCACTATTCTTTGTCAGGACAGCAACAGCCTCCTTTAGTAGCGTGTGTGTGAACGTTTGCTCACTCTCCCACAACATCTAAACTTGTCTTGACAAGGGCAAGTCCAGTACGTAAATGTCGAATTGTTGGATGCGCCGGCATTCCCTGCTCTACGATGTTTCAGCGGGTCAAGCTTCCATTCTCCCCTGCACTTCCGCTTTCTTCCAGTATGTTATCTTGCGCGTGATTTACGCATTTCAACTGCCCTTTCATCATCAGGAAATGCTGGACGAGAACGACAAGAAGGCTGAATTTTTGAAGGAGCAATTGCAATGCCTGCGTGAGAAAAATCACCGTTGGAAAGAGGTGACCATCAGGCAGGCCATAATGTGGCAAGCTAAATCACCCTGCGGGTACGAAATGTTGCGGAGGTCTGGGTGCCTCACCCTTCCAAGTCGCATGACACTGAAGCGTTACATTGGCTACTGTACTGGAGCAGTTGTTTCGTCGCTAATGAAGCAAAGGCTGCACACGGAAAGCACACACTTGTCCGAACGGGTACGTTACTTCGATCAGAATTATTTACAATATGCACGCGAATAACGAAGGAAGCAGCGCACGCGGCAGTGTTTGACTGATCAAAATACATGCTAGTATAGCCGAATGAAAAGTGATTTAAAGTGAATAAACAGGGACCAGACCTGTGGCAAGGATTACTCGAACGTAAGATGTATTGTTTAAGAGTATACGGCAGTGCGCTATGTTTGCTCTAAACCCTAATCATTTCTGTTAAATTATGGGTCATGTACGGAACAACAAAGAAGGTTATTTATATAATTAACTGTCTCCGCCGATATATAACGCATGTCTGTTAACAGTGAATTCCCCCCCCCCCATTTTTTTTGTTAGGAAAAAATGGGCTCTTTGATTGTGGATGAAATGTCTTTAAAGCAAGCACTGACGTACGAAAAAAAAGGAGACAAAGTCCATGGCCTAGTCGAAATGGGAGGCCTAGAAAAAGAAGTGGGCATTCAGAACGAGCTGGCCACACACCTTCTCGCCTTTGTATTTGTAGGCTTATCAACGCACTACACGTAAGTGAATCATCACTTTGTCTATCACTATACGTTTCGCTGTGACTGAAAGACTAACCCCACCTATAGATATAAAAAGAAAACGTTGTCTTTAATTAACCAATGATGTGCTATTCCGCGACCAGGGCTGAAAGTCTGGGGAGGGGCAGGGGGGAGTCGTCTTCTATTTTTTAAGGAGGGCTCCCCCCCCCCTTTCCCCCGGCAAGTCAACTTTAGCATTGTGCACTTATTTGACAAGCACTCGAGATGAGCAATTGGCTCTCCTCCTCTCTCCAACGGAGTGAGATTTTAAGCCCAGCTGACACCGACGCTACAGAATACTGCTAATTTTTATCTTTTTCAGGCTACCCGTGGGATATTATTTCACGCAGTCAGTAAAAGGAGACCACCTGCATCAACTAACACTTGAAGTAATTAAGTCCATCGAAGAAGCAGGATTCCAAGTGGTCCGACTTGTAGCTGACAACCACGCTTCGAACAAAAAGATGTTCACCATGTTAGGGAATGGTCGTATGATGCCAGTTGTGCCGTAAGTTGCTAAGTATATATTTTTGCTCTCAGCTCGCATTAAGCTGTGCGCAATGCCTAGTGTAAATATTTTTTTATATGTATTCGCAGTGTGCCCTCAATGTATGCATGGATCGAATCCCAGCTGCGGCTGCTGCTTTTCCGATGGAGGCGGAAATGTTGTAGGCCCGCGTTCTCAGATTTGGGTGCACGTTAAAGAACCCCAGGTGGTCGAAATTTCCGGAGCCCTCCACTACGGCGTCTCTCAAAATCATATGGTGGTTTTGGGACGTTAAACCCCACATATCTATCAATCAATGTATGCACGCGCATGCATGCCGTGTTTGAGTGAAAAAAAAAACAAAAGACTTGGTCGCACAAAAAAAAAAGCCTGTATCAGCATCAGAGCCCCCCCCCCCCCCCTTCTTTTTTTTTAATCAGCGCTGCCATATAAGAAAGCCGTGTCCATAACAAGATTGCTATCAACAGTACAATCGCTGTAAATAGCCCGTCTTTACAAATCAATTGACGTTACGCGTTTGCGTAATGTATGCGCACCTGCATGCGACTGTATGAATGGGTGAGTATACTTAAAGTTTCGGAAGATTTAAGGTGTAGGTAATCTCAATAAAACACACACACAGACCTGCAGGATCATGGCATGAGTGGAGAAATTTTATAATAAGGTAATAATTAACAACGCACACGTCCTTCGAATGGCTAACATTTACATTACTTTGGTAAAAAACAGAAAACCGTATATGCAACTAATTATTCACACCGCAAACGCCGCCTTTCTCCAATTTATTTATTCATTTTTTTTTGTTGTTGTTGCAGACATCCAATGGATATGAATCGGAGGCTCTTCCTTTCTTTTGACCACTGCCACATCCTGAAAAATCTCCGCAACCAGATGTTGTCCACCAAACGCGTTCTGTTCAACAATGGGCATTACTACAGCCCCACGTATTTGAGAAAGTTGCTGGACATAACAGAAAAACAGTCGTCGTTCAAGCTTGTTCGGAACCTTACGCAGAAGCACGTTTACCCGACGAACTTCGAGAATTAAGCGTGAAGAGGGCCGTTGAAGTGTTCTCTCCACAGGCATGTATAAGAAAGGTGTAAACCCATTTAGCGTTAGTGTCACACACTCCCAGATTCTCTGTATTCCTTGTAGACATCACAATGCGTGACGCACACAGGTCATGCAGGAAATGCCTTTTCGTTAGCTGTAAATTATGTATGCTTCCTGCAACCTGTATTACACAAAAAAATACATCTAATTGAGCTAGAATCATGCTCGCAGTTTTCTATCAGTAGTGACGTTTATACTTCTCAAATTCTTTGGCGCGCTCGGGCAAACTTTTATGCGCTAATATTACGCCACAACTCATTTTACATCATATTACGTCAAGTGAATGTTCATGCAGAAGCAGAAAAAATTTTGCAGCTTTTCGTTCAAATGAAGCAGTACAAAAACTGCCTTTTAATAGTAATTCACCGCAAACGATACGTGAATATTCATGTTAGTTTCTGGTTTATTTGTTTGTAGAACCCAAACGGAAGCAAATGGTGAAAATGTAATTCAATACGTATATAACTGCTAACATATTTATCAGTATGGTCACATAAAAACATGCACATGAGCTGCTGCTACTGCTGCTGCTAACAGCGCATGGTTATCTGAACATACAATTTCCCTTTCTTAACGAATGTACCTGCGCGTATTGCTTACCACACAATAATTACGTATCATTAGAGCTTCTATAAATATATGTTCACTAACACAAACTCACTTAAAAGTGCACGTTATTGATGACTGCAGTGCCACTTGTAACTCGTCTCACTTGCTGTATACGAACGTCCAAGCTTAGAAACCTCTCTCTAAATAATTCCGATCATTTTTAATATGTCGCGTCTCCTTGGTTTCTAGGTGACATCGGCCTTACGATACCTCTTACAATACGGCCGCAGATTTGGCATTTTCGGGTTTGAAGACTGCCTGCCAACCATCGAGCTGATGGAAATGATATTTAAATGGTTCACCATACACAACATAAGAAATACAACCTTCCACGTAGTAAGCCGGGACCAAAACAGGATGCCGTTCAGTTCCCCAGATGATGACAGGTACATTCCATTTATCCCGCTAGGTTTCATATTTTCTACAATAAACTGCTTTATTTTCAGGTTGATATGGCTGGAGCAGGAATTTCTGCCCTTTTTCGCAGCATGGAAAGCCGCGGCACCACATAAGAGGGCATTCATATCTCTTGAAACATACGAAGCTCTCCAACTGACCACAATGTCCACAGTACAGTGCACACAATTTCTCATCCGTTCAGGTTTCCTATACGTGTTGACTGCCAAATTCTCCAGTGACCCTGTCGAAGCACTTTTTTCCACCATCAGACAGCTTCAAGGAAGCAACGATCAGACAGACGCCCGTGCTGCGCTTTCATCACTGCAGAAAGTCCTCGTGATGGGAATGATGCACTCATCACCAAGCGGCAGTACAGAGCAAACAACGTCTCCTCTTGGATCGCCCAGTGCAAGGCAGGCGTCGTGCTCCACAGCAGTAAAGCAAGCCGGACAACCTCTGGAAATGCACTCGCTAGTAAACCAGAATCAAGGGTCGTCAGGCGAGTGCGCGGCATCGACATCTGCTACTATAACCCAGACGATGCGGCCACATCTAGAAGCCCTGCAGACTTGCCGTGGTGCGCTTTTCATATCTCGTTGATTCCGTGTAATGGAATGATTTACATTATTTAAAAATTATTACACACCGTCCAACAATTCCCCACTATACGATATTATGCATATATTATAAACTCTGCGCTGCTTACTGTGTTACATGCAAGCCGCGTGAGGCAGCGTTTGCGTCAGTGCACGATGTAGATGAAAACATGCTTCTCAATCAGTTATACTGTGTATGTATGTAACGATAAGTCCATGGTACAAGCAGGTACTATGGCTTACATTTAAAAATATAACATGCTTTCACCAGGCGCCCACACAACTCGACTAACCGACGTCCCTTTCCCGCAATCGGGGAAGAAATTTTCGGCGGTTTTGAATCGCTGTCATAACTGGCACACAGATGATGGCATGGCTCGTTTGCGTTCGCCTTACTCTCTTGAGATGCTGTCCCTTCCTAATCCCGTCGTCTTTCTCTTGCTTCTTCTCCTAGATTTTTTTTTATTTTAAACGTTTCTCCCTCAGTTTTTTTTATGTTGTTGTTTATACTATTCTCCGGACTTCTTCCCTCCTGTCGTGACAAGCTATAAATCGACGCGGAAAATGTGTAAATATTATTATACCTTGAAAAAGACGGGGCTCTCCCGACGCAAACGTCGGCTGAATGAACAGTTATCTTGATGATATGTGGGGTTTAACGTTCCAAAACCACCATATTATTATGAGAGACACCGTAGTGAAGGGCTCCAGAAATTTCGACCACCTGGGGTTCTTTAACGTGCGCCCAAATCTGAGAACGCGGGCCTACGGCATTTTCACCTCCATCGAAAGTGCAGCCGCCGAAGCCGGGATTCGGTCCCGCGACCTGCGGGTCAGCAGCCGAGTACCTTAGCCACTAGACCACCGCGGTGGGGCAACAGTTGTTATCTGAAAGCGCATTAACATCCATATATATATATATATATATATATATATATATATATATATATATATATATATATATATATATATATATATATATATATATATATATATATATATATATATACATATATATATATATATATATATATATATATATATATATATATATATATATTTCTCATATTTTGTATACGGACACGTGTCGGTTTAATCATGCATGCTTATCTATATACTGATAAAATTCTTGCACACTTTTCATTTCTACCTTCCCACAGGTGCCCCACAGCCAGGCATAAGGGCCAGCACGCTTGGCCTTATAGCGGGCTTCCTGGTGAAAGCAGCTGAGGATTGCATTACTTGCGACGACTGCATCGGCAAAATCAAGGCTCCCAGCTCATCTGGACCAGCTACTGCTGTGATATTTAATTTAGACAGGGGAGGGCTTTCATACCCAACGATCTCATTTCTTTCCTTTGTGAGCACTCTAGAAAGGGCCGCGGAAGCATTTGCGCCATTGGCCATTTCCAAAAAGAGGCCGATGGCACTTTTTGTGCAAACTGTGCTACCTGCAGTGGCCTTGAACCCTCTTTTCAGCCATAAAGGCGCTACTAGCGAGCACCGAGAAGCCATGGCGCGGCTAGTGTTGCAAAAATTTAGCCGTCCTTTCTTCTCAAACTACGTGCGGGACAAAACAGCCAAAGAAGGAAAGAGAAAGAGAATAGCCGAAAAGCCAAAATCTCGCAAGATTTTAAAAGTTTAGTTGCATGCCTCCATTGTATCATGTACGCGCCCAGAACCTTGCTAGCACATTTTATTGAACTATGACCCAAATGCACGCAGCTCTGTACGCGTACATATGTTTTTCTTTATTGCAGACACAAGCCGTCACTGTGTGCCAGCAAGTAGGATATTCTTCGAAAGTGCAGAAACTTTGTTTGAAACATCAGCTTTAACTGGCATATTGTGGCACGCATAAGTAAAGCGACAAATGTGTTTTGTTTCATTTTGAAGTGCTGTAACATTGCTCGAATCACACGCATACACTCGCCAAATTCTTTTAGCAGAAACCTTGATATCACTTTGAGGGATCTGCTTTTCATTGACAAACGAGTATAATGGCACATTTTCAGCATGTGTACGCGCCCCAACTGCGGGTGTCGCCCTTGGGCGCTATCAATCAAACATAACCACTAGTACAACAAAGGCGGTACTATTCCGCCCTAAAAATAAGTCTGTTAATGAAAACATACATTTCAAGTATGGCGATACTATTATTGAGTTAGTAAATTGTATAAAAATTCTTGGAGTTACATTTTCGAGCAATATGCTTTGAAACGATCGCATTTACAGTGTGCTGGGTCAGTTATCTCGCGTAGAGGGCACGGTGTACAGTGGCAAAACTGTTCTACTATACAAGGTAAAATTCTTACTTTATAAATGACTGTTCTGTTGGCATCTTGCTTATTGTTTCTTGGTATGAAGGACTACGACTAACACGCGCTTACAAAAACTGTACCTGATGCAAAAGACGTATATTAGAATAATTTTTTACTGGTCGTATGATGCTCGCAGAAGTGAATTGTTTCAACAGGCTGGAATACCACCCCTACATCGTCTCTACGATTTTAAGTTAGCATTGGTGGTCAGGCGTCAATTTCAAGAAAGTCGACATTATTTGTACGACCTCTCGAAACTGCAGCCAAATAATTTGTTCGAAACATGACATAAAGAAACATGGAAAATAAAAACTTCGAGAACAAACTACTCCACAGATAGGTTGTTCTACACAGTTTCTACGTTAATTGATAAATATGTGAAAGCTGGCATAGATTTCTTACTCTGTACCCGAACTCAATTGCACGATATACACATGTATAGTTTTCAAGATTTCTTTGCAGTTGCTACATTGTTATCATGGTTGCTATTTTTATTTTTAGAATTTGAACTTGATATTTTTGTAATTGTTGCTTAGATAACATTGCTAACTGTTTGCCAGTGCTGTCGTGCTAAAGGCGTCTGTGGGCCTATGTCAAGCTGCCTCTTTCGAAGAGCAGCTTTTACCTGCCGCTGTCCTTCATCAAACTATTGATGAAAAATAAAACATTATTATTATTATTATTATTATTATTATTATTATTATTATTATTATTATTATTATTATTATTATTATTATTATTATTATTATTATTATTATTATTATTATTATTATTATTATTATTATTATTATTATTATTATTATTATTATTATTATTATTATTAACTATGCTCGACAAGATGATGATAATGATGACGATAAAAACTTTATTGGGGTCGCAATGTGTTGCCCTCGATAGGCACATCACTGCCTTTACCATATCGTCTCATCGCACGGACATATAAAATCATAGAAACGCGCATCGGCCAGCGCTCCCCGTTCCAGCAGACAAACTCCCGTAGCGAAATTTGACGCACAATTTTTGTTGTGTAGGTCACAGTAAGAGTTAAAGCTTCAATTCCTGTGTCTCTCCTTGATATGCGTCCGTGGGCGTATGTGCATTATTCTCTTCTATCAATTGACTACAAGTGTAACACCTGTCCAGGGCGAGTGTCCAAGGTAAGTGCTCAACAGGGGCACTGCGTTTCACCTGACGCGTCCTAAACAACCTAAAATCAGTTTGATATTCTATTACCAATGAGTACATTATTAGTCAAAAGCTTTATGAATACTAAATTGAAGTTTTTTTAGGCTGGAATGGCAAAAACAACCATGCAGCAAGACATTTCTACGCAAATATACAGCTTTAGAAGTCAATCAACCAGTATAGCCTAACTACTAAAATGTAACACATAGCACACGTTAGCCTTTTCAGCAAAAAACAATCACACGTATAGGCAGTTTGTCACAGAAGCAGACGCATGGTATCAGTCCGTCGCCCTCCTGCCGGCCGCACAGTAGCAGACGAACAGGTTATAGGTAGCGCCACCTACGGCGAGCGATTGAACGAGAGCGGGGACACGCGCTCCCATAGGAACCCCGCTATCTGAACAGGTCAGGAGTGTAGTAGGTCATGGTCGCGCCGCTTCGGCGGCACATAGCAGGCCGCACGGCAAGGTTCCATTTGGCGTTGCATAAGTCTGTTGCCAGACTTTGGGGTGGTTGTTGCCAGACTGCCGCTAAATTTGGCAGAAAATTTTTTTTGTAGTTGTGGTTTTTTTGTAAGAGTTTGGTGCTATCCGCGGAAGCGTAGCGTCCCCCGTCGTAGCGCGCGGTCGACGCGACACGATCAGCTGAGAGAGAAAAAAAAAGAAAAGTAAGGGGGAAGGGGGGCAGCGCATCCCCTCCTGCGACTCTAATCAGTTTTCCCCGTAATCCCTAATACTGAGACGCGATATCTTAATCGCACAGCTGCGCACACAGCAAGAGAACGCGCCTCGACTTCTGTAATGGGAGGTTTATTCCGTTAATTAAAACGGCCTCTTAATTGCGCAGCAGCGCCGCGTTCGACTTCTGCTAGGCTCGGTTCCTTCCGTTAAATAAAACGGAATTGAAACGGCCTCTTAATTGCACGGCAGCACCGCGCTCGACTTCTGCTATGCTCGGTTCCTTCCGTTAATTAAAACGGAATTGAAACGGCCTCTTAATTGCACAGCAGCACCGCGCTCGACTTCTGCTAGGCTCCGCACCGAAGAAGTGCACCGCGGATAGCACCAAACTCTTGCAAAGAAGCCACAACTACAAAAAAATTTCTGCCATATTTAGCGGCAGTCTGGCAACAACCACCCTTCCAGTCTGGCAACCACTTATGCAACGCCAAATGGAACCTTGCCGGCCGCACCAAGCTGTTTTATATCCAGCGGCCGTGCCACCCACTGGTCGCTTCATCGCCATCGGCAGCAGCCGTATACGCACAGTTTCGGCTGGTTGTAAGTTCTCGTTTGCAGCGCACGTGTTTCTCCTCATCAGCAGGTCACAGACGGGAAAGTCAGCGCTTCAAAAATGACCCCAGAGTCTAAACAAAAAGTGGCCATCGTCCTTTTCGCTGCGAAGAAGGCGTTTCACTGGGGATTCATACCAACTGTGCTATACTTGGGTAGGTACGCCGTCGCTACTCGTCTCATGTTCTCGACCCTTGTTAGCATTTCTTCCAGTGGGCTAAAATTCGCTGTAAAGTGCCCTTTTTGGATTTGGCCATGTTGTAGTTTCAGACCGTGCTATTACTAAGCACGTATGCACTTGTAGCACCTTCAGCTGCAGCATGCTTTGCGCTTGTGATGCCGGGTGAGACGCACGAAAGAGGTTACTGTAATTTCAGCTTTCATCGGTCAAATGTTGTTCGTTAACTCACTGATATGCTCGCTTTCGGTTGCAGGATTTAAAAAAGGAAATGATCCAGGAATGCCTGAATTATCGCTGCTCAGGTAAGGCGCTTCAGGTTTAACTGAACTTGATTTCTTAGTGAGCATGTGGCCGCCATTCCACGCAGCACTTAGCCGTTCGTCGAAGAACAGCTCGATAATAGCATGAATGAATGTTAGCGACGCATTAGCCGTGGTTGACGTGTTGTTTTAGGGTGAACATTGAACTTCCGTAGGTTGTTAGTGATAGCTCTCATTAAAATGCTTCGGAGCTGACCATAGAAATTAAAAACAGTCTACATTGTTAAAACTTTCCCGACCCTCGTGTGCACGGACGCTGTCACTCTCAGTTTATTCGCTGCTCCATAAAATAGCAGCTTTGCAATTGAAGGTAATCTATCAGGTGATAAATGAGATTGATTTAGGATAGAAACTATCTGGGAGAAGGTTAGTTCTGAGCATCCTCTAGTCCGAGATTTTTTTTTTTCCATCTCAACTGTGTGCGCAAAAACTCCTAGCACATATGTGAGACCCACTACTCACCAATGGTCCACAACCAATGTTTTCAGCTGGAAAAAATGTACGTACCACAGAAAGTGGGCAAATCCCACCACTGCACACAGCATACACACTTCCAGCTAACACTGCAGACAGACACGACCCAATAATTGAGGAAGGCTTAACGAACCATCAAGATTAGCGAAGTGACAATCACTGGGGCTGCTCATTTCAACTTCGCTGGTTAACCATCTCTACGGAGGCTTTTTTTATGCATAAGATGTGTTTTTCGAGTCGGAACTTGCTGTTTTCATTTAACACTTGAAAAAGAAAGCACATTCTGCTGTCGAACAATGATACATACACGAGTAGTGAAGGAACCGTCTGCTTCTCCTTTTGTTCAAGCAGTAGAAACTAAAACATACTTTGTGGCTTCTTTTTTTTTCAGTCTTCTTTGGCAGTGAAGATTTTCGTCTTCAGCAGCATTAATTTGCCTTGAGTTCTGCTTACAAAGAACATGAAGCAGGCAGGCTCTCGGACCCATCTTCATTTGTCAACATTTGTCGTGATCATTCCTGGGCTGCTGGTGCCAGATTATTTCGTTTACTTAGTAACTGGCACTGTTGGTATGATCATTAAACTTCTTTAGTTTCACATGCCACATACTATTTCACATACCGTTTTGTAAAAACAGATGGCTTCTGTAGTTTGGTAGACTTTGTTCACTTTACAGGTGAGATCGTAAGGCATTGCCGCAATAGCAGCAATGACTGCAAAGAATCTCGCCTAATATAACATACAGGTGATACTTTTCTCACTGGCGAATGCTAGTCTTTGCTTACAGGTTACCTTTATGATGTAATGTACTCGGAACTTTACAAAAAATAAAGGATGAGCTACATTTTGAATGCCACACTGATGCATAGTGCATTAAGTGCCATGAAGCTGTAGGCCGTTACAATGAATAGGCTCAATAACATGGCAATTCAAAAGAACATTTGTTGCCTCGCAGCCTAAGCCACTCCCCCAATCTCGCTTCGACCACATGGAGGGTGCAAACAGAAATTTCAAGCATAATGGTTGAATTTTACTGAAAAAAATATTTGTGGGTTGATATTTTAATGAGCTAGCTACAGCACTTACTTGAATCCTTAGCATGCAACAAGAATGATCCACAATTAACAGTGATGCAAAAATGATTTATTATGAGCGCAGGGTCTTTCGTACATTCTTTGAAACATTTGGTCAGTTTCCACGCTACAGTCTTCGGGTCCACAATATGCATGCGGGTGTTATTTTTTTATCACACGTGAAACACTGTGGAGTATCTTTAAAGATACAATGCGAGAAGGTCCCGTAATGAGTACATTTTTTTCACAGGCGTCTTGAAGAGCACTGAGCCTGGTAAATGTGCATGCTATACAAGTGAGTTCACGTGCACTGTGCAAAGATCGGCACTGCACAACTGAAGACTAGCAGATTATTATTCTGACAAGAAAAAAAAAAATGCTTTCAAGAATGACACTGAGACGATTCAGAGAGAGTGCACTTTTTGTGTAGCTCTGGGTAGCACGTGGCTACCACTGATGTTGAAAAGGTAATAAGTAAGCTGCCTTGTGTGAGAATGCTTGCTAGCACTGAAGTGAATAATAGGAAATGCGCAAGAGAATGATGTACAGCCTATAACACCAACACACTACAAGGCATGTCCGCTATGTACAAGTGTCTTGTGCTGCACGTAACTTTGTGCAAGTAAAATAGTGCGAATAGCTGTGAGTGAACTTGAGACATAGCCTAAGCACTACGACCCTTCTCTGTGAAGGAAAAATAGAGCCAAGATTGATAACATGTAGCAGGGAAGTATGCTGATAACAGTAGACAATTATGTGCACTCTCTTAGTTGCACAGCCACTAAACCAACTCGTGTTCTAGTGCAACTTTAGCATGTTTGTCAGCCAAGGCACGTTTTGGGTAGTCTTATTCAAATACTCCTTATTGTTGCCTAGCCAAGTTACATAGGGTTGTGAAGACTTTCTTTCATTGCGTGCTTATGCTGAATCACAATTAGCATGGCCACAATGTCAGTGTAATGCAACTCCTCCCCCCCCTCCTTTTTTTCTCTCCTGATAAATGCAACACCACGTAAATTGTAACAAATTTTTCAGACAAATGCTTAAAGATGCTTGTACATTAAGCAGTGCACTACAAGAGTAAGCTGGTGCCTATAAATGACCGTTGTTTGAGAAAGGCACATGGATGCCTGCAGGTGGTTCTTTAGCATTTGTAATGGAGCAGCAGCACCACAAAATCTTCAGTGCTTTTTGCTACCACAGGTAACTTAAACAGCTTACACAGACAATTTCAGGTGCAACAAAAAAGATTTCTTCAGAACCATCCAAGTGAGCAATTTGCACCGAAGCAAGGAACTTTTGGGGATGTGCGTGAAAGTGGACACATAATCAAGTTGTGCAGTATCACATCTGGTGCTAGACCACCTCAAGCATCTACCTGCTCGATAGATGGGATGCCGTATATGTGTATCAAGTCTCTCATAGTCCTTGCTTTTTGAATATACCCATTCAAATGTGCCAAGTACTGTGCAAGATGAAGTCTATCTTAGTCCTGAACAAGTAGGCACACATCATAGTGAATGCAAGTGCTATTATTAAGCATGTTTTAAAATGGTGCCCACACAAAGATTAAGACTCTTAGAATGTTAGACACTGGCCCGTTAACTATGGTTTGAAGTCTCAATTGCCTGATAGTGCAAAAAATAGTCAATAACAGCATACCTTTATGCAATCAATTCTATGTGTACATGGCTACATCATTCTAAAAGTACATAAAGCAGCCTTCATTGTTGTGTCACATAAATACCCGGAGAAAGTGATTATATGGTATCGTAAACCATTAACGCATGGTTTAAGTTCAGAAGGCCCTGTGATTCAAGAGAAATGATAGCAGAGGAACAAGACTGTGTTATGTCAAATGCGGAGAAGTACGCAGTGAATAAAGAAAGAATGAGTGACACTGCCGTGCAAATATGTAATTTAGCAACATTGCCATTGTGCAGCTTGCAACTCCAGCACTGGTTTGTCCAATACATTTGGCACAGTGCGAATACCACATGATTGTTGCCTCAGATTTCTGTCAATAACAAGGAAGCCCACTAAAATGTCTAGGGCTTTGTTTCATTTTGTATTCATGTTAACCTTTGCATTAAAACATATCATCAATTGTCTATTGCTTGATGCCCCAAGTCATCATTACAGAGCTTACATCCTCCAAATACAGCAAGAGAAATAGACCCAGTTTTTGTTTTACTGCTTCCTTTAAGATTGTGAGTATGCTTAAGCATAACGGTCACCTTGATATACTCTTCACTCTGAAAAATTAGCCGCACTCTTTAAATGGGCGAAATTCAAGCAATAGACATAATACCATGTAAGAGACAATTTTGTACAAGGTATTTCAAACGTATTAGCAGATTAAATATTCATTGCCAACCGTGCATGAACCAATTCAATTGCAAGACAGATATGCTCATTTCATAGCGTTCTTGCAAATCTTGCTGCGACTTTTAATATGTTCTCGTAATGCAGTGTGCAGTACTGTGCCCCAGAAATTTCTACAGAACCAGATACATGTGCTGTATCTGTACCTGGCAGAGAAATTTAGGACAATGCTGGCCCATGAATGCATGAAGACTCCCAACTGGCACCTACTCTTCCTAAGTGTGCGCTCATCATTACTCATAGGTCGTGCATAAGCTCATTCATATTGCTGCATTAAGAGTGGATCTTCACTTGTCTATTCAATGAATTGCCCTATCCATTACCTCTATTAAAGTTGCACTACAGTGTATACTGCCATGTTGCTGAACTGCCTTAAGCTAGCCATTTTCAAGTAGTAATTTCAAGACTTATTTTCTGGCACCCAACTTTCATGCAGTTAGAATGTTGCATGTTTAAGCATGCTTATGCCAACAACTCACACAAAATAAATATAGCAGCGTCTCTGGAGCAATAAATTCATAACAGGTGATTGACTTGTGCCTGCACACAGAACAACAAGGGTGAATAAATATTGCTTTGAGTCTGTCAAGTGCATTAACAGGCAAGCATATATGAAGAGCCACGGGGTACTGATTGAAATAACCGACACTGTACCAGTAGCTGCAAAATTCTATTGTTACAATTCAGGAGCGAAAATTTGGCGGGACTATAGTGAACCCATAGGACGACACGCGCATAGCTCGACTAAGCGACACAGTTGGCACTGACAAGGAGCTAAAGTTTCTTCCGGGAAGTATGTGCCGTGTAATGTTTTGTAGGTTTTAATGTTTTTCATTCTTCTGAAAATGACTATGGCTATGGATTGAAGAAAGGATCAGGGCTGCTATGTTAAAATAGACTTGCGCTTACATGAACATTCTTTTTATCTGTTTAGCGCAGCAGAACTAATATACATGGGGTAGAAAAGAAAGAAAACAACAGCAATTATATGTCACGTTAAAAATCAATAGCCTTGGGCATTGTCTTTTTTGTACTTGGGTAAATTTATTCAAACTATGATAATGCTCAAGGTTTCTCAGTGGAAAGCTGCAATATTTTGCTCTGGCAAGTAAGATTATCAGAAAACGATTCTAGCTTAAAAATATGATATATAGCAGTCTTTCAAGTTGTCAAGCATAGCTTTTCTTCATTTCCCTTGCAATGCCTTTACATACAGCAAAAGAAAAAAAAATTAGGTGACTTGCTGTGAACTTATCACACTGAACTACAGTACAAGTGATGCCACAAAAAAAGTGGAATGGTATATTCATATCTGCACCCACCTACTAAAGTTCTCTGGTGATAAAGCTAAAATTCAGTGACCCAAGAGTGCAGTCTACCATTTTTGAGGAAGGCACCATGTAGGTTGTGTGTGGCAAGCAGTTTCTGCTTAGTGCTTAGAAAAGAAAGATTTTTTTTTTATTTTTGGTAACCATTTCTTTATTTGTAGACTGCATTTTGAATTGCAGTGCGAGAAATGGATGTGACATACGTAGCCATCACACATCTTTTAGAACATTCTTTGTTTGTGTGCAGGTGTTTCATTGATCTTACAGCTTTACCGTTCAAAATACACTTCAGCCAACTACCCCAAGTCTTTGTTCTATCACAGCTTTGCACCCAAGTTAGCAAGGTCAGCCCGTAACCTTAATCAGAAAATGAATGGAACATGTTTGAGGAAAGGTGTATGGAAGCAATGCTGAGAACACTTGGCTGCAGGACTATAATGAAGCTTGTGCTGTAAACAGTTGCCCATTCTGCCTGCGAATGTACAGCGTCAATTATTATGAAGGGAACACGCTAGCGCCTGGCTTGCGTGCTCTAGCAGCTGCTTACAGTGTGTTCAAGAGGTAGCGAGAGCTTCCACAGCCTCTTTTTGCGTCGTCAGTGGCTAGCAAAACAACTAGTCATTGTTAATATGGAACCGGCGGCCGGCCCAGCCTCCTACATAATCGCCTTAAAGGGACACTAAAGTCAAATAACAATTTATGTCAGAGTGAAAGCTCAATGTATGACAGCATCTAAAACAACAACATTATCAACAGCAGTAACCTTCTTACCGAGAAATTAAGGCAAATGCATGAGAACACACATGCTACGATAGGACTTTCGCAAAGTGACCCTGATTACATCAGAGGTACTGCCTACAATTAATTAATCACTAGTAATCGAACTAGCTGCACTAAATAAATAACCTTCCATGCATCAAGAGACGTACTAAATGCTGCTTGTTCGTTTCTGTTTGATTTATGGAAAAAAAGAACCGTTTTACGTTACTGTGGGGAATGGAACGAGTGGTTAGAAAGTTCAATTTTCGCCTGGTTAAACTGGACAGGTCGGGCTGAAAAAAGAACTGTTTTACGTTACTGTGGGGAATGGAATGAGTGGTCTGAAAGTTCAATTTTCGTCTGGTTAAACTGGACAGGTCGCGCTGTCTAGCGGGCCCAGTTGAACCAAGCATGCCTGCCATCTCTGAGGTCATGGTAAAGAATTGTTCAGTGGCTGTTGTTGTTGCTGTGGCTCCCGCTACTTTTGTTCTTCTGCTACTAGTGTCGGCGGCCGCTCAGTAAAGCCGAGCAATGTTGATCATGATAACAGTGACATGGCACATTCCTCTTGAGGCGTTTAATTTGAAGTGCGCTAACCCCATGCAAACCACTAAAGTGTGATTTTATTTCAAAATTAGCACTTCCTTGGCACAAAAGTAACATTATGAGGTTTCTGGACCGCTATTTCAACAATCAAAGTTGACTCAATAATTGCCTTTAGTGTCCTTTTAAATGGGCAAGTGGTTGCAGTTTTGCCACTGGGTTCATATTATTAATTACTCACCACTATGTCATGCGATAAGAGGCATTGGTTGCTCTAGCTCCCACTTGAACGTGCTGTAAGCAACCGCTGGAGCGTACAGGCCAGATGCTCGCATGTTTTCTTTCATAATAATTGACACTGTACGCATGAGCGTTACACAAAGAGAAAACATTTGTGTGTAGGCTGTCAAAAGTTGGTACATTATACTGTGACGCGTATATGTCTTGGTATCTCAACAGTGGTGACAAATGTTTGTTGGCATTCGTTCAGGCTTCCACCAAAACAGAATATGATTATTTATATGGTTTTTAGGCTACTACTTGTTTCCTCAGCCATAGTGTTGTGGCGTCCATGTCTGTGTGCCAATGCTCAGCATGATGTACATGCAGATTAACACAGGTTTACAAGGTTTGTTTGCACCGTGGTTATATAAATTCAAAAGTTTTGTCATGGGTGTATGGTGAATCACTGCCAATGTGCTATGTGAGCGACACCAAACTGGAATGACACTGTTGGTGCTAAATAAAAACCAAAACATTATTTCAGGGGAAGATGAAAGTTTGAAGAGAAGAAAAATTTGTGAACATGGGGGGGGGGGGGGGGTTTGCTCTGGCTACACCCTGTGTTCATGAACTTTTTAAGCTAGCCTAGAAAGCTAGGTGCTTGAAATTTAGTTCAGGGTGTATTAAAGTTGTATGTGCACAAGTGCAGGTGTGAGCACTAGAGAGAAAGATAGTGTGCATAGAGATGTGGGGTCGTAGGAAATTATAAGCAAATGTGACCATCAGAACATCGTACCTACATTTTCTTCCCATGCAAAGCAGCTTCACAAAATATATCAATTGATAACTGTAGCTCTGGCTGATTGCAACTACTGCTGGCTATTAGGTTGCTTCCTATTCTTCTGTAAACGTGTACCAGTGACATTTCAGAAGTTTGACATACCACACTCAACTGGTAACCGTTGATCTGCCATTCACATTGTCACCCTGCAGTAAAATCATTTGCAGATTAGCAGCATTCAAGCATGAAAGTTTCCGAAGGCACATCTGCACTGCAACACAGCTAGGCCACACTTTCGTAGAGATTCCTTTCGCTACAGTATCATCTCTTTGTTATCCACTGTTCATACCTGGCTTGCTTCGTTAATTACACGAGCAAAGCATTACTTCAAGCACTGATAGAGCAGAAAAAGGAATCTCATTAAAGGATGCATTGCTACGAATTCAGGCCCAGCTCACCAGCAGCTGTCTTGACACGATCACTTATTGAACAGAGAAAACGCTTCTAAATGTGAAATATATAAAACTAATTGAATAAACGACATGTGCCACACATCGTTTGCATCAACATTGCTGTTCACACCTACGACCACGGTGAACCTTTGAAGAAACACTGTTCTGGGTGATGCGTGACTACAATACATGCTAAGGGGTAATTTTTTAACAAGCTGAATAATTTCAAGTATTCATGAATCGCCTTCATTGTTTATGGTAGTTTTGCTCACACAACACCCCTTCATTCTCTTTCCCTTAAACTAAACATTGCACTGCTGCACAATCACACAGCACTGTTTCATACTTCTGCAAGGGCTCTAGAGCTGTAGCTTGTATTTGTTACTTGTAATACATCAGCGTGAGATGTTTGAAGCACCAGTGCAAACAAAGGCAGTGATTGCTCTCTGAAACTAAGTTTGTGGAAAGTAGGTTGTGTGCACGTGTGTATTTACTTGTGCAAGGTCTGCATTTCCTACTCCTGAGATTATAGATTTAAGAAAAGGTTCAGCTGAATTTCACTTTGTTTAATGTGGATGGCAATCTATTTTTAGGAATCAGATTATTGAGGAAACTAATGAAGTGTAACAGGAGTCAAGGTACTGCACTTATTTTGTGAAAGTGGCCACAGTTGGGGCTTGTACAAGATTTGAACCCTGTCAAAGTAAAAAATGAGAGTGAAGGTCTTGCACGAGCAAATATGGGCTATGCTTGCCAACGCACGATGGTGGTATACAACCGCACCTATGACATTATCAGCCATGCATTTGTGGTCCCCTTTACTGTTAACCCTGATGCTTGAATCATGGAAAGGAGTACACAATGTCCTTAAAGAAAAGCTCAACAGTTTTTCTGGGGGCATACAAGCACTATTACAACGCTTAGACATAGCAGGCTATTGTGTTGCAATGAACAACACTGCAGTGATTGTAACACACCATAGCCGGCATTGCATGCAACCATCAGTAGAGATTCCAGGAGCAAAATGGAAGATGCTGCTGGTTGAGTACTGTGCATAATTTGGTTACAGTAAATCTGTACTATCAGGGGCAAAAGCCCTTTTCTCTCAAAATCAAATCAAATATTTTTGAATGTGCTTAAATTTCATTTTCCTATGGTTTCCATGGAACTAAGACTTTTTTGTGTAACTGCAATGAGCATTTGCTACAAGACATGATATCCTATGGACAAACTCTGTTAAGCCAGATTCCTTGATAAAAAATTTAAAGACATCATAACAAATTTCCAAGGCATTCACACATTAACTTCATAATGAGTCCTCGTGTATAGACAAGAAGCAGTAGTGTTAACATACACACATGCCTTAAAGAGATCCTGCAACACTTTTTTCAGCATGGTCAGAAAATGCTGCCTATCAGTACTTGAGGCTCCTGAGAACACACAAGTCAAACATTAAAAGGCAGCCTGTACTTTACAATAAATTCTCAAAGCAAGCTAGAAATTATTCCCTCTACTCTCAACTTGTGATACCATCAACCCAAACTATGAACTACAAATGCGAAGTCCCTGGTCATTGGTTGATATGAGCATCTTAAGCCGCTTAGTTACCACTGCGCCGCAGGGCGCTGCCATGCGTCCGTGCGTGCTTTCTTGATCACATTGAAATTAAGTGCAGTGCTCAAAGAAAAAAAGCAAAGAGTGCATTCAAGGTCATGATTTGCGCTAATGAATGTTCTTGCTCCCTTGTCATCCCACGCTGTGTAGCTTTCAGCATGGTCGCTGGTACAAAAGGAGAAAAAAAAAAACACGCTTGACGCATGCGACAAATTTCTGAAAGCCCGCTCGTACTCGACGGATTCTAAAATTTTTTATGGCGCTCGATTCACGAGACAATGACCGCTTTTAATGAAGTCATTCGATGATTACTTAGAAAAGTGTTGCAGGGCTCCTTAAGAAATCACATGAGTGCAAAGTCTCTAGACACATACCGAGTAAGCTAAAGTTGGTTATATTAGTGTTTCTGTCCACAGAAAAAAATAGTCACTAAGACAAAATAAGTCTCTTGAAGCAGGCTTTTGTGTAGATTTTGCTAGGTTTTTGCTTATTGCTTGCTACATGCATAATGAAACTTAGACCCATTGAATATTGCTTTTAAAAATAGATGCAACAATTTTATTAACCCTGTTGCCTGGCCAACTGTGTGTTGCAACCATTTCTACTCTAGGATAACAGGAAATCGTTCAAGCAATACCTCAAGTTAAGTTTGGCGCTACGATAAAGACGTACACCAACACTGGTGTGCGTGCCATTGCAGGTGTATTTCTTAATCTAGGGAAGTGTTGTTCTGAGATACAGAACATGCGCTAGTACATTTTTGTCTGTCCCTTCTCGAACACTTTACAATGAACTGCAACCAGTGTTCATGTGTGTGAAAAAAAGATAAGCTTGCTATTTCTTTGAATCTATTCAAGTAACAGACCTAGTGTCCCTTTCGCAAAAGTTCACATCCCGAATTCTACAGCTGTGTTTTCTGTGCCTTCTGTCAAGCTGCGTTCCTTCATCTTTTTGTGTGTGTGTGTGTGTGTGTGTGTGTGTGTGTGTGTGTGTGTGTGTGTGTGTGTGTGTGTGTGTGTGTGTGTGTGTGTGTGTGTGTGTGTGTGTGTGTGTGTGTGTGTGTGTGTGTGTGTGTGTGTGTGTGTGTGAAGAGGTAAATATGAGTGGAGAGGCAAATTGAAGGTGCTATAATGATGAGCTTAAAGGTGGATGGTGCTACAAAAACACCATTATGTCAACACCCAGACAAAAGCACTGCTGTCACGGCATACCTAATTTGGAAACTAGAAAACTCATCCTATGAAAAGCCACACGATCAAGACAGTTTTATGAAAGATAGATATTCCTTCTTTGTAGCACACTAAAGAATATGGGCTCTGGAGAAAAACGGAAAACAGTGATATCCTCATCCCTCATCTTTTGTGCCTTTTTTGAGCACATTCCCCATATGAAACAATACGACTTATGCTACTTCTGAAATGGCCATTGGTGGCCTTTGCCTGACATTTCTAGTGGGCAGTTCACATTTGTCCACTCAGTGGTGATATCGTCACGGTTCCAATAATGACTGAGTATTAGCTGTTCACGGTGGCTGTTCTCATGCACAGTTTTACCGCAAGAGCTACATCAAAATTTTTCAGGATGCTCTAATTTTGCTCGTATGTGCTGAATGTGTGTGTAAATTATGTGCCATAATTACAGCACATCAATTTGGCTAGTAGGAAAGCCAGCTATGCAGGTACAACAAAAAGGGTTCATAAAGTTTCGACAACCCTGTCAATGTCTCCTGCATCAAACTTCTAATTTCTGTACCTCTAGTTATGTTGCAATCACTTTACTACATATTAACCTATCATTAAACTTGGTCGTTACAATGAGCTGGCCACGAAAGATGGGTGGTGTTGGCTTTAATCCTCTATATTGCATCTGCTGTAAAAGTTATTTTTCATGGAAACTGCATAGGTTCTTGCAACATAATACTAAATTCATATAGATGTCTATTTTCTAATTTATAATAGTCCTTGCCCAGACGTACCCTGGAGTTCCCTGCGAGTAAGATACAGCACAGCATGAGGGCTTATCAATGGGAGAGGTTTTGGCCATGGTGAAATGCTTCCAGCATGACCGCGGCTTTTTGTGAACAAATTATACAAGGTTATAGGTAAGAAACATCAAGTGCATGCTAATGAAAAATGACAAATATTAGGGAATAGGCTAGTTTGCATTCCACTACTTGTGGGATGGCGTAACTTGGCGACTTGCATCATGTTGTACTACGAGCAATGGAAAGGAAAATAGCTAGTGCTTGAGAAGAGCCACAGTGTTGCTGGGATTTGCCATTCAGCGAAGCTGTACGTGCTCAGATTTGAAAGCATATGAATACATAGGAGACACCAAAGGCCTACACATTTGAACCATTGCGCTGTAAATGACATCATCGACTTATAGTGCTAGGTGAATTCTCATCTATGCTCTAAAGTGCAAACTTAAATGACGTACCCTTTAGCTTGAGTGATGGAAAGAGAATTAGCACTGTGTAACACGCAATGAATTTTCACAGGATGCTGCTTTGACCTATCAAACAAGTCTCGTGCAATGTTGATGATAACCTCTGGAAACAAACAACAAAAAAAAACTGCTAAACAAAATGTTCAGGTGTGAATGCTTTTAGAAGACAGGTGAGTGAAGTGCATATCGTGAGAGTATATATACGCTAGCCCACGGCCACACTGTTTCATGCTAAATGTGTATCCTCGTTTTCTTGCATTTATCATTGTGAATTTCCACAAGAAATTCCACGTAACTCAAGCTTACTACCACTCAGTAATAAAAAAACTGTGATTTAACAACTGTATCTATTGTTATACCCTAATGCTAATTATTCTGCATACAAAGTTGGCATTAATGTTTGAAGTATGGCAGCTAATTAGGCAGTTTGGTACATGGATCTTGACACACAAGTGTCAGCGCTCATGTCACGTTGTTTCTGTTATGTCCTTGTTTTGTTTGTGCTGTCTGTAAAGATTAAGGTTTGAGCTGTGCTTCGACTACACTTACCGCGCAAGCTAGTAATTTGTAACTGCTATTTAAAGTCCTCACGATGACTAGTTGAACAGCAAGCCCGTGTATACTTCTGAACATACATGGCAGAAAAGTGGTATTGTAATTGTCCGTACACGTGTAAGTGTAGGCTACACTTTGTGATCGTGCGATGCCAAAAGAGGATGGTTATGCCCACTGAAACCTAAATAACTAATGTGTTTGGTGCAACACCTTAAACAACCTGAACGATCGTGTAATGTGTTCAGTGTAGCATATAGGAAATTACACATGCATCGCTATCATTAAGAGTCGACAGTTGAGCTCCGTTTCAAGATAGTAGGTCGTCTACACAATGAACACAATAAAATGCAGCGATAAGCTCTTACTGTAATGCCAAGGGAGTTCCTCATGACGTCTTTTATGCACCACGTTGTGGTGAAATTGAAATACACCACAGTATTTCATCAAGGAGATCAGGATGAAACAAACAGGTAACCCTCACTTGTTCTTTGCTGTATATGACAACTGCAGCATTGTAAGTTGTTAGTTACAACCACATATGCTGTGAAGCGAAAAACACTGCAGCCCTCAGTATCTGTAATATATATGCACGAGTGTACACCTGAGAGTACTTCCACACTTTCAGCTGATACCCAGTGGCTTAATCAGTGAGGAGAGGTGAAAGGGACACGGAGACTCAAGATACACTCTAAGATCTGAACTTAAAAAGAAATGCATCCTATCACTGGTGTCACACAGGGGCACTAATCACAACATCTATATGCTCGAATGTCCTCTGAATCGGACATGTAATGGGTCAAGTTACATTGTTGGTCCTGTAGTGGCACACTTCTTCTACGTGTACATGAAACACGACCCAAGGTACGGTGCCCTCTCGACCTACTGTTGCTGATACATACCAGCAACTCTTAGCACAAGGAGCTGTAAGGCACTTCTGCACATTGCCGTTAAAAGATACAAGCTGCACATGCAAGTTTGTTCGGACATCGAGTGGACATCTCTATTTCGTTTCCTGTCTGATGGTGCACTTGTATTCCTGCTGCAATCAGTCATTGTGAGCAAACGTTGAAGTGCATCATGAGAGCACTGTGAGAGAGAAGAGCTGAACTTTCATTTTGCTAACCGGCAATGTCATCAGTTCACACGTGCATCCTTTCAACACTTGCTGGGCGATTCCTACCGCAGTTATGAAACCTGTTTACATCAACAATAAAGCAGCAGCTGTCACATGGCAATTGGCCCATATCATGACTGTTATTATCAGTGGGTGTACGCACAAACACCTGCTTCAATAATCATTTTACAATAAAAAAATAACTACACCCACTCCTCACAAAAGCATCCACACCCACTTTCATCAAAAATAAATCGTGTTTCTAGAGTGTGCCACGAAGTAAACAGGAGCCCAGTTACAGCCACAGCTTGGTTATCCAAAAGAATCGGCTTCTTAGAAAAGCCGACTGGGCAGCAGATTAGCCAACAAACTGCGCTGAATGTCAAACATTTTTAACTGTGCCCTAGTAGACGTATACATGTTGAATTCCATAATAAAGAAGTTCTAGTTGGGTTCACAGCTTATAGTATAGAAATTACTATGCAGCTTTATAGATAAAAGGCAGAAACTTGGAGCTAAAACTGAGTGCCATCCTTATTTCACACCATTTTCTATACTACCATGCAAGTCTTGCCCATCTTACAGATTATAATGAAATGACTGCTATGCAAAAAATTTCACCAGAGCTTACACTGTTAAATTTTCACTAATCTACATTTCGGAGAAACTCCTGAATTCATAACAATGCTGATGAAAAATAATAAAGTAACAGTACATAATGATGCTTCTACACATACCCCTGTCTTACATAATCTAGCCGGCCTTGGTTGTCCGTGTTTCGCAAACTCATCATTGTGAATTATGTCTACACAGTAATAAAAATTTCGAGGCTCTACCTCTTATTCACTCTATCGTGCATCCATGGTGATAAGTCTGTCTTCCAGACAATTGAATGTATCATGAGAAGTGAACATTATGTAAGGTCATAGCTAAGATAAACACGAGACTACTAGCACGAGCTGTGGCAAAATTAAACAAATGAAGATGTGCGTTTACACTGAATGTATCTAGATTCAAGTCTCATTTTTTAAAAGAGCCAGAAAGACAATGCAGTTTCATCAATTAAACGTGCGAAGCAGGGCTGGAAAAAATATAGTATTAGGCAAGCACGTCACTGTCTTCATTGTCACTCACGCAATGGCCGAAATTGCGAGCTATACAGTCGGTGAGCGACCTCAGGTCCTCTGTGCGGCCCATGGCACCATTGAAACCAACTCCATAGTTGTCGTACTCCGAGTCATAAGTAACACTGAGTGAGTCAATGCTGAGCAAGCGGCTGCTGGCTCGTGAGGAGATGCTCGTGTCATCCCCTTCGTGGCCTGCATCATTGAGAAGCGAGTTGAGGTCACTGAGGGCCCCTTCCGCGTCTGTTAGTCCTTGGTCGTTGGCGAGCGACGCGTCATCTGTCGTGTAGCCACCACCATGATTGTCCATCAGCAAAGCTCCTTCCTCGTCTGCCTCACTTGAACCATCATTGCTCCAGCTGCTTCGCGAGTCGAGGTGCAACAGTGGTCCGCCGAGAGGGTGGCCTGCTTCGGCCAGTCGAAGCGCAATGCCTGTGGAGTCCTCACCAAGCCTCATGAGAATGCGCTGGGAGTTTCCATTGAGAATGTCGCTCATAGCGTATCTTGGCTGGGCTGCCACACCGCAGTTCCCATTCTCCTGATAGTCTTCAATGTCCAACTCGTCAGTGTCCTGACGTACGGTCAGTAGTGGAGGCCTGACTTTGCCATGCTCCCATACAAGTCTCTGTGATGCTGGACTCGAGTTGCAGAGCTGCTTACGAGGTACCTGCTCTGGAGATTCAACCGGAGGCATAGTGACAGCACTGCTAACTGTCTCTTCATGAGTTCGTTTACGTGACCCTGAAGAGTTTGCGAAGTACACTGCAGGCTCAGGATCGTGTCTAGTGTTTGGAGCTGCTGCTTCAGGCATAGTGTCACTGTGAATAAATTTGCCGTCGTATTGCTGTCTGACATTGTGGCTAGGAGAGTGACCAACTTGTGGGAGACCTGGGCCAATGATACTGGGACTTGACTCATAGTCGCCCATAGACTGAGAGTATGGGTACATGCAGTTTGCTTGGGGACAGCTAGAATTTTTCAGCAATAGCAAGGGAAATCCAGGACCCGACAAGCTTCCACGTGGCGATGACGGATGGTCATTTAAACAGTGACTCTCCTCAATAAGGCTATCGCTGCTAGAATGCCCGTCATCAAGGTGGCTGCTCGCACTTTCTGACCGAGGATCGAGACTACAGTCGTCAGTCAGCACAGCCTCACTTTGGTCCCCAGGTAGTGAGGGAGGAGGCACTCTTATTTGTTTCAAGCTCTCCCAGGGGTCACCACGTGTGAGGGACTCTGGTTTGGAAGACACTCCGGTTTTCACTCGCGATCTAGACCCATGCGGAGGCGTGTTTGACACAATGATGGGCTTGGGCTGGGTGTATGGTAAAACGTCGTCATGAGCTGCCAGCGGTGCATGCCTTTTGGTGCTGCCCTGCCCAGCTATTAGAAGTGGAACCACTTTCTCTTCTCAGCTGGAGCGAGTTTGAGCTCAAATGCGGAGGCAGACTTCCAGAGAGGCTATTCTCCTCCGGCTGAGGCACTGAGCTCGACTGACCACCAGAGGCACCGCCCTCCCTTGAACTGGGTGCCGAGCAGCGAGTTTTCCGGTCAATGAGAAAGTACGTTGTCATTTCTCCCTTGCCCTTCACCTTGACTTTACCACGGACACTGGAACACGTAGGGCCCGTCTCGTAGCAACTGGTAGACTTCCTCGGTCACCTGAAGCAACAAATTTGATGCTAGATTAAAATACAAGATGTGCTGTGAACAGCATGGCTACAAGCACAAGCACAGTACTATATTATACAAAAGTTATTGTGCCACGATTGAAGAGGCACTGTAATATGCAACCCGTGAATGACACACTAAAGCATGCAACACAAGAGGTGTGATGAACAAAAAGCTGTTCACAGTAAGAATACTAAAATTCAAATCACTTCCATCACAGACACATGGGAAGTCATTTGCCATGAACAATGAACAATATCACATTAACTAAAATTATACTGCCAGGTATCACATCAGAAATAATGTAAATAGAATGTTAGATAAATGACAGAACACTACACTGTGATGTCTGACTAGCCCTATTCACTTCATCAAAAGGCCATGTTGCTTGTTCAGTGTTTACCTACTCACCTGTTTGTCTGCATTATTACTTCAAAGTGAGTAAATCTGCCAGGAGAAAAATCTTGAGAATACAGGAGGTATGTTCAGAGTCTCTGGGACACTTTTAATGCTGCACAGTACTCCTGTGCTATAACACAATGTTCTGTGACATCAAAATTCACCTGAGTGTGGTTGGGCAGGCCTGTAGAGTCCATGCGACTAGCCACGTTGACTGTGTTGCCCCAGATGTCGTACTGTGGCTTCCGGGCTCCAATCACTCCTGCTACTACAGGACCAATATTGAGCCCTACAAAATAAATATGCATATGACTAGGATACCAAAATAGAACTCTTTCGAACTACTCTTTCAAAACAAGTGTGAGGTAACTTAATTTAAAACCGAGACTGAGGGCAAGTGAATGAACAGCAACTGTAGATATATTGATGAGCAGCAATTTTTAATGGTATCCCTAAAGATTTCAGCCTGGCTCATCCCCTGGCTTGCTACTCTAGGTGTCGGGTAATGACTCTAATACTACAATGACCACATATAGAACACACATATACAGTTGACAACCAATAAATCGGATTGCACGGGGAACGTACCTAAGTCCGAATTGCACCACAAAAAAAAACTTTTTATTGAAACTTCAGTGACCTGGCAGTTGGAAAAAGCTGTCACTGCGTCGCTGCACACACCTCCGCTTATGTGCAACCAAGTCTGTCTGCATTTCTGCCAGTGTGGTATGCTCGCTGTAGGACCACAAGTAGGACGACAAAAAATTCTGAGGACTTGAGACAGGTCGGCATGCAACGAATCTGGAGCACACGGTGTGTCATCATAGTCAGAATCACTGTTTGGCATGTGCAGAACCTGCTCAATTATGTCGTCGTCATTCAATTCGGCACATGACAACAGAGCACTGTCGACATTTGGGAAGTCTTCAAACGTAACTGTGTGAGGAATTGGCACACCACAGCCTCACATGTCGTCATTAACGTCCGCACTGGAGCTCATTGGGCTGGGCAGAAGGTCCCGCCCTTCACTTACAGTGTCCCGTTGTTGAACTCTCGAAACTTTCAACTCATGGGCAACTTCCACTTGAGGGTGACCACTGAGCACTTCCAGAATAATGGCAGCTTTCCTTGCCGTGGTTAGCGTGGTGCATGTCTGCCACGTTTCATCATCGTTGGTGCGGCCATAAACACTGGCTGTGAGGGCATTATTGGTGCCATGAGAGCACAGGTTGTGCAAGAGGTGCTACAAACAGCTTGGACAAGCTGCCCCACATGAAGCTGGTGAACAAGAGACGTGCTGACCATTATCGAGTCATAGTAGCACTGACTAGGTAAGCCAGTGCCAACATCAAGTTGAGCATTAAAATGAGGAAACAAAATAGTGAGCACCCATATTTTTCTGTCATAACAAACATAAACGTGAGGCTAGTCATGCCATGTCCGAAAGCAGTCTGCTTTATTTCGACCCACCTAGTGCTCAAAGGCACTTTGTCTGTTATGCCAACTCGGCAATCGAGCCATTGTTACTAAAAAAAGTTACATTGAATTACAGTGCGTACTACCAAGTACCATAAGAAATACATGTAAAGTACAAGACTTCCAAAAGATGTACACAATTATAATTAATGACAAGTACTTCATTATATACAAGCCTGTCTAAATGTCTGGTTTCATCTGTAACGGGTGAAACAATTGCAGCCGTGTTAAACATTGCTACTGCTTCGTATCATCATCATCAATATGAGCTACTGTTTCATATGGCAGTTTTGACTGTTAAAATAACAAGCAAAGTTGGAAAACAAATGTGAATGTGCATTTAAAAGGGGATTAAGTCAGGTTGACAAATTTCACATCAAGTAGATGAGCTTACAAAAAATCGCCAAGCCTGCAGAACACGCAGCACAGTCACAGCAAAAGCTGGTAGGATGGCCTTTTTAGAGCTTGTAGATGTTTGGGCTACTAATGCAAATACACATGCAAAGTATCCACTATGCCATGAATAACCGTAACTTTCATGAAGTAGGGAAGCACCCACTATGCCATTATTCGTCATTCTGCGCATAATTGAGGTACCTGCTGCACACCTGCAAGGCATTATGTACACTTTGTGCTAAGGCTAATGACAAATTATGGCTGAGCATTTTGTAATGGGCTGAGTGCGTTCAATGACGCACTCAATGTGCAATTTACAATGTGTGATGCCTGGTGGTTCTTTCAATCTTCTACAATGCTATATTAGTTGCATATGTTGACACGATTTGTTTCCCAACATGACACTTCTATTGGGTGTTTTTGCCAAGGAGTTTCAATTAATAGTGCGGCTCTGTGGTAGAAGAATACAGTTACATCTGCTTATAATGAGCCTTCATATAAGGAACTCCTCGATATAACAAAATTTTTCTATTTCTACCGTTTCTCCATGAAAGCACATGTATTTACGACCTCTATGAAACAAAGTAACAGCGGGGGACAACCTTGATATAACCAATTTTCCCCACAGACAATCTAGCAATTTCGCCACAGATTTTGTCATTTTGGTATGAGCATGCATCTTCCGTGAGCACTCTGCCGCGGGGCCATCCATGTTGATTTGAACTTGTTACGGAACATGGCGGTTAAGGCAAAAACTCGCTGAGAGTGCCCATATAATTGCTATCACAATACCATATTTACGCACATAACTTGTGCCCTCGCATAATTTGTGCACCCTTAATATTTTGCCAGCTTTTTGGAAAAAAAGTATTTACTCGAATATTCCGCGCTCCCCGACCTGCCCGGGCCACCTCAATGGCGCACGCATCTTTGGACATTTTGATGCTTCGCCCGGGTAGCGTGTTTCCATAACACGCGGCCGGGTGCAACCGTATGTTACGGGAATCATCGTCGCAGCAGCGACGATGATTCTCGATCGGACTACTCGATCAGTGACTCCCGCTAGACTGCGTGTGACAGGATCTGACTGGTTAAAGTACATGCTAATTATTTAAAAATTAATGTACACTTCGTTTGTGCTCCAATTTCTTTCTCTTTTTTTAAAATATATATACTGCACACATAAGGACTGTGACACAATATTTTGTATGCACTCTCGAAATCCCCGCATAACTTGCACACCCCTTTCTAGGGCCTTAGAATCGCAATAAAAGTGTGCAAATATGCGAGTAAATATTATAATAATGCAGTTTTAACCACTAAATAAGTGTTTTGGGTTAGCTCTGCCTTCAGTCCTCTTTTTGTATAATTTGCATGTTTAGTTTTCAAATTTTGTACTGAACTTGCATATAACAAAATCCTCTTTAGAACGAATTTTTCCGTGAATTCATCAATTTTGTTACATACAGGTTTAACTGTATTTGACTGCCATGCAAAAAGCCTTTGGCTCAAAGCTCATCCGTTCCTAGATGGGATATCACCATAATATATAAGGGCCTCAAACACCATCACTGTCACTACAACCATGGCCGAGAGCACAGAGGGAGTGCTTACCAATGGCTAGTTAGGTGGTAGGTAGAAGCGAAGAATAACACTACCGGTGGCATTTTTTGTCAACCTGGAAACCACTGGTGCCCAGGTTGACAGGTTGACACCATCGCTCCATTTTGAAAAGCGTGGTTCAGGGCACAGAACATTGCCCATTTTTACAGGTGCTAATATTTGGTTGATGATGACAGTCACTAAGGGTGGCCAACATTGATAATTTTTTTTCTCATCCTTCATTTTTTTTTTACTTTGGGAGATAGTGGTTATTAGGCAGCAGTGGACAACTACTTTATTGCCGTTGTAATATGATAACAGCTTTCGCTGTAAAAGTAGACCTCAATATGTGATAATGGAAAGGACAGAGAAGTCAACCCATCATTTGGTGCCTTGCAGATTTCTGGTATTTCCATCTTATTTCATGCTGGATACGTACAATACTGCTTTCTAGCCATGGTCTGATACCTGTTTCAGTAATCCAAAAGATAATTAAACCCCAGTGTAGCATTTACCATTCCAGAGCCAAGAAATAATTTACGCTTTCGAATTGGTTGATCAACAGAGATGATGTTGCTGTATGTGGCTTTTTAATGTCTGCCTTGCACTGGCTTAGGTTATAACAGAGAGAAACCACTGAGACAAAAAAAGGAAGATTAGACTAACCAACACGAAGCATGAAATTGTTGTAAGAATTTTCATTGATGTCGGCAAGGCAGTCCTTCATGGTGAAGACAAGCTCTGCCATGGTACTCATGTAGCTGGCACCAGATTCATGGTCATCCTGCAAAAAAGTATAAGAAGTACAGAAAAATGAATACCATTTATGATGAAACTATTAGCACCACCGCAGCTTCGCAAATACAGCTTTTGCCGAGGACACTCAATTGCGGTGCCGATAAATGTGGACCAACATATGAAATAATGATTGCATACTTTTTTAACACTCATAAGCATGATCTTGTATGGAATTTTAATGATATGCATTGTTTCAAATGTGCTATAAGCTACTGCTTGTTTCTGAACATAGCTATGATGTGCACTCTGTTTACGGTGCAGTCAAACTGGATAGAAAACAACATAAAATGGACATTGCATCTTCGTTGAACAAAATAGTGCTGGACATATATAAAAGACTTTCTTGCGATTGACTGATGCATTAACTGACATGATAGAATGTAACACTGGGAGGGTTGGTGAGACACTTTTGTCTGACCCCATCAAAATATTGTCGCTGCACCCAAGTACATATGAATCTCTTAATCTGTCACAGTACCTAGGGACTGGATTTCTAGTTAACGATGGCTCCACATCCTGGTAAGAGGTCTGAAAACCTGAAACCATTTTCTCGCGAAAACAAAGCGGGAGTTGTCCAGCATAAGTCGCACAAGCATGCGACCGTTTTACATGGAAATATATAATGGCAGTATTTATCCTGCATGCACAGGCATGCTATGTGCTTACAGAATGGCAGAGAGTGAAACAGTAAGCAGGCAGAAAATGGTAGGAACAGCAGATATGTGCAGTATCGTAGGACAAACTTCCTCGCCAAGCCACTATGAACGTCACATAATTGCTCTGGTATGTCAGCTAAATTATGATATGTTCCCTCAACACACTTCATTAACTCTCATGAGTAACTTTGACATGTGGGAGTGACATTGCCCTAATTGACTTGTTTATTTGTGTGGTCGATATGACAAGTTGGCAAATGGTGAAGAAAGCATTCTCACCCCAATCCGTGCATCAGGCATTAGACCAATGGCAGCCATATATGTGCTCCCAGTTGTCTTGATCTTGTCTATAGCTTTGAACTGGTCACCATCCAGAAGCTAGGACAAAGCATGGGCAATGTCACAAGTGTCATAGCAAAGACACAACGAAGCCTTCCCAACACTCGAGTCACATTAAGATTTTTTGGTTACGATCATGCTCATTTGCGATTAATGTTTGCAACCGTATTTGGCTTATTTGCACTGGTTCAGGGTAAGAAATAGCGAGTTACAGTGTCCAGGTGTGACTGAGTTACATTATTGTAACACTAGACAAGCTGAGGTACTGCAGCACAGCAAAATGACGTAGAGGGAAAATCCTGTTGAAACTACATTCACACCATCTTAATATGATTTCTGATCACAAAAACGTTTAAAAAACATAAGCAGTGCACATCTAAAAACACACAAGCTCGTTTGCAAAGTGTCCTGGTCTCGAATATACTGGTTTTGCTGATTCCAAGACTGTCTGTCAATCTCTTTATTGAAAAAAGGGTGTTCATGTAGAAATGAAACTAAAGACCAAATTTTCCCCCAAGATTTCATTTTTGCGTCCGGTCTGTGGTGCTGATGTTGCTGTGGATGTCATCGTATCCTTGATCAGTCAAACTCACTTGAGAAAGAACAAAATTGAGTGGAATATTCACTACAAATCAGAATATGTGGTTTCTTGCAGCAAAGCCACAGTACTACTCTCCTTCATTTTGCTGCAGATCTCAGACCAGAAGATGCAAAGCAAAGTCTGCTCATACTGGATATTTTCAATCTTTCTGCTAAAATTTGAACTTTTATCTGTCAATACTTTTAGCAGTTAGTGCTTGCAAAAGTACTGCTCCTGGCAGCATCAGCCATTCTGCTGATTGGGATGTTCAACTTTATGAACCGGAAACATATGGACAAAAACATGTTTTGCACACAATTATCTTGGAATGTAAAGTAGCAAAGCTTCACAAATATATGGGCAGCCTGAAACTCAAAGCTTCATTGTCCAAGACTCTCAAACACATGCATCACAATGCACTGCAGAAGCGAAAATATAGGGATGTGGTCTTGCTGCTCATACATTTGAATCTAAATTTACATTGACACTAGGACCTAAAGTGAGAGAAATGGCACACTACCTGGTCAAACTCTGCAATTATCTCATTCAAAAGCCTCAGGCACTCGACACCTTGATTATTGCCATCTAATTCTATGTAGAACTCGTGGAAGTTTGGGATAGAGGCGAACATGACACCGACTCGGCTGTATGACTGATGATACAGTTCCTGGAAAAAGAAGAAAGCACGAAGCGTGGCGAGAACATTGTGTCATCTATGCTTATGGAGAATAATAAAAAAAAAGAAAAGAGAAAAAAGCACATGGACAATACACTCGTAGCACGACTACTTCTTCCATATTGCAATGTCCACAGCATGTGATATAGCAGGGACTAGACTTGGGAACAGACCAATGTGTGGCTTTAGCTCTGCAGCATGTCTGACGGTACACTGGTTGCAGGACTGTAGGTATGATAGCATGCTGGCATGAGGAGCATGGCACTGACACACCCTGCTGCGTAACCTGTAGCAACACAGAGTGTTGTATTACATGCTCTGAAGACAAATTATTTGTACACTGAAAATCGTTCATCTTATCTGTTCATTGCCAAGCGTAACCTCAACTTAGGATGTGCATGCCTGCTCAAAAGATAAGTTTTACCCTATGCAGACTGTATGCAGCATCGCATGCTCCCCTATAAATACTGTACGTGCTTGCAAGTTGTAAAGTTGCTACAATCAAGTGGTCAACAAGCAACTTGAGACATCTTGTGGAGCAAGACTGACTATAGAACAGATCTGGTCCAATAAATAGACGGACTACATTTTATTCCTCATGCGAGCCATGAGCTAGTGGTTTGAAGACGAATCCTAAATGCCCTAATCTGCAAGTACATCGTAGCAACTTAACTACAATCTATCTCGTGCAATTTTTATCAAAGCATCTTCCACTGAAAGCAAGCTTTACTGGTGGCTGGTAACTGCATGCAACCAGCTCATAACCAAACAGTTGTACCATGTTGTTCTTTAGCTGATTGTCCAGGAAATGTGTTGCCACATGTGCAGGAAGAAGGTTGAACAATATTCTTCGATTGCTGCTCTCCAAGTCATGCATTTCCTGTTTTTCTTCATTAGCCTAGAAAGAGAAAATTAATTATTATGCAGACAGGCAGGCCTAGCACACTTTGACGTGCTACACCACAGTATGGCATGGCATAAAAATGGAGCAACTCGCCACGGTGGTCTAGTGGCTAAGGCACTCTGCTGCTGACCCGCAGGTCGCGGGATCGAATCTCGGCCGCGGCGGTAACATTCCCGATGGAAGCAAAAATGCTTGAGGCCCTTGTGCTGAGATTTAGGTGCACATTAAAAAACCCCGTGAGGTCGCAATTTCCATAGCCCTCCACTACAGCGTCTCTCATAATCATATCATGGTTTGGAGACATTAAACCCCAACAATTACGTATTATTAAAGAATGGAGGATTGATGAAAAGGTGTGCATGCATACAACCGTGCAATGTTGCAGAATTTTCAAAGCGGTGTTTCCAGTCTTGTGTCCCATAAAACATTCAGAATGGGCATTTATATAATTCTTCTGCTGCACTTTGAACAAGTGCAGTCCAGGCAAGGAACCCAGCATAAAGTAGTCCAACATAGTGCTTACAAAGGGATGCAACAGCTGTTTTGCCAGGGGAACCCCCAACTTTTTGTGTTAGAAATAAACCCAAATATCAAATATCAAAAAATGTATAGCTGTAATGTGGTACTATACAAAACATAGAAAAATGAGCCCTTATTAGGCACCTTGATGGGCTCTCATCGTTTGTTACATAAAAGCACAAGCAGTCTTGAATAATCAAAGCAATCAAATTCATCACATTTCATTCCATCCGGTTTGTTGTGCACCTTGGAAATGAATACGATACCAGTGATTCATATCATCTTTAGCAAGAAACATTTAATGGCTAGTGCAATACAATCTTGGTCTGGCTTTTCTTCATTCTGAATGTCTGCATAATAGGTCGATGTTGATTGTTGAAAAAAATTGGCCCGGTATCTGCATGTTACACTGTAAATGTCATCGAAAAATGATAGTCTTGCGTCTGGAAAGAGTGAACAAAACGTTAACTTCATGTTCTGTGCAAGAAAATTGGTGAATGGTATTCTGGAGGTGCTACGTTAGAGTGCTTCGAGCGTGTAGCGGAGGCAAATGAGCGCATAAAGTCAGGTCACACGTGAGATATGAGCACTATCTGGCAGTTATCATGAAAAACGAAGCACACGGGCGCGCAGGCCCGTCTCGGAAGTGATAAGGTGTAGAACGCAAGGTGACAGGTAGGTGCCACCACCGTGTCGTCTTAGCAAAGCGTTAGGTAACACTTGCCTTTTCGTGCAAGCGTTGCGCGGTCAGCGCAACGTGATAAACGCTACGGTCCTTGGAATTACTTATGTATGCCTTTTCTATAAGAGACACACAGAATAGTGACGCGTTATGGTGCCTCAGATGTGCACAATGATTGCTTTTTAATTGACAATCACACAAGTGTGAATGCTGAATCTTGAGCAATATAGGTGGTCGCTGCGAATGGGGTCGGCCGTTTGGAGTATTGTTTGGCCACTTTAGTGCCGTTTAGGGTACCGTTAAGGGCGGACAAACAGATAAATGTACAGACAGACAAATAGACAGACTAGATCAAAATTTTTGCGTCAAAGGTCCCCAAGAAAGACTATCATCTTTAATAGCAATCCAGAAACCTCTTAGTGCTGCTCTTGTGCCACGGAAGTGCTCATTTTGAAATAATGTCACGTTCTAGTGGTTCACATCACGTTAGCAGACTTCAAATTACCCGCCTCAAGTGGAACCTTTTACGTCACTGTTGCTGTTGAAAACATTGCCAGACTTTACTGCGCGGCTGCCGACACTTGTAGCAGCAGAACAAAAGTAGCGGGAGCCACAGCAGCAACAACATCCGCTGAACAACTTCCTGCCATGGCCTCTGAGATGGCAGGCGTGTTTGATTCAACTGGGCCTTGATAGATGGCACAATCTGTCGAGTTTAACCAGGCGAAAATTGAACTTTTGAACCACTCGCACCATTCCCCATAATAACCCCCAGCGTTTTTTTTTTCATGAATCAAACAGAAATGAACAAGCAGCATTTCATTACATCTCTTGATGCATGGAAAGTTCTTTGTTTAGTGCAGCTAGTTAAGTCTGACATCACCGGGATCATTTTTTTTTTTGTCCTACTCACGGTGCATGTGTTCTCATGCATTAACATTAATTTCTCAGTAAGTAGAGCACTGCTAATAATAATATTGTTGTTTTAGACGTTGTCATACATTGAGCTTTCACTCTGACTTAAATTGTTGAACAGGGAGCAGCTTTTGGAGCAGCAAAATTTCGACACTGCGGAGCAGCAAAATTTCGACACTGCAGCAGAAGAACCTTGGTTTGACACGGTTAGCAGCATTTAATATGTTGTCTTAGGAGCTTGAAAAAACCAATTTGTAGCAATTAGGGGGCACGAGCACATATTTAAGTCGACTTACTATATACATAACACTAGGAGAAAGTTTTTTTAGCATATTATCGCCTGGTATGAACTACACTATCTCTTTACATACCATGTGGCCCTATCTAGCCAGAGTAATACAACATATGAAATAATAATAAAAAGGTTTTGCAAATAAGGTTTACTTCATACACATTGAAAAAACAAGAATAAAGAAGCATCACACTTCTCAAAAATAAAGAAAATGTGATAGCATAAGAATAATTGTTACATGGCAATAGGCCTTTGCTAAATAAGATCAGTGATATGACTGAGTAGCTAGACTACTGCTCTAGTTATTTTATAGGTCTACTTATTTAGCTTTTCAAGTTTCCCTAGAGCTCTCAGTAGCTACGCGTTATTCTGTCTGCGGGATGTCACAATAAGCGCCTTTAACTATCTGGTCGGCCGCGTGGCAGCCATAGCGTCAAGTATGCTGCACGCTTTTAACGCACGACAACAAAAGCGCGCTTCATTGCCATTCACGGACCACCTCATGCAAGATCGTCTTCAAGAAAGCGACGCAAGAGCCAAGAAATCTTGCTGACTATCTCATGAAAAATGCGCGTATGGTACTACTAGCATAGTGCCGTTCTGGGAAATGATTTAAACTCCAACCAAAAACTTTCTGAAGAAACCTGATGCTAGGGAACCGACTTGGCTCCTTCCTCAGGGCAAACTGGAACTACGTAGCAGCAGCGTTTTCAAAGCATTCGCGGGGCGGTTAATGCCTCCCCCTTCTCTCTCTGTCATTTCGACGCAAGCTTTCTTTTCATTATATGGATGATTGCTTTTGCGTCATGAAAATGTCTGAAATTGAAAACTTCAGACAGCATCTAAATTCCATGCACCCAGCCATACAATTCATGGCCAAGTGTGAAAGCGATCACTGCCTGCCCTTTCTCGACATCAAGGTGGCAAGAAAGCGCAACGGCCTGGAGTTCTCTGTTCACAGGAAGCCAACGCACAGCGGCTGCTACCATCAATATGATTCCTCCCATCCCGCCTGCCACAAGGCCTCGGTTGTGACCACGCTACTTCAGAGAGCTAGGAACGTATGCTCCAATGACACGGAGCAAAAGAAAGAAGAGGCTCACGTAATTGTGAACCTCAGAAAAAATGGATACCAAAAAACTTCATTCGAGTCGCCACCCGCCGTGCAGAGCAACAGAGAATACGGAAACCCCAATCAACATTGATTGGCAGCCCTCCGAAATGCGTACCAGTCCCATACGTCCAGGGAACCAGCGAGATGTTGGCGCGGATCTTCAAAGAAGAAGTGGTTCGCATCGCGCATGAGCCTTCGTGTACGCTGGGCTGCCTCCTCCCTGCCCGAAAGACCGGCCAACAATGGTCAGAACCCCAGGTGTCGTTTACAAGATCCCGTGTGCCAAGTGCCCTTCTTCGTATACCGGCGAGACAAAAAAACCTACCGAAACGACTCAAGCAACACGCCAACAACATGTGGAAGCTCTACAAAGAGCTACAAAGAGCACAGCTGCAGAACATGCTGAGACGTTGGACCACCGGATTGATTTCGAAGCGATGACCATCCTTGAAAGTGAGACTAACTGGAGGAGAACGTTACTACTTGAGTTATGGCATATACAGCGAACGAACCAAAACATTAACCGCTCTCTTGGAACCCTTCCCCAGTGTATATACACGGTCTGCGCTCCACGCCGAAATGAGAGAGAGAGATAGAGAGAGAAGGGGGTCATTAACCACCCGCGAGTGCTTTGAAGACGCCGCTGCTACGTAGTCCCAGCTTTCCCTGAGGAACGAACCAAGTCGGTTCCGAAACGTCGGGTTTCTTCAAACTTTTTTGTTGAAGTTTGAATCATTTCCTAGTTTTCATACCCAACCAGACAGACATCTGTTGAATGTTTACATTCAAGTAGTGCCGTTCTGAGCGCACTACAAGCTTTAATTAACGGACGACACAAAACGTGCTTCATGTGAGTCCTGTGTACCTTCTCGAGCAAAACTGCTCAAGGATTGTGGAGACGCTTTGCAAGCCGGATAGTTGTCGCCGCATTGACACAACATACCCACTTCAGCCACGCACGGTATAGGGTGTAACGGTATGAACAGTCTGATGGTAAACGCGCTTAGGTGACTGCATGCAGCAGCATCAATGCAAGAACTGCAACAACCGAAATAAACAAGAAACCTGAAAGTCATCCTCACACGGCATGCCACCCGATAGCTCCCGCTATGCACCAGCACCAGAACACAGCCCAGCGAGCAGAAGCAGTATGTTAGGGGCACAGTAGCCCATTTTTTAGGGGGTCATGCATATTTTCAACAGCCCAGAGGAGATTATGGTGATCCAGAGGAGGGAGCCTCATTAGAAAAGTGAATAAAAACAAGCTTGGTTGCATCCGTGTATTCTGTGAATGACTTATTTTCTAGGTATCCATGACACTGCTCGAGAAATCCTTTTATCAACTCCGGCTGGTTTTTTTTCCCACTGAAGCCAACGTGGGCATAAAAAGTCTTTCTACTACTGAGGCTGTTCGAACAGTTTGGCACAATTACAGTAAAAGTTCATTGATTCAAGCTTACTCCCCAGTCCCAGCACAGCCCAGTGTACATCTATGGGGAAAACTGCCAAAATATAGAACATGTCGGTATCCACAATGATTAATTTGAACGGGGAGTTCTCTGGCTTTTATCACTCCACACAGAAATCAGCCCAGAGTGATCACAATGTGTTGTAAAACCAAATCAAACCAAATTTACTAGGAATTCAGAACAGCAAAACAGCAGCACTTGTCCACAGACGAAAAATTGAGCCCAACACTCTGCTGGAGCTTTCAGGAAAGTTTCAAATGATTCTCATGGAGTCACGACAGAAGAACTGTAAGCAAATGCAAATTAGTACTCCTCACTTTCAATTTTGATTTCAATAATTATTCCGTGTAAACAAATGTTGGAGCATAAATAGAATAATACAACTGAACAATAAGGCTTATTGATCATATGAATGAATTTCGCTGCTTGTTTTTGCTGTATAATGGACTGATTAATTAATTCTATTTTTTGTTAGAGCTATGTAAACTTAATTTACGAACTCACCTGCCACAAGCAGGTGAGTTCGTAAATTGTCGATTACGAGTCCACAGTGCCTTCTGTGGGTTGTGTCCGTGCTTTCATTGAGCTTTCACTGTATAGCAATTTTCATGCTTGTGGAGCAGCTTTATGCATGAAAATGGAATCTAATAAAAAATGTGCAACATGCACAGCTATCTCGCTCCTGCTATATGCGCTTCTTTGTAACAACGACATTTTCCTGTGGTCTCATAAGGCCTGTTTATTAGGTTACTTGTATATTATTGCATAGTTGCACTGAGATCTCATAGAAATAGGTGAAAAGAAAAATTGGTATAAATGCTGGAATGAAAGAAAATCGTAATACGACTCTCGGCGAAGGAGCTTAGTCGCTGTTTATTTTTCTCCCTCTTTTCAAATCTTTCATATGATCAAGCAATTACACATTCGCAATACTTGCTATGTGATCTTTAGTCAGAAGCACTTCACCTTACATCTGTCTCACACGATGACATGATATAAAACTAGTATGGAAATAGAATGTGTCATAATTTTCTTGCAACAACATCTGTCTCACACGATGACATGATATAGAACTAGTATGGAAATAGAATGTGTCATAATTTTCTTTCAACAGCCAATAAGAATGAGCAACATGTGACGTCGCAAAGGTGGATATCCTAACATTACCTGCAGGTTCCAGAGAAAATCAAGTCGAGCTGTCCACTCTACTTGGCGACCATGGATGAGCACGGCCATCAGCATGTGGATGATTCCCACCACAGCAAGTACATGCAGTGGTACCAGAGTGCTGCATACAGTTAGAAGTACAGTTGATGATCGGACAATGCAAGCAATAAGGTAATTAATCACTCTGTCACAGTATTTGATTTGAGTAGATTATCATCATCAGTTTTAATTTTGTCACAGAAACTTGGATGCCATCCACAGCCTCTCGATTTGCTCAGTTTCGAACGAAATAGCGTGAATTTTTATGCATTACCGGTGGGGGGGCCCTCCAGGCATTAAGCCAATACAAATTACTCAACTCCTTAACTGTCTTGGACGAGCACAGTTCGTCCTTGTCAGACTGTGCCCGACTGTTATGACAAGTGCGACTTGTCCGCTTGAGATTATATATCCCCTATGAGCATTTTGAACAAAACTCGCTTATTTCCAAGCTAGCATGTGTGTCGCTTCACAGGTGGCAGCACTTGCTTGGCAATTTTTAAACTTTCAATGGCTATTTCGCATTTTTTCTCAACTTGTGTTTAGAAAATGTTGTGCAGTGAGCACGGTGCATGTTGCTCGTGCATCATTGCAGAAAGGAAGCTTTTCATCATCATACAGCTCTTCAGGTCTTAATTATACAGATACCGAAGTTTACTTGGCTTGACGTGCCATATATTTGCCAGTTTCTCAACGATGACATTATTTCGTGAAAGACAGTGATAAACCATAGTACAATAAAGTTAGTTATGCTAATTTGACTTGATATAAGCTTCCTTTTATATCTATAATTTAAACATGCTTTTATGGAATCAAATATTCAATATTAAGTTGAAACAAAGTAAGCTTTGGGAACAGAAAAACTCTCGATGATTAAAATGGTTAGAAGGTTATGAAAACTTGGGACCATTCGCATTAAGTCAATCTATTTGACTTACTGCTGGTCATCTGGTCTGCACATCAAATAATACATTGAGCGCCGTTTCTTTTTTTTTCTTCCTTTACATATAACCAGATTTCTTTAGAACAGTGTGTACTCAACTAATATGCTTATACGGTAAAGCCCATTTTCTTCCTAATAGCATTCTCATTTTTATTGAATGGTAGCACACGAGTGTGCTCTGATGCTCTATGCATTCACTGCAATTAAAACGGCCATAAACGATGGCCCGAGGCTGAAACCAACAATTTGACAAAAAAAAAAAAGACTAGTCTTTGCCATGATGTGCCCCGCCGCTGTACGTCTAGTGGCTAAAGTACTCGGCTGCAGACCCGCAGGTTGCGAGATTGAATCCCGGCTACGGTGGCCTGGATTTTCGATGGAGGCGACAATGCTGTAGGCCCGTGTGCTCAGATTTGGGTGTACGTTAAAGAACCTCAAATGGTCCAAATTTCTGGAGCTCTCCACTATGGCGTCTCTCATAATCATATGGTGGTTTTGTGTCGTTAAAACTCCACATATCAATCAATCTTTGCCATGATGATTACAGGTGCCATGGTTGAGTTGTTATATTGTTCATTAGAACCTGAAGTCTACCTTATTTGGCCGCTGTTGCTTCTCCATATTTTTGCATAAAACCTTGGTGTTCTATCAATTTATTTGAGCAGAGTATTTACACTGCCTTGTATCCTGCCACTCAGTAAATCGGCCAGTCTTCAGTTGTGTGCACCATGGCAGACGTTATGCTGCTAGCGATCTCTAGGATAAATAAAAAGCGCTAAATGGACAGGTCGGAGTACAGCCGCGTACTTCAAGCTACATTGCTAAACCAAGCGTTTGACATGTGCACAACGAAAAGAAGGGAAGAAGAGCGAAGGGGCCGAGCCTCACTGGGCATTGTGGTCGTAACAGAAGAAGACCTGGGCATGCGAGATTTCGACGAGGGCGAGGAAAGCGATGCCCATAGGGGCAGAGCAGCAACACTTTGACCAGCAGTGGCAGGCGCAGGAAGGCTGAAGCCGGCAGTAGCGTCAGCAGGCAGCACACCACCAGGTACTGTGGCACCGGGCACAGCCGATGCGGCCACTCTGCACCGTGAGGCTTGGCAGGCGTTGCCGCCGTCTCATTCGCTTCCTTGTGGCAGTCGGCCACACATGATACCTGCAACGCAGGAGGATGGCAGCAAACTGTCTTCCGTTCCCCTTTCAGTCACTTGTACTACTGACACGTCTTTTTAAATAGATCTGAGACGCAGCTTTTTTTCTAAACTTCTTCGAACTATTACATTACATCTATTAAGCCAGTTATTCTGCACAACAGTGAGCCAACATAATGAAGGTATGGAAGCTACGCAAAGGTTTCACTGCAAAATAAAGCAAACAGACGTTTGACTTTCGCTTTCTCTTCAAACAATATACCCTCTCCTGGCAAATAGATAGAAAGCAGATAAGTAACGATATCTAACACTGGAAATGTCGACCTTGTTGAACATGTCATACATGAGCTGCCTAAGTAGCCAGTTATAATTAAAATTAAGATAACATTCAGCATTGCTCACTTCACACAGGCTTCACAGTAACATTACAACGATGCCCTTTTGGCTTTTATTTTAGCTCTTAAGGCTTTGCAATAATGACACCACTATTAGAAAAAGTTTTCATTTTTCGTAAGATTAGCAAGACCTTACCTCATATAGTTAACTGAAATATTAATAGGAAAACACACTGTTGCACTCCTCAGCACAATGCTTTTTAAATGCGTGAAAGACTACAGCATAACAACGTTATAGGAACAGTTTACTGCTGTCCATGAAAACGGAAGATCAATACTGTTTCAGAAAGCAGGAATTATTAAACAAAATAAGCTTTTTTCACAATAGGAAGCATCAAAGCTGTTCAAGAAAATGGCGTAATCTTAGCTAAGACATAGCGTAAAGTGCATAGAAAAGGATAATTACCATGTTGACTTGCGCCACGGAGTAGATTAGCAGCAATGAGAAGACGGTGATGACCATTCGCAGAACGAAATTACGGCTGATGTCCCAGTGGATGCACTGTGGGTAAGAGGGGTAATCAAATCTCTGGTTGGTATCATGCTTATTGATCTCTCGTTCAAAATTTTCGAGAAAGGCATTAAAGGGGCCCTGCAACACTGCTTCAGGTCAGACAGCGTTGCCGATTGGTAGTCGAGACTCCCGAACACAGAACCCAAACACGAGCCAAACTTTACAGGGCAGCACAAGGCCTTGAATTTGCAATATTCAGTCAGCTAGACATCGTTTTATTTCCTTTCTAGAAATGATGACATATACCCTAATGATTGTGCCATATACGCAAATGCACGGCCAGTAGCTGATTTTGTTGAACTGCATAGTTACACAGCCCACCACAAATAGCCGCCCCATCTTCATGCACGTGCACATGATCACATCGAAAGTGAGCCGCGTGGGCGAAGACAAAAAACAAAAGGTGCTCAAAGTGGTCATGACGCATGCGTGACGTTCATTTATATCCCCCGTGCCATCTCTCCCTGTTCAGATTTCAACGCGGTAGTCGAAGGCGCGACAAGAGAGAAAGCAGTTACAGCCGGCAACAAAACTCTGTAACTCCCCCCATACTTTACCAATTCTAAAAACACTTCGGTGGTTGATTTGTGAGCCAACATGAACTTCTTTAACGAAGCCATTCGATGGTTACTAGGAAAAGTGTTACAGGGCTTCTTTAAGAAAGAGTTTGAGGCACCAAGTCATTCATGTGTACAACTGAGAGTTGCCAGATGCTATCGAGCTAATAAGCAAATAATCATCGCAAAAGAAACCCGAAAAAGTGGCATGAATTCTGCAAAGAAGCCCAGAAAAAGCAAAAACATGAAAAGCTTTCCATTCTTGAAAATATCCTAAATTATCATAAAGAATTTCACTCAAGTAGAAGGGGATTTGGAAAAAATCACTTTACTTATCGTATTTACTCGCGTAATGAAAGCACTTTTTTCTCGAAAAATCGTAGCAAATGTTTAGGGGTGCGTTTATTATGTGGGAAAAATTTTATGAAAACTTCTTCAGAATGAGCAAAAAATGTGGCAATGTAAAAAAAAAGTTAGGTAGCTTAGCCTTTTGCAATTTACATATGTGTGTGCGCTGTGTGGAAACAGCGTCCTTGTTGCACTTCCCTCATCTTCTGTCTCTGCATCACCCGTTCACTCCATAAACATGTTACATGGCTTTTTCCTCTCGCAATTGTTTAACCTGCAACTGTGGTATCTGCTGCTGATCTCGAGGGGCACCTCAGAAGCGTACGCTACGACACACTGTGCCAACTTTGTGACGACCTCGCATGATGACTATCCAGGATGATGCCGTTGACATTGCACCAAGCTACCACCGAAGCATTCAAAACAAACAGTTGATAACAAGATTATAACGACAAAATAAGGCTGCCGTCTCGCTGTTCATATGAAAATTACTGAAAAAATGTAGCCTATATCTTGCATTCCTTGAAGTACGCACAGATAACAAGCATGAAAAAAAAATTGCAATGAAGTGAGGATAGGGGGTGCTACAATGTTGCGGAAATCGTCACGATCTTTTCTGGGCATCAGGCGGTTTTTACTGGTTTTTTCAGAAGCCTGCGACACGATGGTGACAAATGGCTCATCGCGATAGCCATAGCAATGGCAAATCCTGTTGTCATCTCGCTCGAAAATTCCGGGCATGTGGATGGGCCTTAAAGTTTTGATCGAACGGTTGGCGCGGGCAGTTTCAGGACCTTCGCTCGCTGTGTGCTTATCAGCTACGATGTCTCTACACTCGCGCTGTTCGTGAACCCTGATGTGGCGCACGGATAAAAAAGAGACGACGGGGTATGTGCCACCCACAGATAGAAAGAACAATACTGCTTACCGGTGCCCTTTTTTTTTACTTACTGCAGTAGTGACACAAGGATAAACAGCAATACTCTATAGGTTGATGTCTCAGGTTAAGAGTACGAGAGAAAAACAACTCATTCAGGAAGGAAGGAAGAAAAGTGGTTAGGCCTACCCTGAGTTGAGCAGCCAGCACCAAGATGAGGAACATGGAGACGCACACGAATGCGGTCACCGACAGCACCACGAGGATCAGAGTCCTGAGAGAGAAGGACAGGCAGGAAAAAGAAAAGGCAGACAAACTAAAGTCAGTTCAAAACTAGTGCCATGACCTTAAACTCTCTTGTAAGCATAACTGCATAAATCTGTTGGAAAAAAAGAAGTGAATTCAAACAATGTTTCATGTTGTAAAACATACCTACTAATATATAGTAATTAGCCAATAGAAAACGTTATGAAAACAGAAAAAAAATTTCTGTGTAACTTGGCTTTGATCACTGCTATTGTAACAAAGTATACACTACACAAGCCATGCTTCTTCCTTCACTTTCACTAAAGAAGGACATAATGCATGAAACCTCACAACTGTGTACTACCTTAATTTTACCAATATGGAGTCTGTACCAGCCCAGGAGGGACTCAGATTCATGGCTTGTAGTATTTCTAACAGATGCATATGCCTTTCGTTAAGGACAAGCTTAGAGTGAGGAATATATACTTTACTTGAATGTTACTGCCCTGCATGAAACTCGGGTCATAAGCTGAATTTTTGATAAATGTGTAATCAATTTGTTATATATTTCCCAATGACTACAAAAGATGGGCCAACACCTTCTAGCAAAGCCTATAAATGTAGTAATATTAAGTGGTTCAGTGATGTCTGTTTCACTGGGAAATGAAAGCTAGGACTTGTTCGCACACGCACACATGCACATGCAGACAAGCACACTTTCTGCTGAACAAGGTTAGTTTGTAAATCAGTGCTTGAACTGTTCCTCTCTTTTATTCATGTGGAATTCTTAGCAAACAATAAATCAATAGCATAATTCACGATTTTACCTAGTCATACGTATATGATTCCATAATAACTGAGTGATTTGTCTAGAGCAAAAACGAGTAAAAGGGGCTCATTTAGAAATGCTTACAGCATGATTCAAGCAACTGATTCCTGAAATCAGACAAACATGCAGGTGACACGAAAGAGGGACGATGGCACCTCTGATTTCTTCACACAATGTCTTTACTTTACCTCATCATCTTCATATTTATGGTAACTAAATTATAGACCTATGTCACAGAAAAAATAAGTTAAAATCACTTGAAGCAACTGTTTGCCTATGCATCATGTTTACGGGTGAAAGAAAGCAAGAATGAAGAGTCAAAGTCATAAAGACTACCTATTTATTTAATAATAAAACTAACCACAAAATGTTCCTGGTTCCATTATTTCTCACTGATATCTTACCGCGTACTGCAATACGTGCCACTCAATGTCAGTGAAGTACAGACCATTATTCTGGCTCTGAGTCAAACTGTAGCGTTCTCTCCATAAAGATGCTATTCAGGTTAAGATGATAAATGAATGAAAATTCACATGGCCAGTCAGCCTTAGCGGTAATCAGTAGGCCGATCTTGAGCCATTCTTTGCAGAATGACTGCGAAGCCTGTCCTTAAAACAGTTTGTTGCGGGTCACCATCTAGTACAGGTAGCTGCCAGTATTTGTCGCCACACACGTGTCTTGTACGAATGGCGCATTGGTAAGCCGAAAGTGTAAGTGGCACTAAACAGCCCTGTTAATCCAAGCAAGGTTTCTGAGTGTTTCCTACCTTGGTAGCACAGTGGCCTCGACTCCACTCAGCAAGAGAAGTACTCCTAGGATGCAAGCGAGGCTGTTGCCAAAGCCGTGGTCCTTCTCATGGTGGTACTGTGCGACAAAAAATGAGAGAAGCTTCGTTTCAATGTTCAGCAGAAGAACAAGATTTAGAAATGCTGCAAGAACACATGTTAAATGTTACTACACTGAAATGCCCAGAACACAATAAAGCTAGGGTCAATTGCTTGTACTGTGCAAGGTGCAAAACAAAAACCTACAAGATATTATTAAAGCTATTGGCAACTAACCACAGTCATTTTCAATGAAATAGAAATAGCTAGCAAGTGTGAAAAAAAGAGAAAAAAAAAAAGAGTACAAGTAATTTTTGTTAGTTGGATAGGCTGATAAGGAAATTGTGTTAGATGAAAATTGATTTCATAAATCATCATGTTTGGGAGCTGGTGAACTCAGACATAATATACACTCAAACTACGTTATAACAAAGTTGCATCCTACACAAAGATAAGATTGTTATATCCGAAAATTCGGTATAACGGTATACTCCTAGCACTGTACCAGTTGCAAGACTATTCTTCATTTACTTCTTCATAACCGATATTTCATTATATCTGGGATCGTTACGTCGAGGTCCGAGTGCCATTGAAGCGCAGAAGTTCTGTGAAATGCAGAAAGCACACGATCCAACCTGACTTGTCGCCTTCCTGTGACTTGCCTGTCGACACAGTTTATCTTAAGACCTGGCGACTAGCCTTTTGTCTATCAGTTTAGATATTATGTACAAATGTCAAATCGTTAGTTATTAAAACTAATTTGTTTATTGGTTGTTTGAATGATTGATAGCTCTTCATTGCTAAGGTTGGTTTTAATCAGCTTACTATACCTTGCCTGTTAACACCATCTGTTAGTAAGTTGGCTGTCATATTCAAAGTACCAGAGCAATTTTTACTATTATAGATACATTGCGCAGGCAATTCATTCAGCGGGGTATCAAAGTAGCTATAACTATGCCAAAACATAACTGGACCCCATGCTGTGTGTCAAACGTTACAGCGATTTGTTAGACGCCGTAAATGCCTTTTCTCTTCTCTTGTCCCGATTAGCGCGCTGGAAGCTAAGCAGGGATGGCACGAGGAAAAAAAGTCTCACGATGCGCGCATACTACCGATCCGCAGCGTTTTCTGACCATTCCGAAAAAGAGTTGAAGGGAAACATGCAGTGTGCTAAAAAATGATAGTGCAATGCCACAAGGGTTACCTGTTCCTCCTTTGTCTTGTCCTTGAACCAGAGGGTGAGCATGTTGACATGATTGGACTTCTCTCGGTCCACGCTGCGTGCCTCGATGGCTTGAGCCAAGTACTTATTTATTCGATTGCTTGGCTGATGGTACACCACAGAATGCCTGCCAAAAATAGAAAGGTTTTCCGATCTTAACACAGGACTTCCTGCTTTTCTATTAGAAATCATACATTATGAGGGTGACTTTCTACTCAGTGTTGGGCAAGTCGGCTTGCACAATGTTAACGAACGATAACAGAAATTTGTGACAACACATAATGCAAAGTGTTGACATACTTATCAAGAAGTGCCACAGTCGAACCCCTTTATAAGAGACACTGATATAACAGACGAATGGGTATAAGAGACACCAGTGAGCCTACTGTGAAATACCGGTGGATAAGAAAATGCATATGAAGTACCCTGCTTATAAGAGACAACTCATATAAAAGACAAGAATGGCTGTCCGAAGCATGCCTCTTATAAAGGGATTTAACTGTACTTTATTTCATATTTGTAGACTATCTATCAGGAACAAGATGCTTCGTATTCACTAAGTTTTGCCAGAAAGTTCTTATACAAGAAAGCAGTGAAGAGAGCAGATGTGTCGTGTGAAATGTTGATTTTTCCAATGTTGTCCATAGGGGGTGTGCGAATATTCTAAATTTCGAACATTTTTTTAATAGTGTTTGTTATCTGATTTGATCTGCCTTGGAATTTTACTGTTCAAACTATTGTAACTTCCCAAAGACAAATGCAGTCGACACTAAATTGAAATTGACTCCTTCAAATTTTTAATATGCCTCACCCCATCACACTCTCGTACAGCGGCAAAGCTGCCTTTCACGCTGTGCTATGGTTGAAAATGTATTGACTCAAGAAAATGCCTGTTTCAACATGTAGATGATGAATATGGAAGAGGTGGGGGGTTCAATAATGCTGTTTTTGACCCAAAATTTGGGCAGGAAGTCGGAAAAATTGGACGCCAAAGATTTATGGCTTCCAAAGCTGCAGATGTTCTTATATATTTACGTCTACGAGACAGATTCGGCACTCCTAGACTTGAAGGGAGCACATTCTAGTCAGCCACATCAGTTGGGCTTCCGCAGAAGTTGAAGGAGAGGCGGAGGAAATGGCATCTTTGCCCATCACGTGTAAAGTGTTGTAGGCAGCCCTTTGATTGCACCAAATCATGTGCGCCAACTATTCGGCTTCTGCATTGCCCGATTCTTGATAAGACAACTGTGAAACACCTCCCCACCAACGCTTCATCAACCTAGCCAAAAGAAACAATTTCATGTTGCTACCTCATAAGAATATGCTTAATAATTCTCTCCAAGTTTTTTTTTAAACCAAGTATTTGAGAAATATTCTAGAAATATTCAAAAATATTTCATTTAATTCTCACTCACCCTTCAATATTCGAATTCACTTTGCACCCAGAATGATGCTATTTTCACTAGCTTTAATTGACTAGCTGTTTTCAAAAGTTACAAATTTAGGTCACTATAAAAATTTTCAGTTATACAATGCAAAGAGAGAAATCAAAATATAAAAATAAAATGCAGCTTATGTACTGCTGCCTCCATTGAAGAAATAACGTAAAATTTTAAATTCTGTTCTTTGACGTTTCTACAAATCTAGTGGTTGTGAGGAGAAAATATGCAGTACTGAGCACATTCATGCACTGAAGCTTTTGAATATTGAGCTCGCTATATGAAAAATTTAATAGTACCTTTTCTTTAGTGGTTTGTGCAGTTTATCAGTAATCTTGAACTGGAAAAAAAGAACGTAAGAGAGCATAAAAATTTGCACGCACACTCTGCAAGTTCAGCAATGACAGTACTATTCGAATAACATAATGAAAGTGAAGAAAAAAATTAGATACCATACAGTAAATGTTTTGAAATAGCTCACAGATTAAAGAAGAAGCTAAGCCAGCCTGCAGTTTTAATGGTGCTCCCTTGCATACCTGCCATATTCATCACGCTGTATCTACCATATTCATCAAAATAAACTTCTTTCCTGTCCATATAGTGTCAATTTCACGCTGCCGAGATTTTCGACAGCGATATATTATACATCATGTTACCTGCACATCATGTTGGATGGCTACAACCAGCATGCCTGGTACAAATTTAGATATCATTCGAAGTACTCAAACATAGCTGAAACCTGATGCTGCACAGTTTCATAACTGATGAAAACACCACCCTCTGGTGCTCCAAGCAAAGAAAGTTAACCAATCCAATGCAAAGTGTTTATGTGTACAAGTTTTTTTCAGAGTATGTAAACTATAAAGACCTGCCTGCACGCCTTAACACTAAAGAGCCAAATTATTTTTCTTGCATTAGTAAATGACACTTCTAAAATAGCAAAAAACGACTCCTGACATCAAAAGAAGCTTCGTTCACCAAAAAATGCTAAAAAAAAAACGCAGGTGGCGATGTTGCTCTTGAAGTTCCTCCACCGCCACAAGTGATGTCGCAGACTGGGTACAGTGTTAACTAGAGCAGACATAACTCGCCAGTGGAGAAAATGGCTTATATTTTGTTCTAAAAGACCCAGCGACTGTATTTTTATTCATTTTTAAATATTTGATTTATTTCGTGCTGCCAGATGATATTGAGTTTTAGGCAGAAACTCCTATACAAAAAAATATGCAAGAAGCTTGTCACAGCATGCAACAGCCAGAAAATTATTTAATATCGCAATAAAGATTATAACATATTGCAGGTAAAAATATTAACTGAAAATTCAGACTGTACATGTAGAAGTAATGGTATTGTAGAGAAAAACATTGATAAGTAGGAAAAGCTTCACCATAATGGGCACGAGTGTCACTAAAACACTGCTTAAAAAAAATTAAGATGAGGATAGAAAAAAAAAACCAGGTAACTACATGATAGAGCGCACGTTCATGCAATGGCTCACTCATGCAGGGTGAAAAAGCATGCCTGTATTGTCCGTGTACATCACACTGCCAAAAATATTTCAAGTTTTGATAAATTTTATTGAGCCAAATATATCAAAAGGATAAAATCCGTGACATAACGCCGACATTCAGGTGCGAGGGCCTTGGCATAAAATTCAAGCACAAAACATTGATGCTTGTATGTCTTCCTCTAACAATGAACTTTTGATAGTAAGATTAAAAGAACAATAGAGTTGTGAAAGGATGTTTTACCAGTCTAAGCTACTCAGTGTTCCACCGTAATATTACTTTAACGCAGCACCTAGTTATAGACACCATTAACGAGCAACTTCTAAATTGTACCCAGTAGAAAACAGATCACCTTTTTGCTAGGCTGCTTCTCAGCTGTACCACTGGGGCCAGGCATGGCCATGTTGGCAAAGGGCACATCAATGCTGTACTTGATAGAGTGCAACAGCTGCACCACCACATTGGAGACATTCTTGAATGACAGCTTGCGACCAGCCATGCGTCGAACGTGCAGCTGGTTAAACAGCATCGTCTGTATTAGAATAAGAAAAGCAGCTGTTAATTGAGATGTACCACCATAAACAACTGCAAATTTCAGGTCTCTTGCTCATCTTTTAATAAGTGACTGTTGTGTCCTCGCAATGTTAACACTAAAAGAAAGAAGGTGTATGCTCCGTCGCGGTGGTCTAGTGGCTAAGGTACTCGGCTGCGGCGGCTGCATTTCCGATGGAGGCGGAAATGTTGTAGGCCCGTGTGCTCAGATTTGGGTGCACGTTAAAGAACCCCAGGTGGTCAAAATTTCTGAAGCCCTCCACTACGGCGTCTCTCATAACCAAATGGTGGTTTTGGGACGTTAAACCCCCCATATCAATCGAAATAAGGTGTATAGGGATAGGTCTTTAAAAAGCTGTATTTATGATAATGAAGAATAAGTGAACTATACTATATGATTCAAAGCTGTCTAAGTTTTGGAAACTTATCTTACCAAAACTACCACACAGTGCTAAGCAAGCATCTCTTTATGGTTAAAGAAAATCAGGCAAGATTTGGAAAGGGGTCCTAGTTCAGTTGCGGTCCAAAATTCGAGATGGCAGTGGGACAGCTGCTAAGAAGTGTTTTAACGACATGCTTTATTGAAAATGCATTGCATTTACTGTTTAACAACGAAAGCTGTAACGATATCTCTTCAAGCGCCAATTTCACCATCGTAGTTGTTCGCCACCACCGCCGTGTCCGTAACTGCTATCGCGTGAAATAAGAAAAAAGCAAATACATTAAAAATATCTCGGGCACAGTAGGATTTGAACTTGAGCCCTCTGTGTGACAGCCCAGCATTTTACCCTACAGTTACGCCGGTATTCAAAACTCCGTTGCAAACAGACCCTATGCAGGCCTCACGTAGGGTAAGGAATCACACTCACATGTGTAACAGAGGGTTTTAGAAGAGTAACTTAACAACTAGGCGTCACAAATTGCAAATTGCATAACGAGTGGGTCAGTGAATGCTTCATACCCATTACGAACTCTCGGCCATAATTCTTCGTCATCATGCACAGCATCAACAAAGCACAAATATTGCCTCAAAGGTGTGTAGCAGGTACCATGCTTCTTCAAAGAGTGACGAATAATGGCATAGTGGGTGCTACCACACTTAAAAATTATAATGATTTATGGCACAGTGCGTGCTATGCTGGTGTTGCAGCAGTCACCCCAAGAGGGTCTAAATAAGAAATACTCTAGAAAGGCTGCTCTTCCAGCTTTTGCTATGAATATGCTGTGGGTGCATGCAGGCCTCGCATGTTTTTTTTTTTTTGGTTTTTTTAACTGAACTGGAGGGAATTCTGGTGTGAAATTTGATGTATTATGACAAGGGCAGCCAAAGATGGTCCTCAAATTTTCCGATAATTTGTGACAACTTGAAATGTAAGGCCGAGGCACCGCACAGTAAAAGTACTAAGAAATTGTGCACATATCTAAAGACTCTCAGAACTTGGGTTTCAGGGAACCTCTGCTGCAGAACTGGAGGACAGGTGGTAAAAAAATGGCAAGAGGGGAAGGGTGTGGAAAAAACTTACTCAGTCATTGGCGCGTATTCCCAATCTTCCGAAAAGAGGTAGCAATCACTTACTTGGGTAGGAGTGCTTGCTCAAGATTTCGCGGTAAGGACATGTTATGTGAAGCATGGTCATATAGAAAAAGAAAGAGCACGGGAATGTTTTATGCCATAATAAAAGCTTCAATGGCTTTAAACCATGAAAGAATCAGCCCTGCTTGCCGCATTTACCTATGCATTACGAGGTGGTACTGATCCCTGCTGAAATAAAAGGGGGGGGGAGATCGAAAGGGCCTTTGCATGGCTCAGGGGTGAGATCAGACATTCCCAGATTAAAGTAAACGTGATGAACTATGTGTCACGTTACGACAGAAGTGCTGGAAAGATTGAGCGCACCTTTCTCCTGTGTGCGGGTGGTCGAATGAAATAGGTGTTGACATTGTGTTCACGCAAGTAGCTGTTGCGCTCCTGCCCTCTGCCTGGCTCCAACTGGTACTCGCCGTGCAGACACTCTACAGTTGCCTCTGTCACATGTACACGCCTGCGAGGAAGTGAGAGAGTGAAATCACACAGATCAGTACATATTGTTATGGTTAAGAATTACCACTAGAACCTACTGTGGAGGTGTAATCAATTCATACAATGGCATGTGCTTGCACAACCGAAACAGACTAGCTCCACAACAGAAAATCCTTTTCGAAGCTAGAATAAGCTGATCTGAAATGACACTCAAATACCTCTGCTGTGTACCGATAGATAAACAGATACACCAAATCGAACCAAATAAAATGAATAAATGAATAAATAAATAGATCGATCAGTCAATTATACTTCTAGGGCTGTAGCCTTAACTCAACTCCATATCTTTCTCTCTTGAACTAGGGAGTCAACCCACATTACTCATATTCGGACTGCAAGGATATGTCTCACCTTATAACAGAATGCATACAGTCTATCTTATATATTACAACACATATTTCTATGCCATAGAAAAAATGCAACTAGCTTCTAATTATGTGAGTAAAATTCAATCGCACTGATATCATTTTTCTTCTGTTGCTATGAATCACAAGATGAAACAGATTCCACTCGAGTGTGGAAGTACTATAAAATAGTAAGAGCAAATCTACAGAAAACCGGTGAATTTGGGCAGCCAGATATTGTAATACACATAGTTAACAGTAGCACCATTGGTTAGTTCCAAATTGAATGACAGATTAACATGTTGCGACATCATTTGCACTTTGTTAGCAACAGTTGATTTGGGTTCTCCTGGCATACGTGGTTGCGATCTACACACATGTCACTTCTTCGGTCAATCTTTCCTTTGTCACCGTGAATTTACAGCGTTCTCAAAATGTGGAACTGATGTTGCTCCCTCTTGGCACCATGTCATACACACCCTGGGATGCCGCCAGGCCTCCATTGCATTGGCCAAAGTGACATCGTTGGACCAGACATCGTACTGCCATTTGCGCAAGCCCAGCACACCGCATAGGACTCGGCCTGTGTGAATGCCTACTCGCATGTTGAGTTGCACGTCTGTGGCTTCCACGACAGACCTGCAATGGGTCAAAGCACGAAGGATGAAGGCGCTTTTTTGCTACTCTTTTTGCAGCTTGAAGTGAAAGTAAACATCGACCTAATGAAGCTAGAGGACGCACAGGGCCTACTAAATTGAGAAGATTGCTGAACAGAAATCATTGAAATGAGCAATCACACAAATGATATACCTAACTCAAAAAAGAAGAACCATTATTTTTGCACCTGTACACACTTACCGCAAGCCATGAGCTTTGTGAGCGGCTGTTGCATACTATGGGGGGGAGAGAACTTCCTTAACAAATCAGTGGCTTTTGCTGCCTGAAATAAAACCTAGTGTGCCCATACCTTACTCATATTTTGCCCTAAACTTCATTGATTGGCTGAAATATCGAGCTTGCTCTATTTCTGCAATATTTTTAATAAGTTAGGTCATTTAGCACACCTGGCATGCTAAGCTTTGTCAGCAAAACAGATCAATCAACAATTATGTTAATAACACTGTTTATTTTCATTCCTTAGGCAAAGACTTGAAGGCTTATCAAGCTTGTTACATTAATGATTGTGCAACAGCCACACAAGAAATGAAATTTCACGCAAACATAACGACTTTTCACTACAGAACACAAAAAAAAGAAAACGCCAGCTCTACGCGGAACATGCAGCACAATCAAAGCAAAAACTGGAAGAGCGGCCTTTTTACAGCCTCTTTTAAACGCTCTTTGGGTAACTGCTACAATCACACTTGCAGGGAACCCACTACACTATTAATCATCATAACTTTTCTGTAGTAGGGAGGCATTCACTGCGCCATCTTTCGTCATTCTTCGAAGAACCGTGGCACTACCCGCTACACAGCTGCAAGAACTTTTGTGCAATTTTTCGATGCTGTGGCTGACGATGAAGAATTATTCCTAAAGCTTTTGTAATGGGTTGGATCATTCAACAGCCCACTCGTTATGTGATTCGCAATGTGTGATGCCTTGTTTCTCTTTTACTGTTCTAAAACACTTTATTACTCGTATTAACTGAGATTCTTTCCCCGACATCCAAGCCTGCCTAAGGCCAGGTTTGCAATGGAGCTTCAGGCACTGGCATGGCTCTGCAGTAGTATACTGTGCTCGCGTGCAGGAGACCCCAGTTCGAATCTCATAGTGTCCTTGGTGTGTTTTGTTTACTTTGTTTTTTTTTTCTTTCTTATTTTGTGCAATAGTGGTTACTGACACCGGCAGGCAGCGGCAGACAACTACAGCGCACGTGATCCTTGTTGTGATCGCTGTAAAACAATATTTTAAAGTGTCACTTCTTGTACAGCCTTAGTATGCACTATTTACTTGTCCTTCTTCAAGAAGCCGAAATTATTAATAAGTTATCAGGTAACTCTTACTGCATGCAATGTCATGCCATGCCACATTTGTAAGAAAACATGATCAGACACCGTAACAGTTTCTACTTGACGATATGCTTTAGGCGTATTAATACACCCTAAGCAAGCTTCAATGGCAATACTTTCATTGAGAGAGGTTAAATCGTGCTCAAGAGATGCTAAGGGTTGCTGCAGAATAGTGTTAGTACGTAATCATGGTATAATATTAGCCCTCGAATGAGACCCAAAGCATATTTTTGATAGCAAAGAAAGCAAGCGGCACTCACGCTATAGCGTCAATCATGTCTAGCCCCATCTCAACAGTGCAGTGAGCATGGTCAGAACGAGGCTCGGGTAGGCCGCTCACGCAGTAGTAGCAGTCACCCAAGATTTTGATGCGCAGACAGTGATTGTCCTGAAAACAAGACACAAAGAAACTTTCCAACAAGAGAAAACTTGCAATGCTGAAAGATTTCCTGTACTTTCAATATCATGCACAAAATTACAATCACAGACAAAAAGCTCTGTGACAGGTGAACTCACATTAGCCAGCTGGTCAAAACGTCCGAATAGTTCGTTCAGGAGCCGAACCAATTCTTGGGCACTACACTGAGAGGCTAGCACTGTGAAGCCAACGATGTCAGCAAACAGGATGCTGCAAGAAGAATAAGCACGCCAATATTAAAGTACAACAATAAAAAAAAGGTCTAAGAGCTGATGAGTTAAGCCAAACATGCATCTTTTTTCAAAACAAGCTTTCATTGTGGTTTTTCACTGTTAAGCCCCAACAATTCTTATTACAAAACGGGTTCAAAAGTTCATCACTACTGCAGAAGTACCTGGAATGATGTTGCACTTAAACTGCACAGAGAAACAAAAAATATCTTAAGCTACTTTCAAGTATGCTTACGAGGCCAAAAAAAAAACTTCTAACTCAAGTATTCAGCACATTAAATCCTTGGAATGACAAGTAACTGTCAATTTGAAACTTTTCTGAACAAACCAAGTGAATATTTGTGTGATATTCTCTATTTCCTTGGACATGACAGATACGTGTGCTTAATAATAGTCGTGTTTTTTTTACATGAGTATTCAAATCTTATAAAATACTACAAAAGCTTGGAGAATGCTTAAGCTTCGCTTTCTAGAGTAGCATGCGACAGTGCAATCGATCCCCATGCCCGCATCTTCTCGACTGCTTGACTAGCTTCACTTCTCAATGGATATCCAATTGTGCCACAAACAAAACGAACCTCTGTGAACATACATATTTGTATACATGCATGCATGTATACAAATGCATGCATGCATTTATACAGATGCATGCATGCAGGCACGCGCACGCATGCACACACACACACACACACACACACACACACACACACACACACACACAACACACACAACACACACACATGTATGTGCCTACATACATGCATGCATGCATGTATGTGCCTACTTACATGCATGCATGCATGTTTGTACGTATAGGCATTTGGTCACTGATGTTCATGGCACAAGAAATAACTTGGAACACACTCAAGCTTGGCCTTCAAGAGTAGAATTCAAAATCGTAATAATTGGGCCTTTTGCACATCCATCGTTTTCTCAATTGCTAGCTTGGCTTCAGTTCTCAGTGCAAGCCTCAACCGTGCCATAAAAAACGAATGATTGTGCACATATCATTAGCCGTTACAAGCTGTCCTATGATGCCTACTGAAAGAACAGTTGTGAAGTACCCACTAAACCATAATTCTTCGTTTGGCATATCAGTGAAGGGCCCACTATGTGTTCATAAGGCAACACATCAATCTACACAACTGCTCACTTAGTCAATGCTTTTGCTGATTGAACAGGTTTGAGTGCACTGTGACAAGTTGACCTTTAAAACCCTTTGCACAATTCGCATGTTTTGATGCCTGGCATGATATTGCGATCGTGTCATGTATTATGTGCGTTAAGGAGGCTCCTCCCACTACACGACATCAATACAATGTTCTTTGTTTTTCCCGAAGCAGTTTCAAGCAACCGCGTAGCTTTTAGATGGAACACCTGCTCGTCACGCAGCAGGCCTGAGCTCTGTTGTGGCTCGAACCAATTTTTTTTCTTTTTGCATTTATTTTATTTGCACCTTTTTAGATTTTCCGCTCACAGACAATGCCGACTTTTCGGCCAGTGCCCATGCCACAATTTTCACCACACGAGCTCTTTAACACAGGCATGTTAAAATCAATACGGGTTCATTCGTAAGAGGTTCATGTAGTTACTTAAGTGACTGAAATGCCCCTTTTGCATCAGACCTAAATAAATATTGGGCTGGGAGAAAACAGTATCACTACAACATCTGTTGAATGATTTTGATGATATCAATTCATACTCAGAATTTTAAGAACAACACCCGGCCAAGATCCATAGTCAGCGATGTAATACATTCAAGCACATCTATGCTGTGTATGTGTGCAAATATCGTTCTGGTGTTTCACTTTCCCAATGAAGTACTCATTACTTATGCTTGTTCACATGGGTTCATATATTTGCAGGTTATGAACAAAGTGGGCCACTTTTATCATTTCCCTTTTTTTTTCCCCTTCCAACTGCAGTTCTAACTTTGCAACATTATTGCCTTGTACCTTCCATATTCCTCCAAGTTGTTTATATTTGAACATGAATTACATAGTACAGGATAGAAAAAAAAAATTCGAGCATTACATACCTGACATTTTCATGCTTTTGTATGTAGATCTTGTGGAACTGGCCAGCTCGGGGAGCTATGATGTCTTCTTTCATCTCCATGGCAACATGTTGTGGCAATACACTGAGTAGTAGCCGTTCCTGTGAAATAACCCAGAGGCCACTTACTTGTACCAATCTAACTACTCCACAATTGAAACTTCATCAAACAGTTTCTAAATGAAAATCGCTTTTATTAAAGGGCCACTCACCAGGTTCGACAATTTCGAGCTTGACAAGCGCAATGCGTAGATGAGACGTTCATGATCACTTCTGCCAAAATTTGTAACGCTATGACGCCGCGGAAATGGGTCAAATTTCAATATGAACGCTGCTCCCCCTTCCTTTTTTGGGCGCATGCACAAAGAATGAGGGCATGACGTGCGCATATGAATGGCCTTACGTACACACGGCAATGCAGTGGTGTTGGTCATCTACGTAGACAACTGCGCTCGGACGTTGTCAACAGTATACCATGTGACATGGCTTATATAATTTAACACGACATGCGTAGTTTATGTAATTTGTTGCCTGAAGAGATGAATAAAACTTGAGATAAATAATGAGACGCAATATAGAAATGTGCGCATCTTTCTTTCATTTTTTTGCGTGAATTGCAACGAAGTGCGGGGCTAATGTGCCAGCGTTTCGCATGCGTTCGTGTCCTCGCAGTCAGCGCATCGAGCAGACGACAGCCGTGGAACGCTCCTACGCGTTAGTGCACTCATTGTGCTCATCTATTCTACCGCGTCTAAGCCATTGTTTCCAAACCATCCCACAGAAACAGGCAGTACACCTCAAAGCAACACTGGTCAAAATAAATAAATAAATAAATAAACGCTGCTCGCGTGCACGGCGGTTGGGCTTCTTCGGGCACGTCATGCGCACCTGATCTCTTGGTCGGATGCTGGAGAGGGTAGGGAAGAATTCGGCTTGCGAAGGCTACACGGAGGAGCAGCAAGGGTTTGGAGCTCGCCTCCTCTCATCCTCGTTTCGCACCGCTTCAAAAAAAAAAACTGTTTTCTCAGCTTGCAATGAACCGATTAAAAAAATTCTGTGGCAAAATGTTCCTCATCGGACACCGAAAAACTTCCATGGTCTAACTAAAATTTGGTATGGGGCCTGGTGAGTGGCCCTTTAATGCTGCTTGTGAGTCAGGCTTGTGTTAACACAAATTCTTCATTTTCTCAGTTTAGTGAGGTAATGGTTAGCAGTCGTTTCTATTTCTCAAAGTTTTGTTGTACATTAGGTGCAGTTTCAGTGCTTTCAGAAGACATTAAAGTTTCAAAGAACAAGGTGATTTGCACACAGTTTGTGGCCCTCTGTCTGTGCACTCATGCTTTATATCTTTGTACTGCTACTGAAGAAACACTCTTCAAGGTGCGAGCAATAAAAGTGTGATTATCAGTGAGCTTACAGCCACAGCTCAAAGGATATTGTGGGCTGAAGCACTAAGCAACAGTTTTCATGGCACCCAGTGCCAATGGTGCAATATACTGTGCTGGTACCCACATACCACCCACAGCATCTTAAATTCACTGTCATTTTGCATTTTGCACTATGTTTTTCATTTATCTAATTGTTCCTCCTTACGCCACGCACTGACCTCAATATTAAATTGAAATTTGCATCCTACCTAAACCTATTTGAGGTGCACCATATTACAATTTTGACGTCACTGAGAGGAACTTCCTAATCTTTAAACCCTGAAGACATAATGCTTTCTTTTGTAGACATCTCATGATAACATCACATTTTTATTTTTATTTTTTTTCATGGCTAAGACCCATTACACAAATAGCATTAGTCAGAAGTACTAATATGTTGACAACATTATGTCATATAACTTTCTCATTCAGCTGAAACCTAGGCGGGTTTTTAGCTTGCTAGCTAAGCTCACACTTTCTCACGAGTATATGCCCTACAAACACACGCAATTGTAGAAGGTGAGAGCCAAGCTGCATATAACATGCGTTACGCTCTGTGTTTAGTAGTGGCAGGACTTGTATCTTACGAGTTTTTCATTCTCATCCTCCATGTGCAAACGGGCATTGATGCAGTTTCGTGTGTCCAGAAAGGCCTTTCGTTGAGCATGCTCCATGATGGAATGCACGAACACCCCCACCAGGTGGCCACATATAAACACTAGCACATTGGCAGCAACCTGCGAGTGTAAAAAAAAAGAAAGTGAAACACCACCAATCCTATTTATTGAAAACCTAATATTGCATTTGAAAGTCATAGTTTTACCACAAACAGAAAGGAATGAATGTGAGAGCAACAAATTTAAATGCTACATGAATTAAGGCTGGCAGTTCTCTCTTTTAGCATGAGACATGGTGTAACTCAACAAATAAGTGACATAAGGGAATGGAGCCCCTAAGGTGAGTGAAGCGACCTTCATGCTGTTTAGTACCCCTGTGCAGGCTTGGGTCGAGAGCACAACACTTAGAAAAGTGCATGACATCTGGTGATCTGGTCTGAGGATACAGCCCGCCGACCACACCCAGCTGGTCAAGGTCAAGTTACTACTGTAGCCCCGCATACCCCCCCCCCCCCCCCCCCCCCCCGTCCACCCTTACCAACACCCTTTAATGTGCCTTTCCTGCGACCGAAACGGCCAACCCGTTTCATCCCTGCTTATGCTGCGACCATGCAACGCTGGTGCCCTTTCACTCAAACCCTTTCATTTACACACAGAACATTCGAGGCACCAATGGTGTGGTCGAGCTGGACTTTATACAGAACATGACGGCAATGACGAAAACGCGCCTCCAATGTCCGTTTAATTGCTATCACGATAACAGTGTGTATTTAATAATGCTTCACCACAATTAAGGCATGAAAATGGAAAGATTACTGTGGCCTACAAATTCAAGGAGTTGACTACCTTAATTACTTCTAATGCAGTGGCACCTGCAGCACGGTGTTTTCGAAAGTGACTGCGAGTCTGCAAAATGACAACCATTTTTTTTATTAACGGAGAAATTCCCCTTACGCAAAAATCCTTCACATGGCCTCGCTTGGCCAGCTTTTTTTTTTTTTTTTTTTGCATAGAACGCAATTGCTGCAACACCCATGCATCCGTTTTGACAGCCCCTATAGATATTTGTGGGTGTACAAAGAGTGTTCTCTGTATTTCATCTTACAAAAACATGATATCCCCTCCCCCTCCCCATTACTTAGATACCATTTATTTATGCAACTCAATGATGTAAGAGATATTCTACAAGAAGTATAACTTTTCAAAAATCCATGTGGCGGTTCCACTATCTTCTGCGAGTCCCTTCACAATCAAATAGGTGTACACGTGCAGTTACTGTCGAAGGAGTTGACGAGCTGTAAGTTGCTCGGAATCTCATTGGCCTGAACTTCCTAGGAGATATGTGAACGATCGGGCGAACGCCAGATCAACAACACGGCCGCAGTCGCAGGAAGACGCGCGCGCGCGCGTCGAGAAATAATACCGAGAACATCAAGCATCCCCACCCTTTGGCCGATAATGGCCAGCATGCCTCCGAAACAGACAGGATGCGTCGGCCCGCGCCCATCCAGCAGAATTTCCCAGACAAAGAAGGTCTTTGAACGGAAGGATTGGCTCTATCCTCGAGTCTCTCGCGAGTCTGCAGGGCTGCGCGGACGTAAAGCTCATCAAGAACGCCGGCGCTGCTCTACCCAGACGCCGTCGCTGTCCCTGGGAAGAAAGGGGGGGCGTTCGCTCTCTGACAAGCCAGGCACCCCGTTCACGAAGACGTCGAATGCGCGCGCTTTCGGCGAAAGACGATACGCGCGCCATCGCTCTCCGCGAGTGCTGCTGCAGCCTTCCAAGTGCACTGTGGAGACTACAAGAACAAAACGCCATGTTCGTCGACTCCGCTTTCGAAGCGACAGCGCCGCAGGCGCGCTTTTATGCGCCGCAGCCGGACGGGATGGCAGCGCGCGCGCGGATAGGTTTACTCAAGGCGCCGCGACAATTCGATCGCGGACCGTGGAGCATGGCACCGACCAGTGGCATGACAGCCTCGAACTCGGAAGACGCGCAAGAACGCAGCGGCAACGAGATACAGCAAAGCGCGCACGATGGTTTCTTTTTAAGATGGTATATGCCACGTTGGCCGCAAAAAGGGTGTCCGGAAAACTTCGTGGGCACATTCACGCCACCCCGCACCCCCTTGAAGTTTAAAGAAGAGTCGCGAGAAAAGGAATATGTTAAGAAATAGTTGAATATATGCGACCTCAGACAGCGTTGCAAAGTTTTTTTTTTTTTTTTTTGAAATACGATTGGCAGACGTGTAACACACCCAGAACGTCACCAACAAATTTATATTGCCGTCCGAAGGCACCTCGTGTTCGCGGAAATGTCTGAATACGCGATTCAGATCTCGCGGGCAAACCCATCTACACAAAAGGAGCATTACAGAGCTGAAACGAACACTAAAGTGAAACAAAAAAAATCGAATTAGACTGACAATCTGTGAGCTCAAGCGAAGTCAGTTTCGTCATCATACTAATATAAAAGAAAATGGAGGTAGATGCTTTCATTTTTAAATTTCGCGCAAAAAATCCCCACGCGTGACGTCACGGATTGGCTCAACAAGTTTTTCTGAAATTGGGTACATCAAGTCACTGGTCCCCACCGCAAACCAACGTTACTAGAACCAGATCTGGTTCAAGCAACGTTGCCGCAAACAACGTACGCACCTTTCCACGCGCTACCCGCACATCGCACCCAACCGGACGGTAAAACGGGAATCGGCGACTCTTTTTGACCCTCCGCTTGGGTGCGGCAGGGGTCCAGGCACATGTGTGGCGGCTGTGCGAGTAGCGCATGGAAAAGGCCTGCACAGGCCCTAGCAGAACCCGTCTGCGACTATGAGGTCAATTTACTAATAAGATAAATGTCGTTTTCATCTTATAAGTGTCCCCATTATAATGCGCCGAAAAAATGCAAAACAACAGGGAATCGTAAAGTTGGCGCACCTAAGGCATATGAAGGACGCCAATCACCGCGAATAGTATTTAAAAAAAGAGAAAAAAAAAAGAAGAAAACAACAAACGAATGTCAGCAGAGCACATGCAGCGCTTTGCGTACGCAATACTCGATACACCGTTCTGCTACGTCAGGGTACGCTGTCAGGGTGCGCAGGTATGAAACTTACAATCATTGTTTGAACGCAGGCGTTTCAGCATACACACTGCACACACTTGCATAGCCGGAGGGAGACACACCTGGCCCGGGTCTCCCCCCCCCCCCCCCCCTCCGAATTATTGTTCCTTTTTTTTGCCATGACATACAGATCATTATATTACACTGTACCATAACTGCCTGTCCGGCCTTTACCTCGGATTAAGATGGTGCTTCTCCCCTCCTCCCGCCTCCATTTTTTTCTTTTTTTTTTTTCGTTGCCTACGCCCCTCGCTGCACACCATATTCGAAACAAATTTCGCGCCATCTTAGTAAGAAGCGCACAACTTATACACAGGAACACAAGATACAGACGCTTGACTTCAACTAAACGTTTATTGCAAACGTCAGGGTATAGAAATGGGCGAAAGAAAAGTAAAAAGCATGACAACAAAAAGCGCTCGTGCAGTGCCATACATTACTCATCCATATTTATCAATCACACCACAAAAAAAAAAATTCCTTCCGCGTGAGCGAAATATAAGGTTAGTCAACACACTCAAAGTCATCAAGTGTCATTTCTGTTCCTTCAACAATGAAACGGGTCTGTTACGATATAAAAGACATGTGTTGTCGAATAAGGCACACAACCACACTTTTTACAGTCAATCGCCAAGTGACCATCGCACTTTATGGTGTTCTTTTAACCTCTCATTAATGCATCTTTCACATATTACTCGGCCATTACTGGGGCCATCGCTGGAGGCCGCCACTTGTCCACGCGCGCGCGCGCGCGCGATCGCACGGGAAAATATTTGAAGAGAGAGAAAGATATATTATTAAGGTCACGAGGCGCGCATGACGCACTTTCTTCCACAGTGCCATCCCTCCCTGCTTCGCTTCCGCGCTTTCGTCGGGACAACAGAAGAGAGAATAACTCTGCTCTTACGGGATAGTTTCTGAAAATTTTCGCGGCGGTGATTTCATGAGGCAATAAGCTCTATAAGTGAATCTATTCCGTGGCTCATGGCTACCTAGAAAAGTGTTACAGCGTCCCTTTAAGTCGTGCTATCTCGACAAGCCCAAGCAGTCGTTTCGAACAGAGTATACAAGGAGTGGCCAGCGCTCTGCATGGCTGCCCTAATCACTCTTGTTTTTGTTGCGCCGTCTAGTGAAACTTTTTAGTCATCCCAGGATAACTGCACGATTTTTCAACCAAACGAGCACCTAAATGACGCCTAAGCGCGCCACTAAGGGCCTAACGACACGCTTTGCAGCGTGCACCAAGCGATGCTGCGCCAGCTAGCGTCGGTCGCTGCAACTTACAGCGGCGACGCACAAATAGTGCCACCTTGAACGCCGGGCGCATCAAAGGCGTGACAGCTGAGGTGAAAGGGACCCTTGAGGGCGAAACTATTTTTCGCGTATTAGTAAAGTACAATTTCAGAATTCCGAAAACACTTCTCCCGTTGCGACACAATGCTTGGTAAGCCAGATAACGCGCGAAAAGAAAATACGGGTGGAGGCGCAAGCTCGAGCTTACCGCACCTAACACCGTGACGTCATAGACTTTGAACGAGTCTACTGGGTCCTACGTAGCTTCCAATCGATAAAAATGCAGCACATGGTCATTTGTAAATGTCATAGACCTAGCCTACCAAGTTTCGTCAAATTTCATGGAGCCAACTTCGCGAAAATCTGAAAAAATGCCTTTTGAAAATTTTTTTGCGTCACGCACGGAGATTTGGGCGCCATATTTAAAAATGAAACTTGAACCTTGATTCGTGGTGGTGAGTTTCACCGTGCGAACCCAGACCAACCAGTCCAATGCGCTTATAGTCTTCAACACATGTACAGCTGGCGCGAAGGGGAATATGGAGAAATACCGAAAACGGTGCGGCCTCCAGCTGTCGACACAAGTGCCGCACCAGGGAGCCTTAGGTTACGAAACACTGCTTTCACATAGCGCTTGTCCGTTCAACTCGCATGACAGCTGGAACTGCAGATGTATTGGTGTGGGTTATCGTATACACTGATGTGTTGCAAGTTCGATAAGGGATCCACTTCAAGCTTCCCTTCGACGCATACAAGACAGATATTACCATCGGCGTTTTTCACTGATAAGCTACTTTCAAGCATGACGAAAATACCAAAATATCATATTGTTTATATTAAATTATATTACTTTCAAGCATGCGTGCTCTTTCGGCTCTTGCATGCGAATTTCGTTATCTTCAATGGTGCAAGACATGCGTACGAGCGGCACCCTAACTCAGCCACCGCGAGCTACCGAGGAGACGTAATGATCTTCCGTCACCGCCGACGTCTCGCACGACGGGCCCGCCTACCCGCACATTAGTTTACGACGACCGGGTATAACGTACTTCGGAGATGATCGCGTGTAACGAGAAGGAACGAATTTCTCAAGAGACTATAATGCGCAGCCGTGGTACGCACGGCTCGAACACAGACTCTCGGCAGACCGGCAGCGCCCGTACAAGTGTACGCCAGTACACTTGTACGGCGTACACTTGTACTCGATCGAGAGGACTCGATCGCGTACAAGTCGAGTCCTCATAAACAGAGCAGCCGCGCGACCTGCCACCAGGCAGCGCCGCCGTAGTCTGGGGGAAGATAGGTTAGATTTTAGATTCAGTAGGGAAAAATCAGCAGTCATGATTTTTAATGACAACGAAGGTAGTGAGCTTAAAATACAGGAGGTGACGCTAGAGATAACAGATAAATACAAATATCTGGGCGTATGGATAAGCAATGGGACCGAGTATCTGAGGGAACACGAAATATACGTGACGACTAAAGGTAACAGGAATGCAGCAGTCATGAAAAATAGGGCACTGTGGAATTACAATAGGTATGATGTTGTGAGAGGAATATGGAAAGGGGTCATGGTTCCTGGGCTGACGTTCAGCAATGCGGTCTTGTGCATGAGATCAGAAGTTCAAGCAAGATTAGAAATTAAGCAACGTGGAATAGGTAGGCTTGCTTTAGGAGCTCACGGGAATACACCAAATCAGGGAGTACAAGGTGATATGGGATGGACATCATTTGAGGGCAGGGAAGCTAGCAGCAAGATAAAATTTGAGAAGCGATTGAGAGAAATGGGGGAAGAGCGTTGGACTAGGAAGGTTTTCAGCTACCTGTACATGAAGAATGTCGATACAAAATGGAGGAAGCGAACCAGGAAGTTGACTGGTAAATACTTAGAAAGCAGCAGGTGGCCAAACCAAAAAGAACTATCGGTTAAGAAAAAAGTGAAGGAAACGGAGACTGACATGTGGAGAATGGGCATGATAAAGAAGTCCGCACTAGAGATCTATCGAACTTTTAAGCAGGAAATTGCCAAGGAAAGGATCTATGATAATACTCGGGGTAGTTTTCTACTGTTTGAGGCCAGGACGGGAGTACTGCGAACCAAGACATATCGGGCCAAATACGAAGGGGTCGACACAGTATGCAGTGCGTGTGGAGAGGAAGAAGAAACTGCCGAACACTTGATAATGTTCTGTAAAGGGCTTCACCCTATAGTTCAGGATGATGGCGCAGAGTTTTTCAAAGCACTGGGATTTAGGGACAGCGAAGGCAAAATAGACTTTAAGCGGGTAGACTTAACTAGAAGGAGGTTATCTGATTGGTGGCTAAAGTCAAGGCACGAGTGAAAATTAAACCCTTCACTGCGAAGTACGAATCCTCAACTTCATTATTTAAAGGAAAAAAAAAAGATAAATGTAATGGTTAGTTCACTAAGTATTATGGCTAGGTGGCGTTAGCCGCCGCCCGATCTAAAGGGTACAGCCACATCCATCCATCCATCCATCCATCCGGAATTCTGGAATAGTAAAAGGAGAGTCATCACCGCTTCTCCCTCCCCTCTTCGCCCCATCCTCCACGGGGTGGGGGGGGGGGGGGGTGAACGAGGCAAGACAAGCGCATCCTATTCCGAATTCAGATCAACACGACGCTCTTTTCTGCAATGGCGAAAACATTTCGACCCAACGGTCACAAAGGAGTGACAGCACTGTGGGGATGCGGCGGACGCCTACCATATGGTGTGGGCCTATCAATCAAATTAACACAGCTCTTACCACTCACCTAAACCTATACCCGCACACACCGGGAGGCGGCTCTATACTGCGCTCTTCAAACCTTCAGGGCCAGGAGGCCATGGTCCAGAGAACCAGCGCGGTGGCTTTCTATACCCATATAGTCTGTATAATGACCTGTGAAGAGAACCCGCACCTCTTCTTTTGTCAATAAATGCATTCCGTCACCGCCACCCTTTACCCCCCAAAGACCTGCACATGTCCATGCAGACGGCGCAACACTAATGAGAGAGAATAAGCCTTTGCTTTCCATACAAACCGATTTTTAGTCTTTAACGACTCGATAGCGTATGACGCTGAGCACTCCGGAGCAACAAGACGTCAATACACACATAAAAAGCCGCTAAAGAGAAAACATTACATCGGTTTTCTACAACAGAGGAGCTATTTCGTAAGTCGATTTGCATCTCACTGGCGCAATAATTCCATTATTAGAGGAAAATATGAAAGTCTAAGTGATGCCCACGGCGTTAATGCTTTATCAATTTAGGAGCAGTTTCACAGTTTTCAGCTGATAATGTTAACCAAACTTTCATACAGCTTGCGAAACGGAACATATAGTCTCGGCACATTTTACTGACGAGCCGAACAAAAAAAAAAAAAAAAGAGGTGTCTACGTAAAGGAAAGGTCTCTATGTAAATGTGAAGATGCCAGTGTTTAATCATCATTATGTGCTCATATTATGCAAATCTGTATTCGCCCATGCTCGAATTTTCTAAAAGAGATAAGGCCTTTGTGAAGGGTTGCAAAACGCCGTTATAGTTAAACCTTCCTCGATTAGCTGTGTGTACACACCGAGAATCCAAAGAATAAATTTTCATGCTCGCATTCGTGTTAAGGTTTCGTATTACATCCAGTCTGTTATACATTAGAGCGGGATGCAAGCTTTCTTTATTGAAGCGTACTATAACCTCGACCTCAAGCAGACGTTGTTTCCACGCGTGACGTCACAGACAGCTATTTCTTTTTCCCCGTACTAGAAGGTTTATATACCGTGCAGAGACGACATATTCAGTATTTCAGATGTGCCTAATATATTATTATACGTTGGTTGGATGCGTCTGCCGTCCTTTTATCTAAAACCCGGCGAGATACGTCGTGCCGCGCCCATCGCTGCGAGTTCGTTAGAGCAACGCAGCTCAAACAACACTGAATTCCTTCGCTGTTTAAATAGAGTTCTGAGATAATGAAGCCGGGAAATATGTGCGATGCGGTGAGGGATGCGCAAACCGTGCGCACTGCACACCGTTGCTTTGCGCGCGAGATGCTGCCGCCCGTGTTCTTCAGTTGCCCTTCACGCTGTCGCGCTATTTCACCATTCGCAAAGACGTTGCGTTACACACGCGTTTACGTATGCGGGCATGTCAAAGCAACATAGATGACGCAAATCGCTGGGTGTTTCATGTAATCTGTGCTTGAACAGCCAGAAGGTGGCACACCGGGCCCTATAGCCCCCTTCGAAATTTTTTCGTCATAACATACAAAGCGAAGAACTACCATTTTAAGGGGGTGCCCTCTCCGAAATCGAGAAGGTGCCTCCCTCCCACCGAAAAAAAATTCGCCCCTGGCTTGACCCTATTTGGTTATGAAAAAAAAAACTTTCGCGACAGTAAGCGAGTAGATTTAACTAGCATTGTTCTTCCTTTATGGTAAGATCAATATTTCGCTTCGTTTATAAACGAAGGGATACTTCAAGCAACTTCAAGGAGGTTTGCAATCTCATTAGTCCATTTGTGTATGTTTAAATGGCGCTAACCCCTCGCGTTTGATAAACTTGCGGTTTACTTCGGTTGCACTTCAGAGAGAAAGAGGACTGTCCTGTAGTGAATATATGTGCCATCTTGGTAGCACATACCCACAAGAAAACAGCCTATTTCTTTTTTCGACGAACTCAGTCCCCTCGGCGAGTTGAGCTGCGCTCGCAATCAGCTCCGACGGCGCGCTGCCGACACAGAGGCCACGCAGAAAGAAACGCGTAAATAAGATGTGCTCCACCAGGTGCCGCAACGATCCTAGCTGCTCACAAAAAAACAGTCTGCAATTACGATGAACTCATTAAATTAATTTTCATCTATTATACTGGCGTGCCCCGCCGCGGTGGTCTAGTAAGTAAGCTACTCGGCTGCTGACCCGCAGATCGCGGGATCGAATCCCGTCTGCGGCGGCTACATTTTCGATGCAGGCGTAAATGCTATAGGCCCGTGTGCGCAGATTTGGGTGCACGTTACAGAACCTAAGGTGGTAGAAATTTCTGGAACCCTCCACTACGGCGTCTCTCATAATCATATGGTGGTTTTGGGACGTTAAGCCCCACATATCAATCATCAATCGCAGAAACATTTGAGCGCTGCTTTCACGTCGGCCGATATAGCATGAGAGAGTCGCTTACCGAAGACATGTTTAGCAACCGGTAAATTAAAGCGATCGTTCGCCGCTGCTCTTGTGCTGAGCTCCGGTATAACTTAAATGTGCTTCGTGATAGAAGGTCGTCATGTTTTACAATTCTGTGTATTATATTCGCTGTTCTTATTACGTGAGCAGAGTCCAGTAGAAGTACACGCACGTGTTGGAACAGCGGTTCACCGGCGCCCCCCTACTTGAAAATGATATATAATTATCTTGTGAGCGAGCGAGAGGTTTCAACTATACGTTTCATGTGCGCTGCCTATACATGTCGCAGCTCAGATGGCTATGCACAAATGGTAAATGTAGATACGGTCGTGCCCTGTGTTGTGACGTCAGGTAACACGCGTTTACTTTAACCTAAACCAACTGCAATTTTAACAATCCCCCATTTTTTTTTCGGTGTTGCCTTCAGCTTCTTCGACAAGCTTAGAGAAGTATCCTCTTTTTTTTTCTGCGCGACCCAGACACGTTCCGCAGAATAAAAATGAAGCTATTTTCCTTCCTCGACACAGAAACTGATTGATTTCTGTAACAATTGAATCGTTTTAGCTAATATTCAGTGTCCTTAGGCTGCTTACGCTTGTGAAAACACCCGGCCTTTTGTTTGACTACGTCTAATATAGTGCTTGTCATTTAAGGGCAAACTGGGTTAGTATATTCATTATTGGTTATAGTGGTGCTTGATGCACGGCACAGTATTTTAAGCGAGCTTAAAGTTTCCGTACCCTGCAATAATATCCCCATTATACATAACACAGAAATCTATTTGACCTACATTGTCTTGTAATGACTTGTATATAATCAACTTTTCGTGTGACTTCCCCCTTCGATGGTTTAGCATTAAGAGATTCAGTTTTGATGGCAACATATATAGGCAGAGTGGTCAGCTACCGGAAGAGGAAGCACGCCAGCAGATCCATAACTGTCAACGTTGCAAAGGGCATGATTAATAACGGTGCTTGACGTGCTAGCGATAGGTGTTCACTCAGTTACTACATTAATCAAGTTAAAACTATTTCAAAGTTTGCATCGCTCGTGAATACTCGCTTACGGACGACGACGATATTTTTCGTTCACAACCAACGCCGTCGACACCGAAATTTCAGCCACATGAACTCTATAAAGGGACACTAAAGCGAAACAATGATTTCGTTTACATTTAAAAACTGCATTTGTGATAGCGAAACATGACATTAGAGTGCTCAGAGTGCACTTACATTTAAAAACTGCATATGTGATAGCGAAACATGACATTGGAGTGCTCAGAGTGCATGTACTCTGAGCACTCTAATGTCATGTTTCGCTATCACAAATGCATTAGAGGCGGAGAAAGTCAAGGTTCAAGTTTCATTTTTAAATTTCGCGCCGAAATCTACGCGCGTAACATAAAAAAAAATTCAGCATGCATTTCTCGCATTTTCGCGACATTTGCTCGATAAAATTTTTTGAAACTTCGCAAGCTAGGTCTATGACACTCAGAGATGACAATTTACGTGATGTTTATCGATTAGAAGCGGCCTAGAACCCAGCAGACGCCTTTAATATACTACGCCCCGCCGCGGTGGTCTAGTGGCTAAGGTACTCGGCTGCTGATCCGCAGGTCGCGGGTTCGATTCCCGGCTGCGGCGGCTGCATTTCCGATGGAGGCGGAAATGTTGTAGGCCCGTGTGCTCCGATTTGGATTCACGTTCAAAAACCCCAGGTGGTCGAAATTTCTGGAGCCCTCCACCACGGCGTCTCTCATAATCATATGGTGGTTTTGGGACGTTAAACCCCACAAATCAATCAATCAACCTTTAATATACTACGTCACGGTGTTCGATGCGGGAAAGATGGCGTTTCCATTCGCATTCTATGTTCGCGCGTTTTTTTTTTTTTTTCATTCGCTTACCAAGCGTCGTATCGTGGTAAGAGTGAGGTTTTTCTGAATCGCGAAAAAGTACTCTAACTAATACGTGAAAAATAGTTTTGCTCTTTAGTGTCCCTTTAACGTTCTCGCGTTAATATCGACACACGCGTATGCGACCACTTATAGGGCTGGACGCTGTATACGGGCAGACAGAAAGCAGGTGGAGAGAAAGCATCGTGCGCGCCTTTACAACAGCGCTATACTAACCCTGGCCACGGAGCAAGAATTCGCCGTGACCCTGGCTCCCTGCCCACTCTCGGTCTCTGCTCTATCCGACTCTCAACACACCACACGAGGCCTCCGGCACTGAAGACGCATACCTACCAATTCACGAACTCTGAAATCTGCAGGATATGTAATGAACATTATTGCACGGTATCCTATATACACCATGCAGCGCTGTTGAGGTGTGACCCTTCCGGCTTGAGTTACGGCCAGCGCTGCACTTATTGTGTTTTTTTTTTGTGTGTTTGTGCTCAAACTCAGTGAATTGCTGTGACGATGTTGATGTTTACATCGTCTAAGCTATACTCCACTCCGATAAGCCTTACTGCTACGAAAAGACTCAAAAAAGTGGTAGCCCAAAAACAAAAGTGAACAAATAGAAAGCTTGTAGTAAACTGAAACAAGTGAAGAGAATGACAAGGAAAGGCACAGCTCGCTTGAACGAGCCCACGTTGCAATAGAAAGTTAACACGCAAACATTTCCATTAAGTTCTACCGACAGCGTACGGGCTAAAACAACACTTATTCAACGAGACAAACCCGTTCGGCAAGAGTGCTTATAATAAAAGCCCGGATTTCCACTAAGAAGTCACCACGTCATCTTTAAAATTATGCACTTGTTCTCTTGAAAGACGCGTCAGTGAGGAGCCATTTTCATAAGGAGCCCACTAGTGGACTCTTAGCAGAATGTTCCTCTGCCGCCTCACAGCCTGCCGCTGTTCACGCTAGCTCACCCCGGATGGCGCTGCGCCATATCGACAGGTGGCACGCCCCCTTCACGCAGCGTGCAGCGGCGGCATGTGATCGACGTTCGGCAGAAGCCCTGCCCAGTGCAAGAATGCGGGGCGGCACCGCCGATTTCAGGGCCGTCCATCACCGTCAGGGGCGACAATGGACTCGCGCCTCCCTGCATCGGCGCTACATCCGGTGTGTGTGTGCGCGATCCATCGGGCTCGGCGTGGACGTAGTCGGGTGGATGTACATGCGACGCCGCCGACGCCCCCTCGTATAACGTCGGGCACGCCAATCCTTCGAAGATATATCGCACTACAGCGAATATGCGCCACACTGAACGAACCTCGGCGCTAGTCGAACAAAAAAATTGGCCCCGCATATGCGTGTTACACTGCAAATGTAGTCGAAAGACGATAGTCTTGCGTCTGGAGAGAGTGAACAAAACGTTTATTCGATGTTCTGTGCAAGAAAATCGGTGAATGGTATTCTGGAGGCGCTGCGTTGGAGTACCTCGAGCGTGCAGCGGAGGCGAACGAGCGCATCAAGTCGCGTCACACGTGAGACATGAGCGCTATCTGGCAGTTATCTTGAAAAACGAAGCGCGCGGCGTGCGCGCCTGTCTCGGAGGTGATTAGGTGTAGAACGCAAGGCGACGGATAGGTGCCACCACCGTGTCGTTTTAGCAAAGCGTTGGAAACACTTGCCTTTTCGTGCAAGCGTTGCATGGTCAGCGCAGCGCCGCGTTATAAACGCTACGGTCCTTAGAATTACTTACGTATGCGTTTTCTAGTAAAAGACACACATACAGAATATTCACGTGTTGTTATGGTGCCTCAGATAAGCGTAATAAATAATTTTTTAATTCACAATCGCACAAGCATGAACCCTGAGTCTTGAGCAAAATTGATGGGCGCTGCGGATAGGATCGGCAGTTTGGGGTATTGTCTGGTGCCTTTTAGAGTACCGTTAAGGGGTACAAACAGACAAACGTACAGACAGACGGACAGACCAAAACGTTTGCGTCGGAGGTCCCCAAGAAAGACATCGCCTTTAATATGCCAGCCACATAGTCCTCCTTAATGGAAGCTTGTTGCCGCAGCCAGAGAAAGCAGCTGCCATACATCAGATATAACCGACGAAACCATGCTATACAGTTAAGCCAAGAAAGGCACCTGAAACGTAATTTTTTTATATTTAACTGCAGTGTTGTTAACGTTACCTAAACTGAAATCAACTAAAGAAGACGAAAAATCACCCTTACCTTCGATGGGATTGGTACCCGCCGAAGGAAAGAACGTAAGATGATTGTTGTGGCTTCGGATCACACCGACGGAAATGACGTCCATTTCATTGATTTCAGCTTAGGCAACATAATCATTACACTATCTCCATGGAATGAGTGAGTGAGTGAGTGATGAGTGGGCGAAACAACGGAATCGTTCCGGTGTTACCGTAAATCACCCGCGACACTGCCCACTGACGCATATGAAGTGAGTTACAAAGCGGTTTACAGTAATATATCATGTTTATTGGTCATAAATAGTATGTAGTGTTGAGCTGTGAATTTCGTTTTGCCTTCATTATTACTGCTTTCTGGTCCGTGAAATGCAAAGCCTGTGGTTCTTACATCGGATCTATAGCCTGAAGTTGGCATAGACGAGGTCTATGTACATTCCCGTGGTAGTTGTAGGTTTTTTTCAGTAGTACAAAATGCACCGTAGAGCGTACTAAGACGTCATATACTGTACGAGCTAGTCGTTGTCTGTGGTACCAACGTAGAGATCTCCGAGGGGAACTAGTTGCTCAACTCCGACCGAGTCCGCACGTCATTCTTGTCGCTTTGCCGCTGCCTCCCGCGCCTTACGTTCCTTTTCATCCATGGCAGAAAGAAAATGGTCCATGCATGGTCACCATCGGGTACCTTGCGTGTGCTAACAGCTTCTTCTTCATCGTCATCAGCGTCATCGCCAGCACCAGACAAGCCTAGACGCTAATGTGATTCGCCCCTAAAATAGTGATAATAATGTCTCCTGTGCTTTCCTTGGTTTCCTTACTCGTACGTATACAGCCGAGCAGAGATGGGATACGTGCTCGGGACGTTGTAATGCTAGTCCAATGGGTGTCTGCCATGTCGGTACTTTTAATAAATCAGAAACAAAGAATCAATATGAGTTCACAACGCGGTAAATTCGGCAACATGGAGGAACTTTGACCGGTGTGGTGCGTCACCGAGACACTGGCCGTGTTTATTCTCCTCTTCTATAACTTTCTTTCCCCCTCTACCCTTCCCCAGTGCAGGGTAGCCTACCGGGTTAACCTCCCTGCTTTTCTTCTTATGTTATCTCTCTCTCTGGACCACGTTGCTACTGCCACCGTCTTCTGCTGACTGTTGAGGTTGAGTTCGCCAATTTCTTTGCTCTGATTTGTTCAACAACAACAACAACAACAACAACAACAACAACAACAACAACAACAACAACAACAACAACAACAACAACAACAACAACAACAACAACAACAATAATAATAATAATAATAATAATAATAATAATAATAAAATACCAGTGCTTCACGTGCAAGAAAGTAGATAAGATAATAAGGCACGCCGTACTGCGTGCTTCGCACTAATTCTCACAAAATAGAGTTCCTTAAGAAAACGTGAGCCTAAATGTATGTACACGGGTGTTTTTGTGTGATCGTCTCAATGATCGAAAGCTGCTAAGTTTGACATTCTATAAAATAAAACCTCCGGAAAACCTGTTTTTCTTCCTTGTTTTTTATGTCAAGTTTCAACGGTAAATAAATAAACAAATAGATAAATAAAGAGAAAAAGAAAGAAAGCCGTCCAAACAGTGCTTGATAGAATGGAACGCTTCGAGTACGCGCCAACAACGGAAACTAACAGAGAGAAAAAAAAAACTATTAGTCTCGCCGCCAAGAGAGCCGCCGAGAGGCGTCCCTGCGCCCCTATTGAGAACGATGAGCGGAGGAACGATCGAACGCACGCACGGTCAGGAACGGGGTTAAATTCGAGAGGTAATTAACAAAACTACTTGATCAGCGCTTCACTTAGTACACATACGAACGCGTGCATGCATGATGTTTGGTCACAGTGACCCCCGACTGTCTGCGCTGATTGGAAAACAAATCGGAGAAAGCGAGGGGCGGGTAATGAGTAGCATCTGTGGGGATTCCTCCGTTCGGGTTTAGGTAAATGGGCGAATTTTTTTTTAGAAGGTAACTCGAAATGTGCGAAGATTTCATTCAGCAATGCAGATGAATGGTTGTGCAAGGTTTTTGACATATTTATAAGAACGAACAGCATCTGTCGAAAGCCAGTACAATTGTATACTAGTGCGCGAGTGAATAAGCTACATTTGGCACGAACTATATATATGAAGTCTTTAATTAAGTAGCGCTCTAGCGTAGATTTAAACCTTAGGTCATATAAAAACTTCTATAACGAATAGCATCGTCACTGAACGCAGCGTTTCATGAACAGACGGTATCCTTCAATGAAAATGACCTTAAGTGAACGAAAGGTCTCAGCAAGGTTCGCCAACTATCCAGAATTAACGCCATTGTCGACAAGTTTTTTGTACCTAAAGGCGTACGTCTTTAGTAGAACCTTCGCGATGGCGTTCCGTTTTAATTTCGCTGCAATATTATATTTGCTTCCCAGCGAAGACAACTCGTCCTCGTCGTCGACCAATTATTGATTTAAACAGCAGAAATAGCTTGGCCGAGAATTTCGCAGTTGCAGTAATTCATCTCTCTCTCTCTCTCTCTCTCTCTCTCTCTCTCTCTATATATATATATATATATATATATATATATATATATATATATATATATATATATATATATATATATATATATATATATATATATATATATATATAGTCTCGTAGATCCTCCGTGAGCGGTCACAACGTGGTTTATTTCGACGTTTCGGCCTAGAGTCTGGCCTTCATCATATATATATATATATATGTATTCTTCTCTCTCTTTTTCTCTCTCTCTTGTCTTTTTTTCCCCGCAAACCCGCAAAACCTTAGTAGGTCGATGTGGTAGGTTCACCAGAACCATCCTCATGCTATTGAACATATGCGTCAGGAAGAAAGAATTATCTTCGGGCATGCACGGCCACGTATACACTCGAAACGTCGAGCACCCGTCTCAACTTTTCCTATTTATCTTTGCGGCTCTCTTTTGATAATTAAGACAGCGAACTCGTAGGTATACGTAATCGATATTATTTTCACCCCGGGGCGGCGAAATTCAGGAGCACGAACACTCACAAACGATTAGTGGCTCCTGCCAAACAAGCAACACGGCACTCACAAGAAGTGTCTGCTGACTCCACAAGAATCAGGACTCTTTTCGCAAGAAGAGCCCTGACCATGGACTCCTATCATAAGTGTAAAGATAGCTTTCGTGCAATTCAGATAGCCCAACTAATGGCGGCTAGTCACCCTGCAAACGGCGAGTTCGATCAAGAGCAGTTTGCCAGTGGTATAGCGCGGAAAAATGTAGACCCAACTCTATATCGATATAAACACGCTTATTAGACATGCGCACGTGCAACCAGAACCTCCTCGCCACGTAGAGAACACTCGCGGATTATGAAAAGCGTCTATTAACACGTATATATGAATCTCGTAATACGTAAATAACAAGTCAACTCTTGAGGGTCGTGGCATTGAAAAGAGAGTTCATGTGTCGATTTAAAGGAACTCATACATACCCATATTTCATGTCAGTAAAAAGTGGTAAAGGCGCCGTCGACATAGTGAGGCGCTTGTGGCGACGTCGCGGCGCGTATGTACAGGCTCCGCTCAGCCCCTAAGCTCGCCACTACCTTCACGTAATCATAGAGGGCGGTGGCGAGCTTTGGTCCTCGCGGAGCGCCGCGACATCCTTATAAGTGCCGCAGTTTGTCGACGGCAGCTACCCCTGTTTACGAACGTTGGAACAGAAGACAGGACTCGCCGAAAAGAGTAACACATGCCGCATTTACTTGAACGTATAGCGCGAGCTTCTTGTTTAGATGTATGCCTCGCGAAGTCGACGTTAGAATTGGATAACAGAACATACTACTTCTTCTTCCTGGACACAATGAAAAGTCGCCCGTCGCGTAACAATCTTGATCGCGTTACAATTGAGTAAATAATGTGCTTCCAACCCCTCCCCCGTTTTTATATTTTCTTAGAAAATATAGGATTGTTTGCCTTCGCGTAAAAGCTTCTGCGCTTTCTTTATACTTCCGTGTTTTCCCCCCTTTCCAGATTGGAACAACTCATACAGTATAGTCAACGCCAACTTGGCACACTTGAGAAAGGAACCTACACCGCGTGCCGGCTCGGTCTGCAGGTGGCAATTATTAAAGGTGCATGCATGGGCCACTCGAAATGCTGAGTTATGACCTTCTAACGAAGAGTCGTCGTGGTGGAAGCTCCACATGAATTATATATATACATGCCCAGCGCGGTCATACGATTAAACAGAAAAAAGAACTCTCCACCAAGTCACTTTACTAGCTGCTTTCGTGCCAAGCAAATGTCGCGACCCCCCCCCCCCCCCCCCACACACACACACCCGTTTATATATATATATCCCGTTTTTTCCGCTCAGCAAAAAGCAAAACATTCGTTTCACAGATGTGCAAAAAAAAAAAAAAAACGCAACGCGATGCCTCCGGCCGAGTTATGACGCCAAGTCTACATTGACCAGACCATGGTTACACGCTACAGGAAGCGGTGTTTGTGCCGCCACATAAACGCGAGCGTATACACTACAACCTCGTCAAGCTAAACATAACGAAGCACGATAAGACGCAACTATACGTATACACTGTATCTGACTACGGAATAATGGAATTGCCACCACTCTGGACACGAAACGGACAAATCTGACGGCACCCTTATTACGAGAGTGACAGCGGTGGAGTTATACGACCGCGGCTTCATCAGCTAACAGCTGTGGAATGGTCCGACGTCCTCGTCAGACCGGAACAGGCGCTTTTTTTTTCCTTCGAGCTTTTATTTTGCGCTGCTTCTCGGCGCAACTTCCCACCTTTGCCGTTCCTTCTCGGAAACGCGACGCCTCGTTTTCGCGGGAAACGTGCCCGACAAGAGTCGCGAGCGAATGTCAGGCGTCAAGTATACAGCGGACAGATGACAGCCGCAGAGTTTCGATAAGAAAAAGAAAGACTTCACGCCGGCTATTCAGTCCCGCATCGCGAGCGTATGGATGAAAGTCGCTATAGAGTTAACCATGACGCCTCAATATCATCATCATCATCATCATCAGCCTGACTACGTCCACTGCAGGACGAAGGCCTCTCCCATGTTCCGCCAGTTAACCCGGTCCTGTGCTTGCTGCCAATTTATACCCGCAAACTTCTTAATCTCATCTGCCCACCTAACCTTCTGTCTGCCCCTAACCCGCTTCCCTTCTCTGGGAATCCAGTCAGTTACCCTTAATGACCAGCGGTTATCCTGTCTACGCGCTACATGCCCTGCCCATGTCCATTTCTTCTTCTTGATTTCAGCTATGATATCCTTAACCCCCGTTTGTTCCCTAATCCATTCTGCTCTCTTCTTGTCCCTTAAGGTTACACCTACCATTTTTCTTTCCATTGCTCGCTGCGTCGTCCTCAATTTAACCTGAACCCTCTTTGTAAGTCTCCAGATTTCTGCTCCGTAGCTAAGTACCGGCAAGATACAGCTGTTATATACCTTCCTCTCGAGGGATAGTGGCAATCTACCTGTCATAATTTGAGAGTGCTTGCCAAATATGCTCCACCCCATTCTTATTCTTCTAGCTACTTCAATCTCGTGGTTAGGCTCAGCGGTTATTACCTGCCCTAAGTAGACATAGTCTTTTACAACTTCAAGTGCACTATTACCTATCTCGAAGCGCTGCTGCTTTCCGAGGTTGTTGTACATTACTTTCGTTTTCTGCAGATTAATTTTAAGACCCACCTTTCTGCTCTCCTTGTCTAACTCCGTAATCATGAGTTGCAATTCGTCCCCTGAGTTACTCAGCAATGCAATGTCATCGGCGAAGCGCAGGTTACTAAGGTATTCTCCATTAACTCTTATCCTTAACTGTTCCCATTCTAGGCTTCTGAAAACCTCCTGCAAGCACGCGGTAAATAGCATTGGGAAGATTGTGTCCCCCTGCCTTACACCCTTCTTGATTGGTATTCTGTTGCTTTCTTTATGAAGCACTATGGTAGCAGTCGATCCCCTGTAGATTTCTTCCAAAATGTTTATATATACTTCATCTACGCCCTGATTCCGCAGTGTCTGCATGACGGCTGATATTTCTACTGAATAAAACGCCTTCTCGTAATCTATGAAGGCTATGTATAGTGGTTGGTTATACTCAGAGCATTTCTCTATTACCTGATTGATAGTATGAATGTGGTCGATTGTTGAGTAGCCTGTTCGAAATCCTGCTTGTTCCTTTGGTTGATTGAATTCTAATGTTTTCTTTACTCTGTTAGCAATTACCTTTGTAAATAGCTTGTATACTACAGAGAGCAAGCTGATCGGCCTGTAGTTTTTCAAGTCCTTGTCATCTCCTTTCTTATGTATTAAGATGATGTTAGCGTTCTTCCAAGACTCTGGTACCCTTCCCGTCAGGAGACACCTCGTCTCCTGACGTCTCTATATAAGCTCGACAAAAACACACACTGCACAAAACTGCGCCACGTCGGAGCGCGTCGTGGAAATGTTTTTTTTTTTTCCGGCTCAGAGGTAGAATGCGGGGCATCTTTCAGAGCAGCAATATAATAATATCCGGGGTCTTACGTCCCAAGTCCACGACATGTTTATGGGAGACGCTGCACTGGAGGGGTCCGAAAATTTTGACCATCTGGTGTTATTTAGTGTGCAGTAGCATCGCACAGAACACGGCACTCTACCATTACGCTTCCTCCGAAATGAAACGGCCGCGATCGACTCCGCGACCTTCGGTTGAGCAACCGAGCACCGTAACCATGCAGTACTGCTCTGTCGAGGAGGACTTGCGAAATGCCGCCCGTTCGGAAAGGAGTAGTACATAAGGTCTGACTCCTGTGAATGCCGAAGTGCGCTTAATAGTTGAAACTATAGACACAACCATATAGTGAAGAAAACGTATGCGCATCCCGGGTAAGATTTAGGTGCACGTTAAAAAAACGCCAGGTAGCAAACATTTCTGGAGCCTTTCGCTACAATACGGTGTCCCTCTTAATTTGACCGTGGTGTTGGGACGTAGAACTCCTACAATCATTATAATTATTAAGAATTTTCTTGCGATAAAGAAAAAAGAAACCGAATCTTCCACTAAGTCACTCAAGGCTTGAAAAAAGCGAAACCGGACTATTCTGAAGTTTAATATGCTTATTTAAAAGTGCACGAAGAATGAATTCAGTCACGCTACAGCAGTGCATAGTAGACGGGACACAAGCTCAACACCTAAAATAAAGATACAAGAAACGTGACACAATGCAATGCGAAAGCGCATACAGTCGTCAAGCGCGAACATCCCTTTTAATGGCAGACTGCGTTTCTGTCACAAGTAAAAGTAACGTTCTGTGAGCTTCGTGCATTCGTTGAGCAGTGGACGGCATATATATTACCAGTAGGAAGCAGTCAACGCGAATTCTATTCGCCGACAATCGGCCCACAGCGCTCAGAAAGCGCACCGCCGGCCGATTATCCACACTAGCACTGTGACGGTGCTGCCCCCTATAGCCCGATCTCAGGGCGAATACTTGGAATTTTTGGCTCGCCACCGTCGCTTCGCAGTTATTCTTTGGGGCTAACAGTTTCCTCTGCCATTTCCGGTGGACCAGAAGTGAGTAGCGGCAACGTAGATCCAGAAAAAAAAATCACAAAAGGGGACACGCACCTTGTCACGGCGGCCGTTTTATTTTCATAAATTTGTAGGCTTGATTTGTACTTATACAAAAATTGAGATCATGCCTCGAATAAATCAAATTGAACGACCAATATGGCTAATATTATTGATCTACCGAGTGTTTCTTGAAATAGATTGAGTGGCAGTTGCGATTTCAATTGTTTCACACAGCTGTAGGGTATCGAACACCGATACATGCTACCAAAAACAAAAGCCTTTAAAAAGTTGGACTCCGTAAACTCGACTGTCAACCCATCCAGGTACACATGATGTCTGAAAGCGAAATTTTAAGGAGGGAGGGGGTGCACTTGCAAAACATGTTTTCCCCATCCTAAGCACAAAGAGGTGAGGACCCCCCAGACACCCCATAATTTACGCTACCGGTGAATAGTGAGAGTTGACCAAGTTCTGTGGCACACCAGCCCTATATACTTACATAAGAGGAAGGTGAAGGGGGGGAAGCAAAGTCAGCTTCATACGTTCATATAGTATGGAGGGAGAGGCTGCAACTGACCTTCGCCTCCCCCCCCTTAAAGGAAAATCTGCGTACGTATATGATCTTAGGCTTAATTTTTTTTTTTCATGACTGCTTTTCTATGTGGGTTTTATATGTGTACTATCAACAGGAAAAGTTTGTGGGACGCTAAATGTTCAATAAAGCTATATTCCCGCTTTCTCTGGGAATGTAATTTCGAAATAAATGTTCCATACTGCACTTGGCATTCCGACCTGTACAGTCACCCTCTTGATTACAAGGATTAAGAATTGATAAAGCAGAAATTTCGTATTTCTTGACGATCCAACATCCCGCAAACTTTTTCTGTCGATAGTACACCGCCCAAGCACTTCGCCACCAAGCACTCCATGACCAAGTAGCAATATTGTCCGAGTATATATAAAGATAACCATGATCGTCTTAAGTATATTCGTTACGTTTGTCTACAAATCTCCATTGGTTTTTACGTCCGACGTTTTGTGTTCCCTGCCTCATAGTGTACCAGTGGTAAGTATAGCGGAACTTAACCAAGTTCTATGGCACGTATGGCGCTATGAGTTTCCGCATACAGAGGACGGACGATTTTTGGTTTCGTCTTACCATCTACAACTTCGCTGTAAATACTATATTATGTGTCTGACATCATCATCATCATCATCATCATCATCATCATCATCATCATCATCATCATCATCACCAGCCTGACTCCGTCCACTGGAGGACAAAGGCCTCTCCCATGTTCCGCCAGTTAAGTCGGTCCTGTGCTTGCTGCTGCCAATTTATACCCGCAAACTTCTTAATCTCATCTGCCCACCTAACCTTCTGTCTCCCCCTAACCCGCTTGCCTTCTCTGTGAATCCAGTTAGTTACCCTTAATGACCAGCAGTCATCCTGTCTACGTGCTACATGCCCGGCCCATGTCCATTTCCTCTTCTTGATTTCAACTATGATATCCTTAACCCCCGTTTGTCGCCTAATCCACCTTGCTCTCTTCTTGTCTCCTAAGGTTACACCTACCATTTTTTCTTTCCATTGCTCGCTGCGTCGTCCTCAATTTAAGCAGAACCCTCTTTGTAAGTCACCAGGTTTCTGCTCCGTAGCTAAGTACCGGCAACATTCAGCTGTTGTATACCTTCCTTTTGAGGGATAGTGGCAATCTACCTGTCATGATTTGAGAGTGCTTGTCAAGTGTCCGACGCTATTTCTTAAATTCCTATTCACAAGCTTCGCGATAAGTCTGACACTATAACGATTCCTCAATATTCAGGAAATTGCGCAAGATGAAGAAAAACGTCCATCCGCAGGCACTGGACCACGTCTGCGCTTTTATAGGCCGGAAGACACAATTTAAAACTGACAGAGTCTGCTAGCGACGCTATTCCGCATTCCGACAAACGCTCCCCAGGAAGCAAGAGTATACTGTGTCCAGATGATATCTCGTCGCTGCATAACCCCTCCTCTTTTGCAGGCCCTCGATACGCACCCTCTCACCCCTCGCTTTCTTTTTTTTTTCCTCTGAGATGTTTTCGTCACTGAGACCCCGCGAGAAACGAGCGAGGCTAATATCAGCAAAAGCGCTTCATACACTTGAGCAAGAAATTAAGTCGACTGAGGTTGCAAAGCGGGCTTGTTGGTACAATGTATTTTTTTAATTGTGCGATAGCGCAAATAAACGAGGATGCAAAATAAAAAAAGACACACGTGTATGTGTGTCTTCGTGTGCCTTTTCTTGTGTCCTCTCTACTTGTGCTACTACATAATTCGAAAAGGTTTCGCAATTAGCGCGATTACCTCATTGCGGCGAGACGCTCCTTCCTAACGCGAGTGCTCGAGATTTTGCAGGCGTCGGCTTCTGGCGCGCTACGCGACGTCCGGAACGCATTAGTGCACGTTTTCTCTTTCTCTCTCTTTCACACACACACACACACACACACACACACACACACACACACACACACACACACACACACACACACACACACACACACACACACACACACACACACACACACACTATCTATCTATCTATCTATCTATCTATCTATCTATCTATCTATCTATCTATCTATCTATCTATCTATCTATCTATCTATCTATCTATCTATCTATCTATCTATCTATCTATCTATCTATCTCTATGTTTCGTTGTATAAAAGAAATAACACGTGAATATGGCCCCGCGTCATCAAATCCTTTAAGGCAACCTCCGCACTATAAACCCGACTTCTTGCTCCATACTAATTAACTGCGTACTCGTATGCAATCCCAGCCTCTTCGTCGCTGAAGCTTTAGACTCTCCCCCCTCTCTCCCTCTCTCAAACGTCCGGTGACTGCATGCGTCGCTCTGAGCAGCGCCCAGTCTGCCACGCAATGTCGACCGAGAGAGAGAGAGAGAGAGAGAGAGAGAGAGAGAGAGAGTTCAGAAAGCAAGGTTCCACGATAACTCGACGCGGCCCTCAATCCCAATCGTGAAAGACGACACGTAACGTAATGAGGTGGTGCAAAACGGCACGAGCCGAGGAACACAGGGCTCACAGGTAACAAGAACTAAAGGCTCCAGATGAGATCACGTGCTCTATACAAAAAATAAAGAAAGAAAGAAAGAAAGACAAACAAGCAGACAGAAAGAAAGTAAAAGAAAGGAAGAAAGAAATAAAGAAAGAAAGAAAATGACGCAGCGGACATGCGCCGCAGATTTCGCTTTATGAAGACGGAGCTTAAAAATTAACTCGGCGTATATTATGAAACGCCCTCAGGCAAACCGGCAGTAACGTCAGCAGCGAGCGATAAGGCGGAGTTTACCGCCTCACCGTGCCCGTCGAAAGAATGGTTTCTTAGGCAGTCAGTTCGTTCGTCAAGTCTTCCCTTCCCCACGTTCTCGTTATTCAAAGGCTAACAATAATCGTCAAACGAACGCTCGGGCCCACCTCGGCGCTGAAAATCTGTGCAGCGTGCACGTGCGGCTGTAAGACGACCACGACGTCGGTCACTCCGTCGTCGAATTTCGGATGACCGTTCGAGCTAGTTTAAGAACTAACAATAATAATTGTTGTTGCATGCCAAAAGCACAGTGTGATTATGAGGAACGCCGTATAGTGGTTGGCTCCGGAAATATCGACCACGTTGGGTTACTTTAACGAGCACCTAAATTAGGTACACGGGCCTCTGGCATTTCGTTTCCGCCGCGGCCAGGATTCGATCCTGCGACCTTCGCGTCAACCGCCCAATTTGAGGCCTGTAGGTTGCCAATTTGCCCGAGGGCGCGGCGTCGAACCGGACTGCGCCATGCGAATGTTGAATACACAACGTAAATCCGTAACTTTTTTTTTTCCAAATTTGGTTGAACTGGTTGAAGATAAAGTTAATTCATTATCATTATCACAAGGTTCAAATACTGAATAGCAAAGATTAAACACAAAACAGAGGAAAAGCACTGATGCACGGGACAAGCGCTTGTACTGTGCATCACACAATCAACAGTCGAGCGGGAAGTGTAGCAGTGTATCTCGAGAGACAGCAGAGAGAGAGAGAGAGAGTGATTAGGGCGGACTTTGTTCAATTTACCCTGCATATTGAGAGGTGAATTTTGGAGTGTGAGAGAGGGACGAGTATAAATAAGTGAAACAGCTTACTTAGGAGTAAGCTGCATACTCAGTCGGTCACTGAACTCGGCCGCCTTGATGTATACTGTATACTGAGCAGTTACAACGCGTCATCATATTTTTCACCGGCGCTTCCTTGCGCAACCGCTGATTGCGCCGGATACAATGAGCTGGTGGCTCGTAACGGAATTAAAGCGAGAGCCCCGGTCTGCATTGTCACAGTACTCCACTCCCACGCGCGCTCAACCAGCGCTCACGGGCGGCGAAAAACAAACAAAGAAAAGAAGGGGGGGGGGGGGGGGGGGATTCAAGCGCGCCACCACAGAACACGATCTGCACCATCGCGGAGTACCGATATGGCGGCGGACGCCGCTAGCGCCTTTACATCACTTGCAAACCTACTGAAACGTTTCGCATGTACGGCATCCGCACATACGCAGTTATTGGAACACGGAAGCCCCATATGCGGAAAGACCATCGGCAATCCGCATATAAGGGAAGCCGAATGATCTGGAAACGTCCGCATATAAGGAAAGCTGTATTAATTATGCGGAAATGAAATTGACGTCTTAATCTGGTGGAAAGCAATATTACGTGTAAATTGAATGGACGTCCACATCTTGTGTACATGCAATGCTGCGTACAAATCGTCGCAATACCCTCCGCTAAAAAATAGATAGATAGATAGATAGATAGATAGATAGATAGATAGATAGATAGATAGATAGATAGATAGATAGATAGACGGACGGACGGACGGACGGATGGATGGATATGACACGACGCTCAGATAGATAGATAGATAGATAGATAGATAGATAGATAGATAGATAGATAGATAGATAGATAGATAGACAGATAGATAGCGTTTGAAAAGGGCGTCTTTTCGTCCCACACTATGGGGGCCCCACACTACACTATCGCACGTTAAAGAACCACAGGTGGTCAAAATTTCCGGAGCCCTCCACTACGGCGTCTCTCATAATCATATGGTGGTTTTGGGACGTTAAACCCGACAAATCAATCAATCAATCACTACACTATCGCCGCGCGCCCGGCACTTTCAGATCACGAGCGACATGCTCGTTATTAGCGCAGCATAGCTTTCTTGGTAGAAAAGTGGCCAGCGCTGAGTTTTCAAGAAAGGAAGCGCTAGCAAGCCGAACGATAATTAACGCTGTTGGACAAAAAGAAACTACTTTTACACGATATTTTTAGAGTAAGAAAAATCAAGGAAAGGATCTATAATTTAGAGGGGAAAAATAGAGTATTTGGGGAGTAGTTCTGCTACATAGCAATAATCGTCATCCAACTTTCTCGCGTTTTTTTTTCTTTCTTTCTTTAAAACCCGGCGCTGACCACTTTCCCGTCGAAAATGCTATCAACGCGCGCGCCGTTCGTGACCGCGAACAACCGGAACCGTGGTGAAAACGGTTCCGGTAGTGCTCGAAGGAGATGGCGATTATTGTTGTGTGGCAAAAACACTCGCTAAATAGTCGTTTTTTTCTTTTTTACAGTGTGTCCTATTCCATCTTTTTTTTTAAAAAAAGCAGTAGGCACCGTCGACATAACGAGGCGCGCGCGGGCACCTCCTAGTCCGAAGTTCGCCAGCGCCCTCTATGATTACATAACAGCAGCTGCAAAGCTGCCTCCGAGCACAGCGCGTCGAGGGAGCCCTCTGCTCGGGAAGGCACGAGGGGCCTTCCGTGAAACTGAACCTGTTTCTATAACCATGTTTTCTCTTAAAATATGAGGAGTCCTAAAAAAAAAAAAACGCCAGGCCTGCGCGGAAGGCGCAGCACAGTCACAGCGAAAGCTAGAAGAGCGGTCTTTCAGAGCCTTTTCAAAACACTCATTGGGCAACTACTGCAAGAACACTTGCTTGATACCCACTAGGGCATTAATAATAAACTTTTGGGTAGTATGCCGGCATTCGCTATGCTATTGTTCGTCATTCTTCAGAGAAGCGTGCTATCCGCTAAACACTTGCAAAGAATTTTGAGCCAATTGTTCATGGAGTGGCTGACGACGATGAATAATGATGCCTGAAGTGGGTATGCGCCGCAGTTAATAGGAGGACAAGAACAAGTTTTTGTATAAGGTTGGAGCATTGGACGGCCCACTCGTTACGCTATTCGCATTGTGCGGCCCCGCCGCGGTGGTCTAGTGGCTAAGGTACTCGGCTGCTGACCCGCAGGTCGCGGGTTCGATTCCCGGCTGCATTTCCGATGGAGGCGGAAATGTTGTAGGCCCGTGTACTCAGATTTGGGTGCACGTTAAAGAACCCCAGGTGGTCGAAATTTCCGGAGCCCTCCACTACGGCGTCTCTCATAATCAAATGGTGGTTTTGGGACGTTAAACTCCACAAATCAATCAATCAAATCAAGCATTGTGCGGCGACTGGTCGTTTTTTCGTAGTTTTTAAACGTTTTAAAAGTCGTGTTAACGCGATTGCTTTCCCGTCATCTAGCCTGCCTAAGGCACGTTTGCCAACACGTCACAAGCACCGGCGTAGCTCAGTGGTAGAATACTGGACTGGCACCCAGCAGGCCCGGGTTTCGAGCACCACTGTGTCTTTGGTGCTATTTTTTTTTCTAGCGATGTTGTTACGGACACCGGCGGCGGCGGGCAGCTGCGCGTGACCCGAGTTGTGACCTCATAACAACTTTCGCTATAAAAATAATCCCCGCGTGCACTTGCGGTAGAAAACTTCGAACACAGTGTTAAGCGCCATCTCACAAAAGAGAGGAAATAAAGGTCAGCCCTGCCGCAGCGCAACAACGTTATGCGGCGAAGCACAAAAAAAAAAAATACATGGACTTTAGTTAAGGGGCGTAGTGTGCCTAAAAAACGCATTTATTTATTTTCTTTTTTTGATGGTGGACCCCCAAAAATGGCTTCGCGGAGCCCCATTTGAGAACCACCGGCGGACACATTGATTACTTGTTCTTTTCTTTTTAATAGACTGCAGCGTTGTCCGTCTACCCCGGCTACGCTCAGCCGGCGCAAGAAAACAAAAAAAAAATAACAAAAAATAATAACAAAGAAAGTGTTGCGATTTATCGCTGTATACGTCAAACAATAAACGGTCCTGCGGACATATTCGCATCACTCAGAAGGTACAAGTCACAGCCCTTGTAAAGTCTTATAGTCGAGCGCAGTTTTTCTTCTTCTTCTTCTTCTTCTTCTTCCTCTTCTTCTTCTTCTTCTTCTTCTTCTTCTTCTTATTATTATTATTATTATTATTATTATTATTATTATTATTAACCTTTTGAATCACAGTATGCGAGTCGTTGTCATGCTATTTATCAGGTGGCATGTGTACACTGTATTACGCCCAGGCTGCCACCCTGACTTCCTCCTGTGTTTACGGTTCTCGCCTCCTTCATGCTGTCTTTCACTAAATTGTTCATAACGTTTCTGACTTGATGTGTGCGCCAGCATTGAGGCTTTACGGTGTTTTTTGAAGTTAAATAAATTAACAGATGGTTGATTGGTTATGATTGTTACTATTGTCACGTAAGCTCCCCAACGAAAATAAACTCGGGTGACGCAGTGCGCCGAGGACTGTAGTTACAAATGTACTTAAAGACGACACTGCACAATACACGAGTGCCAGCTTGTACGCTTAGTAGTGCTGTGCGGTAATGTGGCACGCGCGCACACACGCACGAACGCACCAGTGTCCCTCTTAAATCTTGCTCGTCTTGAGGAGCCGGCAGTTTGAGGCACCGCCCACACTGCGCGCGCACTCTAATAAGCAGGTAGCCGGAAAGAAAGAAAGAAGCAGCGGTTCGCACTTTCATCCATCACCGCCGGCTTTGTTCTAATTCGAGCCCAATCACATGTACAAAAGAAAAAGAGAAAAACTGCGGGAAGACAGCGAACTCGCTTTGTTTCGATTCCGCGCTTGCATTGCATGTCTCGGGAAAAGTTCGCCGAACCGATGCGGAACCTCGCGTGGAGAAATGCCGCGGAAAAAGTGGACTCAGAAAGTCTGTTAACGAAGACCACGGGCAGAGCAGCGTTGCTTGCACCTGTGGCCATAACAAGCCGCGGCAAAGAAATCGCTCAGTCGCAGCGGCCGCTGCTCGAGTGAATCTGCGGCGGAGCCTTGTGTACACATCACGTTTTGCATCAGGGTGCCCCGATCTATGCGACGTATAAATATAAGTTCGCCCATCGTCACTCCATCTACGCGAGCAGCGCGCCGTAAATATATTCTAGAAAATGAACGCCGGGTTCATCGCATACTTTGCTTTTACAGCGAAACCGTAATCTACTCTAGCTGTGTTCCAATTCTTAGACAGCACGTAGACAGTCTACGCAGACTGCTTAGAGGACAGCACCGAGTCCATGCTGTCCCAGAATTGGAACACTCGGTTTTTACGCGGCGATGCGCCACCTCGCGTCGAGAAGAAAAAGCTAAAATAAACCAACTGCAACAGTTGTATTTTCTGGCTTATTTCGTGTTGAAATCAAAAACAAATAAACATTGCTCACACTGAGCGTCTGGGAAAGCGTCTGCTTGTGTGCAGACGACCATTCTGGCGAGATTTGATCTACCTGAGCGATTTGCTCAGCCGCCCTCTTGTTTAGGCAACAAAGTAGCCTGCATCGTATTTGTCTACGATGCGGTCTTCTCGGAGCTGTCTATTTTGCCGGCTACGTAAGAACTGGAATGAGACTTGAGATGGCCGCCGTCCAGTTAGATATCTATTTAGCCGTCTACAATGAGTATTGGAACACACCCTCTGTACTGTCGTTGTCGTCGTCGTCGTCGTAGCAGTAGTAGTAGTAGTAGTAGTAGTAGTAGTAGTAGTAGTAGTAGTAGTAGTAGTAGTGACGCAGGTCAGATGACCTACGTCACCCGAAGGAGGCAATTAATGAGGGTAATAAATAAAGCGAAATGATGATGGCGATGACAGTACTCGTAACTTGTGAGCGCACATAATCAGAATGTACAGGCATATCTATCACGTCACGTGTTTTCGTTGGCCATTCACGTACACTGCCGCGCTTAAAGCTTTGCTCATCGAGACTATTTTTCACGCCGTGGGAATTGCTAAAAATCACTTTTTCCCTTCTTGCCCCGCCGTGGTGGTCTAGTGGCTAAGGTACTCGGCTGCTGACCCGCAGGTTGCGGGATCGAATCCCAGCTGCGGCCGCTGCATTTCCGATGGAGGCGGAAATGTTGTAGGCCCGTGTGCTCAGATTTGGGTGCATGTCAAAGAAGCCCAGGTGGTCGAAATTTCCGGAGCCCTCCACTACGGCATCTCTCATAATCATATGGTGGTTTTGGGAAGTTAAACCCCACATATCAATCACTTTTTCCCTTTTTATATGTAGGAATGACTAACAATTACAGGCCGAGAAGAACAATTAAGCACCTTGTCATGAACGATCCTGGGATGTATACATATATACAGGCACGCTGTTGCTAGGCAACCACGCGGCAAAAAGATCTTCGAGTTGACACATGGCTGAGATAAAATTTAGTGCATATAAATCTAGAGGGCCGAAGGAGAGCGAGAGAGACCGAGTTGTGCGTGTGTACCTAGAAAAGCTGCTCCAAAAATACCATTAGACTCGGGCAACAAACTGAAACGAACCTGGCAAGCGTGCTTTCAGGAGTCACGCGCACGTAAATTTCAACAAGGCGTTTAGAAGTGGATGCAAGTTTACGGTTCTCCCCGATGCGACAGGCGGGCACGGAGAGAGCGACGTATATTTCCATTTCCGGCAGCATACACACAGTAAACATTACACTCGTGCGTGCGTGCGTGTGCGTGTAGATTATATACTTTGAGTCGGAGATGTTTTCTGCCGTGTGTATATGCGGAAATCCGCGCTCGTGCAATTTCCGAGGCAGCAAACGGAGCAGATTCACGTTGCAGTTCTAAGACACGCGTACGCACGATAAACGCTGGTCAGCTCAATTGCAGCTTCGTACTCAGGCGGACAATTAGAACCCGTTTAAAAGGAATTAAACGTGCGCCACACACCAGTGTCGATTTTTTAAAGAAGGAACCGATCGACTGACCGTATAAACGTTTTTTTTTTTTTGTCCATGCGGCCTCATTAAGTGTGAGGCCCATTGGACGGCTTTATGCTCTCCCATAGAAGAGTACCAATATACTCTATATTGTTAAACACCTTTTCTAAACATATGAATTTCGATGTTGCCTCTAAAGTCTCCCATAGTAGAGTGGCCGTACTCTGAATCGTCGAACATCTTTTTCTCATCACACAACTCTATAACGCGTCAACTGGATTAATTTATCGGAAAAATCGCATGAAATTATGTATAATACGAGTGTCCCAGCTTATTTTACAAGCCGCTTAACCTCAATGTATAAACATCGCCAAAAATAAAATATCCTATCAGGGCTCCGCGAGCTTTACACTTGTTCAGAGTTGCATCTGTATACTGGAGTTTTGAAAGACAAAGTGAACTCAGATTCGACAATCGGTTTGCGATGCCCCTTCAATGCCGAGTTCAGTAATATTTGATATCCCCGAATATTCTTATACTCGAATTGTGTTAAGTACTATCCTTGACCTATGTTCTTAGTCAACCGTTGCCTGTGGTTACGTTTACATGCTAAAATATTATACCTTCATCAACTTACGAATGCGCCGTCATTACCGATCATAAAGCCCTGACTACACGTGCGTGTTACAGCGCGTCGCGTGTAGAGGCGAGGCGTGGGCGCACCACGTGCTGACGGGTTGTAAGGCATGCGTGTGGTTAGTGCTTAAAGGGGCCCCGAAACAGTTTTTTTTAAGTTACCTAGGTATGAATTAGCTTATTGCCTCACGAATTCAACGTTACATTTTTTTAGGAATCCGTCCAGTACGAGTGGAATTACAAAAATTTGTCCCACGCTGAAATCGCATCCTCTCTTCCCTCGCCCCGACGAAAGCGCTGGAAGCTAAGCAGGGACGGATGGCAGGGGCGAAGAAAATACGTCACGCGCGCCTCGTGACTTTCAGTACATTTTTTTTCTTCGAATACGCGGCTTTCTCAGTGTGATAACGCGCACACGCGTAGACAAGTCACGGCCTCCCGCGGCATCCTCTCTACGCGCCATGTTCAGATCAGCCAATGACTGATAGATGGTCTTCTACAAGTGATTTTTGAGCGTCTTCCATCATTTGTCGAGAGAAGAGGAAGCAATTTTTAGCTGACTTTGATATTTTTATTGCGAATTTTAGGTCGCGTGCTGAGCTATAACATTCGGCTCGCGTGTTCTCAAGCGCCTCTCTTAAGGATCGGCAGCGATTTCTGACCACGCTCAAAAAAGTGTTGCGGGGCCCCTTTAAGATGCGCACTAGTTTACGGTTCCTGAAGTACGGCGACAACGGTCAAGTTCAAACAACGCAAAGAATCAAAAAGTAGAAAAATAAATTTAAAAAAAGTACGAGTTGTACCATCGATGCGACGCGGGGGCCTCGATTGCAACACGGAGCCCAAAGCACATGTGCACCGCCACCACGGGGAACACGCAATTCAGAGTTCCGAGCCCGCGTTATATTGCAGCACGGGGCGTCCACATCAACGTGAGTGAAAAAACTTTGCTCGTACCAGGTTATTAGAAAACAGGGGGCGTCGGCATGTTTACGACCCGGCGCAGATAGCGCGCCGTGCACTGTCAATCTGGACGACAAACGACCGTTATGTGCGGGTTCGTAATAGAAAGCCCTTGTCTCCCAGCGCCAACGTATACACACGCGTCTGAGCGACGCCCTATTCACTCCTTTGATTTTCCACGCGGGCCTGATAGAGTTGATCTTATACGCCTGGCAGGGAAGATATTATTTCGACGAGAGGTGAAATGCTGACTGCAATAACAGGATAGATGAAATGTTCGGGATTGTTTACTGCGCGGCCCCGGTTGCAGATAAGAAGATAAAAAAAAAAAAAGAGAGAGAGAGAGAGAGAGAGAGAGAGAGAGAGAGAGAGAGAGTCGTCCACCTTGATGTACCAAAATTTTTCGCGAGTCTTCTACCAATCATTTGGCAATTCATTGCTTCTAACGTCGTGTCTACTTTAAAATAGTCTCGCGTGACGAGGAGACAATCACACTACACTCTCCCCCCTCCCCCCCACACATATCTCGCATATCCCATTAGCTTTCAACGAAGAGAGAATGTACCGAATCTCGCGACATCTCACCTCTATTTTTAAGCAACCGCTTGATTCCGCCGAGCTCAAGCTACTATTCACCTTTTCATAAACGCCTCCCTGGGCGCCGCCATAGCCCTCCTTGGGCTGTGCAAATTGGCGCGTCCCCTCGAAAATGCACTGGCAACGCTGCGCCCTTTGTACTCCCGCGCACAGCCCATTATGGCGGTGTTTTTTTTCCTTCCTGTGGAAACGTGTATAGCACGCACAGCTTACGCTATGGAGCTGATGATGACGATATTTCTGAGGAAGATGATCAACAAGGGATGACGATGTGTAGGGATTAAGATGATGAATGTCAGTCACGTGCTGTAACACAAGTTAAAGTTGACAAAGGTATACCTCCTTTTCCGCGTTTCTCTTTCTTTCGCTCTGACCACTAAGCTTCTTTCTTTTTGTGTGTGCTCCTGACGACAGTAACGATAACAAGAGGCGGCTTAGCCGTGTGCCAGAAAGTGAACACTGTTTGTACAATGCCGTAGAGGAAACGCGGTACCGTTTTGAGCGGAGAGACGACGGCGGACGCCGCCACCACACGAGCCGACCTCCTCCTGGCGCTAATTAACGTCCTGGAAAAAGTGACGTCTCGGAATACAGCGCCGAAAAAAAAAAAAAAGAATCATCATACATCGCTCCACGTCGTCGACGACCTCGCGTGCAGTGGACAGAACAAAAAAAAAAAAAACAAGAGAGAGAAGACCTCGGAGAATGGCGCGACCGAAGTTTGATCAAAAAAAGAATTAAGGAATAAATGACCGAAGGAAAGAAAGGAATATAGAGTAAAAAAGAAACGCGCCACAAAACGCTGCACGGAACTCGCGACGGTACGGAGAAAAAAAAAAAAAAAAACGTCGTTTCTTGTTTCTCGTCCACTAGTTGCGTCAAAATCCGGCGGCGGTGCGCGGCGCTGTAATTAAATCTGTCCCCTCCCAGGACATTACTGTGGACGATATCATTACCGTTTGCTTCGGATTGGAGCCGTTCTCATTCGACGAATCGAATATTTGGATTTTTTTTTCTTTTTTTATGTTGGCTGACCGCGCTGACAGTACGCGGTAATTTCATTATCGCGCCTTAATAATATATTCGGCGTATATCAGCGCCGTCTCTCTTAAGTTTTGCTTCATTTTATATTGAGAGCACGCATGAAATAAGATCGCTAAGTCGCAGCCAATCGCCTTGATGATGAGTGATGGAAAAACCGCACCAAACTTCGTCTTAATTGCGAACCAAAGTCCCATGCAGCGCACGGGGCTTTTCACTTCCTTGAAGCAGTGTGTGTGTGTGTGTGTCTCTCTCTCTCTCTTCTCACACACACACACACACACACACACACACACACACACACACACACACACACACACACACACACACACACATCTAAAACAGGGGTTTTAATGTTGGTTGTCGACCTTGCAAGAAGCCGCGAAGCAAGGCTTGCGCGAATATATAATATATATGACGACGTCACACAACGCTACAAGCGCTGGTTCTAATTTTATCTAGAAGACTAAAGGCAGTTTCGCGTGTGAAACGTCCTTCAGATACCAATTTAACAACCACAAGTGTCATGCTGCCGGTATTCCTAGTCTTCCGATATCAAAACCCGCGCAAGTTCCGTGCCACTCCTTTGGTAATGTTACAGCTACAATCATTCAATCTGGTTTCCGTTGCCACCACGAAAGAGAGCTTCGGAAATCATATCTAATCCATGAATTCACAAGCTGTCACTTGTGGCGTAAATGAAAGTACTGGCAAAATTTCCTATCTATATACAGTTGCTCTTCACTTATACACCCGCTGTTTTTGCTGCCACTTTTTCACGCAGATAGATTTGTTCCGTATTTCACTTCATTTTCGCTGTCGGATCATGACATGTTGCGCACACGTTGAATTTGATCGATAATCTGCTCACAATTGAACCTATGTATTGTTATTTTTGTGCCTATAGAACACGTATTGTGGTTTCATAATTTTACTCCGTGTTCTGATGCGAGCGCGCATGCGCAAATTCTTTTCTTGTCTTATCTTGTTTTCGCGGGCGCATCTAACATTATCTTGTCTGCCATGCAGTGACAGTGATATACTACGTCACATTGATACTCTTATACTACGCTACTGTGGCATGTGTGCATCACTTCGACGAAGGCCGGTCCCGCGGCCAAAACGGCAGTTTTTCCGGACCGATTTTTCCTACGTGCTTGATATACTCTTTTTGACATTTTACGTCCCGGTCCTGTGTTAGCTCTTCATTCTCTCTCTCTGTTACAGTGATAGCCGGAACGGCTCTGCACCAAACAGTCAGCTGTGCTATCGCACGCCATTTTTCTTTTGACCAGAACTCAAGCGCAGCTATAGAAGTCAACGCATCGCGATATACGTATACAAAGTACAAAATGATAAGCAGTGAGCACACCGACGTCTGTAGACAGACAGAGGGAACCCCGTTCTCGCTGCATGCAGCCTGCAAGCAATTCCCATTACACCTCGAAGATATGCAGCACGCAACATCGTAAGCGTCATTCCATTTAACCCGCTCACATAGGTTCCGGCGGAACTCTTGAGATAAGCTCACGGGTGGGACCCTTGACCGCGCTGTCGTGGAGCGCCAGACACGACAACACCGCGCTCCTCCTCCTCCTCCTCGCGGCTGTTGTGCTGCGTATAAACTGGGAAAGCTCTAAAAAGGGTTCCTTCGTCGTATACATCCATCGTTTCGAATTATACAGCCGTACGGCCGCTATCGCCCCAAGCGCGAAGACGAGAGTCGAATAAAAAAACGGCAACTAGACAAGAACGGTATATCTTATAGCCAGACACTTCAAGCTGCTTTATAGCCGAGCCTTTTTCATCTCTTCATTCCGTTTGTTTTTTGTTGTTGTAGCAAGAAAGGGTGTTGCTGCGGAAGCGCTGCGCGGGATTTGCCTTTGTTGTTCCCATAAACGATCCGCAGTGGTTCGCGTAGCCTCTTCTTCCCTCTCTCAGGCGGCTTCTCCGCATCTTCTCTTCTACTGCATGTATACCTCGGCCGCTTCTTTCTGGCTCTCTTCCAAGTTTGTACCAACGACCGTGCGCCGGCCGATCTCTCCGCAACGGGTCGTTCGTCACTCGTGCAAGCAAGCAGCCACGCCCGGATGCGACGGCGCTTCACCTCGCCTGTATAGCTGTATATGCCGACCGCGACGGTGAGCTCTCCTTGGCACACAGCGGGAGTGACGGTGGCGCGCACACACACACACACACACACACACACACACACACACACACACACACACACACACATGTGAACGCACCGCGTGACAACAGTGTGCGTGTGTACTCACTCAGTCACACACAAACGCGTACATTTACGCACGCAGACCGTCGCGAGAGTTTTGCAAATGTGAAGTCAAAGCATGAAACCTCTAATTTAACGGGTCATGCATGCACAAACTACCACAGGCTGAATTTCGGGTTGTGTACCCATGATTGATTCGCGTTGTGTACTTTTGATGGATAAGTTAAGCGTTTTCCCTTGTCCCGTGAACTTCCGTGGCCAAATGCCTATAAGTGCGAACACGCACGTATGTATGTATGTATGTATGTATGTATGTATGTATGTATGTATGTATGTATGTATGTATGTATGTATGTATGTATGTATGCACGTATGTATGTATGTATGTATGTATGTATGTATGTATGTGCATGTATGTATGTATGTATGTATGTGTGTGTGTATGTATGTATGTATGTATGTATGTATGTATGTATGTATGTGTATGTGTGTGTATGTATGTATGTACGTACGCACGCACGCGCACGTACAAGGCCCATAGTTATGCTCACACAAGGTTGCCTGCAGGCCGCGTTTACTTTTCATTAGCGCCTGTCGCGGAAACGAGGCGGTCGATGCGGCAACGAGGCCATGCACGCGCTTCTGCGTGGCAGCAGCACGCAACAGCGACGACAAACGTCCTCCCAGTCCCGAGCGTGTGCCGCATCGATCTGGCGTTGAAACAATCCTCTCTTCGCGCGTGTGTCCGTCTATAAACAATGCAATACACACATAGAGAGAGAGCGCCACGCCAATTACCGTCTTCGTTCTTGTCGATGACGATGCACCTGCGGCGGAGGAGCGGTTCGCCGATGAGAGGAACGATGCCACTGGTGGCGACGCAAAGCGGCACACACAAAAATGGTGGGGCCTCCGGGACATTGCATCGTTTGCCGTTCTACGCACATCACCTCCTTCCTATTTAGACGGCTACTTATACGCAGTCGATCGATATTAAGGCTAAGCGCATGTCGTCAACGACGATTGCGACGAAACGATGTTTCCCTTCGGAGAACATAGACGGCTTTCTGTTCCGGACCGAATGGAGCTCTGCGCTCACGCCAATGCTGAACGAGTTGACGAGGTATAGCCCGATGTCACACACTCTTGTAGCGCAACATTGTCGCTTGGAGATGGAAGCAATCGTGCGTCGTGCGTGCAGTACCGAAGTTTCGCCTGTCAGCAGCAACGCCAGCTAAAGAACAGTTGTTCGGTTCGCATGCTGCGATTTCGCACCAGCGTTTTCACCACTCGACTAGTGGTTATAGTGTGTCAGTCCAGGCCACTGCTGTGACAACTCCTCGCAACGCCCATGGATAAGTAAAAGCCTATAATAGCTTGGCGGGTCGCATTGCGTCTAAGTGGTCATGACACCCGATTTTCTATCACAATCAGTGTTATGTGCCTTAATCCTATAGCATTTGCATAAAAGTTGGAGAAATTTTAGCGCGGTTGGTCGAGCACTTAATATATAACAAATGCGCGAGCGACCTGAGAATCGGGCAACATTGGCACACTCGCGAGCCGTGACGTAACAAGCAGCTCTACGTGTCTCCCTTCCGGCGACCGGTATATCTTTCTGTGGTCAGCAGAGCGTAAAATCGAGACACTTTAGCTTTCTTCAGCTTAGCACTGAATTGAACGATTTGCATCGGCTGCTACTGTGGTATAGAAGACGACGGCACCGCTCTCTACTGCACGTGACGTCACAGACGCCACGCCAAAATGGCAGTCGCCGACAGAGGGCGAGGTTTACAGCCGGCGACTTCTATAGGGCCTGCTTTGCACTGAAATACTCTTTTGCAGCCCACTCAAATTTTCATACCTCTATAGGCATAAGAGACATTCTAGTTCTATATTTTCACTGGAAACCGCTAACTGTTGGGTGACCGTGTCATGACCCCTTTAAAGTTAGCATTGGCACAGAAAATTGTCTGGTTTCATGCAAATAGCCTGGCCCATTTTCGTAGTATTTATATACACCGAACTGTTCACAACATGTTTTTTTTTACAGCGGATCTGTAAATGGCACACCTTCTTGACTTTTTAGCGTCCGTTTTGCGAACAGAAACAACCACGTGCGTCTTCCTTCGAGCGAATGATGACGTCATCAATCGGCACTACGGATCAGTCGACGTTCGGCCGATCCCGAAGGCAACGCAACACCGAACCAGGTGCAGAAACATTCACTGGAGCGACACGCTTTTCGAACGTGCTTCGCCACGTCAGTCGCCGTGTGTATGCGCTGTCCTGGCGCAGTCGTGTGCGGCAAGTACGGAACGATCGCGCATTTCGAGAACACCCGAGGAGTTGAGCGCTTATGAAGAACGCCGACGACGACAGCTGCAGAAACGGTATAGTGCGCCCGCCACCTCCATTGGTCACCCATCTTCGAAGAATGCAATATGGCTCCAACTTTCGTTGCGCCCGCAGCAGAGTGCTGTATTAGCAATCCCCTGGGAATCGCTTGTCTACGCCACCGATGCATATTATAGGCACTATGGCATAATCGACGGCGCTGCCACCTAGCAGCGCAAATAGAAAGTGCCTCTGTGTCCGTGTCTTTTTCTCTGCTGTGGACATGGTTTTTCACTGCTATTCCCTTGCTCAACACTGTGGTACATGCGCGTACCAAGCCTGTAGCTGCCCCCCCCCCCCCCCCCCCGTAATATTGATGTGGGGGGAAGGGGGATGTTTCACCGAAAATAAATAACAAAATATATGTGCTTCTCTGCAATAGTAAGCGCCCCTCCCCTCCTACCCCCCCCCCCCCCCTGCAAATAATAAGGAGGTTTAGAATAACGTTCGCAGGTGTTACGAGCGTTGCTTTGGTTGCGGGCGCCATAAGAGTTTTAGAATAGCGTACGTTTGCTGCCCCTGGGGACTTTAGTCTAAGGTCTAAGTCTAAGGACTTTAGCCCCGACCGCAAACCCAAATGCACGGAAGCTACACACAGCGCTTTGCGGGCGTCGCGGGTCGCAATTGCCGCACGCTATTTCGAAATTTCTGCGGGCGGGCCGCAAGCGCGAACGGCGGCTCGCGCTACGACGCATGCGCAGTGGCAGCGACCGCACCGCAAGGGCTTGCTATGCGCTATTCTAAAGCTCCCCAATTCCTGGCTATGGGCCTGGAGCACGCACGGGCGATTCGCAGCTGAAATCAACGAGGACCTATTGCTAAGCGGGCAGCGCGCGACTATAGACGGTGTCAAGGTTGCAAGCGTTATACCCTAAAAAAACTTCCGGTCAATTCATTTACCTCATACCGTCGAAACTGAAAGCACGTTTTCAAGTTCTTTTCAGAGGTAAGGAAAGTCTCTCTTTCGTTTTTCCCATAAACGGAACGTGCGAGAAGTACAAGGGAATATTTTCTAACTTTTATGTATCCCAATAGAACATTTATTTCAATATACTTTGCCAAATAAGGAGAGGAAACTGTAGAATATCAGCGGGCCATTTTCTAAAGCTCTCGTTGTCCGCCGATGCTATTAAGGCACATCGACGGACAAAACCGGATGCCATCAAGGTCCTATATTTGAAAACAGTGAAAGGGTCTATACACATGGAAGCGTCGCAAAAGAGCGCACTTGAAACATGAATGCCATACCAGCTGTTGCTGCAAGCCAAGGTCGTCCCATTATTCACACCAGTATCGCCGATCAACGTTCATAACAATGGTTGTCGTTTTGCGTCCCAAAACCACGATATGATTGTGAGGGACGCCGCAGAGTGGAGCGCTCTGACCATCTGGCGCTCTTTAACGTGCACCTAAATCCCCGGCATGTCGCCCGCATCGGAATGCGGCCGCCTCGGTTGGGATTCGATCCCGCGACCATAACCACCAGACTCCCGTGGCGGGTAATGTTCGCATTACGGAAAGGTGACTACTTTCGACAGCGCAGCGGCTTGGCGCGACCGTCCCACTGACAAGAAAGGCCGCGACACGTGTGTGTAACCTACATACCAAGCGTGCGCCAAAGCACAGTCCCCGTGAGCAACTATACCCGTGCATGTTGTACTGACGGGTGAAATATGAAGCAGCTGCCGCGCTAGTGTGGAATGTCTCGCCCCTGCAGCGACACGGATTATTAATGCCTGTGTCTCGCGCGACACCCGAGTCATACCGAAGCGCGAGCTTTGATTAAATCTTTCGAACGCTTAATTCTGGTGCTGGGCGTATCTTGCTCGCACCAGAAGCAAGCAACTTCTATGTTCGTGTTGGCCAGTTTCCCGCATGCCGGTAACGACGGTTGCAACCGTCAAGCGCGCAAATAACTCAGTAAAAGAGAGCCGTCTAACCTAATAATTGCTGGGGTTTCACGAAACGAAACACGATTAGGGTGCACTTCGTAGTGGGCAACTTCGCTCTAATTTCAACCATCTGGTTCTTTAACCTCAGGTGGTCGTGGGTTCGACTGCCGCCCGTCGTGACGGTGAATTGAAGCCACGTTCTTGGGCTCAGCAGCGCGACATCCCATCACTTGACCTGCATTGCATTTTTGCCGGATCAGCATGTAGGCAGAGGTGCGAGTATCACCTTTCGTTCACGCCTGGAAGCGTTCAGCTGACTGGTACAATGGTAAGCACAATACCATCTCACAGTCAAATCGACATAATTATTCCACACGTTCACACTGATAACGTAAAGAATTGAGGCGAGTTTAATGCGCCGCCCTGTACGAAACATCTTTGACCAAGCGTTATCAGATCACTTTCAGTGCCTAGCGGTGACGCTTTCCGACAGGAAAAGCTTTACAAAGCGTTCGTGTCTGCAGCGGTACGAAATACCTGAACAGTGGCGACAGACGGTATACCAACCTGATAGGCTGGTCTCCTTGTTAGCTGTAGCCCATAAAGCAGGACATAACTAGAAGAGTAATGACAATGCTGTCGCGTTTATGTCAAGAAAAGTGACATCATCATGAATTAAGACCCTTACGTTCTGAACACCTCCATCATCGCTTCTCATCAACCTTCTGTACCGGGGAAATTGCAAACGAAATTCAAATACCACATAGCTACTCGCACTCTGTACTATACAACTGGCTAATGCTGATTAACTGTTATCCATTGTTTGCTATGCAATATCCACCACTTCAACAGCAACATTGTCCTCGTTTAATCTAAATATCCAACGACAGAGTTCTCTACGATCTCTTTTGTTCATCTTTTCTTGAAGTTTCAGTGTTATCCAGGACACTCTAACCATAGCGACCGCAGCGGTGGCTACATTTTTATAGAGCATCCCCTTCCAATGCGGGAGGTACCGGGTTCAATTTCCAGTGCCGACTGGGAACCCAACGGTTTTTCCCAATGGGTGGAGGATTACACCTTTCTGGCGCATGGCTTTTTCTAGGTACTCATCTCGAAAGGTAGACCCATAAAGTTGTGCTAAAGGCCCCTGGGCGTACCTTAATCCACCACACTGCAGCCTCGGTGAAATAGTTGAGCATCTGCCGCTGCTATGGCAAGCAGAGAATTGCTGTCACCTGTCACCTGTCTAGTAAATAGGTGCAGGCGCATTTTGGCGTGGTGCTCGACAGAACAAAGTTCATAGTCGCTTGGGAGAGCACACAGAAATTGACGGCGTGACCGACAGACCTGAAATTAAGGTCATCCTCTTTTTTTCCACAGGCAATGTAATCTCTACGTTGGCTAATTATACAATAGCACGTTAATGAAGTTTCTTTTGCATTCACGCAACCACGTCACTGCATGAAAAGAAACGTTAAGTTTGACAGTTTCGGACTTTCTTTTTTAATTACATCGCAGCGAGGGCCAAGCGTTTAGGGAGAACTCCCAAAGCCGTCGGCCCCGCGTCTCACCATTTACTGCGTTACTGTCAGGCGAAGCCGACGTTCTATATACGCCTACACTCAGCCGCACGGGTATATGGAGCGCGCTTCGGCGTCGTCAGCCGCCGGTGTATATGTTGGTCGGCACAGGGCGTCGCATACGTGGGTTCTCGCGCACTGCGCCAGATGCCGTCGCAAGTCGAAGCCAACTTCCCGCCGCCACGGAGGTTACGATTACGTCTCCTCCGACGGCCGCCGCTTTCCCGAGTCAGCCAGCCCTTGGGGGCTTTTGACGTGTGGCGTACGGAGCTCAACTGAGCGTACTTTGCAGTCGCGCCGACTTCGACGACAGCTCCGACATCTAGGCGAAAACAGGAGGAGAAGAAGAAGGAGGAGGAGGAGGAGGAGGAGGGTTGTAACCTTGGCAGTCGCGCTACAGTGTCTAGAAATATATAGGCACTATAGTCGCGCTTTGCGCTACCCCACCCTCCCACTTCGTATAGGGCTGCCGTCAAATCCGATGGCGTGCCAAAGTCTGAACGCAACGAAACGAGCAAAGCAAGTAAACCCCGCTGCGGCATAAAACAGCGCTGGCGTGTTCTCAAGCATCTGTGACCGCGTGGATGACTCGACATCCCTCGAGATCAGTTAAGAAATCCACGGCGGCAGCAAGCGATCAAACTCGCGCGTCACAGGCGGTCACTGTATACGTGAAGCCGAAAATTCACGGTGATTGGAAGACACTTTAATATCTGCTTATTTAGTGCCCTCGTTTCAGCTTCATCCCGCCCATGCATAATCGTACCGACGTTAAATGCATTGCTATGTCGCACCAGTCAGAAGATGTGAAAGATCTTGTGACACTTCTGTATACGCACACAGAAAGGCCGAATCCACCAAACGCTAACTTATATATTTGGCCATTTATCTCTGCGTACTACGCAAATGTAACGAGACCGCGTAGCCAAAACAAGAAACCTCTGTGCGCGCGCGCGCGCACGCACGCACGCACGCACGCACGCACACACACACACACACACACACACGCACGCACACACACACACACACACACACACACACACACACACACACACACACACAATGGGACACGAGCCTGCACTATCCAAAAGCGTAAAGCTTGCAATACACATGAAACAAGAACGGCACGCGCATGACAGAAGCACTTCGCTAACTTCCTACTCTGCAGAGTACAACGCCGACTAATTAATAAGCTCACGCCCACTGAAGGGCGGATCCAGCCACTCATTGTTTATTTTTTCGGTGTCTCCGGAAGTAAAATCGGAGAGAGGTGTACTGACTTTTTTTTTTTTTGGTAGTTACTGCTATCACTACAACGCCACCACTGTGACCACATCATAAATACCGCTAACTTGTGCTCACGAAAGTCCCACTCCTTTGTATGATCTATTTTCAAATCGTAATAGATTGGAAGACTTAAAATGAACTATACGGGCGACCACACTTCAGCCTTTGCATTTTGCTGGGCTATGTTTTTTTTTTGGGGGGGGGGGGGGGAGATGGTGTGGAGTGGCCAGGGCGAACACGCGTTGAAGGCCTTGAGGGGGGGGGGGAGCGACACAGACTAGTTAGGGGGGGGGGGCGAGCGCCTCTTTTTCTGGATCTGCCAAGGAACAAACTTCTTAACGCTAGACAAATATGCAACGAAAAATGGCTGCGTGGTGAAAGACTTCGACGGTCCACGACGGAACTGTTCCAGTATACGTACGACTTTAAGTGCTGCCGATTAGTCGAAAGTTCTCGCAGTGCTGTACACGATGCTGGCGTTGCGTAGGTGTGAATATACGGCTGCACATTTGTCCAAGCTTCCTCAAAATAGCGTGTCTCGTGGGCGCTGATGTCCACTGAAATTAGTCGCAGCGTAGGGCTCTGCCACCAAGCACCAGCCTACAGAGGTGCCGCAGTGATTGCCCGATCCCTGATGGCGGCCGTTACGAACACGCGTAAGCTTTTAACGGCCTTTCGCAAACCTACTTTCGTACGAACGAAGGTACCCAGCGTGTCACTGCGCAACGTTAGTGGAAGTCGCTAATTTTACTCATCCCTCTAATGTCTCCTAATAAATAAACCTCGGAAGTACTCAGAAAAGGAGAAGAAGGAGAAGTGGCACTGCCTCCAAAAAAATAATAAAAGCGAAAAATATACTGGACAATTATCCAGCAACTGCATATAGACATGGAGTGCTGGTATAGAGCGTTCCTGCTGATCATTATTACCGAGATCAGTGCCTGTTGTTTGGTCAACTATTGCGTCTGAAGTCGACAACTCTATTTAACGTTTAGACTTACAAAAAAAAAAAAAGAGCTCCGAGATCATTTCTTCTGTCGTCACAAATCTCTCCTTTTCAATTTTGCAGTTATCGTATTCTTAATTTCTGTTGTATCTATAACTATTTTTAACTATTTTTATAGTTCAGTCATTGCTGTAGTACCACACTGCGTCGTTGATATTACGTTTTTTTTTTAACTTGCCGCCGCATTTTTTTCATACACGCACACTTCTTCGTGTATCGCCGTATACAGTATCCGAACTATGGGACCCTATAGTCCGCTAAATATCTACATTTTATGTACAGCTACTTCACTAACAAACATGAAACTTGAAACCGTCCTTTGTGGGTACCCAACCGTCCTTGTTCTGCTTAAGCCAGTCCACCATATGCTCTGAAAAATTACGTTTGACCGACCAAACAACCGATAAACACTTTATCTACTTAGTATGAAGGTTGTATGTAGACTGGAGAGATCTGCAGGCATGTACACAATACTGTTTTACGTTGTGCGCCAAGTTACGCGCGGATCCATTCTTCTGATATATATATATATATATATATATATATATATATATATATATATATATAAAATATATATATATATATATATATATATATATTTTTTTTTTTTTCAGATATTGAGATAGCGTAAAAGCGGCATGAGCGAAACCATGTTTTTCCGGTACAAACGCATGTTATTTCCTTAGTCCTACTTCGTACAGGACAGAAAGGTGAAAGAGAAGAAGAGACAAGCCTTTAATAGTAAAGAAATACTAGCCGCCTTTTCCGTCCTTCTGTACGTTGTACTCGACAAACTTCGTCCTCGCAAAGCCTCGTAATGCGCCCTAAGCAAGAGCCCTTTAAGAAGGCTCGAAATGTTCTCTCTCTCTACTTTTTTTTTTTCTTAACAATATCTCGCTGCCTCTTTCTCTCTCTCTTCCACAGCTGGCTAATCCTCGACAAAGCGGCCACCACTCCGACGACGAGAATCGGTCGGCGGAAGCTCGTTTATTCTTCCTCTTCCCATTCGCGAGAAGCTGGACCGAATAGTCCTCCTACGTAACATTTCTCGCTTCTCTCACGCGTCGCTTGCTCGGCTTCTTTTAGACCATTGCACCGAACGGAGGCCGCCGCCGTCACAGAAGCGAAGGAGCAGCTAGACAGCGTGTATACGTGGCTCGACTCCCACGCATCGCAGATGAGCCAGGTACACCGTACTACACAGCGCCGCCCTAGACCTCACCGTTCAGTCTCCACCCTCGCCCTCTTCGCACCCCACGTACGTACATAAAGCGGTCGCTGCGGCCCTTCGCGACGCGGCCTTCTCAATCCGTCGCCGCTCACGGATGCGACGCGCGCCAGGGGCATACGTCACCGCTGCGACGCGCGCCAAGGGCACGCAATCTCTCTATTTCTTCTTTTCTCTCTCTCTCCCCACTTGCGACAGGTCGCGCTGCACGCGGACGCCCTGCAGGCGCGAAGCATCGTCCTCTCGGCACAAGCGTCCCTCTTCCGAAAGTTCACTCACCTTGCTCCAGCAGCGTTCAACCCGCAACCAACCTTTCTCTCCGAGCACTCCAGTTTCGTCGCGCCGCGCCTCCGGGACGTGTTTTTTTTATAGCCCCGAAAAAAGCCGGAGTAACGTAATGCGTCCTCTAACGCGACCAGGCGTGCGCGTGGTTTTCGGCCCCGGCACGCGGCAACAGCCCCCTCATTCTTCACGAGTGACACAGAGGCCTCATCGCTGAGCGCCGCTCATCATGCCTCACCGTTGGTTTCTCGGTTGGAAACAAAAACGCTTAGAGGAACGACTCGTTTCTGTATATACATAGAAAGTACTGTACAACAAGTTTGTTCAAAGTGGCCAATTTTCAACAAGACTTTTTGAGCAGTGCTCAATAGATCGGTAAAATGAAGAATAGGAATGCCGCGGATTTTCAGCGCAGTATGGGCGGCTCGGCGCGTCTCCCTCCATTTCACGTTATTTCGCAATGCACATTCTTTCTCTATAGCCGTTCTTTTATATTTACGCTTCCAACATGCGCTGGTTTCGAAAAGAAAAGTAAAAGACAAATTCGATTGGAACCAGCATTGGGGAAGGTTTTCGTTTTTGCGCTCTGACATATATAAGCGATAGGATATGCTCTAACAGTACGCAAAAATTTAAACACAACATAAACAATGTATTTCGACACAGGCTCACCGCGGGATGATATGGTAGGCTAAGGCACACAATGTAACGCGTCGTTACTTCTGACTGCTGCTCTCACTGATGGGCGCCTCATATGTCGGTTTCCGAACTGACGTCCAGCCTTTCACATCAAGCAGCAACGGTATAAGACGAGTCCCGAAAATCTTTCTAGTATTGCTCCGCTTTCGCCTGACCACCGTGTTCATCTTTATTCGTCCCGGTGAAGACTCTTTATCTTTAAAAACGATCGATGACGCGGGCTGCGACGACGACTGAACGGTTTTTAAATGTCAACTTATTCACCCCAGACCATGCGTTCACATTTCCACAACATGACGCCACTGGTTGAATGCAGTGCGAATGAGGACGCGTTAGTATTATCGCTAACTATCGCGTTGAATACAGTGCGGACACGTTGGAGAATGTAATGCAGCGGACATCGCAGAGATTGAAAAAAAAAATCACGTGAAAATTGCCGCAATTGACAACTCACACGAAATCCTCAATGAAGACGTAAAATAAAATCACATGTTAGCATTAAACCTAGTCACATAACCAAACCAAATTTGAAAGGAACTCACACGGAATATGTTGGCGCGTAACGGAGTTACATGCAGTCGAAATCGTACGAGTACAATAAACGTGCATTACGTACAGAACGTTATTCTGAACAATTTCAGCGATATCGCTCGATCCTCAACTACGAGGCCAGACGACTCGCGATTGCGTGCTACGTAAATTTCAGTAACTCTCGAAAAATATGTACATATGGTCTCTAAACCGAGTGCAAAGCGTTCTTTCGCATGCAGGAAAACCATCGAGTTACAATAGAACAACCGAAGTCGCAGAATACGGTTCACCAAAGTCAGCGGAGCGAATAGCCGAATAAGTCGATTAGGAGATTACGCCTTATACCGCCTACGGTCTACTCCAAGATGAGCCGGGGCGGCGCACCGTTGCCAATCTTGGAGGTCATGCTCGTACGCGCAGAACTGAAACCACATCTGCGAGATGGCGCTGCATGCATTATTCTGTTTAACGAATGGACCCAGCATGCAAGTCTCACTAATCTTACCCTCAAGGTCGCCACGAGGCCGGCAGACGCAAACAAGCAATAAATAGTTGAACAGATAGCAAGGGCTACTAACGGAACTGCAGGAGAATGCGCGGGACCATATATATATATATATATATATATATATATATATATATATATATATATATATATATATATATATATGACACATCCGAGGCGTAACAACGAATGATTGAATCACGCGTGCGTACACACAGAAAAAGTGTACTGTTCCTCGCGAGGCCTAAATCAAGTCTGCATACGAATTAGAGATATAGACTAAGTTAGTTATTAGCGTATAAGCAGGTCGGCGCAGAACGAACTGCATGGCGGACGGGTCAGAGTGTCAGCGCAATCGATTAACAGCGTCGTTCATATAAGAGTGATTGGTGAAGAAAGTCTTCGCGGAAACGCGTCGGGGCGGTCCAAATTAGATAAGACATGGCCTTCAGTATACTCATACATCGTCTCAGGCCACCCGGAAGCAACTATTCTATTCGCGCCTCGGCTTTGCTAAGATTCTTCCGTCCGTTTTTCTTGTGTACATGACCCATATATAGGCGACAACGTTTTAGTTTCGCGTAAAAGTTGACCCGATGAACGTCACGTCGCATGTACGATGTGTGGAAAACAAGTGAGGCCCTGCGATGCCGTTAGAAGTGTTGCGTATAGTGCGCCAATATGTGGCCACATTGTAGCGGTGTTCCGACGGCGCTTCAAATGCCCGCCGAAACTTACCACAAGATGTACTCACGCACGTTTAAAATGAGGCAGCTGGGGAAACCGCTACAGACTCATGCTGCCTCTTTGCTTGCCCTCGTCTAATTCAATTAGGTGCTGCCACGAATTACACAGCGGTGGGTATTGGATAAACGAGCTTGGTAAATGCACGCACATATATAAACCCAAACCTAAGGGCCTATTGGGTGCGTGTGACGCTGCAGTGTTCGATCACATATGGCACAGCATACGCTTTAAGGACGAATCCGCAAACAACTTCTGTCTGCGACTTCTCGCAACAGTTTTTGCGTGTGATATGTCAGGCGGCACTATAAGGCATTTGCTAAGTCACCTATACATTAGCACCAAAGAAAACTGAAAACAATGAACATGTTAATTTGCGTCTGGAATAATTTGCATCGCACATGTTTTACATATGAATGTGACGAGTTTTCGTATGCACTTGAAAACTACCCAGACACGATGCAGACAACTTGTTAGCCACACAGCCTTGCTATTATTAATCACAATTTTGCGGTCTTGAGTGATAAAACCGCAATATCACAATGAGACAAGCAAGATAGCTGGGGACCTCAGGTCGATGCCGTCCACGCCAACGTTACTATAGATCCTGGATCACGCAGTGTTTTTTTTTTTTTTAACACGCAAGTGATCTATAAGTATTCGGGTGTCCTCCGTTGAAATGTGGCCACTTAACCTTCGAAGCTGCCTCGGCGGGTCATATATTCCGAAAACTTCCTAACTCAGTCTCAGTTCTAAATCGGAACGCCCACATCCGTATACGCAGCGTATGCTGTCGTAAATACTGGGATATAGAACTGCTGATAATAACGTTAATACTGATTGATATCTGGGCTTTTACGAACCAAAACCACGATGTGATTACGGAGCACGCCGTGGAGGAGGGCTCCAGAAATTTCGACCAACCGCGGTGTTCTTAAACGTCATCGCACAGAAGACGGGCCGCTATCGTTCCGCCCCCATTGAAGTGCGACCAATGCATCCGGGATCGAACTCCCGAGCTTCGATTCAGCCGCTGCCGAGCACTGTATACGCGCTACATGTGCACCACCGCGGCGGAACACGAGAACGGAGCTATTGCGCTTGAGCGACCTATATTGCATAAAATCGTTGTGAAATAACAGCTCCACAAATAAGTACATGCGCAGAGAACTATGCGCAGCGCATGAAGAAACGGGCAGAACGGGATATTTCGGAGATCTGCACCACATCTGTCACACCTCCCACGCCGTCTTTCTCAGCATGAAGTCTCGGTGGCTCATGTCCAGTTGGCTTCAGTGCGCCAAGCTCAGGAGTCTCCGTGCGGTGCACTATAGCCTGATCAGAAATAAAGTCGTTCCACGTCTTAACAAAGCAAGCAAAACGAGGAACGCCACAGAATTTAAAAAAATATATTTCTGGGTGTTACGTCTAAAAACCACGAAGTATAATTATGAGAGGCACCCCCCGCATTGGAGTGCTCCGAAATTTTCGACCGCGTGCGGTTGTTCATCATCATCATCATCATCATCATCATCATCATCAGCCTGACTACGCCCACTGCAGGACAAAGGCATCTCCCATGTTCCGCCAGTTAACCCGGTCCTGTGCTTGCTGCTGCCAATTTATACCCGCAAACTTCTTAATCTCATCTGCCCACCTAACCTTCTGTCTCTCAGATTTGGGCGCACGTTAAAGAACCCCAGGTGGTCTAAATTTCCGGAGCCCTCTACTACGGCGTCTCTCATAATCATATGGTGGTTTTGGGACGTTAAACCCCACATATCGAATCGAACCTTCTGTCTCCCCCTAACCCGCTTGCCTTCTCTGGGAATCCAGTCAGTTACCCTTAACGTTCAAAGTGAACCCAAATTTGATCACACGGGCCTCCTGTGCTATGTGCCTCCACCGAAATGTCACGGCTGGGATTGAATCCCGCGGCCAGCAGTCGAGCACCAAAATCACTAAACCACCGCGGCGGGTGACGCTATGCGAAACAAGGCACTCGCAACACACGCACAACGTAGGTGCAACATGCACTCCCCAACCGCAGTATAGTACACATCGTTATTTGTTAATCTTTGTTTTTGTTTTCTAAACACCATTCTTTCCATCAACAATCGCTGTCTGTGACACACGCGCGGACGTGCCGAGACGCGCACAAACGGGTCGCAATCTCGAGCATGCAGTCGTCGACCGCTCGCCTGCAGCCATGCGCTTTCGATGGGCCGAAAATACACCGGCCTGTGGACACCCGGTGCGCGTGAATGCTTTCACGGCGCCTGACGCGCAGAGATGTGCAGCGCGACGAAAACGGGTAGTATGCGGTCAGCACGTGCGAGTCGCTCGGACACACAACAGTGTCCCAGGTTGATCCATATTGCAGATGTGTCAAGTCGTGCAGTTGAAGGGTGAGAAATACGCTGTTCAATCGCATTTGTACGCAAACGTGCAGAACGAGTCAACGTTAGGCGAGCCAACATACCAAGTTGAACAAAGTGTACTCAGTGCGAAATGTGCCTCCGGGTACACTTGGTGACTGAGGAATTGGGGTATACATCTGATGTTTGAAGTTATATAGAACTCGTAGATGATTCACTGTACAGCTTATGATCAAAGATGCAATGGAAGTACATTATACCATGCACGATCTCTTGAACGTCATTCAGCGCCGCAGAGATCAGAGCAACACAGACCTGCAGAGAGCCACTCGTGTGAGCGAGTCGCTCTTGCAACATTGAGGACGCGTCATCATTCAAGGCTGCACGAACCGATTATGTATTCATCCTGTAATAGCTTAGTGTTGTTTCAACATGTATCCTCATCAATTTGTTGTATTTATAGCCCCGCCGCGGTTGTCTAGTGGCTGAGGTACTCGGCTGCCGACCCGCAGGTCGCGGGATCGAATCCCGGCTGCGCCGGCTGCATTTCAGATGGAGGCGGAAATGTTGTAGGCCCGTGTGCTCAGATTTGGGTGCACGTTAAAGAACCCCAGGTGGTACAAATTTCCGGAGCCCTCCACTACGGCGTCTCTCATAATCATGAAGTGGTTTTGGGACGTTAAACCCCACAAATCAACATCATCATCATTATATGTTCTATTTTCTGCATTTTTATTGTTCTTGTATTACCCACTCCATTCTGTATCCTTTTATGGCGCCCTGGGGGTAAAATAAATATAAATACAGAAAATAAATGAATAGGACCCAATATGCTGAGGTCGTGAGCTTGTTCGTGGGTGCGGTCCTGTTCAAAACATCATCAAGGTTGTTCGTTCGAATCACACACTCCTCTGAAACGCATGCTCAGAGGCCACCGCATTCATCGACCATGGTAATAGACACTGATCTGTGGGTATAGATTAGCGACTACGGCGTTTTCACACTCCGGGCGTGGAAGCGAGTCCGAATCCACCGCATTTCGTTCGGGGCGAAATTATTAAGAACTCCCGAGTGTGCTTAGATCTTTCAAGTGGTCCTTACGATGCCCACCGTGGTCGAAATTAACTCAGAATTGCCTATAGTACAGCGTGGATCAACGTCATTATATTGTTTTTTTTTTAAGCAATACACCCAACAATTCAACCTGCAGTAGCTGAGGAGGTAAATGAAGATGAGGTAGTTTTTATTGTTCTTTTGTTTTGTCGATAAGAAGATGCGACGTCGAGTTTAAACTTCGCTATAGAATATACAAGTACATGCTTTAACAGCTGTTCATAAGCTGTGCACACATACAGAGGGTGGCAGTAACGGGCATCGAGCGGCACACGGAGATGCTAAGCATGGCTGTCCGTTGGCCCCCACGCGAAGTTCTAGAGCGTATTTTTAAACAGTGCCGAGCATTGAACACTCCGTGCCTGCAACAGACAGGGAGAGCGCGTTTTTCTCGAGAAAAAAAAAAGAAGCGCATAAAAAATTTCGCGCGCTAATGCCAGCGGCGAAATATGGCGCGCCGCCTGCATGCGCAGCGCGGTTGCCAAGACGCGCAACATCCGCACTCGTTATAAAACTAGAGTCGCGACTCTTACCCCCGTATTCTAGAACGTCCCTTCACTCAACGTTTCACCTTCACTTGAGAAAGCCGATGGGAGCGCCGTCTTTGGGCACGGCAATGAAGTCACTGCATATCAGCGATAATGTGCTGCGATTCTTGAGTAGCGCAGCATCATTTTCAGCCGAGCAGTGGCGCAGTGCTCAACTGTGTCAAGTGAAGGGTGAAAGTCGAGTCGAGGAGCGTTTCTGAATACGGGGGTCAAAGACGAGCAGACTAATATGTGTTCGACCCGGCTGCAGCTTCTCTTGCAAGGGCCGAGGGGACGCGGCATCAACCTTCAAGACCGACGAACCCACTGTACCCTTTCTTGTTTGTTTGCCTTTACATCCTTACGTCACAGTTGCCACGTCATAAACCTGCCGGGTTTCGCCGCTGCGGCCTCTCAACGATGCACGAGTGCGGCACGTCTACAAGCTGCTGAAAGGTCACGTCCTCGAGCCGTCACGCACTGTATGCGCGCGACTTGACAGTTCTGAATGATCGTCTGTGGAAACTCCAGCGGTGTAGGCTTAGCCACACTTTCCAATTTCGTCTCAAATAAATCAGTCATTCGCTGCTCTCTTTTTTTTTTTTTCACCGCGTGCCCGACAGCTCTCGTGTATATGCGATTCTTGCGAAAAAGTGGCGACGTGCATACGCGGGCAATTCGATTGCCAGAATACGTAAATAAAGAGAACAAAACAAACTCTATACATCGAATTAGTGCTATACGCGTGTATTATACAATTACTAAAAAAGGATATAGGCAGCCCGAATTCGCGCGAACGGATTTAAACCAAAGGCAACACGCTAACAGAGTATGGTGGTCTGCGAAACCGTCTGCGAATTCTCACACTGACTGTCTCTATACGACGCATAGTGTATCAGCAGCGCCGACGCAAATCCAGAAATAAATATTCACTTATCAAGACAAAAATGACTGCGTTACATTCTAAAAATATCAATTCCTGAACCTGTAAACATCGATCGGGTCACTTTTTCTGGACGAAAAGGGTCACTTACCGATCCGCAGTGACTTTTTAATTAATTCTCGACGGCAGATTGACCATAAACGTTAAGGGTATTCTCTTTTTTTTTTTAGCTAGGAATCGAAAAATAATGACGTTCTGGGAAGGTGTCTTCATTCAATAGGTATTCTGGGCTAAACAAATCGTGCCCTTTACCTGCCGTTGCAGCGGGAAGATGTCGCGCTGCTTTAGAAGCACGAAGACGCAGGTTCGGGTATACGGCGGCCGCATTTCCGTGAGCGGTGGCGCAATGCTATCCGTGCATGTGGATTTAAGTGGAAGATCAAAGAACCTGAAGGATAAAAAAAAGATCCCAGGTCACCCATACGGCGAGCCTCATCATGCGATCGTATACCTTGGGCACGTATAGATGCAGATGAACCGGACAACCAGCCTCTTTCGGAAGAAAGAATCCTACGCTACCGACTGGACTTTATGTCGCAGAAGAAGGCTGTGAAGGTGCTCCTGCGCTTCTTGCGTTCAACCGGCCTGTCCAAACGACTGTGATCGGAACTCCCTGAATGTGTGCGCATGATTTTTTTTCTAAATTATTTTATATCTCTCTATATCTATCCTCTTTCCGACGCGTTTCCCCACCCCCGTACAGGGTAGCAAACCAGTTCTAGGTTAACCTCCCTGTCTCTTCCTTTTATTTATCTCTCTCTCTCTCTCTTGGGCACGTAAAACCTGAGACTCTTATCTTCCTTGAGTTGTTGCTATTTAGTACTTTTTTGGCGTTGTTGATGAGCTCCTTTAGCTTTTGTGCCCTCCCTGTACTTAACTTCTATAAACAAATGTTTTTCTTCATCATCATCATCAAGCAATATAACACTAAACCTACAGGCGCATCGGCCCAGTTGACAAACTCTGACGCAAGGCCTTGCAAACTCCAATCACGCTTCTCTACGTCCCGTTTGAGGGAGAAAAATTAACGCGCGCTTTACAAAATCATGTGCCATACATAAAATCCACGCTTATCAATCTGTAGACTGGGTTTTAGTACAACACTGCAGTTTCTGTTTCGTTTTTATGTCACTGAACGGGAAATAATTAATGTTTAGAGTGCTTTTAAGCGAATATAAGCATTATGGACGTGTTATAGACGCTTCATGAAAGGCGACAGAAGAAAAAAAGAGCCCAGCGTGCGTTGACGGCAAGATTTTCTAATCTGCTTGCCAAAGTTATGCGCACGAAATCGTGGCGGCTTCACTCGGAGAAAAAAAATAGTGGGGAAAGGGGGCTGATATGTATAACAAGCACATCGTGGCGCTTGCCTGCGTGCTGCGGAGCAACGTGACGCCACTTCCGCGATATTTATTTCATTTCCCTGACCGTCAAACCCTTTGCGTATGAACAGTTTGAAGCCATAAATTAGGCCACTATACGCCGCGGGATTATACACGGCTGCGGCGAGTACGGAAAAGGCTTCACGCGGATTAAGCACTGCGTCGCGCACGGACGTTCGGGATTGTGTACGGGCTCCTTTTAATCCCTAAAATGGGAAAAGTCCCATAGAGATGTCCGAAACGCTGCTCCACGCGTCGCATGCACGGTGCACAATCATGCAATATTCGCGCAGGCAGTTACTCGTGCATGTTATGTAAAAGTTGAGTACGCATCGAAGCACGTTTACACTATACGTATATTTAAACAAATTGTTTTGTTGTTTAAGCATGTGTATGTTGATCTTCGAACATTTCTTCTGGCTGTTTATATATATATATATATATATATATATATATATATATATATATATATATATATATATATATATATACTGGGAGTATTAATTCAATGGGCCAGTTAGTCTTCGTGAAGGTATGGGAAATGGCACAACGGGAGCGTTGTCAACAAGGTTAAATATATTTATTTCCCAACAGTTTCGGGAGGGGTCCTCCCTTCGTCAGGGGATGAGTTACACTAACATAGATGGTCAAACTTCGTTGCTGCCACGTCCCTCTCACCTTGAAAATGGTTTGCGAGAGTAAGAGAGAACTAAAGAAACAAGCAAAAAAAAGAAACAAAACACTGAACGCTGAGCACAAAACCAGACTGTACCCTGGCTAGAGCGGGTATGTACCACAGGGGACGCGATATGGGAGATGTAGGTACTTGGAATGTTCACTAGAAGGACGCAAGGACGTACGGACGAACATTCTAGCAGACGGACGGACGGACGGACGCATGGACGTGCGGACGTACGGACGGATGGACGCCCGAACGAACATCCCCTGTGGCACATACCCGCTTTATTGCGGGCGTGTGCCACCGGTGGCTATTTACTACTGTTACTACATACATAAAATGATGTACAGACCCACGCCTTAATAAGGAGCTTCGCCCTTGAAGTGCACTGTACAACGTGTGACTGTTTGCGCTCCTGCATATGGCCACGTAATACAACTACGCAGCTTCATGAGGATCGAATCTGCGTAGCCGCGGCATACATACGGGTCTATACAGGACCGATGTGATCAATCAAAACAAGAAGCGCGGCAGCATAGGGAGCGTGAGAGAATTGACACTTGGGTAATTAAATTGGAATTGGTCATACGTGTTTGAAATGGTGTCACAGAACGAGCGCTAAAAAAAAGGGCGCAACGCCAAATTCTTGCGATAACGCGCGAAAGAGACGCCGCGAGGTCAAAAGAAAAAAAAAGAAAGAAAAAGAAAACAAACGGCCAAGGCTCCCCGGGCGCGCGCTCTCCCCGCAGAAGCGTGGCTTCATCGACGAACCTCCTCACCCCACATCGGCGGCCGAGATAGCCCGCGATGTTTCTAGAACGAAGGAGGCGTGGCCACGCCGAGTTGACTCATCCGACGCGGAGGGCAGTCGAACCGTCTCGCGCCTCTCCCCAGCCTTCGCTGCGCATCGCACCGACGAAATGAGGAGAACTTTCTGGAAGGTGGCGCGGAAGGTATTTAATCGAGCAGCCGAGACGAGAAGGCAGGAGGAGACGGAAGTTAACGCCAGAGCGCGTAGGGATTCCGCCGTGTAGTCGGCGAAGGTTTTTGGTCCGTAGGGACGAAGCCGGAGATGAAGAGGATTTCCACCAGTGGGTGAAGGCTCGAGCTACAGGCAAGAGCGTGTGTTTACCGCTATTGAGCGAGGACGCGTGGCAACAGCTGCGTGTGTGAAGCCGACGTGTTCCGGCGAAGAAGTTGAAGTTTGAAGAGTGGCCAATTGAAGACGGGAGGTTTCCTGGAAGAGAAACTTCGAGGGCTGCGGAACGACAGCAACGCTGAACTTTGAGTGAGTGATTCTCGGAAGAGTATCATCTAGACTTTGGTTCCAAGAACTTTGGACTGAATAGGTTTTCTATCCCTTTAGTCTTTGAGTGTCTTGGTTGTTCAATGCATGCGACTGCATTGTAGTGCGTATCGTTGTCTGTGTCCGTTGTTCTGAGTGTGGCTGATTGTACTGTGTAGTACGTTGTTTGATTGGTGACGTATTGTATGTAACTATTGTGGAGTGTGCATTTATGTGTATGGTTTTCGATCTGCCATTGTTGAGAATATAATTTTGTTTGTTTATCAACTCTCGGCTCTGACTTGTTCTTTGGGCCACAGCCGGCGTCCGCTGGCGCGCCAAAAAGGACCTCTTCTAAATTGTCCACGCTTTCGTGGTGCGGTTCGGGGGGCCGATACTTCGGCTCTTGAAATTAGCCCGGCGATTGCCTCCCTAATTAACGGGACCGGTGTGACAAATGGGCAGCGCAGAAACGCTGCGTGGTGTTTTGCGATTCTTCTCATGTTCTCGTCTCACTGCGCTGCCTATTTCAAAGACCGATGAGAGAGGTGTAGGAAGAGAGCAAGCTGCAGACCTCTCCTTTAACTTCTCACGGTCTGCAGCCCAATTCTTTTTTCTGCAAAGGCATCTACAGCTCCCCCTAGCGAGCACCAGATGAGCGGCGCCGCCACGCTCTTAACGTCAAGTGACCTGTGAGCACGGACTTGTATTAAGAAGAAACAAAGCGGGAGAATCAAGTAACAGATATAATAATTTCGCACAAACAGGTATGAGAAGGTCGATGGCGAAACGAACGTGAAACGCGGGCAGAGGGCGGTGCAGGAGTAGTGCTCGTCGACATGCCGTCGAATGAACCTTTAGGATCATCCTCAGACCCTCACGCACGAGGTAACGGAGCTTCTGAGACGAACAGAAATTCCGTCGCCCTCACATTTAAACAATCATCATGTACACTCTTAAGAAGCGCATACGTATGTCGTGTGGAAAAGCCACGTTGTATATACGCTGCGCCGCTCTCTCTCCCTCTCCCTCCCTCCCCCTCCCTCCCTCCCTTCCTCCCTCCCTCCCTCCCTATCTATCTATCTATCTATCTATCTATCTATCTATCTATCTATCTATCTATCTATCTATCTATCTATCTCCATATCTCTACTTCAGATATTGGCCCAGGCAGCATAAACCATGCAACCAGCGACGGCGAGGAGATTGGGCAAGTGTACGTATGTTCGGCTGATGGCAGAGGGGAAAAAAAAAGAGCATCGGGTGTCGACGCCGGGAAGGCACAAAGGCAAACACTGCGAAAACCGTATGTGCGGGAAAATGTATACAAGTTTATTACCGAACGCATGCATCAAGCGTTCGCGCAGGCCCCGCACACGTGAAACGGCCGCAGCGCGCGGCACGGTCGTATACACGACGAAGGCGCTTCTCCGCAGCTGTAGCCATGTACAGACGCGTCCACAGTTGAAGGGAACACCTACATGCACACCACGTTACGATATTTCTTACAGAAACATAGTGGCATTGATTTGCACAGTAAGACTGTCGGTGGTAGGAAGTTCTCACTCTTCTTGACATATTGGTGACCTACATGAAGATCCCTTTATTTTTATCCACTTGCTGCTAGAGTGTAAGCAATGTTGATGGCGTTCATTCGAGTATTTCCTTTAACAGTTAACCATACTGCACAGTACAGAAGCATACGCGCAGTTCAATGATCGCCCTTGTCGTGAGCAGTAGGGCGACACGCAACTGTTGTTCCATGAAGCAAAACGGAGAGACGAGTGAGTTGGTACTGTTTTATTATGGGGCATATGTAGCGCAAAAAAAAATGGACGAGGACAAGAGAGATAACACCTCAAGCGCACAACTGATAGCCGCTCGAACCGCGAATATGTAACATCTAAACTTGACTCTCGAATAAATCCCGCGCGTGCGCATCATGGGCGAGGCAGAAGGCAAGCAACCAAAGCAGGAAGACCCTTACATACCCCCTTTCATTGAGTACTACCACTTCATTTTAGGGGCGAAGCTCCTTAGGGCGTGGGCTGTGCGTCCCCTGTAGCCTGTATGTAGCCACCTCTAGTTTAGTTCTTGCAGTGTCCACTAGATGGCGGTACCGTCTCCTGTATGTCGCCTCTTCTCGTTTAGTTCTTGCAGTGTTCACTAGATGGCGGCACCGTCTCCTGCATGTAGCCACCTCTCGTTTAGTTCTTTCAGTGCTCACTAGATGGCGGGACTTGTAGCTGATGATGAAAGATGCGAGATGTTATAAAATAAGAAAGATGTCACATATGGCACGTGTCATTGGTGGAAGGCAATCATTCGATTTAGTGCGGCGACGTACGCTAGGGGGAGCATTGTAATAAAATCGAGTAGGCAAAATGTACGGAAGATTCATGGTTTACCAGGTTTTCCTCCAGAGCTTCGCCCACTCATCATCATTCACTTCGTGGATATGGCGGCATTTTTTCGATGGGGCCAGAGAAGGACTGGTAATGCGCACGCAGGAGCCCTTTTGTAAAACATGGAAAACCTCGGCAAGTTCTCGCGTCGTGCGGTCGCCGTGCATGACCGAGACGCGTTAGGAGTCTTCCCTGCAAGGAAGACTGATGCTCTCTAAGCCATATGTTTAAAACATCGGCCTGTCTGCCCGACGTAGACGCGGCCACATGACGGAGATGCAATGTAATGGAGCAACCGCGTGCTCCGACGTTATCAAGCTTGCTGACGACCAAGTGCCTGTTGACAACACATAACTATTCCTCGATCTATCCCTGCATTTTTCCTCACAGCGCGTCTGCTGGATGTGCGCACCCAAGTCGACTGAACCGCTATTGAGCTACCGTTCCTTCCACTTTCTAAGCTTGTGACGAACGAATTGCTTTTTCGTGTCTAAAATCCGCTGTCAACAGATCTTGCAAGAATTTCACTCTGCGCAGCTTTGAAGAGCAAGCGGGTCGTCTAAAAAAACGCCAGGCCTGCGCGGAAGGCACAGCACAGTATAACAGCGAAAGCTAGAAGAGCGGCCTTTCAGAGCCTTTTTTAAACACTCACTGGGTAACTGCTGCAGGTACACTTGCTGGGTACCCACTACGGCATAAATAATAATAATTTCTGGGCAGTACGCCGGCATTCGCTATGTTATCCTTCGTCATTTTTCTGAGAAGCGCGGAATTTTGAGCCAATTGTCCATGCAGTGGCTGACGACTATGAGGAATCATGGCGGAAGTGGGTATGCGCCACGGTTAATAGGTGATCAAGAAGAAACTTTTGTAGTGGATTGGCGCATTGGACGACCCACTCGATACGCTATTCGCATTGTGCGACGACTGCTTGTTCTTTCGCTCTAAAACGCTTTATTAGAATAACGCGATTCCTTTCCCGGCATCAAGCCTGCCTAAGGCAAGTTTGCGAACAGTTCCCAAGCACCGGCGTGGCTCAGAGGTATACACTCTGCGTTCGGCTTCGGTGGGAGACGGACGTGTGATGGCTCGCTCCGTGCGAGGTGCTTCGGCGGCCGCTGCTGGCCGCGGTGTTAGGTTCCCTTCTGTACCATCGGATTACCGGTTTTTGTTGCCTACATTGCCGTCGGGTGACAGTATGGAAGAGTGTGTGTTTCTGCACGGGGATTCGGAAAAAAGACCATACCGGTTGGAAGACTTTCGGGCCCCGTTGGAAGAAGTGGGACTCATCAAGGTGATCTTTGGCATTGGAGCCTTCCAGATGAATCACATCTGGCTGGCGAAGATGCGAAGCAAGGATGACAAAGAAGCATTACTCAAAACAGGTGGACTCCGAGTCAAGGGTGGCTTCTGTGCTATCATCGACCCTATCCAACATGATGTAACCGTGAAACTCCACTGGGTTGACTTTGCGGTCTCGAATGAGAGCGTTCGACAAGCGTTGGGTGAGTTTGGTGAAGTTCTGGAGGTTTCCAACGACAACTGGACCGTCGCTGGCTTTGAAAACGCGATATCAACGACGAGGGTGGTGCGACTGAAACTGAAGGAAGGCGTGGTGCTAGAAGACTTGCCGCACCTTTTTAAGATTGGAGGGGGCACCGTCCTTCTTGTGGCCCCGGGTCGGGCACCGCTTTGCCTAAGGTGTCACATGCAAGGACATATACGACGAGACTGCCAGACTCCCCGCTGTGGTGTATGCCGAGCGTTTGGTCATGAAAGTCAAGATTGCGTCAGGAGTTATGCCAGAGTTACGAAGACCGTGCTGCCAACAGACGATGCCCAAGATAATCTAATGGACGCCGAAGAGGCTGAGAAGGTGGCCCCTGGCAGCAACGCCGTGGGACCCGACGCCGCGGTTCAGGCAACTGGAGAAGAGACAGCCGACGCGACAACGCAAGATGGCAAAGACTCAACGAAAGAATCCGAGGAGTTGGCCGCAACAGGCGGCCAGCAGGACATTCAAGAATCGATGGAGGAAGATATGGGTACCAGTGGCGAGATCGCTACGCCAGAAGCCGGCACAAAGTCTCCGGAAGCGACCACGGGACGCGGCAAGCGTTACCGAGTGGAGAGCACGGAACGCAACCTGAAACGCCCGGAGCGTCTGTGGCATCGCGTCACGGGCGCTAAGAGTAAAAAATATGCCCTCGAAACCCGGTCGGCGTCATCGTCGCCGGTTCGGGGACACGATCTAGACGCGTAAGACCCCGATTTTCCCATTGCACGGTATACGAGACACGGTAAGCGCAGCATTGTAGTTTTCATCTTTGTCATCAACATGGCTAGCATGACTGCGCCTTTACGCATTGGTACGCTGAATGTACGTGGTCTAGGAACGCGTCGCAAACAGTACCAGTTGAAACGCTTGATGCAAGAAAAAGACCTTGACTTGCTCGCGGTACAGGAGACTAAAGTTAGTACTGAGGACGCGACTGATAGCTTGGTAGCAGGATTTTCATTGCGGTACAATGCGTGTGTGAGCTATGCAGTGGGAGCATCAGCCGGATGTATTATTTTTGTCAAGAACTCTCTTGGTATTGTAGTGGAAGAGGTCAAAAGTTGCCTACATGGGCGTTTTGTTTTGTGTGACTTTTGTTACGGGATCACTAAATTTAGAGTTATCTGTGTATACGCACCTACAAATTCGAGAGACAGATGTTTGTTTTTTCGGGAAATGCAAGCGTACTTTGAATGTCAGAAATGTGTGGTTCTGTTGGGTGACTTCAATTGTGTTTTGACCCAAGAAGATTGCACGTATACTGCTAAATTAGGTGATGAAAGCGTTGGGTTGCTTAGAGACAGCCTTAATAAGTACTTTTTACATGACGTAGCTCTGTTTGCGATGGGTGGCAGTCGCCAGCACTTCACACATTTTCAAGGTTCGAGTCACGCACGACTAGATCGAGCATATGTTTGTTCTGAGATAGTACCTTTATGTCAGAACTATGACGTTTATGCTGTTTCCTTCAGTGATCATTGCTTAGTTTTGTTTGAGATAGGTAGAAAGTGCAAAAAGAAGGTTGTATGGGAAACATGGAAACTGAATACTAAGATAATTACGCACGAAGGGTTTGTAGATAAGACAAAGAAGGAAATCGAGAATTTTTTCAAAAACGCAGAAAGGAGTGCCACGGAAAAATGGGAATTATTTAAGCAAAAGATAAAAATGAATGCAATAGAGTGTGGTTGCTACATGCAGTACCAAGCTCGAAAACAGGAACGTGAGCTACGGGCAGAGCTAAATTATTTGGTGAATATTGAAGCAGAAAACCCGGGCTTATTCACACATCAACTGCAGGTTGTCAAAAACAAAATTGAATGTCTTGAAGAAGATAAATATAAAGGCGCAATTATACGAGCAAGAGCTGAGAGATACCTCGTAGGTGAAGCCCCGACAAAGCGAGCCTTGTCAGATGAAAAGGCATATGCTCGAGCTCACGACATACTAGAGATAGAATGGAATGGTAAAATATTGAAAGAACATAAAGATATTATGAAAGCTTTTGAAAACTATTATCAGGACTTGTTTGCTTATCGCGAACCAAAGGAGCCGGGTTTTGTAGATGAGTTCTTGATAGAAATGTCGACACTTAATGCTGAGGACACAAATTTATTGGAAATGTCTATTAGTATAGGGGAAATTGAGAGGGCTATCGATGATCTCGGCATGGGCAAATCACCTGGTCCAGATGGCATTAATGCCGCCTTTTACAAGGCGTTCAAGGAGGATATGGCCGCCGCATTGCATGAGGTTTTTTCAGAGTCTTTAGATCGCGGAGCTTTGCCTCCATCGTTTAACCGAGCGCACACCGTGCTGATTCCTAAAGGGAAAGAGCAACATGCTTTACGCAAAGTGACAGGATACAGGCCAATCACGCTAACAAACGTAGATTATAAGGTGTTTATGAAAGTTCTGGCTAGGAGGTTGCAAGGAGTTATATACAAGTTGGTCGGGTCACATCAGACTTGCGGCATCAAGCGTAGGAGCATATTCACGAATATTCATGTTGCCAGGAGCATTTTGGAGTATTGTGACGTTGCGCTACTAAAAGTAGCTATGTTGCAAATTGATCTAGCCAAGGCTTTCGACATGGTTCCACATAATATACTCTTCATGCTAGCTGAGTACGTTGGTCTTGGTGCGATCATATGTAAAGGTATTAAATTGGCATATAAAAATTCAACCACAAATTTAATTGTAAATAGAGAACTCTCACAGCGCATACAAGTACTTTCCTCCGTGCGCAAGGGGTGTCCTTTAAGTCCTTTGCTCTTCGCTCTATTTTTGGAACCATTGTGTCAGAAAGTGATTCACCATGCAGGGATTAATGGTTTCAGGTTGCAGTCATGTGAAGTGCGTGTTTTGGCATACGCCGACGATATTGCCTTTTTTGCAGTTGATAGAGAGAGTGTCACTTCGTTATTAAAAATCACTCAAAGGTTTTGTGACACGAGTGGAAGTTTAATGAACAAAGAAAAAAGCATTGGTTTATGGCATGGTAATTGGGACCTTACGCCCAGTTCTTTTGGAAATATTCAGTGGCTCACGACGCCTAGTCGTTACCTTGGGGTACCATTGGACAGGTATCAAGACAGTGAAGCATTTTGGCTTGAAAAGGCTGAAGAACTGCGCGCGACCGCCGAAGGATGGGGCTGGCTTATCAATTTTCTCTCGGTCAGCTGTATGCAACGTTTTTCTGGCTGCTAAAATTATGTACCTTTTGCAAGTACTTAGTTGTAAGCGTAAAACCATTCACAAAGTCCACAGGATATTCGCCACGTTCATCTGGAGCTCTATGTGGGAGAGAACATCTAGAACGAACTTGTTTCGGCGAGTTAAGCAAGGAGGGCTGTCTCTTTGCCATCTGTTTCTTAACCAAGTAATATCACGTTTCCTGCTCATTAGAGATCAGATAGACTCTTTTTTACGTTCTTTATTTCAAACAACGCTGTTACACCACATGCCTGACTTCTTTGTATCTTCAGACAGGCGAGAACGACACACCTTGTCACCGTTCTTGCGCGAAGTTGTGTTCTCATATCGTTTCTTAAGGGCGAGGTTTTCAATAGATTACCTAACTAATGTGAAAAGAAAGCGCCTTATGAAAGACCTAATACAGAATGTTTTTCCTGTGCCCCTGTACCGTTCAAGGTATGAAAAATCATATGGTCATGACGTACTAAAGCGAGTGAAAAACATGTGTATACCACCCAATGTGAAAACCTTCTTTTTTAAACTTCATACGGGAACCTTGCCAGTAAAAACGTGGCTTGAAGAGAGAGGGATGTATGTACCATGGGGAAGCAGCTGTCTCCTGTGTAACAAACCTGAGACCATTGAACATGTGTTTATTGATTGTAAGAACGCTATTTTCTTTTGGGACATTTTACAGAGAACTTTAAAAAAAAGATTTACCTCTTACTTCATATGGAATTCATTTTTTGCCTTGTGATAGTTCTGTGCAAAATTTGGATGTTATATTTTTACTCGGTCTTCATTCGGTTTGGCGTAGTATGCTATCGTACAGACACTGTGATGTGAGAGTTCTATCCGTTAATGAGTGTTTCGTGGAAGCTGTTATAAAAGTGCGAGATGTGTATAAGACTACCGACTGTAATGAAGATGTAATATCTTTGTTTGACGCGTTGTCACGCATGAAACACGTGTAATAGTGATTGTCATATTAGCTTGACCTGTAGTCAAGAAGGCAATAAAGAAAAAAAAAAGTGGCTCAGAGGTATAATACTGGGCTGGCACGCAGCGTACCCGGGTTCGAGCGCCACTGTGTTGCCTTTCCTGTATAGGTGACACAAATGACCTGCCTCATCAAACAGATAAAAGGTATCGATGCACGCAGCCACAATACGATTGATATTTATAAAATAGCTGTTACGGCGCACGTGCTCTCAAGTCGGCTAGAGAGAACAGCCAAGCGGTTCGGCCTGACTTCTTTTTTTTTTTTTCGCTAGTAACAAGCTCGGCAGATAATGCTCAAAAGTCGGCAACAAGCTTGATAACGTTGGTAGACGTGGTTGTTCCATTAACGACAAAGTTGAGTTCTAATCGTGTATACGGCCAACGTCGTCTATTGCATCTCTGTCATGTGGCCGTGTCTACGTCGGCCAGACAGGCCAATGTTTAAACATACGGCTTTGGAGAGCATCAGTCTTCCTTGCAGAGGAGACTCCTAACGAACTTGGCCTTGCACTGCGCTGAGTGCCAGTGCGAAGCGTAATTCTCCGCGGCGGAGATATTGTTTAAACACCACGATCGCACGAGACGAGAACTTGCCGAGGCTTTCCATATATTAACAAGAGGGCTTCTATGTGCGTTAGCAGTCCTTCTTTGGCCTTGTCGCAAAAGGAAGTGATACGGAAAGGAGGTAGTCCAATGAGGGGGGGGGGGGGGGGAGGCCGCAGGAGGTGTGCTTTCGTTTTGGTTGCTTGCCTTTTAATTGCCTAGCCCATGATGTGCATGCACGGGATTCATTCGAGCGTCAGGTTTAGATGTCGTACATTTTCGGTTGAAGCGAAAGAGCTTTCAGTTGTGAGGAAGTGCTTATGGTGTTCTCTTTCTTTTCCTCGCCTTTTTTTTTTTTGTGCTACGTGCTCCCGCGGTTGTGTTTATAAATGTCATCAGCGAACTACGCCCCCTGTCTCTATCGTTTTTTCTTCTATAGTTTCCCTTAACAGTAGAACAATATGAATATGTGCGTTTTTTTTTTCTTGCGCATTTTCCCCCCTTTCTGTTTGGAAGGACAGATACATGGCTGCTACATAGTGTAACGCGCAAAGCTCGCGGAGTATCGTTTCGGGCCTATATATAGCATGACGCTATAGTTATAGTGCGAGAACACGAACGACGACAAAGGGACAAGAAGGAGACGAGCGGGTTGTCGTCGCTCTGCTCTCGCGCTATAACTATCGTCATGTCGCACCAACTAGCCCAAACCGTCACACTCCTATATAGCAGCTTCGACCCGATAGAATGAAAAAAAGACGGAGATGATTAAAAAGAACAATAACGGGTGCACACTACAGTCACGCGCTGAAGGTTGCGACGCTGTCCCGTGCGTCGCATCCGCGGAGAAAGGCGCTATTGCGCCGCCGTCCGAGGGAGAAAGTATTCGTTTACAGTACGTGACGAGACGCCGACGCGACGCCTGTGTATAATACAGCGAGCGAGCCCCACGTGGCGCTCCATGAAAGTGAGCGAGGCGGCGTCTGCATGTCCGCGCATCGTGTCGTATTATCGGTGCCGATCGGATTACTCGCGCCGTCCAGGCTCGGCCCTGGTCCATGGGTGCAACACGAGACTATAAAGCACCGCCGGGCACGTACACGACGCCGTTCGCTTGCCCATCGATATGCGTTTGAAAAGTGTGGCGCAAATCGTGCTGCCACCTATCATTCTTCTGGAGCGAGAGTGAGATGGGTGAGTGCAAAGGTGAACAGATGGTTAAAGTGGAATTGAATAATCTGGTTTGCTATCTTACACCATGGGAAGAAGGAACGAGAAATAAAGATATAAATAAGAGCAAAACAAAAGGGCAGGCGCGCATGAAATAAAAGAACAAGAAAGAAAGTTGAGCAGCGCTGTAGTATAATAGTCTGTCTGATAGGCCCGTGCCACGCAAAAAAATTGATAACGTCTTCATAGATTTCCGAAGCTAAGGCAGTTCAAAGTGATGTGTCGGGGGCTAATTCGTTTTGCATCATTACAATACCGTGCTACGGTTACTGGGACAACGGAAGTTAGAGAGGACACACCTTAAGAAGTGGACAACGACAAGCGTAATGATTGCGCTCGTCGTGTCCACTTCGTTGCAGGTGTCCTCCCGAACTTCTTTTTGTCCCGGTAACCGTATAGCGCAGTATTTTCGTCAGACGACAGTTCAATAAGATATAGGACCAATATTGAAGGTAGATAATTAACCTGAGGAAAATAGACTCTGACAGCTTCCTACGCACTGGGGAAAGGGAAACGGAAAAAACAGAAGATGAAGGGGGAAAGAGAAACAGAGAAAGAAGGAAATCGTGGAAAAATATCAAACTATGCATGTGGTCGCCTACACATATTACGTGCGATGTCGCATCTTCGAGTATATGTGACATTGCCACTGTCAGACCTCCCCCTCTTCTCTCAGGCGCCTGCGCGCGCCAGTGCGTAAACTTCTGGGGAGTTGCATCATTGGCGCGGGTGAGAGACCATTATTGCTCACTGCATTGGCGTGTCGCGTTTTCTTCTTGCACAAAACTAAGTTTCTACATTGTTTTGTGTAGAAGCTAGTCCGTGAAATGCCGACGTTGCTGAATGCCGAGTACTGCATACATATTACCGTTTTTTTTTTTTGTGCTCGAACTGTTTCGTGTTACGATTTCATTGAGACATGTTTGGTTTGGCTTTTTGTTTTGTATACTGTACAGCTAAGCGATGCAGCCTTGATTCGCGCACTATAAGACAGCCAAAGCTGGATGAAGAGCACGGGTAACAAGGAAGTCACCACTTCCAAGACGTGCGCACACGCACTCACTTGTCCTGGTTTTCAAGATAACGCTCCGCGATTGTTCCGGTAAGTTGGCATTGCTAGCTCTGAGGAGGCGAGATAGCTTTCTGTACGGTCGGAAGTGACACAATACTCCTCGCACCGAGTGCCCCGAGACATCGCTATTCTTCTATGGCGCCCAACGAGTCAGCTTGAAAACGCAGTCACCTCGGCCGCTAGATTCGCTCCGCCGCGGTGGTCTAGTGGTTAAGGTACTCGGCTGCTGACCCGCAGGTCGCGGGATCAAATCCCGGCTGCGACGGCTGCATTTCCGATATAGAGGCGGAAATGTTGTAGGCCCGTGTGCTCAGATTTGAGTGCGCGTTAAAGAACCCCAGGTGGTCGAAATTTCCGGGGCCCTCCATTACGGCGTCTCTCATAATCATATGGTGGTTTTGGGACGCTAAACCCCACATATCAATCAATCGGCCGCTAGATTCACACAAGATCCGCCGAATCGCACACGATAATTAAAGCTTTAGAACGGTTTCGACAGCTGCAGCTATACAGGCAATGAAACCATCAGAGTTCACTAGCGCCAGCAACTGCGCACCGATTCACTGCTCACATCTTATATCATGACACGAAAAAAGTCAACGACGATTCCGACATCCATGCATAGCTCAGCGAATGTTTGCCGTCAGCACTTCCTTTCCAATGCAGGGCATGCGTCAGTGTGGCGCTGGGACCCCAAAATATGTGAGCATACAGATTATATTTCACGTAATGGTGCAACAACAGGACGAAGCGTCGCTTTTCTGGCCAGTTGTCCGACGAGACAACGCCGGTATACTTCCACGGTGGTGCATGACACAGAACACGCGCATGGCGCTGAACAGGTCATGCTTCGAGTCAGCTAGGTCGCATTAAGCCCTTAATTATCACAGATGTGACCATTCTGCTTAACTTAAGATCGCTGTATAATGCACTGCCAAAACACTTTATATTTCTTTACTATGACTCAAAGGTCACGCTTTTATCGACTTATCCCGGCTGCGGCGGCTGCATTTCCGATGGAGGCGGAAATGTTGTAGGCCCGTGTACTCAGATTTGGGTGCACGTTAAAGAACCCCAGGTGGTCGAAATTTCCGGAGCCCTCCACTACGGCGTCTCTCATAATCATATGGTGGTTTTGGGACGTTAAACCCCACATATCAATCAACGCTTTTATCGACTTATCTCACATTAAGCCGCGATAATCCCTGCCTTGAGCGACCTCCAGTGCAGCGCATATATCAGAAATCCACTAACGATAATAGTAGGCAGTGCGTCCAAATCGCACCTCGGTGTTGCCACAAGGTTCACGGTAAGGCGTCTTGGCTGTCTCAGCTGAATCACGCAGTTCTGTCGTGGATCTTCTACAACGTTTCAGGCATTCTACCCGAGCCTTTTTACGCGCCCGTTTCTTTAACACTCGTTTCTTTCTATAAATAAACGGTGCTGATAGTATGCTGACATACGAAACACCGGTCGACCAGGAAATAGCGCATACAAGTTGCTCCACGCACAGATCACACTGAATGATTTAAAATAAAAAATAAAGCAAAAAATGAGCAAGCCGTCGAACGAACAATGGCAAGTTGCTTCATATACTATACGTAAGGTAGGGCTCTGTGTTTTCGGATAAATTCGATAAACCTTCCCTGGTAAACTTTCTAACAATTCGGGTTTATCCGATAAACTCCAGTTTAATAGAGAATTTTCAATGCTCAAAGGGCGCTTTCAATGCCGACAATCGTCGATCTCTTGATAGCAGCGCTCCTCCGTCAGCGGCAGCAAGCTCTTAAAGTATGCTTGCGTCTATTACAACAATCTTTATGATTGTATCTAATGCCAACAAACGTAGGTGTCGTGTATTTAAGTATGTGTGGTTGTGTGTACATGTATTTGCCCGTTTAATCCTCCCAGACATCTAAAATAAACTTGATGTGTTCACATGATTTCGTGTCCAGATATCCTTTCATCGCAAATTTCGGAGTATTGAGAATAATAATAAGAAGAATAGATCACTTATTTTTCATCAAAATGATGAAGGAAGCTAGTAAAATGAGCTGAGAAGCAGTTTACATAAGTGCACTTCAACATCATGATTAACAACGCAAATGAACAGGAAGTGCGAAAAAAATGAAAAGGTGGCAAAAACAGGATTATCGGCAACAATGCACCACATTTTCACGGGAAATAAAATTGATAAGCAGAGATTGCAACGACTCATAATGCAAAATAAGCACCGAATTTCCAAAAAATTGGAGATTTATGGGAACTAAACTAACATTAAGCTCCAAAAAAATTCGAATTTCAAAAAACAAACGAAAAAAATGGCCTCGTATCTGCATGTTACACTGCAAATGTCGCCGAAAGACGATAGTCTTGCGTCTGGAGAGAGTTAACAAAAAGTTTATTTGATGTTCTGCGCAAGAACATCGGTGAATGGTATTCTAGAGTGCCTCGACCGTGCAGCGGAGGCGAACTGGAGCGTCAAGTCACGTCACACGTGAGACATGAGCGCTATCTGGCAGTTATCCTGGAAAACGAAGCGCTCGGCATGCGCGCCCGTCTCTGAGGTGACAAGGTGTAGAACGCAAGGCGACGGGTAGGTGCCACTACCGTGTCGTCTTAGCAAAGCGTTGGAAACACTTGCATTTTCGTGCAAGCGTTGCCTGGTCAGCGCAACGTGATAAACGCTACGGTCCTTATATTTACTTATGTATGCCTTTTCTAATAAGAGACACATATGCAGAATATTGACGTGTTGTTATGGTGCCTCATATATGCGCAATAATTATTTTTAAATTGACAATCACACAAGTATGAACGCTGATTCTTGAGCAATATTGGTGGACGCTGCGGATGGGGTCGGCCGTTTGGAGTATCGTTTGGCCACTTTGGCGCCGTTTAGGGTACCTTTAGGAGGGTACAGACAAATGTACAGACCGACATACATACATACCAAAATTTTTGCGTCAAAGGTCCCCAAAGAAAGACTACCGTCTTTAAAAAACAAACTCCGATAATACGGAGCCCTGTGTATAGCAAAGTGAAATGTACAGGCGCGTCGGTCCCTGTCGTCGCGCGAGAAATGCCGCGCCAACGTCAGTCACGATCCGCCTATCGCGCTCGGTGTGGTCGGCGGATCAATCAACGAATCGACGAGGCAGCGACGCTTGTTCGCCACTTGTTTGAAGAGGGAGGGGGGGGGGGGACGCGATGCCTCGGCGCCCGTCTCAATTCCGAGCAGGGACACTTATGATCGATAGCGCACATTCTCGCTGATGAGGTGAGGGCGCAACAAAATATGAGCCACACTATACAGGCCCGTTCGTCGCGCGTCACGGCTCCCTGTCACGCCGAGACGGGTGGAGCAGGGTCCTCACCTCCGTCTTCCTCCCTCGCCGTGTATACGAGCGTCGCCACCGAACAACGCGGTCAGCTTCGATTCTGACCTTGGCAGCACCCCAGTTACTCACCTTGTAAAAGTGCAGAGCAGTCTAAGCGCTCAGGAACCGATTATAGCGGTCCCAGAGCTCTCATTTATAGCTCGCCGAACGCCCAGACCACCTGCGGATTTTAGAATAGCCACATGATACACAGCAGGTGTTCGATAAGCGCACGTACTGTTACGGACGGACTGCTGTAGGACACATTTCGACGACGCCTGTTGATTTCGTCCTTTTGTACCTTGAACAGCTAAACGGGAGTCCGCCTCGACGGAACACTGGTTACGGAGCTCGGCTGCTGACTCGAAGGTCACGGATTCGATCCCAGCCGCAGCGGTATAGCATTTCTATGCAGTGTTGAGAAAGACGGCGGACCGATCCCGCCGAAGCCACCACTGTTGCGAAGCCAGCTCCGAATCCCGCCGCTGACCTCCACTGTTGAGAAACGGCGGACCGATCCCGCCGAAGCCACCACTGTTGCGAAAGACGGCGACGCCAACACGGCCCCGGAGGCGCCACTGCTTTCGACCCCGCCGGGAAGGTCAACAGCCGTTTGGTAGGGTATGTTTCTCAGCTCGCGACTGCTTCTGCGCAGAGCTGAGGAGACGAGCGGACGAGACGACGGTGAGTTAAACAAGGTTTATGTACAGCATATATACAGAGGCGTTACAATTTCGGCACTGGGGCCGGCAGAGACTCGAAGAGCCGAGCTCCTCTCTCTAACACATCGGTCAGCCTTTCGCCTAAAACCGCTGATCGCGACACGCCGCAGGGCTTCTTTTATTTACACCGGGCCCAACTAAAATGTCCAATCAGAAGCGCCGCTGGTCTTCAGAGCAGGCTCCTCCAATGGGGTTCGCCGCGCGATGCGTCAGGCCACCAGACATGAGGACGCCGGCTCGCTGTCACGTGCGCCGCGGACTCAATGCACGTGGGCCACAGATGCGCCGCGCGTGTTCACGCCGCGGAGTTGTTCGCGCCCGGCGGGCTGCGGGCTGGCCTTGACCCAGATTGCCTGTTTCAGAGGCACGGACGTTTGACGAGGACTCGCTGGCATAACAGCACCCCCGCCGCCAGACAATGCACCGGAAAGACGAGCTGCTTCCACGGGGCTCGGATGTCAGGTGCGCTCGTTCGCCAGGTCCCTCCAGGTTTGCCTCCAGGGCCATGGGGAGAATACAGCTCCAGACTGTTCCGGGAACACATCCCATCATTGACGACGGATCCCCGCTCCACTGGCTTGTCGCCACAACTTGCTGGCCAACTTCGCTCGTCTCTTCTGACCATTTTCGGTTTCAGCACTTGTCGATGGTTCTGCAACTTGCTAAGAACGGTTCGACAACAGACAACACACGACACAAGCAAGTGCCCTCGGTCACCCGACAGAACACCAGACAAAGTATAGTACAACATATACCTATCTACGTGTCTATCGGAATTTTGTTCCCTCTACATCAAGAGGCACATGTGGGACAAAAGACCCTTAAAATGACAACTCAATTTTTTTTTTTGTTTCCACGTACAACAACGTAACGAATTAGAATACCACAAAGTTGGCCCCTTGAGATCACTCTGAACGAGAGCGCTCAGCCCAGGTCGTGATGAGGTCAAAATTTTGCCCCGAATCGCCAGCGAGAAACCGAAAGGTTGAGAAGGTACTAACTAAACGCACTGCTCAATGCACCTGCATTAACGTTTACCTTTCCTTTTTTTTTTTTTTCTTTAGCGAACGTCAAAGTTGCGCTGTGGAGCAACATGCTCCACTTCAGTAACCGGTCACTTTTAGGCGACGATACCTATGCGGCACCAAGAGCGGCTCACACTTTCGACGTTGCACAGGGGAACAACGATACGGCTTGCTACGGATTGACTCCTCACCGCTTAGCTCGATATCGTGTTCGATCACCGTCGTGTCTCCGGGACGGTCCGACAACACATACCCAAACTCGGAAACAATCTTTCTCAGGTCCTCTTTCTCAGGTCCTTCTTCACTTAAGCTAGGCTCTAGGTTTATCTGCTCCCGGATTACTTTCGATCCCCCTTCGATTACCTCACTAGAACTCAAAATTTCTGCTTCCTCTTCCTCTGAAGCATTCAACAACAGATTTACGACCGCTTGATGTTGAACGCATGGTTTCATCAAGTTGTAAATTTTGTCCGGCCGCCTTCCTAATTTCACTTCATAATTTGTATCGCAAGGCTTCGATAATACTTTGGCGGGCCCTTCCCAATCAACCTCAAGCTTGTTCCTTTTGGATGGCTGCAGTAGCATTACCTGACCCCCTACTTCAAAAGCACGCTTCCTCACCGATTCCTCGTAGTGCTCCTTCGACAGCACTTTTGCCGCGTTTTTCTGGCTTTCCACTCGCGCTTCAATTTCGCTCTCCACTAGCGCTTCAATCGAGAAATCCTCACGTTGCTCTCCAATGAGCGTCTCTCGATCAACTCTCGGCAGCTTGCTCCAACTTTCCGCTACAGGCGAGAGCGTTGCAACCCTCTCGCTCTGACTGAATGGCGCCATGTCGTCTCCCCTTTCTCCGGAAACCGCGCAGCTAGGTTCGGCGACGGGCCGCTCGCGTGACTGCTCACATGACTCATGCGGAAACTTTCCTTTCTGGGGTTCCGTCGACCCGCCGACAAGGTCACTTGAGAGTTCACCGCATTGAACCAGATCAAGCTGCCGCGATAGCTTCCGCGCTTGCGATCGCGTGAGAGCCATGCACGCTAAGTTGGGGAAGAACGATTTACCCTGCTCTCTGAGAAGCTGCTCTGAGTTGTTGGAGAAGAGATAAGGAAAACGATCATTTAGCGCGGCAGACACAGCTGCTTCGGTGCAAAGCTTACCGAACGGGCCTTCAATGACAACCGTGGCGATTGGTAAGCGAACACTCTGCACCTCGGCGACTTGCCTAATCCACGCGCATTCTCCTGTGAAGTCATCCGGAGACACCAATGAAGGATGGACAACGTCCATGGTTGCCGCTGAGTCTCTAAGTGCTCGGCACGTTTTCTCGTTGACCCTAATTTCTTGGAGATACGGCTCCAACAACCGAATGTTTTTTTCTGATTCTCGGATCGTTGCGAAGGCAAACTTTTCCTGACAGTTTCTCGCGATGTGCCCTTCCTTTTTACAGTTGTAGCAGATTAGCGGCTTCCGTTTGTTTTCCGATTCAAATGCCTGTGTGGTAGAAACCTCACTCGATTTCTCCGCTTCTGCTTGCCCTTCCCCTACACTGTCCTTAGTAAGAGATGGGTCCTTTTTGAAATTACGGTGCGGAACGGGTTTCCGTTGATCAGGTTTCCTTGAAAAGCTCTCTTTTCTCTCATCCTTTTCAACGCGCACTGCCCTGCTATGCAACTTTCGGCGAGTATAATACTCCTCAGCTAACTCAGCTGCCTTATTTAACTGTACTTCCCCAAGTCTGTCCTGCAGCCAAAGTCTGACATTATCCTCGATGCAGCGGTAGAATTGCTCCAATGCAACGCATTCCACCACTTTATCGCGATCATCATAAACACCTTCGCCCTTGAGCCATTCAATTAAATCGGCTTTAAGACGAAACACGAAGTCAACGTGTGACTCATTCCCCTTTTCAGCATACCGGAACCTTTGCCTGAAAGCCTCGGGTGACAACTTATAACGTCTCAAGAGCACTTCCTTAACCTCGTCATAGCTCTCAAACGCTTCCCTCGACAAGCAAGTTATCGCGTCGGACACTTCGCCGGGAAGAAGAGCTAGCAGGTTCCGCGCCCAAAGAGACTGCTCCAAAGCATTTCGCTCACAGACGTGTTCAAACTTGACGAGATACTTCGCCATGTCCTCGCCCACTACGAACGGTGGCAGTTGATCCCGAATTCTAATACCGCTGACCTGAATCGTCGGAGAAGCTGCGCTAGGCGCCTGCGAACACTGTAGGATTGCCAATTCTATTCGTTTCATCTCGAGGCGCTCCTGTCTCTCGGCCTCCTCGCGCTCGCGACGTTCGCGCCTTTCAGCTTCTTCCCGTTCGCGAGCTTCGCGCCTTTCAGCCTCCTCACGTTCGCGAGCTTCGCGCCTTTCAGCCTCCTCACGTTCGCGAGCTTCTACTTCTCGCCTTTCAGCCTCCTCACGGCGTGCTTTAATATCCACCCAGGCCTCATCGACTTCCTCAGCCGACACTCCCTCATCCTTCATGATCTCAAGGATCGCTTGCTTTCGTTTCGCACGGCCCAAAGTAATGCCGAGTTCCTCACAAATTTCGATGAGTTCCTTCACTTTAAGGTTCTCCATCGTTCACACTAGCCTCTTGCTGTTTGCCCCTGTTAACAATTTACTTGCCGTACCCACTATAAGTCAACTAGCAAGACGCGCAAGCAATTTTTCACACTCCCGTGTTTACCCCCTCCGCATTAACTTTGGTTTCAAAGCACTTCGACTTTGCTTGAAACGATCAAAGCTCACTCTAATGCTTCACACAGCCCTTCTCTAAACTACTACAACCTGAGCTAGAGTAGTCTGGTGAACTGAGGGGAAAACATCAGGCACTCACCGCATCGATGTCGCTGACGCCGGCCGATCCCGCAGCTGCCAACCACTGTTGAGAAAGACGGCGGACCGATCCCGCCGAAGCCACCACTGTTGCGAAGCCAGCTCCGAATCCCGCCGCTGACCTCCACTGTTGAGAAACGGCGGACCGATCCCGCCGAAGCCACCACTGTTGCGAAAGACGGCGACGCCAACACGGCCCCGGAGGCGCCACTGCTTTCGACCCCGCCGGGAAGGTCAACAGCCGTTTGGTAGCGTATGTTTCTCAGCTCGCGACTGCTTCTGCGCAGAGCTGAGGAGACGAGCGGACGAGACGACGGTGAGTTAAACAAGGTTTATGTACAGCATATATACAGAGGCGTTACAATTTCGGCACTGGGGCCGGCAGAGACTCGAAGAGCCGAGCTCCTCTCTCTAACACATCGGTCAGCCTTTCGCCTAAAACCGCTGATCGCGACACGCCGCAGGGCTTCTTTTATTTACACCGGGCCCAACTAAAATGTCCAATCAGAAGCGCCGCTGGTCTTCAGAGCAGGCTCCTCCAATGGGGTTCGCCGCGCGATGCGTCAGGCCACCAGACATGAGGACGCCGGCTCGCTGTCACGTGCGCCGCGGACTCAATGCACGTGGGCCACAGATGCGCCGCGCGTGTTCACGCCGCGGAGTTGTTCGCGCCCGGCGGGCTGCGGGCTGGCCTTGACCCAGATTGCCTGTTTCAGAGGCACGGACGTTTGACGAGGACTCGCTGGCATAACAGCAGGCGAACTGCAACTGAGTACTGCGCTATGCCAGTGCACGCTAAAGAACACCAGGCAGCCGAAATTTCCGGAGCTCTCCACTATACGGCGTCCCTCTTAATCGTATCCTGGCATGGGGACTTAAGACCCCGGATATTATCGACAGCTAAATGAACAGCGCTGTACGGTAAACGCATACGCGTGAAAACGGAGTGTACTACAGCCGTGCATCTATACCTGACTTTTTGATAAAGGTACTATAGGTTGAGGAAGCGTTTCTAACCGCCGCGGTTGGTGATGGTATATTACGAACCGCGTGCTACACGCGGTCCCATCGTTTGCCGTGGCCTGCAGCTTCACGCGTCACAAGAAGAAGAAACAAAAACGCGAAGCTCCACACGTGCTGCATTTAATGAAATGTACAAACTGCGAGCTGGCTGAGGACTGACGTACGGATTAACGTCGCGTGGAGGTATTGTAAATATGAGGTTTCATTTATTTTTTTTAATACATCATTCTTGTGTTCGTGTGCTTTGAAGTAGTTTCTCTCAGAACGCAAGATAGTAGCATGGTCAGAAACTTTTTAGAGGACGAGGGGGGGGGGGGGATGTACAACCAATATTTTGTGGGTTCGTGCATGAGCTTGTATGTGCCCGCATACGCATATATGCACGTTAAATTTAAAAAAATCGCTTCCCCACCTTTCCATATATTTCATTTTATTATTTTTACTCCTCAAGACCACCTTGAAGGGGTATTACATAAGGGGTGGGTTATACATGAAAAATTAAAGCCATGTAGTAAAGTAATCTGTTAAGAGAGAGAGAGATAAAGATACAAGGAAAGGCAGGGAGGTTAACCAGACGCACATCCGGTTTGCTACCCTACACTGGGGAAGGGATAAAGGGGAGAAAAGAGGTTGCACAAAGATGAGAAGGTACACACAATCACGAGCACACTCGGTGAGCACACACAGTTCACAGGCGGTCGCTCAGGTTTGTTGACTTAAGGTAAAGAAGCAGTGCTTTAGTTGCTTTCTGCGCAACTGAGGCAGATGCCCAAGGTCCTATAGTATCTTCCGCACGCAAAATGGTCCGGGGTCAAGTCGATTCAAAACCATCCGTAGCTGGCATCGCTGTGTGTCGTAGCAAGCGCAGCTGCAGAGGACGTGTTCGATGGTTTCTTCATCTCCGCAGTAATCGCATGTAGGAGTGTCCGCCATACCAATGCGAAAGGAGTACACCTTTGTGAATGCAACACCCAACCAAAGGCGGCATAACAGTGTCGCATCGGAGCGGGAAAGTTGTGATGGTAGCTTTAGCTTTAGCGAAGGATCCAGTTCATAAAATTGACACCTTTGGAAGCTGGTAGACGACCAGAACGTGCGTGTGAGATCTCGAGCCAGCAGGTAAAGTTGTCTTGCTGCATCATTCCTTGATAGAGGAATCGGGACTACACGGGTTTCTTCATGGGCTGAGCGGGCTGCATCATCGACTAGTTCATTTCCGGTAATACCGATATGTCCAGGCAGCCATTGATATATAATATCATGCCCTCGTGCTAGAGCTTCATGATGGCAATGTCTTATTTCTTGTACCAGTTGGTCATGGCTCCTCCTACGCATGGCAGACTGCAAACTCTGAAGCGCTGCCTTCGAATCACAGAATATCACCCATTTTCCTGGACGTTCTTGAACGAGATATTGTAAAGCAGCCCTTATAGCAGCAAGCTCTGATGCCGTAGATGTAGTCATATGTGACAACTTAAATTTGATTGTCATTTCTGCAGCCGGAATTACAGCGGCACTTGATGAGCTGCTGGATGAGACGGACCCATCAGTGTATATCTGCGTTCGGTCTAAGTACAACTCATGTAATAATAGCAGTGTTGCTTGCTTCAATGCTACTCTGGAGTGACTGCTTTTCGTTTTGATTCCCGGAATTTCTAGACGTACTTGCGGCTGGTCGAGGCACCACAAAGGGCATGCCGTTCTCGCAGCTGGCGTATATCCTGATGGAATGCTGTTTAGGTGCTTGGCTATGACGTCTGAAAACGTAGCACGTGGTCTTCCGGAAGGTAGAAGGGCCAAGTGGTGGTCGGGGACACGGCTAGCATGTCGAATGTGCGCTCTGAGGCAATCCACAGCTATATATGTCCTGACCGGATGGTCTTTGGCAAGCATGATTGTGGCATAAGTAGAAGCGCATCGGGGCAGTCCTAGGCAGATACGCAGTGCCTGACCCTGCAAACTCTCCAATGAATGAGTATTCGATTTGCAAGTGTTAGTCAGTACCGGCAGGCTGTAGCGCAATAGACCCAGAAATAGGGCCCTGTACAGCTGTAGCATGGAGGCCACAGAAGTTCCCCATGCTTTACCGCACAAGAATTTCATGATATGCACAATAGATAGCAGTCTCTTCTTCAAGTACGCACAATGTGGGCTCCACGAAAGACTTCTGTCGATTATTATGCCCAGAAAACGATGCGTCCGTGCATATTTGACACTCTGCCCATTGATGTAAACAGGGTATGGCGTCATTGGTTTGCGTGTAAACGCCATCAACGCGCACTTCACAGTTGATATATTTAGGCCTTGTTTCTGAAGGTAGGCTGTTGTGAGTGTTGCTGCCCGCTGTATTTGTGCACGCACCTGAGGGCGAGTAACTGCAGCACTCCAGAGGCAAATATCATCGGCGTATATGGATAGGCACACCGACTTTGGCAGAACCTTCACCAGACCAATGAGGGCCACATTGAACAATGTGGGGCTTAAAACACCTCCCTGAGGTACTCCGCAGTAGATGTAATGTTGGGCAGTTGTACCCTCATATGTTTGTACAAAGAAACCTCTGCCAGTTATATAATCTTTTATCCATTGAAACATTCGTCCACCAACGCCCATCGCTGCGAGAGAAGTGAGGATGGCATCGTGAGCTACATTATCATATGCACCCTTCACGTCAAGAAAGAGTGCCACTGATATGCGCTTGCGACTTTTTTCTTGTTGAACAAATGTCGACAAATCAAGGACACAGTCAATGGAGGAGCGGCCCCGACGAAAGCCTGCCATGCAAGAAGGGTATTTGGTGTATCGTTCCAAGTACCACTCGAGACGAAATAGAACCATCCTTTCCATCACTTTTCCGAGGCAGCTTGCGAGGGCAATAGGGCGATACGCTGTCAAGTCCAATGGTGATTTTCCCGATTTCAAAAGTGGTATTAATCGACTAATTTTCCATTCTCGGGGAACACTGCCGCTGAGCCAGGAGTTGTTGAAGCATGTTAAAAGTTCTTTTCTAGCTTTTTGTCCAAGGTGTCCCAACGCACTATAAGTAATACCATCAGGACCTGGCGATGACATGCGCTTAGAAGCGACTAACGCACCTTCCAGTTCTTCCATGGTGAACGGAATGTCCATTTCTGGTAATCGCGTCTCAGGAACGATCACGGCGTCGATGCTCTCGTTCACAATATTCCCGGCAACTCTCGTGCAAAATTCTTCAGCCACCTCGAGTTCTGTTTTTCCCTGATGGAGTGCCAAAGCTTTAAAAGGGTGCCGTTGTTGTGGAGAGGAGCGAAGACCACGAACTGTTCTCCAGATATATGACAGCGGTTTATGAGGGTCTAGAGATTCGCAGAATGCTTTCCAGCGTTCGCTCTCCAGTTTGTAAATGCGTCGTTGAATCTTTTTCTGGAGCCGCCTTGCTTCCCTCAGATCGTAAATTGATCTTGTGCGTCTGTATCGTCGTTCTGCACGCCTTCGTATAGCTCGTAATTTTTCCAGTTCGATGTCAAACTGTGTAATTTTAGACGAAAATGGTAATTTACATTTGGACGCTTGCATAGCTTTCACTATGGTATTTTCCAGGCTGCAGGCGAGGCCTTCTTGGCAAGCGTTCTCAACACGCGATGCAAACATCGACCAGTGAGTGCCAATTGCAACACCGGAAGAGAAATTTTTTCCGATACCATCGATCGTCACGTAGGTGGGTATGTGATCACTCCCATGAGTCTCAATATCGCAAAACCACTTAACTTTGTGAGAGAAGCACCGTGACACCAATGTCAGGTCAAGGCAACTGCCATACGTGAGACCCCGCAGATATGTGGGGGTACCATCGTTCATGATGGAAAGGTCGTAATCGGAAGCGAATGTAACAATGTTCCGGCCCCTGGCATTCATCCTAGTGCTCCCCCAAAGCATGTGATGGGCGTTGAAGTCACCGGTTATGATCCAAGGCCCATCGGTTCTCATTAGGATGTCTTTTAATCTGTCGCAGTCAAATCGCGATGACGGAGATATATATCCACCAATAAGCGTGAACGAAACTGCATTCTTCTTCACACGAAGACACACGTACTGATTGTCGTCATTTGAACTTATTGGGTGCGAAAGATAAGTCAAGTCTGTGCGAATGTAAACAATTACTTTGCTACGTTCTTCGCAAGCGGCTGAACAAAAAGCTTCATAACCGGACAATCTATAAGGCGTTGACACGTTTGGTTCACATATGACAAGTATAGGAAATTGATTGGCCCGAACAAATTGGCGCAAGTCCGAGATACGGGACTTCATGCCTCTGGCATTCCACTGAAAAATCGACGCACTTTTAACTTCAGTGCGGAAGTGGAGATTTTGTTGAGCCATTGTGCTTATACGAAGTTAGCAAGAACTGGATTCAGTGCATCCAGTATTTGCAGTGCACTCTTAGCAGACGGAGATTGTATGCTGCTCAGTAGCGTGCGAATCGTGGCAATTAATGATTGCACGATTGCAGCCACTTGCCTGTCTTGGTTGGAAAGATCTCGAACCGGGACGATTGCAGTCACTTGCCTGTCTTGGTTGGAAAGATCTCGAACCGGGAGCGTGGACTGGCCGTCATGAAGCTCCTTCGGTTCGCTTGATGCTGCTTCCCTTGGAAGTGCAGGCCACTCTGTCGCAGTCAGGGTATACATGCTCACTGGCTTTGTCCTTTACAGCCTTTCCCGCGGCATGTGGTCTGGGAGGCAAAGGAGGTGGTACTGATGAGGGATCACGCAATCGTGTCGAGGAGGTAGCGGGCGTCCTCGAAGACCGACGTCGACGTGAACGACGCCTTCTGACTTTAGCTGCGGCTTCTCGGTGAGATGAGTGATCGCGCACCATCTCCTTCAAGATGGCAATTTTCTTCTGAATCCGCGGGCAGTCCTTCGATGTGGCTTCATGGGATCCATTGCAATTAGAGCATTTCTTGACAGTTGCGACGCACTTATCCGCTTCATGGTGCTCGGCGCAGCGGTGGCATACCACCGAATTCTCGCAGACGCTGCTCACATGTCCAAGTTTCATGCATTTACGGCACCGGAGAGGCTTTGGAATGAAAGGCCGCACAGCATGTCTGAAGTACCCCACCTTCACATGAGAGGGGAGTAATGTGCTCTTAAACGCAACCTTCACACAGCGAGACTTGCCTAGCCGGGTGACATCAACAATTGGAGTATCAGTTGTTGACTTGACAAGAAGTTGTAAGTCCTTATTGGAAATAGCGACATCAATGTCGTAGATCACGCCGGTTACTACATCACATCCCAAGGGAACATGAGAGCGCACCTGGTTGCCGTCCAAGTCAGTTACACTGCGCAGAACGCCCAACGCACTTGCGTGCAAATCGTCCACAGCCAGTATATTCTTTCTGGCGTTCACTCTTATGTCCGTGATCTCATTTGGCACGAGCGTTTCCAGAGACCTCGACACAGACTGTCTGTTAAGGCGTTTCATGCTGACGGTAGGAAGTGCAGGCAGAAACAGGATGGTAAAAGCGTTCGATTTTGGCGCTTCACTTACAGTTTGAATAGTTGAGGATGAGGATGTCCTCATGTTCCTTCTCTTCGCCTTGCGGCTCAGCACAGGTTGAAAACCGTCATCTGAGAAGTCCTCACTGCTGAGATAGTAAGCATGAGTATCTTCACTGTCGCTGTCGCTGGCTTGTCCCATCCGCTTCCTGGAGGCGGTCGCCGCTGACGCCGCTGGTGCCGGCAGGCGCCCGGGGTGGTCTACTTCCATCCCCTCCAAGGGAGCAGCGGAAACTGATCAACAGACTTAAATTACAACTGAAATACGCCGGAGTTAGCAGAAGCAGCTCCTATTCAAAACACACTTCTTCGTCTTCCTATTTTAATCAACAGATGTATTTTAATCAACAGAAGTAATCTGTTAAAGTGGTCAGAAATGTGGTAAGGACAGGTTATGGCTGTGATGCGATTGGAAAGGCCGTTCCAGTCTGTTGCCGAACAAACAAAAAAAAAACAATGAAGACGAAAGGGTGCGAGTACGTGGGCGAGACACTTGTTGCAGTGACCGGTGCGACTGCAGATGAGTGTCGGGGGAAGAATGTATATATGGTGGCTTACAGAGGGATCTGTAAAAATAAAAGTGCGAAAGATAAGTGCTAGCAGTGCGGCGACGAGATGCGAGTAATGATAAACTGGATACTGTGTTCAGTGCCGATATGTTGACGTAATATGAGTATTTGAATAAACCTTGAGGGCGTTTTAAAAACCCGAGTGGTTTATATGGCAGATGAAACGATATAGAGAATAAGTCATAACGAAAAGATGAACGCGGCTGTCAGAGAGCAATAACTGGTCCATCAAAAAACAAACTATAAACAGCGGAGTATAGATGACCCACCACTACAGCCACGACAGCGCCCACCCACCGTTCCTTCCATTTTCCAACCCACCACACAGTTCGCGCATGCAGTTGAGAGCACAGCAGAGTTGCGCAGCTGCGCTGGCTGACTCCATCCGAGGCGAGCGCATGCGCGGCTCTGTATGTGCGGCAGTCTAAACTCCGCGACAAGCCAGAGAGCGGGGGCAAAAGTTTATTTTGCCCGCCCAGCCGGCATGGCATAAAGCAGCTGCCGTCCAGCTGCTCGCATTCCCCCGCGGGCGGACGCCCTAAATATAGTAAGCATCCCACAGTGCAGACCGAGCGGGGGCAACTCCATCCGTAGTTTTCCATCCGCCACTACACACCCCTGTCCCATCGCATGCCGGATCGCTGTTCTCCGGGCCGGCATCCCTCTTGCCTCGCAACAACGGTCACGAGAGGGATCGGGGAGCGTGCAAGCCCCCGACTGCCTCAGCAGTGTATATTGCCGCGTGAGAAACTCGCTTCTTGTGTACCGCTTGCAACCGGATCCCATAAACAAATGTCGGCCACGGTCAGTGTTGTGTAGAACTGGCCATGGGTGGAGCGAGTCTGAGCGCGCATAGCCGCTTGCGGAAGCCTAACGAGGTGTTCCTTATACAGTGCAGGAAGACAGCGTCTATATGTTTTATCATTACAAAACGCTGTAGCGTGAAAGCCCCCCGGTGGCTGAAGCGTTCGATGAAAGTTTATAACTGCCAGCGCTATACCAAACTTTCCGCCGCCTTCGAGTTTCTTTTATATCGCGGTTAGCAGTGACGCCACAAATTTTACGGCACCTGTTCAGGCTTGTCATTTTAGCAGGAAACGTGGACTTTACGACCGTGTTATTTTTTTTTATGCGTGTTTGTGCGCGCGCGCGCGTACTTCACGCACTTTTCGTGTACCTCTCTGCAACTTCTTTTCGACACCTATTTACCCACCCTCCATGGTGCAGAGTAACAAAGCCGACAAATATCTGATTTACCTTCCGGCCTTCCTATTCAGCACTCACTCGTTCGCTCGCTTTCTTTCTCTCTCTTTTTCTGTGAAGTGCATTCCGTTCTCGATAATCCCCCAAATAAACTTTAGGAGCAATAAAATTTTACTGCGCCATCACAGCCTCAAGAGGCAGAAAATAAAATCTGCGACGTGGTAGATGATGTACAGGCGGTAGACTAACAACCCGAAATTTAAAGCAAAAAAAAAAAAAAGAAACGCGATGTCAGACAAAGCTTCACCGACAAATCCGCCAGGCAAAAATCAAGTGCTAACGAAATCAAAGTTAGGAATATATAGTTTTACAGTAGTACTTTGTCTGTATAAAGACGAACCAAACATATATTATGTTTTAAAGTGTCCTCTTATATGAAAAAAGAGAAAAGAGCAACGTCTCAGCGCGAAAATACGTGCAGTCGCATCAATGTTGCACATTGTAACCAACACGGACGCTGTTCACAAAGTGCTTTTCTCGCGGTAGCATCGCGACGAGCACATCCCACACGCGGAGGTGTTTCCTGCGCTCTGCTGCATATAGGCACGCGGTTCACGAGCCGGCCGAAGCTGCGATACGCATATATCTAGCCCAGCACGGCCACTCGACGCACCACGTGACCGCTTCAAGAGGCGAGACACTAAAGAGACGTTTCTGCGTGCTTTAGCGGCTTGTACGCCGCCGGTTGCACCATCTCGCGTCGAAGTCCGCAGACAACAAACTCTTTCAAGTCGCCACGGTATTACACGGCGCCCACGAATAAGGCACGTCTTAACATCTGCATACGTTACTTCACCGCTCATCGCACATCTCTACGAAGTAGATCATGACGAGTGGGCGAAGCTCTGGGTATCGTATGGGTCAGTAACAACGTGTTGCCCGAGAATTGCCCATATATTATAGCCTGAGTGACATAAAAGTAACCATGAGTCGACGACAAAGTTGGGTCCTAAAGTTCACAATGAGTATACGTTGACGTCGCCGACTAGTATGAAGTATATGTGCTTCTATGTGTTTTACGTGTATCATAGCTGGTCTATTGCAAACCGTTTTTTTTTATTATTATTCCCATAAACAATTATGTTTCGACTATAGCGATATTTCTTTTTCTAGATATACCATGACAGTGGACAGCGAAAGTCGACGACAAAGCTGGGTCCTAAAGTTCACAATGAGTACGTTGAAGTCGCAGACTAGTATGGAGGGTATGTGTTTCTGGCTGTTTTATATTGCTCCGTCACCATTATGATCGATATTAGTCTATCGTTAAACCCTTTTTGCGCGCGTGTGTGTGTCTTACAATCACGCATCGCCCCGTGACGGACATTGTGGACGTGGTCGGACAAAGCTCGGCCCTAATGAGGTGCCTTGATAAGAGTAGAACGCGATATCGTAATCGGGCCCCCTTCGCATCGCCTTCTCAATTGCTAGCCTAGGTTTGCTTGTCAGGTGGACACCAGGAAAGCAGCGTCTGTGCGTCAAAATTATCCTAGAATGCCAACCGCAGATGCAGTTCCGAGGCGCTCATATACAAAACGCCGCAATTTCGAATCAGCGATGTAACTACTACGTACGCGCCCGCACGACGGCATGTGTACTTGCGCAGCGGCTCACTTTACTGGTGCTTTTGCTGCTGCTGGTATGCTAGGCCGCTTTGTGATGCCTTTGAACACTCGTTGTGCAATTAAAAACCTACGCATATATATATATATACTATATATATATATATATATATATATATAATATATATATATATATATATATATATATATATATATATATATTATATATATATATATATATATATATATATATATAGTGGGAGTAATAATTCAATGGGCCAGTTAGTCTTCGTGAAAGTATGGGATATGGCACAACGGGAGCGTTTGTCAACAAGGGTAAATATATTTATTTCCCAACAGGTTTCGGGAGGGGACCTCCCTTCATCAGGGGATGAGTTATCCCTGATGAAGGGAGGTCCCTCCCGAAACTGTTGGGAATAAATATATTTATCCTTGTTGACACGCTCCCGTTGTGCCATATCATATATATATATATATATATATATATATATATATATATATATATATATATATATATATATATATATATATGCTGTCCATACGGCAAGTTATCTTTTCAACCACTTTTCTTTCTTCACATTTACATTACGATTCGGTCTTATAACTTCCACTATACTTTCCTTAGCATTATTGTCTGTTAGATCTCATTAATATTGTGTCAAATCACGGAAAAACGAGCCCTTAAGTATACACTTCTTTTTCTTACTCATTCACGAGGGTTTCGTACTGGCAGACTTTGTGCCTTTAGGTTGTATACGAGGGACTATTGGTCAGCTGCCAGCTCGTAATAAGTTCACGTGCTACGTGACGCCAAACAGGCTCATAATGAGTGTGCCATACTAGCCGCCATGGCTACTGAGGGCGCTGATTGACACGTACTCTCACGTTTACATTCACATATATACCCAACAAAGTGGCTAGGAGGATAGCCGCCGTGGTAGCTCAGTGGTAGAGCATCGAACGCGTTATTCGAAGGTCGCAGGTTCGGTTCCTGCCCACGGCAAGTTATCTTTCACCCACTTTTCTTTCATCACATTTACCTTACAATTTGGTCTAATAACTTCCCTATACTTTCCATGGCAATAATTTCTGATATATATATATATATATATATATATATATATATATAATATATATATATATATATATAATATATATGTGGTGTGTGTGTGTGTGTGTGTGTGTGTGTGTGTGTGTGTGTGTGTGTGTGTGTGTGTGTGTGCACTACTTGCCACGCAGAAGGAGCAGGCTCGATCCGCACTCGAAAATAATAAACTAAATTAACTAATTAGTCAAGTAATCCACATATCTCTCCCGAATTTTCGGTCATGTACAGCGCTGATTTTTCGCTCATAATCAGCGACGCCGACACCAGAATTTCTGTGAAACGCGCCCTTTAACGCGGTCGCGTCAAACATACCGGGAAGCCTGAGACAGAACAAGGCAACGCGGAGAACCCTCAGTTGTGTATATCTATAACAAAAGTCTATGTAGTTTCACCATGCGATGGTAAGCAACATGAAAGAAAGACCGAGTTACTTACTCGTGCGGACACGAATGCGACGTATCGATTTTGCAAGATGATCTGCATGCTCTTGCACTCGAAACATCTCGTGTTATAATCATGTGCTTGCCGGCTGCACTCAGCCACTGTGGATTAATTCTTGGTGGTAATTTGAGTGTTCTCTTAGATACCGCTCACGACTGCGGGTGGACCTGTTCGTCTGATGAAAAGGGTGCGAAACCGAGACATTTTCGCCAAATTCTTGGATCCGCACATTATGAAAGGCACCTGTAGCACTGTGTTCATCACCAAAATTAAAAGAATTGGCTCGAGTGATTAAGGCGACGGAAAAAAAAGCGAATAAAAATAACTATGAACGAATGAAAGCAAACGCACATACAGCGACTCAACACAACGTAGGACGCCCGCGGACGCTTAGTCAGCGCGCGTAATGATATATACACATACACGAGGACGTAGAATGGGAGCGCTGCTGCGTCTTAAAACGAAACGGCCCCCCTCATGTTATCGACGCTGTCGTAGCGGAAGAGGCAGTCTATACGAGCTGCAGCGGCACAGCGTCGACTACGTGCGTCGATTACAGGAGGGCTCGTTAGAGAGCCGCCCCTGTATACGTCGGTTGCGGAAACTGCAAACTCCTGTGCAAATTTGAGCCGAGCAGCTCGCAGAAGCTTCTTGCCAGCGAGGAAAAGTAAAGCGAATTACACAGAAAAAAGACAGAACAAACAATGGAGAAAGAAGAAGAAGATAAGACAGAAAGGCGCTTTCGAGTCATCAAGTGCTTCCTCGTCGACGGTCGGATAGCGCTGCTTGAACAGAAGGAAAAAAAAAGTACAAGCGACCAATACTGCAATTCGCCGCAAACAAGACGTTTGTTTCTTGCTTTCCTGTCGCGTTTACACACGTCAGACAATAGGACGTACGTGCGTGATCTATTGCGAGCTTTTGTGCGTGTGTATGTACAACCGCTAAGCACGTCAGTCGGAGCGGTCTCCCTCAAAAAGAAAGAAAAGCCCCCCCCCCCCCTTTTATTTTTTTTCCTTTCGCTGACGGAAAGCGCCGTTTCAAAAAGCGCATCGAAAGCACCTTGCGCGCGTTTACGTCGCTCGAAATCGTGTGGGCCCCGAAGTTCCGAAACAAGCCGGATAAATCTTGCCCTTTTTCATGGCTCAAAATGCGCACGCAAGCGGAAAAACAAACGAACGAACAAGGGACCAATGGTTTGAGCCACAGGTCCTAACTGAATCTTTCTTTCTCTTTTTCTTGGGGTAATCTCACCGTCAAACGTTCAGTCTTTAAACCAGACAGCTTCCTTTCGAGCGTTAGTACCTTGTAGTAAGGTCTCACTCCGTCCCAAAACTGCCATATGATTATGAGAGACGTCGTAGTGGAGGGCTCCGGAAATTTCGACCATATGTGGCTCTTTGATGGGCACCTAAATCTGAGCACAAGGGCCTGCAGCATTTCCGCCTCCACCGAAAATGCAGCCGCCACGGCCGGGATTCGATCCCGCGACCTGCGGGCAAACGGCCGCGTACCTTAAGTACTATAGACCACCGCGGCGGAGCATAATGACGGTGAATGCAGAGCGAACTTTTTCGTCAATGGGCCCGTGGTAAAGTGTATTTATTTCTACCGTATCACGTTCTAACGTCTAAATGACGCGTGCTCACAGCCAAAAAGAAGGAAAGTAATTTCGCTATTCTTTTTTGCAGACAACGCTTAACCAGTGAACTAGCTTGACCAACGCTTAACGCACAAATTGGCGAAGCGTTCACGCGTGGTAAATCCAATCCATATCGATGGGAAACAACTGCAAACCGCTGTGATTTTGTTTGCATCAGAACGTTATGACGCGGCAGCAAAATATGGTCAAACGCAGTTCTTCGCGAAAACTGCGCAGATCACAGCGCTCGCTTCAAATTTTCCCGCATGCGATATTCTGCCCTTTATTCCTCTACCTCAGTGCTGGGTATACCGGGCGCAAGTCTGACTGACCTCCCTGCCTTTCCTCTTCCTGCGCTCTCTTGGTGCCGTGAAAGAGGCCAAAGCTCCAGAATTGTGGAGAACGTCACGAACAGCCGAAGCTTCATGCGTAAACTAGCCAGGCTTGGGGAGTATGCAGTACACGCAAGTGGCCACATCCGCCATAAAATAACTGCATTGTTGATTCCTTTTTTCCGTCCTCGATTTTTTTTTTTCAGTAACATAACCACCAAGCTTGCTCGGTGCAAACTTTAAGTGGACAGCAAACTTTCGCACACACGAATTTCGGCGCCAGAATGCAAGTTTCGGTCGTTACACGCGCCGTGCTAAACGTGCATCATCAATGCTGAAAAAGAATAATAATTCTGCGGTTAATGCAGTGCCAATTAATATAGTTCTTATGTATGTCTTGGTATATATATATATATATATATATATATATATATATTATATATATATATATATATATATATATTCCGCAGGTTTTGGCATAAACGTACACACGAGAGCCCCCCCCCCCCATCCCAGTCACCTAAGGTGGGGGGGGCGCAAGTCAGGCTCATACATTTAACCTAATAATAGTAGGAAAAAGTTGCGACTCGGAGTGGGGGGGGGGGGGGGGCGCTGCGACAAACCTTAGCCTTCACTGAAGGGGAACCCTGCGCACGCTCCTGTGGGCCCCGGCGTAGTTCTAAATCCCAAGCAGCATCCTGGGCTAATGTCGTGGCCACGGAGGAAAGAAAACCACATGATGAAGCATGACGTCACCCACCCAGCCTTGCCAAGCCAGCCCGCTTTGAAGCCATCAAAGTCGGCCCAACACGTGACCTTTTGCCGTGGGATCACGCAATAAACGAGACTTGCCGATACCTCGGAGTACGGCACCTGGTAGCTTTTAGTCAAAATGCGCTGGTTCGGCGCAGACTGGCCGGCTCACGCAGGTGTTTCAAAGACGGAACAGCACCGAGAGTACTAAAAGCTACCGCAAGTCCTGACGCTTTCATCACGTGTTGAGCCGACGAGCTAGGCTTCACTCGAGTGACGTACTGCTCCCTTCTTTCCTTTTTTTTCCTCCATGGTCGTGCCTGTGTGCAAATCCTATATTGAAGCATATAACCATTTCACTTATATTTTATTTTATTATCTTGAACAGGAGACCTGATTAAGCTCTGAGTAAGGCCGGTGTCGCAGACAGAAAACGCAACGGGTAAGATCCGCAGAAATCCATAGCATCTGCTTGGTATGTGCTTAGCTGCTCATAGCATTTAGAGTACTATCTGACCAGAAAGAGTTGCCTCGTTAAACTCGCTGGGCGTAACCTCCTTGGTTTTATCAAGGTTTAACGAGGGTTTAGCCGCAGTGCCATAAATATAGTGTACTAGTATATAGCCATGAACTGGAGGCAGTGAAAGGTGGGAAGTAGACACGAAGCGCAGGCCGTAAGAAAGTGCGCGAGTGCCACCTTTCGTTCAGTCCTTGGAATGATCGCTGGATGGCGGTACTTCTATAGGCCGTGTATATGATGAAAAGATGCGACATGGCGGTACTTACAGAGTGTTCACTAGATGGACGGACGCATAGACGGACGGACAGGCAGACAGATGTACGGACGCACGCACAGATGGACGCACGGACAGACGCAGGGACGAACCCACGGACGAACGCAGGGACGGACGGTCTCACAGACGGACGCGCGGACGAACGGAAGCAAGGACGGACGGACGCTTCGCTCCACTCATCATCATGCGCTCCGTGGATATGCTGTGATTTTTTTTTTTTTTACCATCCACCGTCCTTCATTCTCTCCAGTTTGTTGATTTAAAAAGACCGTGCGAGACGACGCAGTCCATAGTCGCAGTCTATGCGGGGACGTCAAGTTTCTTAATAGTAGTACGGCCGCTCCAGCGGGTACTGCACACTCTCATCCTTGCCATATACATATACTGCAGCGTCAAATAACAAAGCCCCCCCTTCTGCGTTTCCTGAACTCGGTTCTCGGGTGATTCGCAGAGACAAAGAAGAATGGCCGACGACGCGACAGGGAAGAGGCGCGCGATGGAAGGGAAAATAAACTGGCGCAGAGAGACGACTTGATAGGTGCCACCCGTACCGCGCCAAAATGAACGGCGCGGCTCTTTGGGAAAAAAAGGGCAAAGACGAAACGAGAGATCTCAGGAGATAGACCAATCATGGACACGCTCGGTGAACAGTGAAGGGGACTGCAGCAGTCAGCTCGGAAGGCATATACATACATGTATATATCGCCCTCTAGAGAAGGAACTTTCAGCGACGTCTCTTTCGGGAAGGGCGTAATAGCGGAAGAAGATGAAGAGGAAATTAAGGATACGAATGAGAAAGAAGTGCGCGAAGAGGAACGGACAGTCTTTCCTCTCTTATTTATACTGCAAAGAGAAACACGAAGGCACTTGTAGCGTGGATGCCGCAGCAAGAAACACCACGCACAAGCCAGACTCAACGTCTCATGCCATGCACCCAGCAACGCCCCGAAGATCCCCAAACAACTCAGTCAACCGCTCAGCATGCACGTTATGTTTACACGGCCGTTTCACGAAGATTAATGGGCGCACGGTGCTTATAACGTAATCACCGTTCTTTTTTTTTTGGGGGGGGGGGGGGTGATGTAGCAAGGGCGGTTGTGTCGACCAGAAGAAGAGTGTTTATTGCTTCCGCTCGCGCATGTTGTGATCCTCGGTGCCGTTCTTGCAGCGCGCGCACGCGCCACGCACACTGAGAATGAAAATGTCAGTTCTGGTTCCCGTCAGATGTGCGTATACGTTTTGTTTTTAACGCTACCCCTCCCCCTTCTCCTCTTTCTCTCTCTTAGGTTAAGTTATACCGCGCTTCTGCGTTTTCCGTCTGCGAAATCGCGCTGCCGATGCCGATATAGAAAAGTTGTAACGACCCCCCGAACGAGCTTCTGAACCGACCGTCAGCTCGTTGCGGTAGGAAGGCGGTAGCAAAAGTACCTACGCAAGTGTAGCTCGTCCAACTACCGTCATCACAGCACAAGGAGAAGCGTCGTGCAGGCGTTATTTAGTAACATAAACGTATATAACACTCACTGGTACACAGCAAGGACAATCGAGTTTGACGTATATACCTTAACCGTTCATAGTAAAATGCGTAGCTTTTTTTCATTATTTATATATATTACGGATTATCGTACCCACTGTTAGCTACTTCCGTGTACTCGGATATAAGTACAACGCACTCGAGCGATGCTGCCCGAGAATTGTCTCGTACGAGTAAATAACAAGTTGATTCGTGACAACTTTAGCGCATATAGCCTACATTGGCAAACAGCTGGGGAGATGAAGCTGCGAGTCATGCAATCATACCGACGTGCGCTGGCAGAACGTAAGTGACACAGTCAACGTGTCAAAGCGGTCGCGATTGCGGGTGCATTAGAGAATAAAAACGACAGCACAAAAGAAGCGTAACAATGAACTGTCGCATTATCGGGAACGTGGCAGTGTACACATATGTAAGAATTCACCAGGTGACTACATATTTCTCCCCCTCCCCCCTTCTTTTAAGCAAAGCGACTCGTATCCCCAATCTTGTACGCGGTGACACTACATGTCGCTTCCACGAGATGAATTTGGATATATCCAGTTATAACTACTTTTATACAAGAGAAAGGGCACGCGTCCCACGCTTTTCATAGTTCAAAGAAGGCGTTCAGCGCATTTTATTTTAATAACCATGAAATGACTTTATTAACGAAGTTATTGCATCACGAATCTACAACCACGAAAAATTTTAGAATACACCAAGTACGAGCGAAGTCAGAGTTGTCGCACGCAGTAATTGCTTTCTCTCGTCCAGATTAGCGCTCTTAAGCAGGGAGGATTGGAACGAGAGAAAGAAGTAACGTCACGCGCGCAACATATGACTATGAGGGCGGGGACGTGGCGGCCTCTCGCGGTGGCTGCAGTAACTACGCAACCCACGATAGTCAAACCAGCCAGTGGCCGAGAATTGGGGTACATGACAGCAGTCACTTTGGTTTATGGCATCATCGGTAGGTAAAAGAGGCAACGAGTTGTAGCTGCTATGGAAAACTAGCTGTAAATTTCTCGCCGTCTGTTGCACTACGATTTTGGCTCGCGTGTTCTCAGGAGCCTCGACCACTGACCAGTAGCGTTTTCTGACCATGCTGAAGAATTGTCTCAGGGCCCCCTTGACCGGCCCGGAGTTCCGGGACTCAATAAACGCATGGTGACTCGTGACAGACGTTTAAACGAGTATTTATATATTGTAATAGAAAGAAGCGCCACAAGGGCATACCGTGTGCGCAGCTTTTGTCAGGGAAGAGCCCAATGTGCGAGGCTACTCGAGAATGCGACTGTCACGTACGCTACGAATCCGGACCCGCATTCAAAGCCTCTTAAGCCATAGGGGGCATCAGAGCAACATTAAGCCAATCATGATGCTGTGCATACCTATGAGCGAAATGAGCCGACCAATAGCAAAGGCAACGAGTTAGCTTGGCGAATTCAACGCACGATGCAAGCTCAGCACTTGTCGTGCAGCGCCCGACGCCACCGATTGGTTTCCCAAAGTTTTATACGTTCTCCGTCTAACATTCGCTGCAGACGGCGAGCGCTGCAAATTTACCTCGGACGAAAAGAACGCGAGGAATGCATGCATACCAAATGAGGTACATGGCAACGCGTTCGCCACCGAAAAAGAAAACAATACGACACGTGCTCGAGCCAGTTGTTTATAGTTAGACGTGCAACGCGTACATATAGGCCGACATTCCGCCGAAAACGGGGCACGAGCTGCATATGTAGCAACGAAAGTCACTGTCTTCGAGAACAGAAAGAACTCGGAGCCTTTCGGAGGGGGGAGGGGGGTAGAGAGAGAGAACCGCACTATATATACTATTCCCACGTGCATAGGACTGTTCGGTGCGCATTCAATCAGTGCTTTTCCCGCGATTCTTTCAGTGACCGTAAAGAAAAAAAATTGATCACGAAGATGAGGCTCCAGGGAGCACAACAGAAAACAAAACTGGAAATTCTGACAGAAAAAGAATCATAAAGTGTTGAGAAAAGTTTTGGAAGTTCACATAGAAAGAGAAGCGGAAGCAAACAAGCCCGATCAACACAAACACACACACACACACACACACACACACACACACACACACACACTTCTATTCAAATGACAGTCAGTGTTTATACCGCACAATCACGTCAGTCAACGCGTCTCTATAGTGCGCTTTGAGATGCAGCGGCACATCGAAGCACAAACAAGCTTAAGTCTTCTGTTCTTCCGCGTCTGAAAACGAAAAAAAAAACACTTCCGAATCCCCAAGGGCAGCTATAAATTATATGCGAAGGGCAACGGAGATGCATTCCCGCCTAGAATCGACTGGTCGCGGGAGTTAATTGATCGCACCGGTCGCCGCACGCAGCCGACCCGATGAGTGAAGAGAGATAGAAAAACAAAGAGAAAACGCATGCAGCAAAGGGCCTCCTCAGGGAAAGAAACAATGGCAACAGCAGCAGCGAAAGAGGCTAATCAGCGCGAAATTTTGTTACCCGTCCTTCCTTTGCGCACCGCAGCGACTGCCACTACGATAACCTTTTTTCATCCTTTTTCTTTCCTCCTCTCCGACTGTTGCTCTTCCTTTACTTCCTTCATTACCGGCATTAGCGTCCTCTTTTTTTCGCTTCCGTTGCTTTCCGTCGCTATCGCAGTCCACAGACATTCCAACGCGCTCGAGTGTTCAAAGAGGCCAGTGAGCCGGTATCATGCAGCGAAGCGATCCCTAGGAGAAAAGGGGGGAAGGGGTAATAGGGAACGAAAGGAAGGCGACTAGAAGCTTCGTGGATATCGCACGCTCTGACAATTCGCCGGAAGGCACGCGGATGCCTCGGCGAACAAGAACGCACGGGCGAAAGGAAAAAAAAAAAAGAAGCAATACGGGTGCACATCCGAGAGCCAGAAGAGGACGCGATTTGTCTGATCTCCGTTGCCCTTCTGACCGGCTCCCTCTGTCTCCGTTTTTTTTTTTTCTCTCTTTAGATCCTCCCAAGATCCGTGACGTGCACTAACCAAGTTGGCGAGAATCTACAAAGGCTGAAGTAAAGTCGCCACATCACGTGCGCATGCGGCGGTCACGATAGAATGTTCAATTTGTATACTGGTAACCTTTAGACAACGATTATGCGTAATGTGTAACGCAAGCTCGTAACCAACACTCCGCTTAACTACTGTCCTTTAACGCCGCGCCATAGCCGCAATTTTTCGATTCGTTGTTTTCTTCCCTCGAGTAATTACGCGCTTACGACGTATACCAAGCAATAAACAAAAAACGGGACGTTAAATAATAAACGTGTAAAAAAGAAACAAAAAAAGCTTGCCGAGAGAACAATGCCGAGGCGCTGTTTCCCTTCCGGGACGCGGCAGGAAATTCCATTACCCCGCGTTCAGCCCAAATGCGGCGGGAAGAAACGGGAAATAATAATAAAAATCGAGAGAAGAAAAAAGAAAGAAACGCGCGCGTGGCCTGGTTAGTACGCTTGGTCGCATTTTCGGGAGTAGATTCTCCTCTCTATCCCAGCTGCGGTGCGCTAAATAAACTCAGATCCCGTGCAAGGACTTTTGTCTCCCGAGCAATAGGTTGTTCCGGCTTTTTTTTTTCCCTTTTATTGTGCACGGATACGGCAGCTTCCTCGCTGCTCTTCCGTTTCTGCTCCGTCGGTTGTTGTGAGGTTCTATTTAGCACAACCCACGAAAAAGCGAGTAGGAAAGGGCAACTGCCACGTGCTGTCTCTGTCTCTCTCACACACACATTAAGAGGCACAAACACATCATGTCCCGTATACAGGCACTTCAGATGAGGATGGCGTCGAGGTGCCCCGTTCGCAGCACGACGCAGTCGTCGAATGGCGAGCTGAGAAAGGCGCTCGCTACTGCAGGGCTTCAATCAGCGACCGATGATAAACCGGCTCACGTGCGAGCGTGCGCTTCGAGAGATGCCGGCTGGCGCTGCCGCGCGCTGCTCGTTAAACGGCGTTCAATAACGGCTCACGCACCACCGTCGAGAAAGCAGCTGTTAGAGACGGCTCTCCTCGGGTCCATTTCCCACGTGTTCCCCTCCTTGCCTAATTTCCCCTTTCGGGACGCCGCGCAGCACACCGACGCATCCTCCTCCTAACTTTCCTTCTGGGGGTTTCTCGCCGAAGAAACCGAGACATGCGATAAGGGACGGGCCACATCGCAAGCGCGCGTAGCGAGCAAACGCCATCACCATGGCCGTAATGAGAATAGGAGGCTCAATAAACGCCTAATTAGAGCGGAGACGCCAAGGTCGGGATAAGAAAGAACGGAAAAAAGATAACGAGTGGGGCTGATAAGGGAGGAGAGAGAGAAGGCGCCCGGCAGGCACTGGCGAAGCTTGGGAGAGTAGAGCACAGTTACATTTTGAAACGGCGAAGACACGATGACAGCCATCATCGAAATTAACCTCCAACCCCTCGCCCGCAGCGCGTTCACCCACTTGAGTTACACTCCCCCGTACCACGGAGGATAGAGCTTACCCACACTCGAGAAGGGGCGTGGTCTCACAGTGTCCAATCGCACGGCAAGTCGGTCCGCGTGCACTGCTGCGGCGCTAGCGCTCGGAATGCGCAAGCGTAACGCATATCTATCCATTTTAATAACTCGTTCGCTTCTTCCTTTCTGCTTCCACGCACGGTGTCTGCACTGTCTCCGCGGCGATAGCGACCTCCCTGCCGGGCAAAGGCAACACTGCGCTTCTTTCTGGGCCAAATGCGATTGACGATGCAGCCCGGAACGTGTGGCCAAGCGCACGTCGCGCAAAGCTCTTGAGCCGCTCGGCCGGCGCGCGCTGGCGATTTCAGTTGAACGCCGCCACACAGGCGGCCGTGCAACGGGAAAAGGCGCGGGGGCGGCGTCCATTTCGCCAGGTCGCGGCGCCAAGCTGCTTAAGGGCGCTCGCTTGGCGACCTCGCTGTCTGGCGAAGATAAGCTCCGCTGTATAATGCAGCCGACTGACCGGGCCGCCCCGACTCGCGCAGCTGTCCGCTCGTTATCCCACTTGACGGGAGTGTGATGTCCCCTGGTATATGAGGAAGGGCCGCAGTAAAGGCAGCAAATCTCGACTAAGCGTGGCCCCTATTCAGAACAGCTATACTATCAAACCGAACAGCCGCGGTCACCAACAGTTCACTTATACAGACTTGCGGCTCAATGATTTCTCCCGCAGTCTTCAAGGACCAGCAGCACGGTCGACCAGGATTTACAGCGCGTCGTAAAAAACAAAGACGGCGAGCTCTCTGTTACAGCGGCATACTCGTACTCGGGAACTCCAAACACAAGTTTCGGGGAAATCGCAGATTAATTGCCAGCGACCTCGCTAGTTAAATTTCGCAATGTGCCACGAATACACCCCAGATGCCGCTCAACCAATGCTAACAATGACCTCGCAACCCCCACGCATTGCACAGAGGTCGTATCGCCAGCAGTAAAGCCGTCTGTATACAGTTCGCAGGCTTGGGTCGTCGCTTGCGGCCGGCGGGTGGTCCTGCGCGCGGCGGGACAAAGCCCGAAGCTTGTCTCCCGTCGCCACGGTCCTCCGCTCAAGCTTCTAGAGTCCCGCCACTTCTCGTTCAGGTGTAACGACCTTTTGAGCAGCGCTTTCTTGCAATAGGACGTATTGCATGGCGCTAGCCCAACAAAATATCCCATTATGGCTACACAAAAAGGAAAAAAAAAGCGAGTGCAATAAATATGTGCAATGTTTTGTAGCGTCGTGCAATCAACCTAACGAAAAGCATTGAATTACAGCTGCGTAGATGGGTCATTTTGCCATTACGATCTGTTCTTCCGTACATCCATTGAAAGCGCAATATATCGAGACAAGTGCGTGTTCAAAGTTGCGTAATATTGTCCTGCCCAACGTTACTAGTAACGTTGGTCCGGCCCAGTCACACTGTAATCCTACACCGAGCAGGGCAAGTATTCGCACAGATTTGCGATAGTCGTGGGAGTTTCAATTTCCGTAAGCCGGCCGCCTTCACTAATACCCTCCGCATCATTTCTCTCTCTCTCTCTCTCTCTCTCTCTCTGTGTGTGTTGTGTGTGTGTGTGTGTGTGTATGTGTGTGTGTGTGTGGTGTGTGTGTGTGTGTGTGTGTGTGTGTGTGTGTGTGTGTGTGTGTGTGTGTGTGTGTGTGTGTGTGTGTGTGTGTGTGTGTGTGTGTGTGGTGTGTGAATATAGGAAAATGAGACACAATTCGACTTTTGATCGACGCTAAACGCTTGTACAAAGCAAACTGCGACTGCATGCGTATATAGGTCGCTGCTTTCAAATGCGTTCTCAGCACATTCAGAATGCTTACGCAATCGCGAGTTCGTAGTGTTACGCCCTTTTAGCCGGTCCCCTTTCTTAGATGAAATTCAAATCGTGATAACGGACTTCGTGTGTCTGGAGGTCGAGCATTCTATTCTATATTGACATACCGACTCACACCAACGCGGCTAGCTGTAGCGTGTGGACTTCCTTTATTTGATTCCAGATTACTTTCTTTCAAAATCCGCCTTAATTGTTTTTTTTTGCCGTCATAAGTTTCAACAGATGAACGGCGTATTCTCGTTTGAACGAAAGGAAGAAAGAAAGGTTCAGAGCAAAACCTACAGAATTGCGCGTTGAGAAAACGAAATTGCCACAGTATAATTTTATCTCGAAGCTCTGTCACCAAGTGATCCGATTACATTGGGCTGGCGCGATTACGTTAACGTGATCGCGCAGTAAGACGAGTATATATAGTGTCACCTGATTGCGTTTCCCCAAAGTTTTCACACAACTACTTCGCGTAGGTTTTTTTTTTTCTATAACTTTTCGAGAAAATCGTTTGCTATATATATATGTATACGTCTAGCGCTATCATGGCCCGAGTGTGACGAATGCCGGTTTGAGGGGGATGTGGCCTTAATCATTCCTACCGACATCACGATTTGTCTGTAATCGTCTGCATTAAGGCGTTCTCTCTCTCTCTCCCCGAAAAAACCTACGTGGGCGCGCGAAAGGAGTGGTGAATGGTTGTCACGAGAGAAACTACGAGACTTTCAACTGTACGTAATATGCGCTACGCCTAGAATTCAATTAAAATTGTTATCAACATTGCACAATAAAACTGAACCGCGCAAATAAAACGATAAGCGTTATAACTTATTTTTGTACTTATGAGACCCTCGGGGTACGTTTGGTACATCGTAAACGTGAGGGGCGGAAGTGCAGTTGAGAAGCTGACTACAGTGCAGAGAATAATGTTACATAATAGTACATCATTACAAAGAGAGGGTACACTTGATTAACACGCATAGAATAATAATATGCAAATGATACACTAAATAGCAAATGTACACAATAGGCATGTAACTGTACTCGTTAGTACAAATAATTATTTCAAGTGTATCACTATTCTTGAAACGAGTGTGGTTGGTGATGGTTAATAAGGATGAAAGTAGATTATTCCAATGGATTGATATCTAAGGGATGAATTATTGTGAACATGTTACAGTGTTGTGACGAGGCACGTTGGTTTCGTGCACGCGATCATGGCCTCCAAAGTGATATGCACCTAAAAAAATGAGAGAGAGAGAATAAACGTTTATTGGCGAATGTATATACAGAGTGTGCTCTCGTTGGGTGGGGCCCTCAGCCCAGGACTCCACTGCCTTGCGCGAACGCGCTCGTTTCGCACAAGGGACTTTACCTATGAAGGCTCCTCTTTCAGGATGTGCATGCAACGTGACCAACTTTTGGAGGACCCCTTGTTATGCCTGCGAGTCCGCAGCGGACGTCCGTGCCTCGGAAAAAAAGCAATCTGTATCAAGGCCAGCCCGCAAGCCCACCGGACGCGATCAACAACTCAACGGCGTCATCAAGCGACGGCGTCTTTCTGGCGCGCACGTGCAGTGAGTCATCTCAGCCGAGAGCAAGTCGAGTAAACAACCGGCGTCTAAGCAATCTGTATCAAGGCCAGCCCGCAAGCCCGCCGGACGCGATCAACAACTCAACGGCGTCATCAAGCGACGGCGTCTTTCTGGCGCGCACGTGCAGTGAGTCATCTCAGCCGAGAGCCCGTCGAGTAAACAACCGGCGTCTTCCTGTCTGGCGGCTGACGCAATGCGCGGCGACGTCACTCGTCCTTGGGTGCAGCCACCTGCAGCGCAGCCTCTCCAGATTTGATGAGAAAGAAGGACGCGGCCCAGCGGCGACCTCATTGGAGGATACTGACCTCGCGACCAGCGGCGCTTCTGGTTGGACATTGGGTTGGACCCGGGGCATATAAAAGAAGCCCTGCGGCGCGTCTAGAGAGACCCCTTGGACAGCAGACCCATTTGAGAGTAGAGCTATGTGTTAGAGAGAAGAGCTCGGCTCTTCGCGTCTCTGTCGGCCCCAGTGTCGAATTTGTAACGCCTCTGTATATATGCTGTACATAAACCTTGTTTAACTCACCGTCGTCTCGTCCGCTCATCTATCAGCTCTGCGCAGAAGCAGTCGCGAGCTGAGAAACCTACGCTACCAAACGGCTGGTGACCTTCCCGGCGGAGTTCGAAGCAGTGGCGCCTTCGAGACCGTGTTGGCGTCACCGTCTTTCGTAACACCCTAAACAATCTGTGGATATTAAAAAGAACGACTCTCTCCTGGCGTTCACCGTACTTCCATCTGTGGATATTAAAAAGAACGACTCTCTCCTGGCGTTCACCGTACTTCCGCGACAATTCGTGATTCCGTTAACCACAATTCCGTTAACGCACAAGGAAATTGGCTCTCGGTCGTTCTACATACGAGCAATGTTATAGTTGTGAACTGTCTTCGAGGAATGTTGTATTTGAGAACTGTCTACGAGGAATGTTATATTTGTGAGCTGTCTGCGAGGAATTTTATAGTTGTGAGCTGCCTACGAGGAATGTTACATGTTTGTGGTCTGTCTACGAGGATGTTATAGTTGTGAGTTGTCTCCTAGCCTGGCCCCGCCGCGGTGGTCTAGTGGCTAAGGTACTCTGCTGCTGACCCTCAGGTCGCGGGTTCGAATCCCGGCTGCGGCGGCTGCATTTCCGATGGAGGCGGAAATGTCGTAGGCCCGTGTGCTCAGATTTGGGTGCACGTTAAAGAACCCTAGGTGGTCGAAGTTTCCGGAGCCCTCCACTACGGCGTCTCTCCTAATCGTACGGTGGTTTTGGGACGTTAAACCCCGCATATCAATCAATCTCCTAGCCTGTTTCGTACCCTAGTCGCGTGTCCGTTCTGCCATTTCTCGTACGACTATCGTGGGCGACCAATCGGTTACACTTCATTTTGTGCGGCTTCGGCTGCGCAAGAGCAGATAACAGCGTGTAGCCGAAAAAGCGCGAAATCCTCATATCTTCCAACGCCTCCTTCATTTTTTTCAATGACAGTCCGCTCAGTTCGAGGCACGGTGCAAGAATGCCTTATAGGTAAGCGAACACCGGTACTATCCACTGCCCGATAATGCTCTGCTTCGCTAGGAGCCTGGAAGATGGCGCTGCAAACTTTGCCCCGGTTAACTCCCTAGATATATCTCTATATTAAGGGGCTTTATGCCCCGGTGAAGCCCCTGGAGTGCCCCCCGGCTTCCTCTCTCCCTCCCTTCTCGATGTAGGAAAGCCCCGCGATCTAGGAAAGCAGCAGTGCTCATTTATCGTCGCGCATCGTGAACATCCTCCCTTATCACTTCCTCTTCCGCGGCGCCGCTCTCTCCGTGTCGCGTGGTTAAGATCACACGATTGCCCGCTTTCTCAGATTCGGAAACCGTCGCTCACGTGCCGGATGTGCTTCGCGGAATGTGCCAGCAGCCCGACACGGTCCTCAGTCCGGCGAGCCATCTATCGGCACGCCGCAAACGAGAACTATAATCGGTCCCTCCACGCCAAGCGCTCGCTTCGCGTCGTTCGCTCACCTAAAGTATTCTTGCAGCGTGGTTAAGGGAGAAGTCGTGATGATATACGCTACACACTCTAAGCCGAAATTCTGCAAAGTTGGACTAACTGCAGTCATTAAACCAATGGACGAACGGTTCGTCCAACAGGGACTAAATGTGTTACAATGCGTGTCTTGCGCAAACGCCCGGCAATGAAGGGACCAACGGGGAGGGCAACTGCGCCGCGATCGCCTCCTGTCGATGCTGCACTGCAATGCTCGGCGTGGTCGGTGATCATGAAAACAAGTTATATATAGGCTATACGCCACTGTAAAAGTGAAGCACTATGAAACGAATAGAAGATGTTATGAGAGGAAAGTAGTACAACACGCTGTCAGTGCACACAGCAAGTGCCTTCGCGTTTCCACCATGCCGGCACGGGCGAGCCGAAGCCAAGTGAAAGTCTCCGCAAACACGGGCAATGCCGAGAACTCGCTTTAATGTGCTGAATAAGTTCGAACTACGGTGAACACTGACAATGCTAATAAAGGTAAGCTGTTCATCAGCGGTCGTGTACCCACACAGTGACCACAAGTTCAAAGCGATATATAGGAAAAGTAGGCTTCGTACGTCATCGGTATCAAGCGGGCTGCCGGTGTGAGTGCATTGCCGGCACAAGCGAAGGAAACGTCGCGTACAAGTTCACAAAAATAGTAGCTCAGGCAAACTTATGTCTTTTTATCTATGCGACAATCGTTATCAAAAATCCAACGTGTAGGCGATCGCGGATACGACTAATCGTGTGGCCAGCGGTACACAGGTTGTGCCTTACCAGCACGATGAAAGAACCGTGCCTGCGAACGGTCTCGTCGCTGTAAGTATACAGATATCTACATCACTCCGTAAGACATAGCGAACATAGGGCACTTACCTATTGTTCATTTGTGACTATATAAAATAACGACGACGAAAATTTCACGCGAGCCGCATGTTGCAATCGCCGGCGGTCGTTGAGCCGTACTCGTCGTAAGCCTAGCGACGCCGTCGGCAAGCCGACACGGTATGGCATCGGCGGGGCGCCTGCGGCTGCTTCGCCGGCTTTCCCGCACAAGAGCCGCTGCTATGTTTGTGTTTGCGGACTCGTGCGCCAGCACAGCGAACGCTGGTTCGGCCGACATGATCGAATACCAGCTGATAATTCGTATTCTCGGGCTGGAGGCATGTTGAAGATTAGATGGATCCATATTAAAGGATCGGTGCGCATCGGTGCTACGAATTAGCCGATGTAAATTTTCGCGTTACGGTATCAATGTTTATTGTTTTTTTTTAAGCCGAGTAAAAGTCGCCCACTGGCACTAGATGGGAGGTCAAAATACTGTGCTATATATACCCGAGAGTCTGTTCTCTGTAGTACAGCGCGGGCAGTCAGTGTTTGCGGTGTTTTACTTTGAAATAATAGTTCGTATGTATGTGTGTGTGTGTGTGTGTGTGTGTGTGTGTGTGTGTGTTGCATGAATAACATACTATGATATTCAGTGCTGATTAAATTGGAATAAACATAAAATATACTGCACAAACGCAGTGTCGCCATTTTTTTGCCATTGGTCCAGATGGTTCAACTGTTAGTCCCGCTGGAGCATTCTACTGGGGCCAACATTTAAACCAAGTGGAGTAAGTGCTTGGGGTAACAGTTGAGCCCTTGCAGTTACTCCCGCAGTTAGTCCGAAATTGGTTCAAAATCTGTGGCAGCGCATTTAGACCCCTAAAGGACCAATGGCATACCCCACTTTAGTCTTTTTCGGCTTAGAGTGCATGATGGCTAGCACTGCTTGCGTCACACGTGTTTCCTACACTCTAAGCCGAAAAAGACTAAAGTGGGGTATGCCATTGGTCCTTTAGGGGTCTAAATGCGCTGCCACAGATTTTGAACCAATTTTGGACTAACTGCGGGAGTAACTGCAAGGGCTCAACTGTTACCCCAAGCACTTACTCCACTTGGTTTAAATGTTGGCCCCAGTAGAATGCTCCAGCCGAACTAACAGTTGAACCGTCTGGACCAATGGCAAAAAAAAAATGGCGACACTGCGTTTGTGCAGTATATTTTATGTTTATTCCAATTTAATCAGCACTGAAGATCATAGTATGTTATTCATGCAACACACACACACACACACACACACACACCCATACATATGCACTATTATTTCAAAGTAAAACACCGCAAACACTGACTGCCCGCGCTGTACTACATGAACAGACTCTCGGGTATATATAGCACAGTATTTTGACCTCCCATCTAGTGCCAGTGGGCGACTTTTACTCGGCTTAAGAAAACAATAAATATTGACACCGTAACGCGAAAATTTACATGGGCTTATTCGTAGCACCGATGCGCATCGATCTTTTAATATGGATCCATCTAATCTTCAACATGCCTCCAGCCCGAGAATACGAATTATCAGCTGGTATTCGATCATGTCGGCCGAACCAGCGTTCGCAGTGCTGGCGCACGAGTCCGCAAACACAAGCATAGCAGCGGCGCTTGTGCGGGAAAGCCGGCGAAGCAGCCGCAGGCGCCCCGCCGATGCCATACCGTGTCGGCTTGCCGACGGCGTCGCTAGGCTTACGACGAGTACGGCTAAACGACCGCCGGCGATCGCAACATGCGGCTCGCGTGAAATTTTCATCGTCGTTATTTTATAGTCACAAATGAACAATAGGTAAGTGCCCCATGTTCGCTGTGTCTTACGGAGTGATGTAGATGTCTGTATATTTACAGCGACGAGACCGTTCGCAGGCACGGTTCTTTCATCGTGCTGGTAAGGCACAACCTGTGTACCGCTGGCCACACGATTAGTCGTATCCGCGATCGCCTACACGTTGGATTTTTGATAACGATTGTCGCATAGATAAAAAGACATAAGTTTGCCTGAGCTACTATTTTTGTGAACTTGTACGCGACGTTTCCTTCGCTTGTGCCGGCAATGCACTCACACCGGCAGCCCGCTTGATACCGATGACGTACGAAGCCTACTTTTCCTATATATCGCTTTGAACTTGTGGTCACTGTGTGGGTACACGACCGCTGATGAACAGCTTACCTTTATTAGCATTGTCAGTGTTCACCGTAGTTCGAACTTATTCAGCACATTAAAGCGAGTTCTCGGCATTGCCCGTGTTTGCGGAGACTTTCACTTGGCTTCGGCTCGCCCGTGCCGGCATGGTGGAAACGCGAGGGCACTTGCTGTGTGCACTGACAGCGTGTTGTACTACTTTTCTCTAATAACATCTTCTATTCGTTTCATAGTGCTTCACTTTCACAGTGGCGTATAGCCTATTTAACTTGTTTTCATGATCGCCGACCACGCCGAGCATTGCAGTGCAGCATCGACAGGAGGCGATCGCGGCGCAGTTGCCCTCCCCGTTGGTCCCTTCATTGCCGGGCGGTTGCGCAAGACACGCATTGTCACACATTTAGTCCCTGTTGGACGAACCGTTCGTCCATTGGTTTAACGACTGCAGTTAGTCCAACTTTGCCGAATTTCGGCTTAGAGTGTAGCGCTTTCCACGGGAGTTGCGATAGACATATATCTCGCTCCGATGTCATACGTCTGTCAGATTTGTTCCTTCGTGCTCCTTCTTTCGTGGCTCCAAGCAATGCTGCAGCAGCATCACAGCACAGCGTCTGCAAAAGTGTTGCAGTGACGCTTCCCCATTGGTTTGCCCGCATAGCGCCAGGAACGGCGACACGCTATCTAAAAGCACCTTGCTAGCGTGGCCACCAACATTGTGAACAGGACGAATGCAAGACGGCACCGCACCAATCTGTACAAATACTGAACAAAAAAAAAATACTTCATGTGATTTCCGTCGTGAGGCGCTGCATGAGAGGTTCCACTCTAGGTTCCCTTTCCCTTGACCTCATGCAGAGCACACGCGATAGGCGAGAGCAGGAAAGGGATACAGCATAACGTTAATAACCGTTAGGGAGGGTGGTGAACGGCTGGATCGGGCGCACCTGGCTGGCATTGATAAAATAGAGGAGGCGCTGACTGAACACTCAGTGCTGACCATTTCGCACGTGTTTTACGAAGAAATGAGCGGCGAGTGAGACAGCGCCTGTAAAAAAAAGGTTAGCGAAGGCGTTAAAGAAACGACTCGCAGAGCGGTTTAAAGACATTTCAGCTCCCACCACTATGAACTCTCACCTTTAGAAGAAGAATGGCTATTTGGGCTAGTTGGTTTGAATTCATGGTACTAAAGGCTGCAGCGCGAGCACGAAGGTGCTAGAAGAAACAGACGAAAGGCGAGGCACGGAAGGCAAAGAGGACCACACGAGCGCTGATGAGCAGCGCTCGTGTGGTCCTCTTTGCCTTCCGTGCCTCGCCTTTCGTCTGTTTCTTCTAGCACCTTCGTGCTCACGCTGCAGCCTTTATAATCTCACCTTTAGCTTTCACTAAAACACACGCGTGCGCAGGCCATCGTGCCTGCGGATCATGACACCAATCGTTACCGCGGTTTAAAATTCAGAGTAGAAGCACGCACCTAGTGCGTATATTTCTTTCACCGAACAGACAGTACCCCCCCCCCCCCCTCCGGCACGGACGCCTTCAGATCTGCACACCTCCGAAAGTGACCGGCTAAAGCACGGAGGTACACCTGGAGGCTCGGGGATTACAGGTAAATGAAAAATCATAATTATGATAATTTCTAAATGACAGCCCCCCTACCAAACGATGCGGTGCCACACATTTGTTGTAGCATGCAGGCGTTCGCGTCAATTTGTTGCGTATGTGGTTTAGAGCAACTTGTTGTTGGAAGAGTTGGTGCATCCCAAAGCAAAAATAACAAGTTTCGCAACCTGACACCACAGTATATCTGTCCAGTTTTCCGCGTGTGTCGGGTTGCGCAAGTTAGTCTTTTTGTGTTCTGTTGAGAATATTTGCGCCTGGCTGTCCATTGGCATTGACTGTCAACGCCTACTGAGCTATCTTTGTCCAACGCCAGTGAAATAGGTTAACCAACAGCGGTACTTTTTTTTTTCCTCTACGCCTCCGAGCACTCAAGGTCATTCTAACGGTCGAGCACCCTCCGAAGGCTTCGAACGACACCCGAAGAGCCAAGTGGCGATCTTCCGCATGTAACACGTAGCCCAGATATGACCGCTCGGTTCATTACGAGACGGTAGGCAAACAAAACGCACGTCAGTCCGACAGCAACATATCGCACACGCGTCGTCACAGAAAGCACACCGAAACTCGGCGGTCACACGTACACGCCATATAGCTTCCGCCAACTCGGCAGCGCAAGTCACGTCGCTCCGCGTGAACGACTGTCCGGCGCGGTGCAAGGCACGTCTTCGCCTTCAATTAGCGGTTTGCCCCTGCGTAAAAGGAAGGCGCGCGCCGATTTACGCAGCCACGTCACGTCATTCGCCGCCGAGAAGGCTCTTCGAGGGGGGGCAGCCAGCTGCATCAAGTATGTACATACCCCGCGGCGTTCGCTTCCGCCGCAGAGAGAACGCGGGGCAAGCAGTGCTTGTTGAATCCTCCCCAAGCCATCCTCGAAAAACCGTGGCGCACTTCTCTGCCTGCGCGCTAGTCGGCAGGGGACCTCATTGCTATTCGTTGCAGGATGGCGGTAAAGGAAACGCGTCTTAGTAACCAACGCAAAGTGAAAGCTTTCGCCTTCGGACGGCCGAATCGCTGTTTCGTCTTTGTTCTGCTTTTTCGCATCGCGGTTTTCTCTATCTTTATACGTCACCTTTTACTTGCTCCCCAGTGTGCGGGCGCGAGTGGTGAGTATTTTTTAACTGCTTTTGATTAGCCCTGCGCGCGGATTAGTTTATGTCATGCAGTTGGCATTCGCACTTAGCGACTAGATGGCGTTAGCAGCACCTAAGTGAATATTCAGCCGGCCTTGACTGGGTAATCAGATTAGTCTTTCGGGGCCTCCTCTGTGTTAATCACTCTTTGATTCTTCATTACATGAGTAAAGAGCAAAACGTGCAATTAGCACACACAAACACACACACAAGAAAGCGAAACAACGAGAAAGAAGAAGTTCACTTTTTCGGCACTTTTTCGGATAGTTTACACTCTGAGTAGTCGTCATCATCAGCCTGACTACGCCCACTGCAGTGTAAAGGCCTCACCCATGATCCGCCAATATCCGGTCTTCTGCTTTCTGCTGCCGCGTTATACCTGCGAACTTTTTTAATCTTATCGGCCCACCTAACATTCTGTTTCCCCTTCGTGCGTTTGCCTTTTTCTCTGGGGATCCAGTCAGTTACCCTTAATTAATGAAAAGTGGTTGGTTATCCTGCCTACGTGCTGCGTGCCCGGCCGATCTCCATTTCTTCTTCTTGATTTTAACTATGATATCCTTAACCCTGGTTTGTTACCAGGCCCACTCTCATCTCTTCCTGTCTGTTAAGGTTACACCGATCATTTTACTTTCCATCGCCCGCTGCGACGTCCTCAACTTAAGCCTCCAGGTTTCTGCTCGGTAGGTAAAGCACTGACAAGATCCAGCTGTTGTTATATTACACCTTCTTCTTGAGGCTTAGTGGCAGATTACCATTTATGATTTGGGAACGCTTGCCTAATGTGGTCCATCCCATTCTTATTTTTCTAGTTATTTCACTCTCATGGTTATGCTCCGCGGTTGCTACCTGTCCTAAGTACACATATGCCTTTACAACTTCCAGCGTCCCCCCACCATTCGCGAAGTGCTCATTTCTGCTGAGACTGTTGCACATAACTTTAGTTTTGTGCATATTAGTTTTCAGACCTACTCGTCAGCTTTCCGTGTCCAGTTCAGTAATCATGAGCTGTAATTCGTCCCCTGAGTTACTCCTCAAGGCAATGTCATCAGCGAATCGCAGGTTACTAAGGTACTCTCCATTACCTCTTATCCCTAACTCTTCCAAATCTAGGCCCCTGAAAATCTCCAGTAAACACGCGGTGGATAGCATTGGAGATATCGGTGTCTCCCTGCCTTACACCCTTCTTCATTGGAATTTTGTCACCTTCTTTATGGAGAACTATGGTGGCTGTGGAGTCACTGTAGGGGGTTTCGTTGCACTTTCTTAGCACTGTAGAATACCGCCATGACTGATTATCAGCTCTCAACTTCACATGACTCGTAGCTCGTCTGGCCTTTTCGTAACCGTTTGAAGGTCCGTTTTATTCAAAGAAAGAAAGCCACCAGGCGCGGTTTCGAACTTCTAACCTTGCGAGCTTAGGCCAGCTAATTGCTCGGACGACCCTCCTCCTTACGCGTTAATTCTCTCCTAACTTATTCATTTCTCGCTCAATTTCGACATTGTTGGCTTCAAGTGTCCGCAATGTCGGAGTTTTGCTGATTTCGAGTGGTCGCACTCCTACTTTGACGTTTTCTAACTGTCGAGTTTCACGCTCCTGTTTTGCGAACTAATCGGCTACTTCTACGTGATTGTTACTGACTGACTAATCTGACTCCCGACTGAGGACCCCTATCTACCACTATATATATTTGCCAGGGTTTCTAATCACTACTCTAAAACGCCAACAAAATAGGATACAGCCATAAAGGCTGCGCCAGTCTACTATTTAGCAGTTATAAACTTTTCGCGCTTACTCTTCATGCACTCCAAACACCCGCGACGTGTACGCTCACCGTAGTACAATCACATTTGAGTAGTATAAAGAAAATACTGAAAAAATTCACCTATACTACTCGGCTAACCCCTGCATTGGGTATAAGCCATCAGAGAAGGACAACAAGAAGTGCCCGTATCACGGACGATCGTTGTGCACTTGCGCGTGTCGCGGTGTTTCCAAGTACAGAGGCGGGCAGGGCCCGGGCTCTGGCAGACACCTTTTTTTTTTCGGTGAGAGGAGGAAGAGGGCTCTGAAATGGTCATTTTTCGCTTCGTATGCCATGGCTAAAACATATTTGGGGAGGGGCGGCAGCGGCACGGACACTGTGTGCCACTTCCACTGCACAAAATATTTACACAACGGCCAACGCACCTTGTGTAGAGGGAGCTCCGGGCGGTTGAATGTTACCCCACTCCAAGCCGCGCTATTCCACATCAACTTCGCTGAAAAGTCGCGAGCGTCCACCAGCATAGAGATCGCGGAGGCAACGTTTCGCATGTCATATAGTTGATCTTAGCGCCACTAGGTGTAGCTATAAAACATTGGCTCTTAAGATTTGTGCTCAGCTACAAACACTCAGAAGCCAACAAGGTTAAGATCGATCAAACGATCGACGTCGCACGTATCGCGTACCAAACGCATGAATATATAACTGAAAAATTCCGTGTGGCGGCGCTTCTGCGATCTTAATTAATGCACTTAATTAAAACCTTCCTTTAATAACACACTTGGCGAACAGCGCTTAAACTGGCCTGTAAATCCGTCGAGCTCGCGCTATCTGCCAAATGGGCTGGCACAATTGCCACAGCCGTTCCCATGGGTGCCCTTGAGCGACGCGGCGAAAAGACTCGAGACAGGAAGAAACGGATATGCCAAACGAACGACCCTATACGATTCAATAGTGACAGCGTCGAAACATCTCTAAATTTAAGGGTGAGACACGACAAAGGGAAGAACAAGCCTACCTCTCTTCTTTTCGAGCGCAAACGCGCGAACTTAAAAAAAAACGAAGGAGGCACGACAGACGAACGCATTCGTCTCTATAAGCGCGACGAGGCAGGCGCGTGCTTAAAAAGGCACGCGCGCGCGTACACGGAAAGCAGGCCACGGTCCCCGGCGACATCTCGCGTGCGTCGAACCAATTTCCACGCAAACAAAGCGTCGACGCCCCGCGACAGCGGCGAGAGGCGCGCACGGCCGTTCGTGCACGCTCTTATAAGCTTGTATACGAGCGCCGATCTCGCTTTTGCTCGTTTCGGAAGAAGAATCGAGAGCACGATTCCGACGCCCGATTCGCGGCCCCGATCCGCCCGCCCTTCTCCATTTCTCTTTCGGAGGGAGTGTACCGCATTTACCTGCGTAATGACTCCTAACCCGCAACGCCTCGCGTTGTTATACTTTAAAAATAAATTGTCTTGTTGTTAACTTCGCTTGCAAAACCAAACAACCAAGCAAACGCACACATGATAATAAAGGCTGGCGTTTAGAGTCAATTCGTTTTGTAACTCCGATTGGTTGATCCTACAATGCTCGTCGATAACAGATATCATCACACCTGTGATGAATCACGACGTTGAAGTGACAATACGACATATTGTAAGAGCATAACAGGAAAAGCAGAAGGAATGCAAGGGAAGTGGCAGACTCCACTGACACTTCATTCTCAATCATATCCACTAGCATAATTTTACAGTTTTTGATGGATATTACCGGAGGCGTGGGACCACAATGCCCTACTATGAGATGATACCGAAGTTAAAACTGGCGGTTTCAAGCGGCATGAACGCGGTATACTGAATGCGATGAGCTGCGTACCGCTAGCCACCGTATAATTAAGAGGTTCATCAGCCAAGCCGAAGCGTTTTGATTCATGAACTCGTGGCTGCTGGAATGGCTGCTCCGCGCTAAACCAAGGCCTTCCGCTTCCGGCAGGAAACGCTCCGGTGAATCGCTCACTCAATGAATCAATCATACAACCTATCAAGCATTACGAAACCGGTAAGTGCATTAAAACAGAAACGAGTAGACGACATAACAATCGATGAATCATCCAGCGAATGAATCAATCAATCGTTCCATATATAAATAGCTACACCTTTCAAATAAATACGGCCGAAACCTCGTTTTCTCAGTTATTGAACCCTGTCTCAACATTTATGTGCATTCCTCGTGGGAAAACGAGGGGGAGGGGGGGGGGGACAGCAGCGGGTCTTTTATGCGAGTAGATGCGGTAGTTGAGAGAGAGAGACACGGCGAAGAGGCACGCCCTGCGCAACACAACTGCCGGCGATTCCCCTGCACTTGCCCGCCGTCCCACGCGTTTCGCACGGGCTTGTTCTTTCGTATGCTCTACACAGGATGGCGCTGTGGGCGTGCCGTCGTGTACACGCACACGTGCGCGAAGCTACTGTGTCATACAAGCCTCGTAGCGCCTTCATTACGAACCTATTCGCGCACGCGTTTCAAAGTTTCACGTAACTATACAACCTCATGCAGCCGCGTGTTCTACCATATAAACACTATTCACGCGAATCCATGACTTCGTCTGCGGTAAGCTTTGACAGAGAGAAGTGCACTGGCAACAGCCGGCGTCGGCTGTTGCTAATCTGAAGGCCAAGCCTCGCTGTTCTGTATTTGGCCTTGAAGTTTTATGTGCCAATGCGATCGTTACTGCCTTCATTTGAAACCTATATAAGTGTGATCGAAAGATTCGATCGGCTGTAGGTTTCTTTTTTTTTTTTTAACGTGCGTACAGTTAAACCTAGGAGCTCAGAATTTGCCTCCACGGAAATGCGGCCGGCCCTTCCGGGATGTGATCCCACAACCTTCCTTCCGATCTCATGCAGAGCGAATGGTGGTAGTGGTTTTCTTAGAAAAGGAAGAAGGCGCCTCATTTCTGCAGCCCGCAAGGGAGAAACGGCGCAGCGCCTAGAATGCCTATACACGCGAGCTCAGCCACTACGCCTGCAAGGAATAAGTCGACCCTCCGACAATCCTGCAACGGAACGACACCATAATCCTCTCCTGGCTACCCTAAACAGGCGTGACGCCCCCCCCCCCTCCAAAAAAATATGTGCTGCCGAGGCTTTGACGTCACCCTTTGTACTCCCGCACGCTGACCAGCATGGCGTGGCTTGTGCGTCCCTCGTGGTACGTAACCACCAGTGGCACATACCCGAAATAGCGGTCCTTACGATTTTGACCTCCAAGGTGGTTCCGGTGAGATATTTCTTCTGTGCGTTGTTGAACAAAAAAAGATAGTGCTCAATGCACATGTTAATGGCTGCTAAGGGGGAATGAGAGACAGGAGCATTCGGCCTTTAGGTAACGCGCACGCTGCGATCCCCATTAGCAGCTATTGGCATGTAGATTGAGCACGGTCTGACAAGAAAGGGTTGCTACGTTATACTCGCTGGGTGTAACCTCCTTGGTTTTAGAAAGGTTTAGCGAGCGTTGGGCCACAGTGCCATGAATACAGTGAACTATAGTATATACCATGAGCTCGAGGTGGTTAAAGGTGGGAAGTAAACCCGAAGCGCAAGCCGTAAGAAAGTGTGGATGTGCCACCTCCCGTTTAGTCCTTGAAATGTCCGCTGGATGGCGGTGCTTCTATATGGAGAATATACGTCCACAGGTCGAACACGCTCGGCAATACAGCTGTCGCGTCGCTATGAGTCACCTCGACCAATTAAATATCCGAAACGACGTTTGAGTAACGAACCGTCTGCTACAACCAAAGCTTGGAGTGCTCGGGAAACTATACCGCTGAACAGATGGCCGATCATACAGTTGCCCACTATGCTTATTACAGACGACCGTCCGTCCTGTAGCTCCGTTCCGAACTTATAGTTAGCGGCGGTTAAGGGCACGAGGGCGCACGTTCTCGCAGAGCGTGTGGGAGCACCGCAGATGCAGGAAAGCTTTCTCGTCTCGTACGTACACAACGGGAACGCGTATATAAAAGCGCGGCTCCGGACGAGCCCGCAGAAGCGGAAGTTATGCAAATTGTGGCGCGCACTTACACAAGACTCCTCGCACCAAGAGGAGGAGAACGGAGGAGAAGCGAGGTGTCTTTTACCATTTCCATTGTATAGACGTGGGCCCGAAGCGGGGTTAATATTATTCACGCGCGCAAGGACCACAAATTATGGTCCCTTGATTTTAATTGTACACACGGTGTTCGGACTGGTTAGTGCATAGTCTAGATGAATAATCGTTGGTTACGGAAACGCATACGGTGTTTCGCCTTAACTGTTCCCACGAACACGGCTACCTTTTTTTTTTTCTTTTTTTTTTGTCGGGTCCGTAAGCTTTGGGAAACTACGGACAGCGGGGTTTCACTCGGCGCACATATAGTGAGCAATAACCCGCAGACAATGATTTAACTCTTTCTTCACAGAATCCACCGTAAAGTAACACCACTGACAAACAGGTGAAGCAAACTTTGAAAAGTAACTTGCGCGAAAGCGCCACGTAGCACGCAATAAAAATAAAGCGCGAGCGGTTATTCTTCGAACCAGCTCAATGCATACACATGTATACGGCGCAATGAAAAACGTCAGCGGCAGACGCGATGTGCATGGACGCGGAAGAAACGTGATATCGTTGCCAAGGGCACGCAGCCACGCCGGGCTTTCGACGAAGTGCCTGAAGGGCCGCGGCTCCATCAACTGAGTGAATAAAGTTTACTACCTACCTACCTACCATCACGTCCACGGTGTAAGAATTGCGATCGCGACGGAGAGGCCCTCTCCCGCACACTGCTGCCTATATATACACTATTTTGCGGAGAAGTTTCATTGCCATCATAAATGGCTGTTATAGTTAACCTTCGTGTTTTACATCTTTAACAACTAAACCAACAGCGTTATACCGTAGACGTATACTATAGCGAGAACGTTTCAGTATCTACATAGCTGCGTGTACGATATTTCGTGGCCTCGTTAATTCGCGTCGCAATGTACAAAAACGAGGACACATCGACGTGACAGCCCAAGATGGCAGCGCCCACGTGTCTTACGTAAAATAGTCCGCACAGCGCGCTCTTTCCAACCAGCATAATTTACGTCAATAGAGAGTTTTAGTATTGCGGAACGGTACTACGTACGCATCACGCAAGCGCCCTGCGTTACGTGGCGTCGTTTGCCACTTATGGGCTTTTTAGTACGCCGTAGTACCCGTGTACGCAAAGAGCGTGAAGCGTGTTGCGCCATCTGGTAGATCAAAATAGAAGCACGTGTTGTTGACAGCCAATGAGAGCCAATTCAAGTGTTATAGCCAGAGTATGGCCATATTTTAAGCCACAGAGCCGGTCGGTGCTTGCCTTCGATGCCGCCATTTTGCAAAACGAAGTCTCGCGCTGTCGCGAACTTGTTCGAGAGCGGCGCGATCAGCTCATACGTACGCACGCACGCATCTCATGCGTGCGTACGTAGCGGCTGCGTACGTAACGCGATACCCGCGCGTTGCGGTCTGCGCATGCGCACTACGCAGAACGTGGCGTCCTTACGTACGCAACGCCGCCACGTACGCAGCGTACGCAGTACTAAAACTCTCTAATATCTGTCCACTTAGCACGCGAAGTATGTACGCAGAAACAGCGCTTGTCTGAGCAGCGGTTCGAACGATGACGCAGCGTCCGCAAAGTGCATTGTTCAGCGGATGCCGGGTCACGAGGCGGAGTCGTGACCTTCGTGAAAACGTTCAAAACCTGTCGGGGCCGAGTCCAATATGTATGTTTCAGAGAAACTAAAGAGATTACAGGGTTATTTCACGATGCCTTTTTTTTTTTTGCACGACGAAGTCACAAAAAAAAAAAAAAACCGACATGACGCGTGCTTCTACATGTGCTGAAGGCGAAAAGTGTTCGCGACAGTGCCGCAATGCAAACACTTCAAACTCGTAACGGTTAGCGAACTCTGGCTGATCGAGCTACGGTGGTCACGGCATCGCACTTCGTAACCATTTCTTCCATTTCGTTTCTCTACAAAGTCACATATAATGGAGTTTTGCATTTCGTGATTGTTTCGAACGAAACCAAGCCTTCAGCTTTTCGGCAGGACAGCGCACTCGGTAGTACGAACGACACTAAAAGAACAAAATTGCAAAGATAAAAAAAAAAAACAGATCTATTCTTAGAAAGTGCTGCCCATGGTTCTTAGAAACAGCGGCGCTGGATTTCATTAGGAGATATCGACTCTCAATCCGTCATTGTCGAGAACCTGGCAGAAACGGGGGCTGCTTACGCGCTTCGACCTGCCATAGGAGCAATTGCAACAAACACTGAAAACAAGAGATTGCGATTTCTAAGCGGGCACTATCGCATATGCATCAATGAAAGTGAAGGAGAGGGAGGAGGAAGCGCGACTTAATATTCTGCTCTGTTTCACTCACACCACCATCACTCACCATGCTGTTACCAATTGCGCCGCTGGGTCAGGGGAAACGGGCTACAGGGGACAGAAAGTTCTGACAAGCGTCCAAATGCGGAGCTCTGCAATCTCTTCACGAAAGGGGTCTCTGCAAACGCTCATTTAAAGTCGTACTAATACGTCGATGCAGAGAAAATACGCGCGCGTTACTTTAACTGCTCACGGTGACTTCACGCTGGTGGGATTTAATGCTCCTTGATAATTGCCATCTATGATTGTGGCGCGCAAAAGCATCGCAGGCCCAATGCCACAGCCTTCAGAAGGTGATCCGTCTGTCTAGAAGGTGAATGATGGATGGATAGAATTAAAAACTTTATCGAACTCCATTATAGGACGCGCTGGTTTAGCCCGAAACGGGCAGCACCCACGTTGGCGCTAAAAGGGCCTTTCGGCCACTTCGAGGATGTTTGACTGCCCACAGCTGGTTCAATAACGTAAGACTGCGTAAAGCTACGCCCCAGGGCTCTTCTGTATTGTCCTTGTCACTGCGCACCGCGGAGGGAGTCCGGGAAGAAATACATCTATGCGCACCAAACTCCACGCACTATACGGCATTTCCCGTGGGACAAGGCGCATTATGGAGAACGGTGCGGTCTCACCTGCACCGTCCTGTCCTGTCCGGGCGGGACGTGGGCGCAGAAGACGGCGCAGAGCGTGTGCACGGCGCACAGAGCGGCGCCCAGCAGCAGCGCGACCCTGGTTCGCACCGGCAGCATGGTGTACGCGAGGAAGAGCACGAACAGCAGCTCCCAGAGCCCGTCGGCCGGGGCGCCGCTCCTGAGCTGCCAGAAGCCGTCGCCCACCGACCACGGCATGGACAGCAGCGAGAAGGTGGAGGCGAGCGCCAGCGCGCCGTGACACAGCGCCAGCAGCGCCGTGTCCTCGAGCCGGCGCAGCGCCATGAAGCTGAAGGCGCCCAGGAAGAGCAGGCCGTGCACCAGGTGCAGGAGACCCAGCAGGGAGGGCGAGCCGCGCCGGTAGGCCAGGTCGATCGACGCCAGCGTCACGTTCAGCGTCACCAGCAGTCCCAGGACGCTGGCGATCGAGGACTGCTGCAGCTTGAAAGTGTAGCGCTGGTACAGCTGCTCCAGGTCGGCGTTCTCGAAGCGACGGCCGCGGAGGAGTCTCGAGAAGGCCGCCTTGCGGTGCATCGCCTTCACCGAGTGGTCCATGGCGCGGCCCGAAGGGGGCACGCGAGAGAGCGCCCGCCGCTTTGTGCACTTCTATACAACTCGGGCCTGGCTTTTGGGACGATACGTTCAGCTCGTCCCCATACCGGCGAACGCCCTGCACAATTCGAATGAAGGAAGAGAAAATGTATGCATAAAGGCGACTGTGGATCGCTGTGCGCTGTTCTGTGCGTCACAGCGGCAATGTATGCGATGTGAACGTTATAGCGCTGCACTCCACAGCTCAAGTTTTCTGATGGCAAGTATATCGCATACCATCTCACATAATAATACAAAGTGGTGCAAATAGCGCAAGTGCAGGAGTGAAAGAAACATGCAAAGATCACTTATTTACTTGGAACGTTATTCACTTGATGATGATCGATATGTGGGTTTTAACGTCCCAAAACGACCATATGATTATGAGAGACGCCGTAGTGGAGGGCTCCGGAAACTTCGACCACCTGGGGTTCTTTAAAGTGCACCCAAATGTGAGCACACGGGCTTACAACATTGCCGCCTCCATCGGAAATGCAGCCGCCGCAGCAGGGATTCGAACCCGCGATTTGCGGGTCAGCAGCCGAGTACCTTAGCCACTAGACCACCGCGGTGGGGCGAACGTTATTCACTTGTATAATGTGTAGTATTCCATTTTCTAGAACGTACGTATATAAAGCTTCCAAGAGAAAGTTGAATTTTATGGCATAAAAACAGCGGAGCGTTAGACAGTCCGTCATTTCGGGACGTTCTGTTTATATTCGCATATACAGCTGTTTAACTTACAAGTTATTCACCCCGTCAAACAACGCGGGAAAAGCCAACTTCAGAACTCGTTCTGGATGTGGCAAAGCCCGCGTGAAGGCGGCGGGGGAGCGTTGCCACGGCATTATGTCCCGGCCTATCAGATTAGAACTGGCGGCAGAGCCACAAAGGAAGTATAAACGCTTGTATTTATACACCAGCAAAAGGGCCGGCCGCGAAGGCAGTGCCGAATCCGGTGAGTTGCAGAAAGATTGCGGTGCCTCCAATCCTGGGGGCTCAGCAAACCACGTTAGAGAAAGCTTTCTGAAGGGGCGCGGGGGCATGAATAGAATTCGCGCAAACAAGAGTGCTGACAACTACGACGCATTTCGAATAAGAGCTTTACGTTAATGACAAAAAGGCACTGACTAGTTGTCTCGCACATGTGTTGAAAGCGAAAAAAGTTCACGACAGCGCCGCGATGCAAACACTTAACATCGGAATAACATCACCAGGCGGGAGAGATGTGACCGCGTTACAGCTGACGCGACTTTATTTTACTTGATAGTTCAGGGAACACTTGAAGAGCTCTTTAGAAGGCTAGCAGTAATAAATATTTGATTCTTTTTAGAAGGCAAGTTACCCGTCAGTGTAAAGAATACACTGACTCGAACTTTCACCACGCATTAAATGACATCTCCAACTTCCTAAACGAAAAGTAACAAACCCTTGCGAAGTCTACAAAGGCAGAGACAGATGGTACAGGCCGCACGGTCTCGGTATTGTCGTTCACGTTTACTTAGTGATTTTTTTCTCTTTAAACTGGGATCTAAAGCAATAAACTCTCGGTACAAAAGCAACGTCACTCGAATAAATAGAGGCCTGAGGTAATGGCAGTGTAGCATCGGCGAATTTCCTGACAGCGAGGCTGCTATAAGCTCAAGGGGCAGTTTACGTCACCTGGCGTCGTTTTCCAAAACAAAAACACGTTCACTTTTCCTCCTCCACAATCGTTTCCGGCCGCACTCATACGCAGAAGCGATTTGGTCCCGAGCAGCTCTTCTGCTTTCCCCGCTAACCCCGTAAACCCCACACTTCCTTTCACGGTCATCCCTGGCGTACAAGTGCACCCTCAATTGTTTCCTCCTTCAACGTCCACTTTGCAGCTGGTTACGTCCCTCTGCCCCGACGTCCCCATTTCGGCACCGTCTCAGAAACGCGCAGAGGACAACAGAGACCTTCTAAAAAACAAAACAAAAAAACACGAGGATAGGAGACGCGGACAGGAGACGCGACGGCGAACGCCTTCGGGTTTTACCCTTCTTTTTCTTCCCCGCATCCCGCTCCCTAAAATTGGCGTATACACGAGTGCCGGTCTCCACGGAAGGAAGATAACACGGAGAAAAGCAAGTGGTTCGTGTCCACGTGTGGTCGTGCGATACACAATATACAGAAAGATGGGAGAGGCGTGCGCGCCAGCGAAAAGTACAGCGAGACGACGAGAAGGAGAAGAAAATGAACAAAGAGAATTGACGCAAAAAGCGAGAGAATCCCTTATCGGGCGGAAAGGATGGCGCAGCGATTTGTCTCGGAAACAAATTACGGGAAAACAAAAGCAGCGCGCGGGCGCCAGCACCTCCTCGAAGGTTGTCGCGCGGTCCCACTTTTCTTCCTTCCTTTCTTTCTTTTTTTTTTCCTTCTTCGTTGTAAAAAGGCTAGCACTTAAGGGTCCCAGATTGCCAAATAATAAAGTACACGGGGCTGTACATCGACGCGAAGGCTCGTTTAATACCGTGCAGCAAACACAGGCGATTCCCGTAAAAGCCACTCAATAAGGCACGCAAGAGTGAGCACGAAGCCGTGCACATAAGTATAGCCCTATCCCTGCGAGTATAACGCAAAGGCGACGGTGGCAAAGACGTCGGTTCGAACATCTGTCACCGAACTTAATTGTTTTTTTTTTCCTGCAACCTCTGAGGGGTGTCGTACGTCTTCGCGGAATGTGCCTGTCTCATTCAGCGAATTTATTCAACCTGCTGCAGCAGTTCCAAGGCTCGTGGCGAATCCATTTAACTTCTCGCAAGCCTTCCATTCTCGGAGCTTAATGGTCACACTTAAATTTAAGTGGCTGGCGAAAACGATGCGAATCTCCGGAGCCCACGAGAGCTTCCTCGGTTAACTTGTCTACTTTATCAAGGGTCGCAGAAATAAAACACACACCGTTCAATTTCCCACAGTATTGATTGGTAGATACCATGTTGTCGCCGAAGATCTCCCGATTTTCAAGCTGCTAACGGACCGCTCGTTGCACAGCCAGAAAATAAAACACGCGGTGGCGTCAAAAAAGTTGCCAACCGTGGCGTAATTTTAATTACCCTACTTGTAGGGTATACTTCCGGAATTTTTCGGGAAACGCGGGACAGTAGGGCGGTAATGCAGTTTTCTTTATATAGGCGTACAGTAATTTCCGATTTTCGCTTGTCATCGATCAGCGAAAGAAGTGAACGATGGACGTGACATCCCCACGGGTGACATTCCCAAGTAGTAAATCCGAAAACTAAGTCTTAATTTGAAAAAAAAAAACAACTGTAAATGTCTTGATTCACATTTCGCCAGCATAAGCCAGACGTAAAATATTTGCACAATTGATTGAATTGAAGCACAATTGACGTCAATCTTTCGAGGGTGGGGCAATCGATACAATCGATTGAAAATAGGGAGGGGGGGAGGCAGATCCCACGTACCTTGGGAATCGACGTTATGCGAAGCATGCGGAGAAAAGGTGACAGTAATTTTTTTATGGAGCCACACGTCATGAAATGACGCAAAATATATGTATAAATGTTTCACGTACAAACGTATGTTGAAGACGGTTGCAGATGTTTATATAACCAGTTGTGTGAACTTGCGCAAGGATATTAACAGGAACACCGTAAGTTGTGATTAATATGTGGGGCTTAACATCCCAAAACCACCATATGATTATGAGAGACGCCGTAGTGGAGGGCTCCGGAAATTTAAACAAGCTACGTATTATAGCAACACCAGAAGCGATAAGCTGGTATGAGCGCTGGTGCTCGCGAGGACAGTAGGCCGGGGACACTGCCACATAGACTAACTTCAGCACATGGCACCTAATTACAATTGACGTTAACGCGACGAGACGCGACGCGACGTGACGGTTGTATCATATGAAAACATATATAATGCTTATAAAATTGGATAGCCAGCGCTGTAACCGCAAATGACGTTTCCCGGACATCAAGGTCTGTTTGAAAAGTAGTTGCGATACCTGGCGTGGCTCTGGAGATAGCGCTGCTTGATTGCACGCAGAATGCTTGGGTTCGATTCCTGCTGGGACCTTATTCTTTGCGTTCGTCGGGGTAACGCTGCCGATGTCAGGTTTAACGCACTCGCGTTAAAATATCCCATGTGTGTCCCCGTGGTTCCTGGGTATAAATGTCGACCCCTTGTGGAACACACTCGCCGAGGGTATGTGCCACGTTATTATTATTATTATTATTATTATTATTATTATTATTATTATTATTATTATTATTATTAGTATTATTAGTTATTATTATTATATTATACAGGAAAAAAATTGTCTGTACCCACTGCCTTTCCTATGAGCCTGAAACCCAAGAGTTGATATAGGCTATAGTGCAACACACACCCGTGTTACCTCTTCCCATACAATTAGACGTACTCCGTCGTTTTTTTAACTTTCCGCATGTGTGAATTTCTCTTCTTCACTGAATCTCACTTTATAACTATGCGTACTCTAGGTCAACCCGACCTCGCTTCAAATGAAATCATCCCTTTGCATTATCGTAAAGTGTACCTGTGCTTATTTAGAATTTGCCCTTTCGGTCGTTACCTAGAGTCTGCTTTCTTTAATCACCGCTGTGCAATGCATATTTTCCGCCTGCTTGACGTTTCACTTCGCACTCTTTGTCTCCACATCGCTTATATACACCTTTTCACAGGAAGGAAAAAAAAAAAAAACACCGCCATGATGGGCTGTGCGCGGGAGTACAAAGGCTAAGGGCGCAGCGTTTCCAGTGCATTTTCGAGGGGACGCGCCAATTTGCACAGCCCAAGGAGGGCTATGGCAGTGCCCAGGGAGGCGTTTATGAAATGGTGAATACATTGCCAGCCGTATACCTGCTGATGAGTCTTCTATCAGCTGTGAATCAACCATATTCCCATACAAATACCGTAACACTTTCGCTTCCCATTTTCGTATTTCGTGTCCCTTATTCTAATTTCAAATTTATTTAAAAATAATTTTGAAAGTAGCTACAAACTTCAGCGCCACTACACACACGTCTGCACGCAGTAAAGTTTGGTGCATTTTGCGCCTTTTTTATTGTTATACAGCGCTGTTTCTAGGCGCAGGATAAAATGTAGGGTTGTAAAAAAAAATGCACAGGGGTGACGTAGGATAGTTTTAACCGCGACGTGTAGGATATTTTTTTTTTTTTTTTAGAAATTAGGTTGGCCACACTGGGCGTCACTTGCTCCTGCGCTCGCCTTACGCGTCGCGGTTCTTTTCAGCCGGCGCGTCGATTTACGTTTTTTCCTTTCAAAGTCTCTCGACGCAGCACACACCCGCGCAACTGAAAGAAAGTAGCGATAAAGGGAAGCTTTGTTAACTATGGCTATTATCTACTCCTCACTGAGGGAAGCGGTGAGATGTGAGAATTGGGCAATGACGCGTTCATCGTTCACTTCCAACACTTAGCAGTGCTCTTGCCGGTCTGTACTCTGTAAAACGACGATATGCCGGCGAAAACTTTAAAACAACGATATAGTTGTGTGTGTGCAAAAGATGTCCGATGGGCTAGCCTCACATCTCCGAATACGGTATGCGCGGCGACACAGTACAGGCATACGCCACACGTGCTGCAAGTGGCGCTGCATGCCCACTGTTTTTCGAATTATCATGAAAAGGGCGCTCTAAAATAGACGCATATATACATTCCTCTGACGACAGAGAAGCAGACATCAAGCGAAACCGTGTATTGGACGATGCGTGTATTGGACGATGCGCCGGTGACTGCCTCCAGGTAGGGTGTGCGATGGGGACAGACATAGCTAAGTGATCCATTACACGGTTATAGTAGTCACCGCAGCAGCGACAAATGGGGTCTTCCTTATTAATCGAGTCAAAATATTATGGCTATTGTCCTCCCTGGGAGACGTCACGCTGCAGCTGGACAGGATGATGTCACGAGGAGCTTATCTCCTTTGCACAACCGCCGGCGTACCAGCTTCGCTTCATAGCGTAATCATTGCACAACCATACGTTAATTCCCTTAGTCAAACCTGCTCTTTCATACTCGCCAGAACAAAACGCGCTCCCTTTGTAAAAAAAAAAAAAGTCTCGATCGACGATTTTTCGGGTATACATATACGCCTTTGTTATCACATTAGTACAGTGAACTGCGTTTATATTGACCTCCGTAGAAACTGTGAATGTACAAAGAAACATTTCCTTGCACCCTACGGGTGTTACAGTGTACGAACTTTAAGTTTACCTATCGCGGAAGAATGGCAGAGTGCGTCTTCGGGCGACTCGACTCAATGCAGCAAGCTCGTAGTTCCGAACAAAGGGCCATTGTGACGAATCCACTGCGCTCGATAACAAACACAGGCACCGACAGACTCCGTGCAAATACGCCACAATAAAGGAGTGATTGTGGAGTGGAATTTTCTTTTTCTGAGGATAGGTTGTGTCTCGCTCAATTCGCAAACAGAAATGAAAACGAAAATAAAACCACAAAGGCACGCAAGATGGCGTTGGCGTACAGATAGCCAAAGAAGGGTCGGGAGAGGAGTGGAGAGGTGGCCCTTCCCCACCCCTAGAAAATTTTCAAGTTTTCATGAGCATGAAATCTAATACACCAACAAAAAAAAACACAAAGCATACAAGGCGTCTCGGCATCTCATACGGCACCCATATATTTTTAACAAATTAGGCTCCCGTACGGGGTGCCGACGCGTCAGGTGAAACTTTGTGTTCTTTTTCTTTTTTCGCCAGTGCATCTTCTGGCGTTCACACTTTTCATTTGTCTACACAAAAAAAGAATAAAAAAAGAATTACGACTACACCGATGCAAGATGAACTAACCCAGCAGAACAAAAATTAATTAGGGATAGTATAAGGCTACACTTATAACCTGAACAATCTTTCAGGAGAGGAGTTGACACTTGACGTTGTGCGCCGCGCTTAAAATTTCGAAACCCGCGGAAGACCGAAAAGTGCATCTTTACTGCAATTTTATTTCTATGCGATTTTTTTTTGTTGTCTGCAGTATACTTGTTGTATTATCCAGCGCGGAACATCACAATGGCAGTGCTACATAAGGACAAGGAACAAGAGAAAGAAAGAGAGAGGTAAGTTGCGATTCCATACTTCCCGATCCTTCGCCCGTATACCCGAAGAACAATAGCTGGTCATCCACGTACGTACTACAAAAGATTCAAAGCCTCAATCCAAGCGTTCAAAAGCACTCAAGTTCCCCGCTAGCCAGGGATAAAAAAGGAAAAATAAGCACCGTTTCAATTTCGCCACTGAGCCGACCTGACAGGGGGCATCGCAGCCGTGTCTCCGGCGCTTCATCAAATATTAGGCACGAACCGAGAGAAGTCCACGAAAAGGCGACGCTACAGCAACGACGTCGTTTCACTGCGAGCACGTATGCTGTTATACGTCCCGTGTGCCGAACGCAAGGGAGGCCTCCTATCCGAGCACTTAGAAGAGAGGAAGAACACATATGGGGACAATGTCCGTTCGAAGCATCTGGGCGTGTTCTTTAGAGTCGTATAGAGCCCGAACTGCAACGCACTGCAGCCCGTATGACTTGCTGAGAGAACTCATCCGAACCGCATCCCCGTACTGCTGTTTCCAAAGAAACAGAACATCGCTGGGACGCGCTATTCTGTTCCCTTTTTTTTTTTTGCCGCCACCAGCGGCTCTCCAATAATTCTAAGCGCCATTGCGCAGCGACGACGTCGTATAGCGTATAGAGAGACCAAGTGTAAGCGGCTGACACGAGTTTTCTGTTGTGTGAACGTGCACCTGAGCGCACAGCGCGACTCGTTTGGAAAATTAGCGTGAACGTCGACGTATATACGGCTTTTCCTTTTTTTTTCCCCCGCTCTGTATAGTTTCGTATATAGTTACAGCTTCAGCCGTGCTGCCAAGGAGATAAGCGGATCAAGAGGAAGCGCGGCTTTTCGCCCTGCTATAGCTGTTATACGCGACATTAACGTCACTTGTTCATCTCGCATTCGACCGGTCGTGCGAGTACCCAGCTTATCGGTAAATACATTGGCGTACTTAGCTTCACTTCCCGTTTTTCGTCGCGACACTTTGAGCTTCGTTCAATGCGCGGACGATTTCGTTCCCGAGCGCGGAATCTCTTTCCGGGAAGAACTCGATTGCCACTCAAAAGCGCATGTGCGATTCCAGGTTTATCGTTATACTACATTGGCTTGCTTTTTTTCAATAAACGTCTCTGCACGTGGAGTTCTTGCGGCAGATATCGAAAGAAAGAACGAAGCAAGGAAACAAGGCTCTGCCTATGTTTTTCTGATTGGTCTTTTTTTTTTTTTTGCTTTTGTACGCTAATAGCACAATGTGCAGGCTTGCCCAAACGTTTACGTTAGCAAAAAAAGAAAGATTCTTTGAGATGGCCGCGGATGTCGAACTCAACTGCGCCTGCAGCACTTACTTGCATAAACAAAAACACAAAACAACACACACACACACACACGCACACGCACACGCACACACGCACACACACACTTGGACGTCAGGACTTCAGGAAAAAGGAAAAAGACCCTGAACCTTGCCGGTCACGGAAAGACGTCAGCAGTTATCGTTACCCAACGCGTTGATTACTGCTTCGTTACGTCAGCCACAGCTGACCTATCAGATAACTGCACGAGAGTCTTAACGCACACAGTGTTTTCACTGTCATGAAAATTCTCAACGTAAAGAGTTCATCGCGCCTATAGGCCACCGGACAGACCAGCTTCTCGCGAGTCGTCATTCAAGCAGAACCGGTGTGCAGAGCAGCAGAACGAAACGAGAATACATCAACAAGTAACTCGAGAAACAAAACAGCTGCCGAACACGAACACAGACAAGAGCGTGCGATGAAGCGTTAAACACGTTGAAAGAATAGGAGCCTAAGAAACAAAGACAATACGGAGGATAGAAAACGTGAGAGAAGATGCGGAGAGCGAGAGAAAAGGGGGGAAAGCATGCAGGGCACACGGTTTGCGTGTCCGCGGCGGTCTGCTGCGCGCGCAGGACGTGTATATACAGGAAGTTTAATATCCTCCCGGGCCCCCGACGGTGCGCAGCAGCAAGCACCTCGCCGTGTTGTTTTACGAATCCAAAACAAAACAAAGAAACAAGTTGATAACTTTACGCCAGCAACATCCGCCAATACCGCCTATCACAAAGTTTTTTTCCCGAGCTTCACCAACCACCCCCCCCCCCTAAAAAAACTGTAAGAAGCCCGCAAAAGCGATCCCCCCCCCCCTAAAAAAGAAAAAAAAGAACAAAGAAAGCTGTCAGACAAGCTCAGACATTTCTCTAGTGAATTAATATTACACGCACTGTAACGTATGAAGGCGGCGCGTTAGAGCATACATTCGCGTGGAAGAACTGAGAGACCTCCCCTAAAACATTACGCGGCCGAGAAGAACACGTGACGGGGAAAAGCTAATCAACCGCGCGGGGTCACCTTCATTGACGTTCATTTAGCTCCCGTCTTATTCACCGACGTCTTCATAAAAGAGACACCACGGGGCGGGTGGGAAAAGCGAAACGAGCGAACTTTCGGCAGCTCCGTCGCGCCAGACTCTCTGAATGTGTATACGTACGTAAACAGGCAGAAGAAACACCGTATTAGCTTTGTTTCTCGTGCGTCCTCTCTTCTTTCTCGCTGACCAGTCGCTTCCGCGCGATTCCATGCGACGCTGCGGGTTTCCTGCGCATTTGCCTTTTCGCGCGCGAGTGGTCTGTATTCCGTGCGAGCAGGTATTATTCTGCTGTCAGCGTAATAAATGACACCGGTTATTATGAATAATCACTCGCGAGCTAATCTTTTTATTTGTATGCGGTATTCATCTCCGAAGGCTTTCGTACTCCGTGAAAGCTATACGGGTCAGTATTATGACGATACGACTACATTGACGTGTACGTCGTTTTGAGTTTACAACCGTTGTTCCTGAGAATTCTTTTTCCACGAACTACATATAAGTGAAGTTTGACTATATAGCGCTAACGGAAGTTGGCCTGCTATCTATGCATCACTACACTGTGACAGCGCGGAGCTCACTGTTTTATCTGGTCAGCACAAATTGTGTCTTTCTTTCTTTCTTTCTTTGTTTCTTTCTTTCTTTCTTTCTTTCTTTCTTTCCTTCCTTCCTTCCTTCCTTCCTTCCTTCCTTCCTTCCTTCCTTCCTTCCTTCCTTCCTTCTTCTTTCTTTCTTTCTTTCTTTCTTTCTTTTTTCTTTCTTTCTGTCAAAGTTATGACATCACAATAAAGGTCGCGTGCGGCGCCGTAGTTGTCCACCGCTACTGCTGTTTCCGTAACCACTATCGCACGAAATCGGAGAAAAAAAAGAAGCTCAGTAAATGAAAAAAAGATCACCAAAGACACCGTGAGAATCCAACCCAGGTCCTCTGGGTGTCAGTCAGCCCAGTATTCTACCAGTGAGCCACGGCAGTGGTTGAGATTCCTTCGCAAACTGGCCTCAAGCAGGCTTGATGTCAAGAAAGGAATCACCTTAATATAAGTAATAAAGCGTTTTAGAACAGCAAAAAAAAAAACCACGTATCACACAGTGTCAATCGCGCGACGAGTGGGCCACCGAATGCTCCAACCCATTGCAGAAGCACGATCTTGTTCAGCTATTAACTGGAGCGCGTACCAAGTGTGGTGGGCTTGAGCCCCGGACTGCAAAAACTTCTGGCATAATTCATCACCGTCGTCAGCCACCGCAAAAAAAAAAAAGAAAAAAATTCACAATATTCCTTGCAAGTGTGCAGCGTCTACTACGCGCTACTCCGAAGAATGACGAAGAATGGCATAGTGAAAGCCTGCCTACTACACAATGATTGATGGCCTATGCATGGCAAGCTTCGGCAAAGATTTAAAGTTCACGGCCAGCCAAATGTAACATTCTAAACAAGGGAAGAAGGAACTTTAACTTCTTAATACACAAATCACTTACGATATCTACAAAAAAGTACTTAACATTAGTAGATAACCACAAATAACGACTGTATTGCACAGGTGAATGACATGAGAGGCGAAGTATTGGTGGCAGAGCTTGTATATATACTTAATTCGAAACCGCTTCAAGCAGCAACATCGGTTCGCTATCAAATGTACATTGTTTTGGTGTCGTGATTCACAACAGCGTCACGCACCCTCCGGATCGGTGAAGACTATCTATACTCCGGGACAACTTTCTGTGGCAATGAAGGGAAGAGCTACGGGGGCGGAGCTATACTGCTCCTGTACTTCTCGGAGAAGTATAGTTCGGTAGGGCTCGCGTTTCAAATGAAGGTCGTGTTCGGGCAATCCCACTGCACACAATTTGACACGTCTGCTTGCACAGCTATTTTTTGTGAGTGAAATTCGACACAAGCTCCTTCGGCGAGTCGTCCGAATAGATGGAGGGCAACGCGCGCTTACCTGAAGACGAAGACGCCATTTTGACTATCAGGGTCACGTAAAACGTGTGACGTTTTCAGACGCTCAATAACGTCAAGCGACTCTTGAGAAAGCAACAACAGATGTGAATATCTCCTCTGTGCGTGCAGCGCCTCTTTATAAACAGCATCCAGTAGAAAATAATGTGGTTCTTTTTTTATTATTTTCACGCGGAAAACACGGGCGCACTTGTGGCTCTTTTTTCTACAGTGGCAGCACCCACCCACTTTGGCTCCGTAGCCAAAGAAAGTTGCCACAATGCCACAGAAAGTTGTTCCCGAGTATGGCTACAGATGAACCTTCTGTCAAAAGAATTATGTTTCGCAAACAATTTCAATCTCGACGAGACAAAAAAAAAAACGAAGCTCCTGAAAGGGGTGCACCGGGTTTATTTTCTAGCGTATATACACCGTATAAACACCGTGTATTATCTTGCTAAATTACATCGGTCGAGACACACGCTGCAATTCCAAATTCATAGCACCAATACACGGAAACAGCCATTGCTGCGCTTTTGTCTTCCTGAACGAATGAATCTTACACTTAGTATCATCCCGTATTCTTTTCTAATTAACGTCGACAATGCAGCTTTCAAATTAGCGCTGCAAAGGAGAACGCTTTCTGTTTTCCACCACGCCACGCATTTCTCTCGAGAGCGACTTTTGTACATCGTATACGGTACGATGCATTAGCTCTAATTGAGTTCGCTTAGACACGACGCGTGGAAATGCGCACGCGCTACCTATAAATAGAACATATATCCTTCTCATCTCTGTCTTTATCAAACTGAAACAAGAACAAGAAGTGGCTAAGAGGTTGGTCATTTTCAATCTATAAAGCAGCTGCTCATCCATCGTCACATTGCCATGTTTATGCATTTATCACGCAAAGGCATATCGAATTCATTAATGAAACAGTATACTTCGCAATGTCGCTACAATAACAGAACAAAATAACAAGGCAGACGAAGACCTTCATCATTCGAAAAAGTTACACACACACACACACACACACACACACACACACACACACACACACACACACACACACGCACGCACACACACACACACACACACACACACACACACACACGCACGCACACACACACACACACACACACACACACACACACACACACACACGCACACACACACACACACACACACCCACACACACTCGCGCGCGCTGCAGCTTTATTAATTTTTTTTATCTGCATAACTTCAAAGCTAACAGTACCCCTTAAATGGTGTTGCTTTCACTTCGTTGGTTGACGTCACTATGACGCAGCGTCGTGGTATACAGAAGACTACGAATGACATGCATATATATGGATGAATATATAGAATAGCATGCTATATATATATAGAAGACTACGAATGACATGCATACGCGCAACTCATGACGCGGTGGCGACATATTGAAGTATAAGCGAGTGCGGTGTTTTATGACAGTGTGGAAAGGAAAGACACGTGAAAGCACTTTGGCTCGCCGGCTCTCCGAATCTACCACTCGCTCTCTCTTACAACTTTTCTCGCCCCTTCAACTGTGTTATTCGAGATGTGACAAGAAACTCTCTTCTTCGAACGTTTCTTTTCAATGGGAGACGTCTCGAGTAGCCGAGGAAGCGCCAGACATACAACTACATGCATGTTCTGCGTGAGCCGCACGCCGGCCATTGGCAAGTGTATACGTCGCGGTAACCATAAAGCGATAGGCACTGCGCCGTGCTCCCGACCGGGTTGCAGAAATTAGGTGCCTTTTCTCATCTTCTAACCACCACCACCAATAAAGCGAAGCACGTCAGTGACGTAACGCTTTTGAGTTATTGAAGTGCATAAATAAACCTTGTATGCTCTTCGTGCAAACAGAATGAACATCATAGCGCGTCCAAAAAGAAAGAAAGAAAGAAAGAAAGAAAGAAAGAAAGAAAGAAAGAAAGAAAGAAAGAAAGAAAGAAAGAAAGAAAGAAAAAGAAAGAACATTTATTGTAAGCAGACATGCAACACCGGAGTGACCTTTAATAAAGGATATGCAGCATCGTAGTCATATATAGGCACCCACCTACGCGCTTATAGTCTCGGCAACTGTATATATTTATGAGCGGCAGTGCCATTTCAGCGGATGAATGAGAGAAAGGAAAAAAATACTAATAAAGTCTAGATTTTATGCAGTAGACGATATCTGTCATACGCGACATTCATCGGCCACTATACGCCGCTTAGAGTAGACTTCATTGTCGAAAGGACACGAGGAGGATAAAGCTTGACACAACACTATGGCGTGGAACTCTTCGTTATATGCAGATGAGTTGCGCCATTTAGAAGATTGAATAGCAATTTTGATGGAATCTGCGTTATTCGGTACAACGGAAGACTTACCGGTAAGAGTGTCTTAATCGAAACCTAAAGGTTTCAACAGGTTGTCTCTACCAAAGGATACGAGCCCTTCAATCATTTCCTATCTTTCGATTATCGATAAAATGGTACCGCAGAAAAGAAACATTTTTAATCCTATTTTTATGATCTGCAGCGTCAATGTAGTCGCATACACGCAAGACATCCTGCAAACAGAGGTGCGTGAGCGCGATAGCTATTAAATGCCCGCAAACAAGCAAAAACCAGGATGGCATCCTGGAAATGGTCATATCCTTCCATAAGGTGTAGTGTACGATGTCAGTGCACGTTACAGAACACCAGATGAAGAAAATTAAAACAACGCACTTGTGAACAAGGCCCATAGTATGGGGCCGAAATGTCGTGCCTTTATTTTCTTTTATTCGTGGTCAGTCTTGAAAACAAGGGTCCCATACGTGGGCCATAACGTCATGCCTTTTATTCGTGGTCAGTCTTGAGAACTAGGGTCCCGTACGGGGGCCGAAACGTCGTGCCTCTTATTCGTTGTCAGTCTTAAGAACAAGGATCCCGTACGTGTGCCTAAACGTCGAGCCTCTTATTCGAGGTCAGTCTTAAGAACAAAGATCCCATACGTGGGCCTAAACGCCGTGTCTTTTATTCGTGGTCAGTCTTGAGAACAAGGGTCCCGTACGTGGGCCTAAACGTCGTGCCTTTTATTCGTGGTCAGTCTTGAGAACAAGGGTCCGGTACGGGGGCCGAAACGTCATGCCTTTTATTATCTTTTAATCGAGGTCAGTGTGTTGTTTTAATTGTATTCATATATGTTCCTCACCAGACGGGTTTCCGTCCAAATATAGATTTTAGGAACACCAGACGGTCGAAATTTCCATAGCCATGCACTATACGGCATCTATCATAATCGTCTCATGGTTTTGAGACGTAAAACTCTAGATATCCCTATTGAAAATCCTGGGTTGGTGGATGCTGGAATTGTTTGTGGATATGATGGAAAGAATAGTGGATATGGTGGAAACTGTAGTGGGCATTATAATGGCTGACGACGGCGAAAGTGGAAAAAATGATGGCAGATGGTGGCGGTGGTGGTGGCGAGCCAATAGTGGTGACGGTGGAAAATGCCGGCTCATGGTGGCGAGGCAAAACGTGTTTGGTGGAAGGCTTGGTGAGCAAGGTGGATGACGGGGGCATGGTGGAAGCTTGGTGGATGATGGTGGCATGATGAAAAGCACAGAACAGCATGCGAAATCACTTATTTGTAGTGTTTCATTTTTGAATGCGCGGAGATATATGTTTACGGTCAAAAGAAACCAACGCTGCTCATTACGCTTTCTAATACGTTTGTTTTTTTTTATTCCTGTGGTGTCAACAACGCTTCAATTTTTGTGGAGCATAGAATATGCGGCCGGGAATATGTTTACATTTCGCGCACGTACTTACATCAGTTCGACATCCGCGATGTGTTTCTTTGTTGTGATGTTTAGAAGACTAGAATTGTCACTGTGAACTTGACAGTAAATGTTTTACATCGGTGCGCAGTTGTCGACCAATAAATGGGCTCCAGTTCACAATCGCCTCTGTCAATGTTAGAGCAGAACACAGTGGTCCCTCGATGTTGCCACGCTAGAAACGCAACTCTGGTAATTCTATAGCACACTCTATTGTTTTAGCCGTACCTTTAAGTTAACAAAGTGCGTGCGAATATGCATAAACTTTCACTTTCAACATGCGTCGAGATGAGCCCCAGCGAATTTGATTTTTACCCCTCTGTTCTACCACCATGATTTGCACCAAAGGTTAGTCATACCGACCGAGCCCGCACAAGTGTTATCGGCGCTTCTGGCTTTCAGAATACACAATTTTAACGAGTAAAAATGACAATACAGCACAGCTGTGGCATCATTTACCCTAAATGAAGCCTTTTTTATCGTGGACGGTGTCCGCGCAAGAAGCGACAAACATCGATGCGACGCGCTTGCAGCACTTCCACCAAAGGTACGCCTCTCCTCACCGACAGCCGCCGGTCGCACTCGCCGGCACTTCACTGGATTTTACGCGAGAACATAGACACGTCAATTTGTATGCTTACTGAACTAATATGATAGAATAATATTTCTGGCGCACTGCATTCATTTTCGCCAAGCCGTATGTAGTTGTTCCAAACGACAGAGCAACAGCGGTGCGCTGGCACGACTGCGCTGTGCGTTGCGCGAAAAACATCAGAATCAATTGTGTGGGCGTATCTATCGAATGAGCACAGAAACGTCATAAAGCCTGAACTGATATCGCTCTTTGGAAGGAGCGAGAAACGGATAATAAACTTGGCAGTAACCGCCGATAAACTCTACCTGCTCCTTAGTCCACTGAGTTGTTTTTTTTAGGGGCGAAGCTCCTTAAAGCGGCACCCGTTCGTCCGTCGTAGTAGTAGTAGTAGTCGTATAGTGTGTAACCAGTCTTACATTTTGACCTCCAAGGTAGTGCCGGTGGGAGATTTCTTCTGTGCGTTGTTTAACAATAAAAAATTCGCAGCGTGCGCGTTAGCTAAAAGCCGAATTCTCCGGTCTCTCATTACCCCTTAGCAGCCGTTGGCATGTACATTGAGCACTATCTGACAAGAAAGGGTTGCTACGTTATACTCGCTATTAAAATCCTGAATTGGTGGATGCTGGAATTGTTTGTGGATATGGTGGAAACTGTAGTGGGCATTATAATGGCTGATGACGGCGAAAGTGGAAAAAATGATGGCAGATGGTGGTGGTGGTGGTGGCGAGCCAATAGTGGTGACGGTGGAAAATGCATGCTCATGGTGGCGAGGCAAAACGTGTTTGGTGGAAGGCTTGGTGAGCAAGGTGGATGACGGGGGCATGGTGGAAGCTTGGTGGATGATGGTGGCATGATGAAAAGCACAGAACAGCATGCGAAATCACTTATTTGTAGTGTTTCATTCTTGAATGCGCAGAGATATATGTTTACGGTCAAAAGAAACCAACGCTGCTCATTACGCTTTCTAATACGTTTGTTTTTTTTTTTTTTATTCCTGTGGTGTCAACAACGCTTCAATTTTTGTGGAGCATAGAATATGCGGCCTGGAATATGTTTACATTTCGCGCACGTACTTACATCAGTTCGACATCCGCGATGTGTTTCTTTGTTGTGATGTTTAGAAGACTAGAATTGTCACTGTGAACTTGACAGTAAATGTTTTACATAGGTGCGCAGTTGTCGACCAATAAATGGGCTCCAGTTCGCAATCGCCCCTGTCAATGTTAGAGCAGAACACAGTGGTCCCTCGATGTCGCCACGCTAGAAACGCAACTCTGGTAATTCTAGCACACTCTATTGTTTGAACCGTACCTTTAAGTTAACAAAGTGCGTGCGAATATGCATAAACTTTCACTTTCAACATGCGTCGAGATCAGCCCCAGCGAATTTGATTTTTACCCCTCTGTTCTACCACCATGATTTCCACCAAAGGTTAGTCATACCGACCAAGCCCGTACAAGTGTTTTCAGCGCTTCTGGCTTTCAGAATACACAATTTTAACGAGTAAAAATGACAATACAGCACAGCTGTGGCATCATTTACCCTAAATGAAGCCTTTTTTATCGTGGACGGTGTCCGCGCAAGAAGCGACAAACATCGATGCGACGCGCTTGCAGCACTTCCACCAAAGGTGCGCCTCTCCTCACCGACAGCCGCCGGTCGCACTCGCCGGCACTTCACTGGCTCTTATGCGAGAACATAGACACGTCAATTTGTATGCTTACTGAACTAATATGATAGAATAATATTTCTGGCGCCCTGCATTCGTTTTCGCCAAGCCGTTATGTAGTTGTTCCTAACGACAGAGCAACAGCGGTGCGCTGGCACGACTGCGCTCTGCGTTGCGCGAAAAACATCAGAATCAATTGTGTGGGCGTATCTATCGAATGAGGATAGAAACGTCATAAAGCCTGAACTGATATCGCTCTTTAGAAGGAGCGAGAAACGGATAATAAACCTGGCAGTAACCGCCGATCAACTCTACCTGCTCCTTAGTCCACTGAAGGTTTTTTTTAGGGGCGAAGCTCCTTAAAGCGGCACCCGCTCGTCCCTCGTAGTAGTAGTAGTAGTCGTAGTGTGTAACCAGTCTTACATTTTGACCTCCAAGGTAGTGCCGGTGGGAGATTTCTTCTGTGCGTTGTTTAACAATAAAAAATTCGCAGCGTGCGCATCAACTAAAAGCCGAATTCTCCGGTCTCTCATTACCCCTTAGCAGCCATTGGCATGTACAATGAGCACTATCTGACAAGAAAGGGTTGCTACGTTATACTCGCTGGGCGTAACCTCCTTGGTTTTAAAAAAGGTTTAGCGAGCGTTGGGCCACAGTGCCATGAATACAATGAACTAGTATATACCATAAACTCGAGGTGGTTAAAGGTGGGAAGTAGACACGAAGCGCAAGCCGTAAGAAAGTGTGCGTGTGCCACCTCTCGTTTAGTCCTGGAATGTCCGCTGGATTGCGGTGCTTCTATATGTGGAATATATGATAAAAACATGCGAGATGGTGGTACTTGGAGTGTTGACTAGATGGATGAACGGACACGCAGACAGATGCATGGACGGACGCACGGATGGATGCACGGACGGATGGATGCATGGACGGATGCATGCACGAACGCAGGGACAGACAAACGGATAGACGTGCGGACGCACGAACAGACACACGCATGGCCGGGCGGACGGACGCACGGATGGTCACACAGACGGACACATGGACGGACGGACGCTTCGCCTTACTCTGCGTAATTCGCTCCGTGGATATGCTGCCATTTTTTTTCCTTGCCGTTGTAAATTTTAACAAAAACATAGCGCTGTTGCCATTATCGCAGTGGCAATCGTTACAGGCAGCAGTTGTTCGTGTTTATCAAATGTGCAAATTTTAGCAGATGCAGATCCCGTCCCTCCGGAGTAAACAACAAACAGAACTGAAGTTAAAAAGTGACTTTCTTACTTGACTACCGCTTTAACACCCGCATCGCCATCTGTCGGCGTTGACGCTTGTGTGTGTGTTTACCTGACGTCTGATGAAGTATGTTCTGTGTGCTTACTGGTGATAATTTCACTCATTAAAGAAAAAAAAAGTCGGCGTGGCGCAATGGTTAGTGTGCGCTGTTCAGAATTCGGAGGTGGCAGGTTCAATTCCCCGTTGTCGCAAGTTTTTTATTTTTTTTTTTTTGCAGGTGCTTTCTACATCGTTTTTTAATACGATTATTTTTATTATCTTTAGTGGCAGCTTGTCACGGTGGTTCTGACGCTGCTTCGCGCTCCAGCATTGCCAGCTGGAGCACGCCATCCACCATCCGCTCCACCATAGCCACCATACACCATGTGCCACCATTTCCACCGCCATAATCCACCAAAATGGTGGATGGTGGAATCCACCATTCCTATGGTGGACGTTTTTTTCAATAGGGATATTGCTATTATCCTCCACCAGTCATCTCCCATTGAACCAGAATACTCATACAGCATCTCTAATTGGCTTAAAATGCGGCCATTACAAAATTTGACAATATGGCAGGATGTGACAGTGTCCCAAATAGCACCCCCGCTACCACTGGCGTCGTCAGGATATTAAGTTGGGGGGGGGGGGGTGGTATGTGCTGGCCTTTTAGCACCGCCTGACGGCAGCCACGCCCCTTACTTATGAGAAGGTACTGCTGTGTTAATCAATAAAGTACATGTTGCTGCTGTTCGAGCCGGCCGCGCGCGCAATCGCACGAGTCGGACAAGAGTTTCCTGTTTCTATTTATGGTTGTTGCGAAAGCAGCATCGCTTCTCAGTGGCCGGCTCCTTCTGCCTCGTAACAAGCATAGAACAAAACAGGCGTGCCTAATAATATACAGACGAAAATTTTAGACGCATATTGCGATGTGCCTGAAACAACAGGAAACTGCGTACAGTAATCCAAATTGACATCCTTCGAGTAATATAGCCATAGGCTTACCAGGCCGCGCGACGTGCCGAATTTCGGTACAGCCCCTCTATGTAATATAGGGACCTTAGCTTTCAAGCTTTCAAACCCAATCTAAAGATAGAAATTGTATTCAAGACAGCAAAATAATGCTCGATTCTCGCAGGCCTGCTATTTCTACTAAAGTCCAAGTGTCGAGAACCGGTCCAAACGACTTTCAAGTCCCGTCTCTGCAAATCACAGAAAGCCCCGCCGCGGTGGTCTATAGTGGCTAAGGTACTCGGCTGCTGGGACTCGCTCGCTGGATTCCGTGCCGACCGGTTGTGCCCTCGCGATCTCCGACGTCAGCGTAGCTCTGGCCGACTGGGCTCGCCCTACGTCATCTCCTGACGCCGACCTCCGACGACAGTGTAGCTCTGACCGACTGGACTTGCTCTACGCCATCTCCTGACGCCGACAAGAGCGTCAGGAGATGGCAAGTGGTGCCCCGTCCTCGGACTTCTGTGACCGTGTTTCCGTCTTTCCTATCTCTCCTATCCCCTCGATATGTCGTCGCTCTCACGCTTACCTCATCCGTCTTTCTCTCTCTCTACACCTTTATTCCTAACCTTTTAATCCCTCCTCACCCCCATCCCTTGTGAGCTACTGTTGAAGTAGACAGGAGCCCCGTAACTGTCCTTGAAGCAGACAGTTACGGGGCTCACTTTTGTTTTCTTTTCCTTCTTACGACATAACCACTCTCCCCCCCCCCCCCCCCTGCTGCTGACCCGCAAATCGCGGGATCGAATCCCGGCTCCGGCGGCTGCACTTCCGTTGGAGGCGGAAGTGCTGTAGGCCCGTTTGCTCAGCTTTGGGTGCACGTTAAAGAATCCCAGGTGGTCGAAATTTCCGGAGCCCTCCACTACGGCGTCTCTCGTAATCATATGGTGGTTTTTTTGGGACGTTAAACCCCACATATTAATCAATCAAGCAAATCACAGAAAGGAAAGAAACGCGTTCACCAAATCACAACTGTTTTATTTTTGTTTTGAAAATAAAACTGTGAACACGTGTCGAGCGCGCGGCGAGAAAAGTTAGTTTATGCTAAAAAAATTCACAAATCCTCGAAGTATACACCAGTTCATTCAGTTTCCGAATGTTCTCAACGTTTTCGTTATAGAAGCAGAAGCAGCTTGGAATACGAGCGCACAACCTAAATGAAGACCCGCAGGTGATGAAGCCACCGAATGTGCAGGTTAACTGTACTGTCTTGAGTATATTTGTAGAGATTGTGATATATAGATGCGAAACAAGTAAAGTGGATGAACAGACACCTTGCCGCCGGCAGGGAGAAAACGTGCAACCTTCGGAATACACGTTCTGTATGCGCTTTATACCTACTGAGCTGCGGCTCGACTACTTTATGGGGTACGTATTAGTGCGCGAAAACATGACGCGTCGATCTCCGCCACTCGTATACCATGACGGCGAGTGCGAAACACGCTCTTCTTTGCCAGCTAGCGTCACGTGATCCTTTTAAAGAGCGAACAGCTGATGAATTAAGCCCTCGCGCACTACACCTGAAGGCATCAATGGTGCTGGTACGAGACCCGTCGCTAAGAAGGATGGAAATTTCGAGAGCTAATATACGAGAAGCACTGCACATATGTGCTGAACTAAACTCGCTTTCTAAAGTATTCATATCGGTGCGGAAATACTAAAGCTGGAACAAACAACAGAATAAACCGATATAATCCGCCTTGCCGTTTTTTTTTCTTTTATTTTACTGCCTTTTTTTCTGATATTAAGTCATTTAAGCGGCACTCCTGATAGCCTAACAACAAGTAAATATTTTTTCTTTTAATTAAAAAAGGTACATAGGACAATTAAGGGCCTATAATTTATACATACACTGAATGCGATTGTTTCAGCCAATTACCTGGCCTGTCCTCCTTCCCGTTCTATGGTTTTCCTGCCCCTATATACACACTTCCCTACGCTGAGTGACGTATAGGCGCCTATACATTATATAACCCGGCGGAATTCTCCGTATTTCAATAAAGAGCTCTCTCGCTCTCATTTGCTGGCTTGTGTCTACAGCGGGGAAAACGAAAACCGAGCCGACAATAAAACAACGTGAACACATGCGGCACACCTGCGCGAGTAGGGAATGAACAAAAGCGATCCGAACCGCGGACGCACAGGTTCACGGGTACATAAGAACTACAAGAAACGGGAGGGGCTCCCGTGCCGCGTTCATATAACGCGCAGTCTCATTTCCGCACGACCTGACCGACTTCCATGACCGCTCCTGGTACACGGTAGACGGCGCAGCCGGCGACCACACGCTATTTCGCTTCCCTCGTTCCAATACACCTATATGTATATATATTGACGTCTTAAACCATCTTTTACAGGGGAAAAGGAAGCCAATGGCACACTTGCACCTTTATTTTTCTTTACATTGGCGCCACTGGATTCGGCCGCCTTGCATATTAAGTAATGTGTGTGTATTCTCAGAAAGCTCGTGAACCACGAGTATCCCTATCGAATATATATATATATATATATATATATATATATATATATATATATATATATATATATATATATATAAGTGGTCGCTCTTGTGCTGATTATATCAGCACCGGTTCTGCTGGTTTGTTTACACCAAGGTGGCCGCTGTATTTTTAATTTCTTCGCGTATGTTCATCGATGGAGGCGCTGCAGGGTATAAAGCCTTCGGTAGTGTATTTATGTTACCTCTGGCATCGTAGCGGAACGACCTAATTAAGGTTGGACTTCTAGTGTCTCTTTTTTTACGTATATGGTGCGCCTGGAAATTTATTGTAATTAGAGTCACTTTTCGAACCTCGACAAGGCTACTTCAACGGGGGCTAGGAAAACGAAACGTTATCACGGGTAAACGTATAGGGAGATGAAGATCTTGCCGTCAGCGAGAGAACAAGATGTGTTGCAAGAGTTGAGAAATAAATTCAAGAACCCGAAGATCAATTAACTAAAAAAAAACAGGAATGAAACGAAAAAAAAACCAAACAAGGATGAGACAGTGCGAGGCTACGAAAATGACGCTTCCCTGTAAAACAGTGTATCTTGATACGCCGTACATTGCTCGTCATCTTACACATGGGCGATATGCGATGGTGTAGTGAAACCGGTGTACTTTAGCGCACTACAGCTTTCGCGTATAACTTGAATTACACTCTTAGAGAAAGAAAGGTAGAAAGGTGGTACTACTCATTAACTTTTGAGATATAAAGTGCTGTCCCAACATTCACTACCTAAGCAGATAACTGCAGGTAGACCACATACATTAACCACCTTAGTAAATATCTGCGGTCTACTACCAGCAGTCACTATTTAGGTAGTCAATGCTGCTGGTGTTGGCGGTCATCGAGGGTGACGTGTGCAGGCCTGCTTACTTGCATGTGCTGCCACAGTCGTAATTTAGGCGCACGTTTACTGGAATACCTACAGCGCCAGTAACGAATACGAACCGTGCTTTTGTTTGCTATCGATATATCAACGCGGCGCGTATCAGTCCACACTGTCACTTTATCTCTAGTACGTTATTTAATACGCTGCAGCAGCAGCGACGGCGCCACTGCGGTCATGTGGTTAAAGGTGCGCTCGACAGGGGACCAGAATGTCAGAGGTTCGAAACCCAGCCACGGCGGCCACATTTTCGATCAAAGCGAAACTTCTTGACTGCACGCTCAAGAACTGGAGTGGTTCTTAAGAGAAAGGAAGAGAAAAGTGAGCCCCGTTATTCTCTGCTTCAGTGAGTGACACCGCCACAGAGCTCACAAAGGATGGGGGTGAGGGGAGATAAAAAGGGTAGAAGTAGAGGTGTAGAAAAGAGGAAGAAGAAGCAACAACAAACTGAGGGGATAGGAGAGACAGCAAAGATGGAAGCACGGTCACTGGAGTCCGAGGACGGGGTACACTTGCGAGAGATGTTGTCGGCGTCTGTAGATGGCGTAGAGCAGGACCAGTCATCATCAACAGTCATTAATATGCAGCCACAGCGAAGCGCAGTCTCGGTATAAGAAAGGCCTCGCAGAGGGGAACAGAAAGAATCATTTTGATTAGCTACGCAGCTTTCTTTTCGAAAAAGCCGTACGAGCTTCCTGCACAGACCGGTGCTGTTATAAGTTCGGGTGAATCACAATTTTCATTCTCATCCGCAAACCACGCCTTCCACAATTGCGGCTTTCCTCGGAATTGATTTCTATAGCACAACAAATCTGCAGCTCGACACTTTCTTCATTGTGAAAAGTGTTTGCGCAGGCAAAATGAATATAGTGTACGCACAAAAAGGCGCATTTTCTATCCTGTTTCTGTGTTCCGTTGTTTTTCTTAAACAGGGCCTGCCTGCCCTTGACAGGCCGCGAGATGAAAAAGCTTCGCAGGCGAAATTAAATTCTGCGCGTTTCGCGCGCAGCGGATGCGGAAGAACGCGCCGTAAACACTTGGGGTGTTTGTTTTCCCAAATTTTATCTTCCAGTAATTTCGCTATAAACGCATATAGCGAAAGCGAGATGTTCTCATCACAAGCCTCTCTCTCTCTCTCTCTCTCTCACACGCACACACACACACACGCACGCACGGCAACACATTCTCGGCATTCCTTATTTCTAGTTTCCACAACTTCATAACATCGAATAGATACAGGAAGATAAATAGATTAAACCACGCTTTCTTCAGCAAAGCATCTAAGATGCGTGCGCTAAGTAAAAGGATTGATTGATTGATTATGTGGGGTTTAACGTCCCGAAACCCTCATATATGATTACGAGAGACGCCGTATAGGGGAGGGCTCGGGAAACTTTGACCGCCAGCGGCTCTTTAACGTGCACCCAAATCTAAACACACTGGCCTACAGCATCTTTGGCTCCATCACAAATGAAGCCGCCGCAGCCGGGATTCGATCCCGCGACCAGCGGAACCTAAGTAAGGAGAGAGAAAGCGATCCGCGCATGTCAGTTTCTACTTCAAGCGTTAGTATTACACGTGTTGAAATATTACTTTATTATGCAGCTGTCAACCTCGAGTATGCCCGAAATATTAAATCAGCATAACACCGCTGTGCAAGAAAAAAAAAAGTAGGCCAACCATCGCAAGTGGGTCAAAGTGCAGTATCCATTCAAATTTGGGATAGCTTCTGCGCCCGAACACATACTGATCGAAATGGCGAGCAGCTGTTGCCAAAGTCGCCTCCTACATCGACCCGTGGACCACTGAATTGAGGACGTTGCAAGCCGTTGCAACTACCAAATGTAGATTGATGATATTCCTACTTTTTATTGAATGGCAATAAAGTACAAAAAGAAAAACGACAGAAGAAGAAGGACATTTGCAGATGCCATCACGACGTATGCTCGATTTCCCCAGGTCAACCAAAACGTGTACATTAGTGTACCCATAGCAGTACTCATGGGACGAAAAAAAAGGAAAAAATATATATTAATTATACTGAGCATGCAGATAAAACAATTAATACAAATAAATAGGCAAGAACACATTTCCCTCATCCAGCTTGCTTTCAATAAATCAATCATATTTCCAAAGCGGAAAACACCTGTCTATATTATTTTAATTCATTTATTAAGTGCGGTTAATACAGTGGAAGCGCACGTGCTATTTATGCGTGTAAAATACTTCCACATCGATGCTGTCAATCACCCCCCCACACACACACACTGGAAATTTGCTCGAAACTGGCATTTAATATTAATTTACATAGATGTTTCAGGAATCAAAAGTTGACCGAATCCATACAGCTAATTAAATACCCCCCCCCCCCCTTACTGAGCTGAGCATTTCGCGTACAGAAATTACAAATAAGGTTATTGCAAGCTAAAAGGAAAGGTCGCGTGTTAGGCATTTCTCTCGGGCATAAAATGAGCGTAATCGTTTGTATGTGCGACTTGGCGTCGAAAGGCCATCTCCGTTAATAATAAATATCTATGCTATTAAGCATCGTGATCGTCGTTAACGCACCGATTGCGAGCCGTTCACTCTACGCCAAACATTACCCGACAACTGACAACGTCAGCAATGTACTATATATATATATATATATATATATATATATATATATATTGTAGTGGAGCATACGCACCAACGCGTATGCGCCTTCGGAAGACAACAAAAAGCCCGTGCTCTGCTTGCGCGAGAGTTTGTGCCGCCTCTGCCAGACTTGCCGTACGCCCACTTTCCGTTGCGACCTCGCTGCGACTTCTCGGCTCGAATAAACGTCATCACATTTGGTGGAGGGTGCTGAGATCCCCAAGAAGACCTGGAGCTCCGCTCTTCCAAGTTGCCTGAAAGACTACCGCGAAACATGACTGACGCAGTCGCCAACCAGCCCGTCCCAGCCCAGCCAGCACCATCGGCTGCCCCGTCGACCTGCCCCGGTGCTACCCGTCAGCGGGACCCACCAATCTTCAGCGGCAGTGGTGAGCAAGACGTCGAAGACTGGCTCTCCTTGTACGAACGCGTGAGTGCCAGCAACAAATGGGACAACGACTCCAAGCTTGCCTATGTCATCTTTTACTTGGCTGACGTCGCCAAGCTATGGTTCACCAACCGCGAAACCGCCATCGCCAGCTGGTCCACCTTCAAGACCCTCGTGACCGAAGCGTTCGGCCGACCAGAGGTCCGCAAGCTCCGCGCTGACCAGCGTCTGCGCCACCGAGCCCAGCAACCTGGTGAGACCTTTACTAGTTATATTGAGGATGTGCTCGACCTCTGCAGGCGTGTTAACTCATCCATGCCTGAAGAAGAGAAAATTCGACATATTCTCAAAGGCATCGAGGATGGCGCATTCCAGATGTTGCTGGCGAAGAGCCCGACCACGGTGGCGGTCCTCGTAAGCCTGTGCCAGAGCTTCGATGAATTGCGTCGTCAGCGTTCCATCGCCCGACAGAGTGTTCCATCACCAGATTCCATCTCGGCCGTCGCACTCGCCAATGGCAACGTTCACCAAGGAACTCTGTCGAACCAGATTAAAGACTTCATCAGGGAGGAAGTCGCCCGACAGCTTTCCCTGCTGCCGCATAGTGACGCGCCCACGACAAGCCTCCCTTCGAATATGCAGCAGGCCACACGCACTGAAATTTGCAATGCACTCCCTACAGTTCCGGCCTCTTACCCGTGCACTTCGGTGCCATCTGATCTCTCAACTGCTGGCTACGCACCAACTGCGCCGCCTTCACCTCTCAGCTACGCAGCTGTGGTCGCGCGGCCCCCACCGCATCCAGTCGCCTTATCGGCTCCAACTTCTCCGGCAGCGCCACCGGTTTACAGGCCCTCACCTCGCTTTTTCCGTCAATCTAATGAGTGGCGCACCCATGACAACCGTCCTATCTGCTTCGCGTGTGGCATCGCTGGCCACATTGCACGCTACTGCCGCCGCCGTCCCACACCTGCGTACGCCTCCTTTGGAACTCCTACCTATGCGTCGCAGCAGGCCACCTCGTCTGCATACGAACAGAGGCACTCTGCCTCGGATCGTCGCCCATCAACTTCTCGTTTCCCATCTCCTCGTCGCCGATCACCATCTCCTATGCGTCGTAGACCACCTCCTGAGGAGGGAAACTAATCAGTGCAGTTCCAGAGGCAAGAACTGCAACTTCTGCGCAATTATCAAGGCCTCCATTTTCGCCACGAAATGTTGTTGATGTCAATGTTGAGGGAGTCGCCACACAAGCGTTAATTGATACTGGGGCCGCCGTTTCTGTGATGAACGCAAAATTTTGTCGCAAACTGAAGAAAGTGACCACATCTCTCTGTGGCATCGTGCTGTCCACGGCTAGCGCGCAACGCATTCAGCCCTCGTCTGTGTGTACGGCGCGCGTCGTCATCCAAGACGTTTTGTACATCGTCCAATTTTTCGTACTACCATCTTGCTCTCATGACCTCATCCTGGGTTGGGATTTCTTATCAGGTCATGAAGCTATCATCGATTGTTGCCGTGCGGAAGTGTCCCTAGTGCCAAATTGTGAGTTTCCATCGCCCGACCATTCACCACTGCTCTGCAAACTCATCGCTGACGACGACATCACCTTGCCTCCGGAAGCTTCAGTCCCTATTAGCCTTTCATGTGTGGCGCAACCTGACGCCACGGTGGTATTTACGCCATCCCCTGTTTTTACTGAACGCAAGGGCATCGTGCTCCCATTTGCCGTTCTTACGATTGCGTCTGGTTTAACCGTAATGCTGGTTACCAACCAGTGCAACTACCCCATTGGCTTGCTTCGTGGTGAAACGTTAGGATATGTGCAACCTGTCGACCATATCAATGATATTATTCTTCCCGACGAAACGCCATGTCAGATTGCCGCAATCACTCAGGCGTCTGAGCCATCAAGCTCACCAGCCTTCGACGATGCTATTGACGCAGACCTTCCCCCCTCGCATCGCAGCCAACTTGTTGCTCTCCTTAACAAGTTTCGCTCTTCTTTCGACTTTCAGACACCTGCTTTGGGCCGCACCACGACTGTCACTCATACTATTGACACCGGCTCACATTCGCCTCTGCGACAGCGTCCTTACCGCGTTTCTGCCGAAGAGCGCCGCGTCATTACGGAGCAAGTAGATGACATGCTTAAACGTGGAGTCATACAGCCTTCTCAAGCGCTTGGTCGTCACCCGTGGTTCTGGTAAAGGAAAAAGATGGCACCGTTCGATTTTGCGTGGACTATCGCCGCTTAAACAAGATTACAAAGAAAGACGTCTACCCGCTACCACGAATAGACGATGCTCTTGACTGTTTACAAGGCGCCGAGTACTTCACATCCTTGGATCTGCGTTCTGGGTATTGGCAGGTGCCAATGGCTGAATGTGATCGCCCTAAAACAGCCTTTGTAACGCCAGATGGCCTGTATGAGTTCAAAGTCATGCCATTTGGGCTCTGCAACGCGCCTGCGACGTTTGAACGCATGATAGATACCATATTGCGGGCCCACAAGTGGAAAACTTGCTTGTGTTACCTAGATGACATCGTAGTCTTTTCAGCTGATTTCCCGACACATCTTCGTCGTCTCCACGAGGTTCTGGCGTGTCTAGCTTCTGCAGGCCTACAACTTAACACCAAGAAGTGCCACTTCGCAGCCCGCAAACTAACCATCTTGGGACATGTCATCACAAGAGACGGTGTTCTTCCGGACCCCGATAAGCTTCGAGCTGTCGCTGACTTCCCATGCCCACATCACTGAAAGCCCTAAGAAGTTTCGTTGGTCTTTGCTCTTACTTTCGTCGCTTCGTGCGCAACTTCGCGTCCATCATTGCACCTCTGACTAGTCTGCTTTCCAACAGCAAAGGTATATCTGCATGGTCACCTGCATGTGACGACGCATTTCACCAGCTGCGCCGCCTGCTGACCTCGCCACCTATTCTTCGCCACTACGACCCCACTGCTGCCACAGAAGTTCACACTGATGCAAGCGGCGTTGGTCTTGGCGCAGTTTTGGCACAACGGAAAGGTACCCAAACCGAATACGTAGTCGCTTATGCAAGTCGCGCTCTTAAGAAGGCTGAATTGAATTACTCCGTGACAGAGAAGGAGTGTTTGGCCATAATCTGGGCGCTTACGAAGTTTCGCCCGTACCTTTACGGCCGTCCTTTCGATGTGGTCACAGACCACCACGCTCTATGTTGGCTGTCCACCTTGAAAGACCCGTCCGGACGTCTGGGCCGTTGGGCACTTCGATTGCAGGAATACGACATCCGTGTCGTATATCGTTCCGGTCGCAAGCATGCGGACGCCGATGCACTTTCCCGATCGCCATTAACACCAGATGTGGCTTCTCTGTCACCCCCTTTTACCACCTTGTCACCACTCGACAGCACTGACATGCTTTCGGAGCAGCGTAAAGACCCATACCTTGCCTTGTTAGTCGACTACCTTACCGATCCATCTTCTGTCCCTTCCACGAGAGCGGTACGCCGGCAAGCAGCCCACTTTTCCTTACGTGACAACATTCTGTACCGCCGCAACTACACGCCTGGTGGTCGGAAGTGGCTCCTTGCTGTCCCAACTCATATGCGCTCTGACATCTGCATGAATTTCCATGCAGATCCCCAAAGTGCTCACGCAGGTGTCCTGAAAACCTACGAACGGCTGCGCCAACGCTATTACTGGCGAGGAATGTATCGTTTTGTGCAGAAATACATTCAGTCTTGCACCACTTGCCAACAGAACAAAACACCTCCGCGGCACCTTACCGGCATGTTACAGCCGCTGCCGTGCCCGGCTCGCCCATTCGACCGCGTGGGTATAGACCTCTATGGCCCACTCCCATATAGTAGCTCTGGAAACCGGTGGATTATTGTCGGAGTCGATCATCTGACACGCTACGCTGAGACTGCAGCTCTACCGGCAGCGACCGCCCACGAAGTTGCACTCTTCATTCTCCGCAGCTTCATTCTACGCCATGGTGCTCCGCGGGAATTACTCAGTGATAGGGGTCGAGTGTTCCTGTCGGAGGTCATCCAAGCTATCCTCGCTGAATGCAACATTATCCACCGGAAATCTACCGCATACCATCCACAGACAAATGGTCTTACTGAGCGGTTCAACCGCACACTTGGCGACATGCTGAGGATGTACACCTCCTCCGACCACACTAACTGGGACGCTGCATTGCCCTTTGTTACCTTCGCTTATAACACCGCGACGCAAGCGACTACCGGTTTTTCTCCGTTCTTTCTATTGTACGGCCGCGAACCTTCCCACCCCCTCGACACTATACTACCGTACCGCCCTGATGCATCTGAGTGCTCCCCGCTTTCGGAAGTCGCCAGATACGCTGAAGACTGCCGTCAGTTGGCTCGGTCTCTGACAAGTGAGGCTCAAGGTCTACAAAAGACTCGACACGACGACGCTCACCGCATAGCTCCTACATTTCGTGCTGGCTCCCTTGTGTGGCTTTGGGTGCCCCCGCACGTTCCTGGCCTATCTTCCAAACTTCTGGCCCGGTACCATGGTCCGTACCGTATCATTGACGCGACCTCCCCGGTGAATTACATCATCGAGCCGTTAACACAATCACCAGATTTGCGCCGTCGAGGACGCGAGACCGTACACGTCGACCGTCTCAAGCCCTACTACGACCCCATCATTGTGCCTACTCCCTGAGTCGCCAGGATGGCTACCCTTCATCCCGGGGGTATTGTAGTGGAGCATACGCACCAACGCGTATGCGCCTTCGGAAGACAACAAAAGCCCGTGCTCTGCTTGCGCGAGAGTTTGTGCCGCCTCTGCCAGACTTGCCGTACGCCCACTTTCCGTTGCGACCTCGCTGCGACTTCTCGGCTCGAATAAACGTCATCACAATATATATATATATATATATATATATATATATATATATATATATATATATTAGTGTGTGTGTGTGTGTGTGTGTGTGTGTGTGTGTGTGTGTGTGTGTACATTGATATGTGGGGTTTAACGCCCCAAAACCACCACCATATCATTATGAGAGACGCCGTAGTGAAGGGCTCCGAAAATTTCTACCACCCGGGGTTCTTTGACGTGCACTCAAATCTGAGCACACGGGCCTACAACATTTCCGCCTCCAGAGAAAATGCAGCCGCCGCAGCCGGGATTCGATCCTGCGACCTGTGCGTCAGCAGCCGAGTACCTTAGCCACTAGACCACTGTGGCAAGGCATATATATATATATATATATATATATATATATATATATATATATATATATATATATATATATATATATATATATATATATATATATATATATATATATATATATATATATATTAAGCAAGGATAACTGGAATCACGTGTGGCTGCAGCACTGCCATAGAATCCGTTATACCCAAGTTCGACAGGGTAGCCACAGAGCGTTCGTGAAGTATAAGAAAACAAAACACAGAAAGAGATAACGCAATATAAAGCTCCAGTCCGAACAGAGCTGGCAACACCGGGTTGAAATAAAATATGCTATAAAAACAAAAAAGGGCCACGACTTGAAGAAAAAGAACCGATATCCGGATCGCACGCTATCACGCATTTACGGACGTCGGGAGCACGTCTGATCTCCCGCGCCTTTTTTCCAGCGCAGATTCTCAAGAGTGCGTTTGCAGGAGAGATTAATGTATAAGCCGATCCTTCAGGGAGCCGTCCTCTGATCGCTATCTTTGGCTGCGGACTCTTGCCCGCACTGCGTCGTTGCAATCGATGCGAGCCATCGATCAGTTGCAGATGGCAAGAGCGGACCGAGAGTGGGGCGCTTTGGTCGAAAATATCCTCGCATTTTTACAGCTGTAGTTCAGGCGTCAGGCGAGGCCAGCCGCATTAGCGAGCGTGATGTATTCAAAGTGAAAAAAAAAAAAAGCTATATCGAGAGCGCGCGCACGCACGCGCAACTATAGGTAATTAAGACGCGCGGGTGCGGAACGTAGGATGCAGCAGTCTTTTTTTTTTTTTGTCTCCTGCAGCTGCGTTGTTCATTGTTTCACCCAGAAGGGGATGAATGGGGTGCCTATAGAAAACGCGCCGCAGTGCTCGAGCGACCGCATTTGGCGCCTCCTTCTTCGGGTTGCTCCTTTCGAACCGCCACACGACCTCCGGCAATGGCGGGGAGGACGAGGTGTCGAGGATGGTTTAAATGGGGGGGGGGGGGGGGGGGGGAAACAACAAGAACTAACCAAGTCACGGGCCGCGCTGTATTCAGTTTCAAAGCCATGGCAGCGGCGCCTGCAGAGGAGGTCACGCCCTCCCTCCCCGCCAATCATTTGATTTCCCTCTTCCCCCTTTGCCGCCTAAGGACAAACATAGCCAAAACACAATCCGGAATGTGTACTAGCTAGGCCCAAGTGAAGTATTACTGAAAACGCGCAAGTTTTCCGTGTCAACCAGCCCGGTGGTGATAAGAGCTATCTGGCACAGCCAGCATCAATAAAGGTTTTTTCCTCCTCCTCCGCTTCGCAGACACCCCCCCCCCCCCCCACAGTTCCCACCAGACCAGTAAAAAAAAATCGTTCCAACGCATTTCTATACGACGGTCCCGTTGGACAATAAGTATAATGTCACATAAGCAAACATTTGCACTTCGAACTCACGTGTGCGCGAAATGTAGGCAAGCCGCAAGTTTCCACCACTCAGGTCTGTAGACAATACTGTATTATGTGATTTCGTCGCCCTAAGGACCCCCTCCCCCCGCTCCAAGTCGATTCTCTTTTTTCTCTGGAGCGTCCTTAAATGACGCGAACCGAAAGAGCCCGCCCGCACTCTCTGCGATTAAACGAGCCGCCCGAAAAGGAGACAGCGCTCCCGGCTTCCGGCGACACACGGTCCCAGGAACGCCGCGCACAAACCCCTTTGCTGCTGCTCCCCGCACAGAAAGGAGACAGGCTGTGGGCTCTCGTGCCTTCCCTTTTCGGTCGCCGTATTTTTTTTTTCTTCTCTCTGCAAGTCGTGCTATGACGCGCATCCGGTGCTGCCGTCAGGGACGAAATAACATTACCGAGAAATAGAACGAAAAAAAAAATAGAGAAGAAGAGCGAGGCCCCCACCCCGCACTTCTTCGGTAACAGCGACGACTAAGAGTGGAGCAGCGCATCTCTAGAACGCCTATAGCAGAACGGAAGTCAGCGGTGGCCAAGAAGACGACGGCGAGGAATATATATATATATAAATTAGCAGAGAGCCAAATGCAGTCTGCCTGTAAAGGAGAGACGTGACGGACTGCATAAGGCAGGCGCGTCATAAGCAGCGGCAACAACCGCGAAAAAGAAACAATCTGGGAAACAAAATTAGAAGCGCAGCGGGCAACGAGCGACGCGAAGGCATCCGTCTCCCTCAGAAGCGGCAATGGTGCGGCGGCTGTTGACGCCTTCAAGGGAGGATCGAAAGGAGGAGGCGGGGGTGCACTAGCAGCGGCAACGTGGCGAGGCCTTAATTAAAGGCGACCGACGAATTTCTTTCGAGTTCGTGTTTTGCGCCCCTTTCAAACCCAATAGCTCTTGCAAACCCCTCCCCCCTTTTCTCGGACGCTCGAACTGCCGAGCGCTACGCTGTTTCTGCCCGATCGACCCAATAAAGAAATTAAAGAGCAAAACGTATTGTGTGCGCATGTCGATTCCCTCGGCCTTCCTCTATCCAGTGTAATCTGCCAGCTTTTGCGATGGGAAAGGAGAGGTTTTTCTTCGTAGTAACGAGGCGATTCGATGTGTTGCGACTGGTTGTCCAGCGCCAGCGGTGACGCATCGACCCCTTTCTAGATGCTTCACCTCGGCCAATAATGAAGATAAAACGGTTCGCCGGGCCTCCGTCTCGTTATTTTCGTCGCTCTTTTACACTGCGCCGCTGCCCGCAGTGAGCGACACACCGCATTCAATCGGTGACACCTAAGAAAAATCACGCGTGCGTATGCACGAGCGTATATATATATATATATATATATATATATATATATATATATATATATATATATATATATATATATATATATATATATATATATATATATATATATATATATATATATATATATATGTGTGTGTGTGTGTGTGTGTGTGTGTGTGTGTGTGTGTGTGTGTGTGTGTGTGTGTGTGTGTGGTTATTACGGTTTGGCTGTTTATGGTACGTACGTTGAGACATGTTGAGACATCTCTACATCACGTTGTCTCATGTTGGTACATGTCTCAACATCACGTTGAGACATGTGCGCGTCGTATCGAGTAGGAATTGGAAGGAAAACGCAGGTTCGTATCGTATCATGTAGGAAGGGGAAGGCAGACTCGTATAACTTCTATGTCACCCCTGGATCGTGCAAGTCTTAACTGAAATTTAGAAGAGTGAAATTCATAAGTTAGAAGACGCACCAACACACAACCTCTCCCCGCCCCACACACTCACAGAGCCCCATTCCGTCATTCTTTTACAGTGGCAGTATCAGTCTACAGTCGCTTGTGCAACTTTGTCACCCTTAAACATTTTAACAATGCCTTCGTTCGTAGCTTTCGCCAGGCGATAGCTATAACGCGAGAACAGAACGACGACAAAGAGACAAGAAGGACACGAGTGTCTCCTTCTTGTCTTGTTGTCGTTGTTCTGTTCTCGCGCTATAACTATCGTCATGTCATACCAACTAGCCTAAACTGCCACACTTCTAAGTTTCACCAGGCCTCAATTACCTTTAAGGATGACATCAAAGGTAGGCTACTACCGGTATCGGTCAGTCGTCACGGTGAGCTATAGAGCGGGCTAGAGTTGCTTCACGGAAATCGTTTTCTCTTGGTATACCGACAAGCTCCTGCCTGCGTGACGACTGTGGTACCGAGCAGAGCACGTCTGCGACTGCCCTCGCAGCACTGTCATGTCGTATAGACCGCACGTGTAGGGCTACACTACATACCTCAGAAAATGACCACTAAGGTCGAAGAAGAGCTAATAAGCCTCGAGGGCTGTTGTTGTACGGAAGGGGCATTAACGAAGGAGGCAGGCATAACCCTGAGCAAATAGGTATCCCGAATCGGCATGACAGTGCAGGGAGCATCGTCGGACGCAATGTACACAGCGAATAACCGCTGGTCCGTTAGACTAACAGAGGAGCTGCCGAGGAAAAATAAGCCTACATAGAAAACGAACGGCAGAGTATTAGTCGAATACTAGGAAATAAGCAGAGAGTACATTCGACAGAGACGGAAGCGAAGGCAGGGAGGGGTATAATTGGACATCGGAGGGTGCATGAGGCATTCGTTGAGCAATTAGTAAAAAAAAACTAGGATTTTCACTGCTGTTAAAGGACATACGATGCCGAATCAGCGTCGCGACGGTTGGTTCACCGAAGTGTGTGCCCACTCATGACGTGCCCACTGGGATTTATTACTGCGAGGGCATGTTTGCCCTTAATACACATAACTGAAGCTCACGGAGTCGAGTGACAGTGAGAGAGTCTTGCGAACTGTTAAACCAAGCACGCCGCACTGCGTTGAAAAAGGATGGCGCTTAGACGATGGCGTTCTTTTACGACCATGTCAATGCATCGCCAAGCATGGCGGGGCCAGTAGCCGAACACAGCATCGGCCACGGTCTGCACTCTTGAAGTTGACGTCGGCAATCCACGGCGTTGTTTTCTTTTACAGCAACGCCTCGTATCGCCGCCAATCCTCCAGTCGCGGCGCCTTGCGCTCAACGATATCAGCAAAAGTGTATATGCCACGAAAAGACAAGCGCATGGGGAAGGGGGGGGTTTCAAGTGAAAAGTTTCTATATGACACGACGCGGCAGTAAAGAGTTTTTTTTCTTCTTTTTTTTTCAAAGCAAACACTCGAAACTTACGCTACGAATGCCTCCATAGCGTAAACAACTCGTCGACGCTGGTATCTTACTGCTGCGTCGGGCACTTTCCCGCATAACAAAATTTCCAGTCAATACACTCCACCAGCCTCTTGCACTCTCATATATCTATCATATGCGTATATATATATATATATAATATATATATATATATATATATATATATATATATATATATATATATATATATATATATATATATATATATATATATAGAATAGCAGCACTTCGCGCCGCACTTCTCGCGTCAGAAACTTCATCGTTCTTTTAAAAGGTGTATATAGAATGGAGCTCGCAATGAAATCGCCGCTGGAGCGGCAAATGGACCGTCGGCGGTGAATAGAGACAAACTGCAGGTGCACAAAAGAAAGGAAGGCTTAAATAATAGTTGGAATAGATAATGCGAATGGGATTCCGCTACCTCCGCCGGGCATATATAAGGCTGAGGTATAGCAGAGTGAATATTTCACGCGGTTGTGCGCGCCACGGAAAGGGACTTCAATAAGCAAACAGTACAGAGGCGCTATACCTAATACGACGCGTATACCCGAACACAGAGGAGTTCTCGATTTACCTTAGTCGTTGTGCTTGCCGTCACAATGGCTAAGGCCAACAAAGCGAGCCAGCCGTCTAGACGGGGCCGATCCCCGAGTAAGCACAGCGGCCTCTTCTCCTGAGCGGCCGAAGCAGTTGGCGTAATGAGCGCGGCGGAAGACTGTCCTAACTTATTAACCTGCTGCGGCCGCAGTATACTCGCTGGACTTCGCTTGCGTCAGCCAATAGCTCGGCAGCGTCTGTCATTGCCCGAGCGGCTTTATAAAGGACGTGAAAAAGCAAGCAACAGCGATAGCTCACAGGTTTGTCTTTGGCATGAAGTTGGCGGTTCGCACTGTGACCGCGTTATGTAGGGAGCCGCAATAAAGACGAACGTCCCTGTGCATTTTCTACAGTCGCACGATTAAGCCACGCATCGACCAACAGCGAGGATGCTGCGAAACGATGACAGGCTCGCGGAATGATAGACTCGAGGAATTTTAAGATCGGTGTCTATTCGGTGGGACTGCCACTACTTGTATTTGTGACCTTTACGTCATTGTTCATTTACATGTAGTGTCTCGGAACAGACAATACAGCAAAAAAGTAGCACTGTTGGTATACTATACTTTTACTACTACTACTACTACTACTACTACTACTACTACGACTACTACTACTATTACTACTGCTACTACTACTACTAAAAAGAAGTATAAGTTGTGGTTGTTGTTGTTGTTCTTGTTGTTGTTCACGGAGAATTTCATTGCGTACTCGATCACGGATCACTGCTGAATTCTTTGGTCAGCTTCAACTCGATTGTCCTCCAACATCCGCTCACAGAAGTTTAAGTATACATTCGTACGCATGTCCCGACAAACGTGAGCGCGCGCTATAGTCAATGCACCACGAGCACTGAAAATTCGGGCTTGAAATGCCGCGACACTGACAGTTGACAGTCTTCTCTTCATATAGGTATACGTACGCACACACACGGCCGAGGCGGTCTCAATGAATTCGACACCGCCAACAACCGCGACGAAGCGCGTACATCAAAATTCAAGAGGAGAAAGGGGCGACCACGGCACACCGGAAGGCGTTGCTTCTTGCTTCTTCGCTTGCACGCGCGTGCTCAGCCACACGAAGCTCTTAACGGAGGCGCCGTTGACGATAACAGTCGTGCTTGTACCAATAAAAGCCGACCTCCGCGATAATTCGATGCACGTCGGTGGCCTCAACCGGTATCACAGTGAATGCGTCATCCTCGTATAAACGCGCGTTACGGTCATGCACCCTCACATTGCAAGCGCGAAGCTCGAGAAAAGCAATCGTCCCGAAGGATTTGCTCGTACAACACCCTGCGCAAACACGCTGCAAGGAGGACGGGGTGCCTTTCGCGCTCGCTATGCGCGCACCTAGAGCGGTTCATTTGTCCACCTGTTTGTTTGTTTAATTCCCTGTTTGCTTGTTTGCTTATTACCTGCTTAACTATTTCCTTGTTTGTATGCTTGTTTATTTGTATGTTTGCTTAATTGCCTGTCTGTTTCCCCTAGCTGACACGGCCAGTTCCAGCCATACGCATGACTCAAAGTCTCGATTAGCGCGCTTTTCTTCTGCTGTACAATCAATAGTAGAAATGATGTTCCACTTATACAGAAGCACGCCCATTAGTAGAAATGATGTGCGACATCTCAATCCGCTCCCAGAGAAATGTTTCTGTTAATTATTCGCGTGGTTTTCAATTGTTCAACGTCAAGTTCCTTTTACGACTCCCTCTTTTATTTTCACGTATATCCTCACATACAAACAGGACAGCGCGTAAAGGAACGGACGAGGCAAGGGACACACGAAAAATGGATTACGCGAGCCGTAACACACAGAGAACAGTCGGGTAATCTAACATAATTAATTAATCAGGGAGGAAATAGAATGTAATATGCGTGACATAGGCTATTGTTAATAGTATGCGTTCAATGCCATTTCAGGCGAAGCGGGTTTCAGCTCTAAACGGCCTTGGCATAGGTTACGTGGGACGACCTGCATATAAGTCATGGTATACAACAGCCACGAGGAAACATATATAGCATGTTGTAGAAAAATTAAAACCATATACACGTGATGACCTCACGCGTTCTTTCTTTTTTTAACTTTCTTTATTGATGTGATGTACAGGAAAGGTCGGTGCCTATTCAGCCATTTACAGCGGCACCGGCTGCTCCTTCTTGCATACGCATCGAGAGTTCGACGGAATACCGTGTGGTCAGGTAAAGGCATTGTTGAAAAAACAGGTCACTGAGCGATGTCTAAACAAAGCAAGAATGACGTTTCGAGATCCGCACGGATTTCTTGTTCACCATGGAATGGCGGCTGAGCAACAGGTTACTATGTATAGCGCTGAGCGCATGACGCAAAGTCCGGGAGCACACGTGATTTAGTGTGTGGGATGATCTATTGATTATGTTACTCGTTGTCTGAATGATTAGCGATTCTTTCTCGTTTAACAAAGGAAACATAAATAAAAAGGGAGAAAAGTGGAAGCGGTACTAAATGTATCACCCAGGTAAAATCGTAATATTTCTTCGGGTTCGACATCCCAAAACCACGATTGTTTGATTGATTTGTGGGATTTAACGTCCCAAAACCACCATATGGTTATGACAGACGCCGTAGTGAAGGGCTCCGGAAATTTCGACCACCTGGGGTTCTTTTATCTTGCACCCAAATCTGAGCCCTCGGGCCTACAACATTTCCGGTGCTCATTTAAGCACTGTAACCATGCACTACACCACCGTGACGGATTTAATATGTCACCCGAGAGAACGCCAAGAGTGGAAACACAACGCGATCAAGTAGTACATGACCATATACATGAATATGTCATACGAGGTATTCATATAAAGGATATCCAAATAATTTAACATGAAAGTTTATCGAGCCTCTAAAGGAATTTTTCGCACCTTGTGAATCAGCACGTTTCTTGCAAACGACCGTTACTGTCTGTTTTTAATTTCTTCTGCATTCACACCACCTGTGTGTACCCTGGTTGCGTTATTTTTGCAGACAACTGACCTCACCATTTTTTTCTTTTTCTTTTCTCAAACATCACTCATGGTTACAGACTCGAACGGAGGACATACATCGCAAATATAGCTCGGAAGTAGCAAGACAAAAAGCTGCCCTTCAAAAACAAACAACAAAAGAAAACCAGCAGTCACGCCCACGGCACCTTACTGAATCTGAGGTGCCCTGCCGCGGTGGTCTAGTGGCTAAGGTACTCGGCTGCTGACCCGCAGGTCGCGGGTTCAAATCCCGGCTGCAATGGCTGCATTTCCGATGGAGGCGGAAATGTTGTAGGCCCGTGTGCTCAGATTTGGGTGCACGTTAAAGAACCCCAGGTGGTCGAAATTTCCGGAGCCCTCCACTACGGCGTCTCTCATAATCATATGGTGGATTTGGGACGTTAAACACCACAAATCAATCAAATCATCAATCAGCACCTTACTGAATGCGAGGTGTCTCACCCACCACCTACAGACACGAATGTGCATTTTCGCAAAGTACCGAGCTCGGCATGCACGGTCGGGTGATGCGAGGTACCGCACAGAAATGAAAAAAACCGTACCGAAGATCAGTGGACGGCCCATCTATCAAGCCTCGGCCTGAACGACCGGAGTGACCGGATTCTGAGATATATGACTTAGGTCTGCGGATTCCAAAACTGAGATTGTGGTTATAGGAGGGAAACGAAGAGAAAAGTGAGCCCCGTAACGGTCTGCATCAGCGTGCCACACCTCAACAGTAGCTCACAAGGGATGGGGTGAGGAGGGATTAAATGGATAGGATTATATATATATATATATATATATATATATATATATATATATATATATATATATATGTGTGTGTGTGTGTGTGTGTGTGTGTGTGTGTGTGTGTGTGTGTGTGTGTGTGTGTGTGTGTGTGTGTGTGTGTGTGTGTGTGTGTGTGTGTGTGTGTGTGTGTGTGTGTGTGTGTGTGTGTGAAGGTAGCGATGGTTGGTGAAAGCCGAGAAGGAAGAAGTGATAAAGGAATAAACATGGCGTATGAGCCAGGCCACGTCGCCAATACATCATAGCGTCACACGAGTCAACAGGATGAAGACCTCGCAACCACTTCATCACCCGGCCATCATCATCGAAGACCTCAGCGAGACGCAGTGACCGAACGTGGACCACCAAGACCACCAAGCATCATGACAGCAGCATCAGACGACCTTGACATCCCCAAGTACACCGGAGCAGCGGACGATGGACCTGTACAGGACTGGTTAGACCTGTTCGAGTTCCACGCTACCGCTGCATCTTGGTCCGAACGGGAGATGGTCACGAACTTCAGCGACTACGTGACCGGTGAGACATTTAAATTTTACCTCACACACATATTCGACAACGCCGAGTCTTGGCAAAAAATAAAAGAAGAAATGATCGTCTGGTTTCAAGACTCCAATGAAGATTCGATTAGAACAGACGCTCTCAGTGCATTCGATCTCAGTCATCGCAGTCATAAGCAGCCTTCACGCGTTCGAGCACAGAGCAGAAGTTTACGATTCCCGTCAGGCGAAGTCAGTCATCTGCTCATAGAAAGACATCCTAGCCGTCTTTCTACAAGGCCGAACCTTCCACCTGGTTTCCCATGTACACAAATATCACCAACGCTAAACTCTTCCATACAATACACAAATCAAGACAACATTCAAGCACCCAATGTACTTGACTCTTCATCTTCCTTACGTAAGCCACCACCTGGTTTTGTGCCAAGTAGCTCGACTGGTGCTTGTCACTCTCATCGCACCCCTCAAGATATCGCTACATACGCAACTCACCACCTGAAATATCGGCCAAATACCTTGTCAAGCCACTGCCATTCCGAAAGCGATTGTACTTCAGGAACGCTTGGCTCAATTCTCCCGCAAAGAAACGAACCTACGGAATCGGAAACACGTCAAGCGATGTTTGCGGCGATGTCATTCTCAGGAACCGGACCAATCGAAAGTGGAAACATTACGGAGTCACCATTCAATGCGAGTCTCGCCGATAAAAACGAAAATGTATCTACTGCTTTTCTTGACAGAAATCACGCTTGCATCCCACTCGTAAAGAATGCTGGCAATACCGACAGCGTCTCCTCATTCAACGACGATGACCAACCACAATTTTCTCAGAGCCATCGCCAACCCAAGAAAATACGACGACGAACGAAAACTTCAACGGAAGCACACTCACGACTTGAACTACTTAAAAAATTAAGGACTTTGATCCAAGGGTCATTTCAAGAAGTAGGACGTTTCCGGATGAAGGAACATCGCCACAGACGCTCTCTGCGTCTGCGGTTACACAGACCCCAACACCACGGAAAACGCCCAGAAAGACGCGGAAGCACTTCTTGCACGCCGCCAGCACACGGGCATCTAGCCGTCACCATCTCTCAAGAAGCACGCATTCTAGATACAATGCGTCTGTCGCAGCCACGACTCGAAATCCGACGCATTAGACATCCAACCTTCCAACGCTACAAGGACTCCCAACCTTGTTCGTTTTTCGCTACTATCCAGGCTGTGTCATCACCATTTTCCACGTCGAATGCAGGGTTATGCTCTCCAGAACGCAACAGCCAACCTCGCCCACCTGAGGTCTCCTAGATCTCAATGGACTGCCTGTCCTGTGAAGATTTTTGTGCAAGTGCATGGAACTGCCGTGTTACATGGAACTACTCTATTTTGTGATATTTTTTTCCTATGATGAGACACCACTTGTTCATGCTTCATAGTTTGTAGCTCGCGCAATCTTTCGGGGGGAGGGGGAATCATGTGACGTATGAAGGTAGCGATGGTTGGTAGAAGCCGAGAAGGAAGAAGTGATAAAGGAATAAACATGGCGTATGAGCCAGGCCACGTCTCCCGCATCTAGCATCATATATATATATATATATATATATATATATATATATATATATATATATATATATATATATATATATATATATATATATATATATAGAGAGAGAGAGAGAGAGAGAGAGAGAGATGCGCTAAGACAGCGAACGACGACATAAAAGAATGAGGTGGCTACCCAGGTGTATACGCCGGAGTCTTCGTCCAGCGCACGCGGTAAAGAGCATAGAAGCGTCAGCGATTGGCTCGACAATCGCTTTTTGTCATAAGAAAGAACGCTACGACATTGTGGCCGAGACCGTCCTCGGTGGAGAAAGCGTTGAATGCTGAACGCGTTGCCGGACAAGCACACTTGTTGAAAGCGGGTGTCGTTCTCTCGTTTTTTTTTTTAAGTGATGCCTACTACTATTGTTTTTCATTTCAATTAACTCATCTTCTAAGCACCAATGGTCTACTACCTGGCTCGCCTTCTTGCATTTCGATGTACTGTTTTCTTTTTCTTTTTCCTTCCTAAATAAAATCTCTCTCTCTCTCTCTCTCTCTCTCTTCGGCTCTGCAATGAACTTGCCCTTTTAATACTTTGCGACGCTGCTATGATCCTTTGAATGTAGTGTGTGTAGGTAACGACATCCTAAAGAGTGAAAATCTTAAAGTTCCACGTAAAATGCCGGGTGTCCGCAAAAAAAAAAAAATGCCCCCGCGCTGTTGCTTGTCTATAATCAAGCTTTAGAGTTCCCGTGACCTTTGGGTCACGGGAACTCTAAATTTCGAATCCGGCGGCAGTTCGAATCCGGCGGCAAAATCGAATCCCGGCGGCAGCGGCTGCATTTTCGATGGAGGGGAAAATGTTTTAAGGCCCGTGTGCTTAGATTGCACGTTAAGGAACCCCGGATGGTCGAAACTTCCGGAGCCCTGCACTACGGCGTCTCTCATAATCGCATCGTGTTTTTGAGACGTTAAACCCCAGATATTATTTTTACGTCACGGAAAAACCTAACTTCAGCCGAGAAGGCCACGTGAAGCCTCTAAGATCGACTATAGTTTCGCTATTTATTTATTAAGCTTTGCACGGCTACAGTAAACTCCTTCCTTTTTTTTTTGCAGAGGGGGGGGGGGTGTTCCTCCCACTTTTGTTATTTTTGTTGTTTTTTTAGAATAGTTGGCTTCACAGCGGTGACCAGATTTTCCATATCTGGCTTTAAGGTGAAAGTCGCCATCGCCTCGAGATAACGGCAGTACCGGAAACTGCACTTGACCTTCGTACACTGCAATACGGAACATTCGGGTGAGTGCGACGTGTATACTTCAGGCAGTGCCCTCGTTAACTCTAAACATGTAAGACCGATGGACCGCGCCCAACAAGTAATAACAGGCGCGCCCACCATTGGCCACTTTCGACGACCGTACCGCATCGCAGAACCGGGTCATAAATCTTCACAGCGAAGTCACGTGGTTCTGACCGATGTAAAAAACCTTCATTTGTATATATATATATATATATATATATATATATATATATATATATATATATATATATATATATATATATATATATATATATATATATATATATATGGAAAGAGAAAATGCGGAGCGCGCCTAAACGGTGCGCGCGGGCAGCTCCGCCCGAGTTGTGAAAAGTGGAATGAATGGCGCCGTATACGTCCGCAGCTTCCGGTGGCTGGCCCACGGCCCTCCCAGCCTGCGCAGGTGGTAACGCACGCATGAACTGCTGCCAGCACCTGCTCTCTTTCAGTCGTGGTTACGGCGTGGTATATAAGGCCAGGGCGTGGGTTTTGCTTTCTAGGGCCCTCTTCGGCGGTGCAGCGGTTACGGTGAACCGCGGCGGTTGCATTTCCATGTAGCCGAAATACTGGATGTCCGCGTACTGTGCGATGGCAGAACACGTTAAAGAACGCCGGATGGTAACAATTTCTAGATCTTTCGACATTATTATTATTATTATTATTATTATTATTATTATTATTATTATTATTATTATTATTATTATTATTATTATTATTATTATTATATTGTTTAGTACGGGATGTATCGATCTTTGAATGGAAGTGGCGGCCCTCAATATGAGAGCTCGACAACACAGCTCTCTCTGCTTCCACCTCATCATCCAATCGGGTCACGCGACGATATTATGTAATGCAGTCGACAGCCCGCCGAACGCGAACGCTCTGCAGCGTGGCCATAGGCGGTTTCATTGACGCCAGCGCCGCGTAGTTTCCATAGGTGTTGCCGAGATGTTGCCAACCTATGCACATACGTTGCCCGCCTTACTCAATGCCCCCCCCCCCCCTCACAATGGGGCCTGTAAGGTACCCTGAAATAAACAAATAGATATAATATCCAACCATACCTAGATATTATCTCGGCGACAGACTTCGCGGCTGGCATCAGTCAAACCAGTCCGTGCCACGCACGCTGCGAAGCGTTCGGGTTCACTTTGCCGACGACTGTACTGGGGTCTTCCTGTAATTCCTGGACCATCTCGGCAACATTTCTCCGAACTGAATTTGTTTTTACGAGCGGTTTAGAACTGTCGCCGGCGTATACTACTATCCAACAGCAGAGAGCAATTATATTGACGTTTACTTTCTTTTTCATCTCGTTCGTCACGTCCAGAATTTAAAGCCGTACAGCCAGAAGAACGGAAGGGGCCGAGAGGGTCAGGAAGAAAGAAGCACGCATGGAAAGAGGCGTAATACCTACTTTTCGAAAAGGTTGAAACTGGCTCACACTTGCTGACTGATCATCACATCTTATGGGAAAAGTAGAGCCCTTTTAGGCGAAGACCAAATGCGAGCGTCGTGTCCTTCCTTTCTTTCTTTCTTTCTTTCTTTCTTTCTTTCTTTCTTTCTTTCTTTCTTTCTTTCTTTCTTTCTTTCTTTCTTTCTTTCTATCTATCTATCTATCTATCTATCTATCTATCTATCTATCTATCTATCTATACTTGCATGCCCCATAAGAATTATATAGTTTTTCCTCCTTCTAGCTCATCACTACCAGCTCATGCCCCAAGTTATGCGCCAGAAGGGGTCTGTCTATCCCTTTTAAAGATGCACTTATACGGCGCGGCCTGGGAAAAAGAAAACAAGGAGATTCTTACGGCCAACCACACAACTCGTGACCTACATTTACTACGCATCCCTGTACACATTAATGACAACCGACAACGAGCGCTGAGAGCATGCATGCGCGCGATAACAGAGCCAATCCATTGGGACGCGCGTGTTGTGGATCGACAGCGCCACTAGCGGCCTCAACGAGATCACGCTGAGTGCAACTGACGCACGGTAAACACGTTACGTCACGCGCAATTTTGGCGGGATGAGGAGCGACATGCGCATCCCGCCACGCACGAAATGAGCGTTGCATGCATCGCCGGTCCCGTGCGCCTCAAAAACGGGTCCACTCAACGCACTCTTTTCACTTGCGCTCTAAACGGCGGTGTCAACGCAGCTTAACGCTCTGTTCGCGCTGCATTTCACACGCTCAAGTATCTCCCTGAAAGAAACGTATCATAAAGAAGAGCTCGTGTTTACAAATGCAGCTGTAGTTTTCCATCCTTAATATTAAATTCACACATGTTCTTTTTGATGATACGTGGGGTTTAACGTCCCAAAACCACCATATGATTATGAGAGACGCCGTAGTGGAGGGCTACGGAAATTTTGATCACCTGGGGTTTAACGTCCCAAAATTACCATATGATTATGAGAGACGCCGTAGTGGAGGGCTACGGAAATTTTGATCACCTGGGGTTCTTTAACGTGCGCCCAAATCACATTTTCTTTTGTGTGTGTGTGTGTTTTCTCTTTTCTTTAATTTTATTCGATGTATGTAAAGAGACGGGGGATCCCTCTGCTCCTGTGCTCCTACACGTGTGACAAAATAGACGAAGGCTTTCCGATGAGGAAGGCATTTGAACAGCATTGGAATGTTCCTGCAAGTGTGTGTGTATATATATATATATATATATATATATATATATATATATATATATATATATATATATATATATATATATATATATATATGACAAGCTTCATACAAGTTCGGAAGTCAAGCTCTCTCGCCGGCATCTTTCCACATTGGATGTGTACACACACAGATGCACAAACACACGCACGAACCTATATAGATATGGCATGTTAACCCCCGCCCCATTTCCTGAAGAACAAAAAAAGTGCTGGCTACGTCAGAGAGATACGTGCAAGGACTCATCTCACATATCGTTCAGTCACTGTATTTTGCAAAAAAAAAAAAAAAACTCAGAACATACATTATATACTTGTGATTACAGAGGTGCGCTATTCCACAGTTGTCATTAAAACGAACAAAATAGAATGTGTGGGCGTCGTCGGAGTAGCCATGGAGAGGGCTTCAAACCCCGCACACCGGCCTCCCCCGAAAATTTTTCCATTTTTTATGTGCGTATAATAAAAGTAAACATAAAAACACAAGCAAGAATGGTTGATTGCTGGGCTATAAGTTGGTTCATTTCAACATATGCAACAGCGCGCAAAACTACAAAAGACGACACGAACAGCGCTGTTTACTCTCTGTCCGTGGCGTCCTTTCTAGTTTTACGCGATGTTACATATGTTGACAAGCAAGAACAAAGAGTAGCTGAAGCCCCGTACCCGAACCGCAAGGAAAGAAATTTCTGGTTATGCCCCTGTCACTTTTTGAGAGTTCCAATGCAGAGAGCTCCAAACTTCCACATGGAGTACGCGTACCCAGGTTTTAGCCTTTCCTCTTCGAGGAATGGCGCGAGTGGGCGCACCTTCCGATAGTGGCGCCTGTACAACCGTTTTCTCCCACTCAGCAGCCGGACGAGCGGCCGGGATCCCTCGCGGCGGCGGTTCCGGCCAGAAAAAGAAAGTTTTTGACAGGCGCAGAAATCGTGCCCCAAGGTCGTCCGCGCCGCGCGCTTGGCACAACTCGGGCCGGTCAATAATTCAGCGGCTTCCAAGGCCCGGAATCGTTCGCCTCCGCCGCCGCCCCAGGAGGAGCAGCGCCGTAAATTAGAGCCAGCATCTGCGGGAACTCGTCCGTCCCCGGAAGCTGAAAATTTAAGAGCCTGGGCTTTCCGTCCCGTTTCGACGAGCGCCACGTCAGTGTCCCAATTAGCTGCGACAAGCGAGACAGCGCATGGCTTCTATACAGTAGCGTTCCTATACATTATCCTCGCGGTCCCAATGGACGATGCGATACCGTCGGCCGGTCGGTCGAGACGGAACGCAGCGGTCATATACATTTCCCCTCTCTGCGAAGCTTTATAGTACGGGACAAGCCGGCGCCGCGAGAATAATGCATTCATTATACGGTTTAACGAAGGAGAACTTATGAGGAATGGTGAATAGGGGTATAGATGCGGAAACCACAGCGGGTAATAATTTGAGTAATCTAAATATATACCAGAGAATATAAAATGACCAAAACTATAAATCAACGCATTGCAGTAAATAGGTGTAAGTGAAATCCAACATGTATGATTTCGCTCAGCAGAGAAAAATAAGGTGTAGAATGCAAAGCGACGGGCAGGTGCCACTACCGTGCCGTTGTAGCAAAGCGTTGGAAACACCTTCTTGAGCATCGCGTTGCACTGTCAGCGCAGCGCGTTAAACACTACAGTCCTTAGAGTGTTTTGTGTGTGCCTCTTATAGTATAAACGCAGACATACAAAATATAGACATGTTGTTGTGGCGCCTCAGATATGCGCAATGTTTACTTTTTTTAATTGACAATCGCACAACTATGCACGCTAAACCTTGAGCAATATTGGTGGGCGCTGCGGATGGGGTTGGCCGTTTGGTGCCGTTTGAGGTATCGTTAGAGTGGACAGACAGACAGACAGACAGACAGACAGACAGACAGACAGACAGACAGACAACAGACAGACAGACAGACAGACAGACAGACAGACAGACAGGACAGACAGACAGACCGACAGACAGACAGACAGACAGACAGACAGACAGACAGACAACAGACAGACAGACAGACAGACAGACAGACAGACAGGACAGACAGACAGACAGACAGACAGACAGACAGACAGATAGATAGATAGATAGATAGATAGATAGATAGATAGATAGATAGATAGATAGATAGATAGATAGATAGATAGATAGATAGATAGATTAGATAGATAGAGATAGATAGATAGATAGATAGACAGACAGACAGACAGACAGACCAAAATTGTTCCGTCGAAGGTCCCCAAGAAAGACTATCGTCTTTAAAAAAAATTGAGGGACCCTAATATTTTGCTTAGGTGGTGGCACTCCCACGTCGATGCTCCTGTGCCCAATTTCTCGGGCTAAGGTCACGTGCCTTTTGACGCGCTTTTTGGCAAAAAAGAGTGCACCACACTCGCCGCTTGGCTGGCTAACGATGCCACAAGTAAATACAAAAAAATGTGGACAAGACAGTGCCCTCTATTGTATATGGAATGCACCCATCTGACACGAAATTCGAAAGTTCTGATTTCTGAATTCACAAGAACTGACCGAAAGGGTTTATTTTTTCGTTCACCCTAATTTCTTACACTTGAAGTGAGAATCAGTGCAATACATTTAACAAACCACGAATAACGTCCCGCTACGTTTTCATATACTTATTTGCCTGTCGGTGTTCAGCTAGTTGTGTACATATACAAGTAAACGAGCACATCGAATAATTCAGAGGCCACGCGGCAAGGAGCGTAGTGGTTGCGATCTGCCACGTCAGGCGCCGCAACGAACCTAGCCGCTAAAGAAAAAAGAGGAAGAAGAAAAGTCTGCCCTTTCAACGAACTCATTTGGCCAGTTTTCATCAATTATCCAGAGAGTTAACTGGCCCTTACGTTATGTAAACTTATGCCCCGATATCATATGTATTCCTACATAACCCTCAGCAACATGTTTACAATATCAGTTGTCTACGCGCATGGAAAGCTAGCCTGAGTGCAGCATCCAGTTGCACGAACAACGCTCAGCTGGCGGATGAAACTGCGATAGCGATGGCCATACATGTGTCATGGTTCCCACGACTATTTACTCCGACTCACGAAGGCGGCCGGGTTCTTTTCGGCCGTTCTAACATCGGCACAAGCAGTGATGCATTGTTCATAAGTCATTTCGCAACACAGCGACCAATAAGAAGGAAGGACACCACATTTCCTGGTTCCCAGCTCACGTCGACGGAGTCGTTCATCTGGCTAGTTGTAATCCCAAATGAGCGGACCCAGAGTGAGATTTCACGCGCCGCGCTTGTTTAGACACCCAAGCCCTTCTCCGCGATTGTGCCCCTGAAGACCCGCTATCCACTTTACACGAGATTACCTCGCATTACTGATCAAGCAAGACGACCTTCCCTGCCCCTAGTCCCATGTTGAGTGGAGTTCAGTCGGTCAGGTTCAGGCTATTGCGGAAGCAAACGTATACCAACTCTGAACCCTTAATCGCCTCAATCCTTGACTTTTCGCAGACCTGCTCGAAATGCGGACGCGAGTCCTACACTCCGCGGATCATGTGCTCCAGCCGTGCCCATTCAATGCGGGCTCCGGTCTCAGATGAGGTGGGACGCGGCTAGCTCCTCGAAGTTTAAACATCGCTATTCAACTACATCTAGGCTGCACCGGTCCGTCGTCGAGAGTCACCGCCTCCCGGTTTCATTCTAGGTGGAACCGACGTGATGGGGAGCCCTGCTGCTCCCTTAACAGTTTTAATCGGGACTACTAGTGAATGAAGTTGGTTGGTTGACCCCTACCAACCTGGCGCAACCAACCATGTGGGATCGCCCATGAAACGAGCGCTGCCTTAGTACATAAAATAATTGGTGTATAATCTCAAAACGTTTATAAGAAAAATAGATAGCATTGAAATAACTCATCCGGACGACCGGAAGTAAATGCTCAACCGGAAGTGCTTGGAGGAGAAACAAAAAAGTCAATTGTGGCTCGTGCCACTAGAAAAAAAAACGAAGAACAAAAAAGCTTGGTAAGTTTGGTCCTTCGTTTGCATGTACAGTTTGCATCATCGTCGTCGTACTGCAAGATGATGGCCTCTCTCAACAACCTCCAATTCACCCTGTTCTGCGCAGGCTGATTTCTTTTTAGAGACGATAGTCTTTCTTGAACACCTTCAACGCAAAAATTTCGGTCGGTCTGTATGTCTGTACATCTGTCTGTTTGTCCGTCTTTAACGGTACTCTAAACGGCACCTAAAGTGGCCAAGCGTTACCCCAAACGGCCGACCCCATCCGCAGCGCCCACCAATTATTGCTCCAATTCGGCGTTCATACTTGTGCGATTGTCAATTAAAAAGGAATTATTGCGCATATCTGAGGCACCATAACAACACGTGAATATTTTGTATGTGTGTCTCTTACTAGCAAAGGCATAATTCAAGTAATTCTAAGAACCGCAGCGTTTATCACGTTGCGCTGACCACGCAACGATTGCAGAAAAAGGCAAGTGTTTCCAACGCTTTACTAAGACGACACGACACGGTGGTGGCACCTATCCGTCGCCTTGCGTTCTACACCTTATCACCTCCGAGACGGGCGCGCAGGGCGCGCGCGCTTCGTTTTCCAAGATAACTGCCCGATAGCGCTCATGTCTCACGTGCGACGTGACTTGATGCGCTCGTTAGCCTCCGCTGCACGCTCGAGGCACTCTAACGCAGCGCCCCCAGAATACCATTCACCCATTTTCTTGCGCAGAACATGAAATAAACGTTTTTTTTTTCACTCTCTCCAGATGCAAGACTATCGTCTTTCGACGACATTTGCAGTGTAACATACAGATACGGGGCCAATGTTTATTTCTTGCGATCCCCAGCCCGTACGTTACAATTGGTAATGTGTAATGATCGTACACTTTTCGCTTTATGAATAGCGGCAAAAATTAGTGTCATGATTTGGGAATATATGTTGTAAGTGCTTTTGGGCCTTCTTATAACACATCTCGTTATCCCGATCACCACGAATTAGCGAATAGGGAAGGAAAAAGAACGCGTAAAATTTCACGCGTTTACAAACACGTCATAAACACGATTTAAAGCCGACTGCAAGGTGTTTTGTTTTGTCCCCTATAGGAGAAATTGGCTCATACCCACGAGGGGGTTCGCCAAACTCTTAAATTATAAAACGCAACTTAAACGCTAATGCAACTTAACAACAGAGAAGAACGAAATGCAATGTAAATAAGTAAATGGGGTAAAGGATTTTTTAATTTAAATAAGCTATAGGCATTAGATCAAGCACCACTGATTTCTTAGGTGACCTGTAATCTATCTATTATATATGCTCCATTATTCTAAAGCTACATGCCATTTTATAAAACTACTCAATTCTTGGCCAATCCACCACAGTGCATGGGTATGTGCCACGGACAATAGGTGAAGATGAACATGATTCAGAAAGCAATAGATAAAGGTTGCAAAAGTAAAGAAAGGGGAGGATGAAACCCTTATTTTGAAAATCTGGCGGCCTCGGTAGTGCGGATCCCACGCCTAGGTGTCAGGCCAGGAGCCCCTGGGCCCTGGCGGCGTCTTCTGCCCGTCGAATTGCCCAGAGCTGTTTCTCTAGGGTCTGAGCTGAGCAGCACGGTCTAGATCCCTACTGCTCATCGTAAACAATTGTGCGACCGTGTCGTACCGCTCTTGGACAGGTTCACAGAATGTGTGATATAGGTCCACCTTTTCCTTACCTAATTTGCACCTGTTAGTGTATTGACCTGGGTAATAGTGGCTATCGGCCATCAGGATCGGGTGCGTGTTCGTTGAAAGGAGGCGCCAGGCCATCGCTTGCTAAGTGTGTGGTAATGGTTTGTGATTTCCTTGTAGGGCAACCATGGGATCTCCACTCCAGCCTAGCGGGAGCTCCGTCTCAGTGACACGGCGTGCGAGTCCTCGAGCCGCGTTGTGAGCCACCTTGTTGCCAGGAAGAGAGCAGTGTGCAGGCACCCAAACGATTCGGAGTTTTGTCCCGGCCAATATTCTCCGTGCTTCCGGCGAGATTCGCCCTCTGGCAAAATTCTTGACTGCCACTTTGGGGTCACTGATTACACCTTTAGCCTGCGTGGAAGCTATACGGCCAATGCTACAGCCGATTCTTCCACAGCTTCCATGCCACCGGTTCAAATAGAACCGCTAGCCTTTAGGGCACCGTCGTTTCCTACTACCGCAATGAGCATGCCACACAAGTGCGCGTATTCCACTGCGTCTACAGCATCTGTTGAGTTAGAGAATCTCCATAGGGTGTGGGTCGTTCCCTCCTTTGGAGTAGTAGTAGTAGTAGTAGTAGTAGTAGTAGTAGTAGTAGTAGTAGTAGTAGTAGTAGTAGTAGCCACCTCTAGTTTATGAATTGCTCAATAGATAACGTTTTGTTATATGTCCTTAGAAAGAATATCACTAGATGGCGTTACTGGTTTTCGATCGTTAATGATTTCATATAGTTGACTAACCCACGGACAGACGAATGGACGGACGGACGGACGGACGCTTCGCCCCACTCATCATCGTCCACTCCGGGGAAGTGCTGTGAATGTTTTTAATTGTTTTCGAACGCTCTAATCTACTTTCTTTGTAATATTCGGAGTGCATGTTTTTCGGCAACAGTGGTACGTAAAGACGTTGCCCGGTTTCATGTGGTGCATTGGTCTTACCACCGTGTTGTGCGGCGTAGTTGATGCCGCACAACATTTAATAATAGACTAATAAGAGATTAATAAGTATTTGTCTTCCCGTAGGTATTTAAGAAAATTGTTTGCAACGGTTGGTTGCACTAGCAGGGTAACATTCCTGTTCCTTGAATGCTCGTGATGATGATGACCATGATTTCTGGTATATATGGCTCACACTCAATTTGGGGGATTGTCCAAGAAACTAATGATCTATAGATAAAAGTGATCACATGAAAATTGTGTAACTAATAGATATTAGAAAAATTAGAATAAATTATTGAGCCGGAGCGTCGTCGTCGTTACAATCGTAATGCCGCCGTAGCCGTGAGCCGCCAGCTGGCGCTGTTCGAGGCGACGCTTACGGGAGCTCCCGCATGCGACTGTATCCGTGCGTTATTTATTCTCGGCATTCCCTGTCATCTCTTGTTGACGTCAGCCTCCTCCAGCCATATTTCGCTCGCCACAAGGAGCCGATCTCCTATAACGTGCCTCGGCAACGGAGGGGCGCGCCCCGCCCCGACAAAGAGCATGCCACCACGCGAAGGTGCACTGGCGAAAGGCTTCGCACAGGGAGTGCATGGAAAGAAGAAAGATAAGCAAACAACAGAAACAACCCGAGAACGCGATGGGCACGTGCCCTTGGCTCGAGTCTCCAGGGGTCAAAGTAATATCGTTGCCACCAGGCAGAGAAACAACAGAGCAAAGGAGGGGGAAAACGAAGAGAGTGCAACGAAGAGAAGGGAAAAAAAGGCTGGGTCCTCCCTCGCAATAAAAGGAATATAGGGAGCGATGCGGTTGCCCTCGCGCACGGCGGTCGGGTTTCGGCACATTCAATCCATTAGCTTCATAATCGCCAGTCTCGCCCCTCCGTTTTCCGGAACTATGCAGTGCTATACGAAACGTGACATCACGTAAAACTCGGCAAAGCGAGCAGTATCGCGTCTATCCTCGGGCCTTGCAGAGTTCCCTCGGGCCTTCTCGTCCATCCGCGCATGTGGCGTGACCACGGTCGCGGTAAAGTATACTCAATACCGGTCGTACCATGGCTAGCGATGCCTAAAACCAGGTTAAAGTGGACTAACAAGGTCCGAAATTATCCCCATTAACAGTAATAATATGGTAACCGCAGTAATCAACTGAAATTCGCTACAAACGTTGGAAACCTACCGCTAACTCCGGAGCCGCGCAAGAGTGGGCGTCTCCACGTCGCCAAGCAAGCGAATGACCCTCACCCTACACTTCACCGGCGCTGCATCACTACATCTGTTGTTGAGGGGAAACGACCTAAGTGAACTCGATGCAAATGACGCGTACCCGGTCAACTGCCGAAACAAGCAGGGAGTCGTTAAATCGCGGCAAAAGATAGCGCACACGCGTCGCACACCGACTTTGCGAATATCCTTCAAGGCCTGACCAGACGTACGCGTTGCAGCGCGTGGCGTCATACACACTCTGCGCCGCGCTCCCTGCCCATAATGGGAGAGGGCAGGAAGTCTCACGCCCCCTGTAGGCTCGGTGCCGCACAGAGATAGTTCGTGGCACCGAGCCTACAAGCCGTGCGCTGGCGTGCTGAAACGCGTACTTGTGGTCAGCCCTTATAGGGGCACTAAAGAGAAACAGTAAATTAGTTTAGTACTGATGAGCTGCACTATGAGAACTCTAGTGCCACATGTTTCACTATCGTAAGTTCGTTATAAACGGAGAAAATAAAAGTTGAAATTTCACTTTCAGATATCGCGCCGAAATCTGCGTGCGTGACCATCAGAAGTTTTAAAATGTATTTTTTGTTGTTTTCGTGACATTGGCTGGAACAAATTTTCTGAAACTTCATGTGTGCTAGGTCTACGGTCCTTACAGATGGCAACGTACTTCATATTTCATCGATTAGAAGCTACGTAGGGGTAGACACCTTCAAGTTTTTCTACGTGGTTCTCGGTGCGGGAATCTCGAGGAGGAGGCGTCTCCACCCGCATTTTCTTTTCGGGCGTTTTTTTCGCTTACCAAGCTTCGCGTCGCGGTAAGTGGTGTAATTCTTGGCAAATGTGTGTAAACTATCAAAAAAGTGTGGCCATGTCGATAACAAATAAGAAGTGTCCCCTTGTTTACAATTATACAGCTGATGGAAACATCCTAAATCGAGTAACAGAGTACAAGTATCTAGGCTTGCATATATGTAGCAACCTCCACTGGGATCGACATATCGACTACATATCTAATAATGCAATGATGAAATTACATTTTTTGAGACGTTCTCTTCGCTACTCATCATACGACACTAAAATTCTGGCGTACAAATCTCTTATCCAACCCATTTTGGATTATGGAACATTATCTGGGATCCTACACCAATGTCAATATCCATAAACTAGATAGAATCCAAAACAAGGCTGTCCGATTTATTTTCAAGAAATACGGCCCAACATCAGTCTCTGAATTAGTTGCCAAAGCGGGATTCAAACGGACTTCAGAACGTTTGTTGTTCTTCTTTAAGATAGTTAATGGTCGAATAAATAGTAACACAGGTGAATACTTAAAGTTCTCTTCCGGTTACTCTACCAGACAACGTCATAAACACACTGTCGTTCCTTTCCAGCCCAATAATAATACTTTCAAGTATTCCTTTTTTCCGCGCACTGCCAAAGAATGGAATGAGCTTGACAGCAAAATTATTGAAACAGACAGTATCGAGGCATTTGAAAAATTTATATCTGACTAGTGTTTTTTTTTTCTTCGTGAAACATTTTTTATGTTGTTTGAAGTGCTTTGTTCTGTGTTGACTGCAGTATTGTACTGTTGATTTTGTTGTACTATGTACACCCACTCTGCTATGGCCCCAAGTTGGGGCTAGCAGTATTGCTAAATAAATAAATAAATAAATAAATAAATTTTCAGGATCGTAAAATTGCACTTTACTGATACGCGAAAATTTGTTTTTGTTTTGTTTTTTTGCTCTTTCGTGTCCCTTTATAGGATATGTTACTCGTGCAGAGAACAACCCTACATGCGTGGAATATTGGCGTCATCGACGCTTCGGTACACTGAGCAATGGGAACTCTACGGACGAGAATTGCTGCGTGATATCAGGTTTCACTGCAATGGCGCTGCCAGGCGTTTTCCTCTCTTTTTTTTTTTTTTTGTCTGCTCTCTTGCTACCTTTTGACGCCCACACAGTGTAGGGTAGCAAACCAGAAGCCTGAATTCCGATTTACGTCCCTTCGTGTCCCTCGTTTCTATCATTCTGTCCCTCTGCCAGCGGCCACAGATGCCGCTTCTCGATGGTGGCAGAATGTAGAAACATCCCTGTTACTTATGTGTGATTCTTAAAGAAAAAAGAGAAAAGTGAGCCCGGTAACTGTTTGCATCAGAGTGCGACACCTCAACAGTACCTCACGAGGGATGGGGGTAAGGAGGGATTGAAAGGATAGGACCTAAAGGTATAGAGATAGAGGAAGAAAGGAGAGAGCATGGTGCAAGGTCAGCGACACCCATGCATGACCAAGAAAAATATAGGAAAGATGGACACGGTCGCAGGAGTCCTAGGACGGGTCACAACTCAGCGAGAGCTCTTGTCGGCGTCAGTAGATGGCCTAGGGCGAGCCCAGTCGGCCAGAGCTGCGCTGTCGTCGGAGATCGCGGGGGCACGACCGGTCGGCACGAAATACAAGGAGCGAGTGACAAACACCCGCGTTACGTTTAGGTGCACGTAAGTGGTTCAAAGGTTCCCCACTATGTTTAAACAAAACACCTAGAGGGGCTTGTTGTTGATGCATATTTTTCTTCACCGAAAGTTGTCCCGCGCTAAATTTTGAAACAAACACCAAGAAAAAAAAACATGACAGGTGAGAGCCCGTCCACCTGTCAAGTATATCTGTGTGTTTTCAAAATATAGCGGTGCGAAACTTTCACGGAGGAAAACAACCGACACTCTACGGCGTACCTCGTAACCATAAAAGGTCTTAGAAGTGTGGCAGCTTGGGCTAGTTCGTATGGCATGACGATAGTTATAGCGCGAGAACAAAACGACGACACAGAGACAAGAAGCACACGAAAGACACGAGCGCTAACTTCCAACTGAGTTTATTGCGCAGAGCGCGGAAATATATAGAGGAGACAGTAAGCATGTGGCAAAAACCATATGGCACAAAGAGCAGAACATGAGTAAGAAAAAAACAAAAACAAAAAACAAAAGCACAAAAAATGGCAAAGAAAATCTATAAGGAAACGAAACAGAAAGGTAAAGATAATATAACTACTTGCGCGCACCGTTATCTTCTAGGAACTTTAGTTCCTTCTCGGACAGAGCCACGGAGGGCTTGCTAATGCAAGGCACCTTAGAAGTGTGGCAGCTTGGGCTAGTTGGTATGGCATGACGATAGTTATAGCGCGAGAACAAAACGACGACACAGAGACAAGAGGGTCTTCTTGTCGCGTCCTTCTTGTCTCTGTGTCGTCGTTTTGTTCTCGCGCTATAACTAACGGCAAGGCACCTGTTCGCGTGCCATCTGCGCAGCCTCGACAATGACTCGAGTGCGCTCATCTTTGTACTTGTACAGCGTCGCCGTGTCCTTGAAAAGGGGCACACAATTGCACCAAGTGCAATGCTGAGAGAGAAAACCATCTTTCCCGTTTCTAACATTGTTAGCGTGTTCTCTCAGCCGATCGTTCAGACACCTTCCGGTCGTTCCGACATAACAAGCACCGCATGAAAGGGGGGTCCTATAGACAACTTCCCGAGAGCATTCCGCATACCTGTTTCTATGTTGAACTCTGCATTCCGTTGATGACTGCGTTTTCAGGGGGGTTTGTAGATTTGGTGAGACTGATTAATTTGAACGGTGCCGAGAACAGGACACGAACTCCCAACTCGTTTCCCGATTTTCTTGAGCCTGTGTGATATCTAGTGTTTGTATGGAATCACGGCTATCCTTTCACGTTCTGTATCCGTGTTGCTCGGATTCTGTCGCTGCCTCTGCTTTGCCTTATTAGTCCGCAGGATAGTCTCAGCAACGGAAGCAATAAACGCCTCGGGGAAACCCGAAGCCTTAAGCCGGGAAACTTGAGCTTTGAAGCTCACAGAGATATTTGGGCGCACGACCTATTTAAGGCATTCTCAAGACAGGTTCGTGCTATGCCTCGCTTAACTAACTTGCTGTGAGCGGAAGAAAAAGGAAGTAGAGGTTTCTGCGCACGTGGTTCATAACACCAACAGATGGGCTGTGAGCTAAAAACCAGTCTTAAATCCAAAAAGCGTAACTTCTACTTCTCGTGCATATCATGTGTCAGTACAAGAGGCTTTAAACAATCTTCGAACACACCTATCGTTTGAGTCGCAAACGAGTGTAACATCAAAGAATTACAATTTAGAAGAACCAAGAAATCGTCCACGTATCTGAATACTTTGACGACATGCGAGTCTTCTAACTATTCCTGCAGTTTTTGCCCATTTTTGCCAATAGCAGATCACTGAGTAGAGGTGCTATGCATGAGCCGATTGAAACACCCTTTTTCTGCAGATAAATGCAATCATTCCATTGAACGAAAGTAGAGGTAAGGTACAGCAAAACCAGGTCAAGAAAATCTCGCGCACTGATGCCAGTTTTCAATTGGAAGTTCAATTCCCCGAAGATTTCTATGTTATCCCTTATACATTCTAATACCTCATCGTGAGGCAGAGAGTAGTATAGGTCCTTTATGTCAATTGAAAAACCGAAAAGATTAGATTGATTTGACTGTTTGAAAAAATTCTATCAGAGCCTGCGAGTATTTGATCAAAAATGGGTCATCAATCTTTAGACACTTTAGATGGGTCTGAATAAACAAGCCGAGTTGCTTTTACCACGTACCACTTTCTGTCACAACGACACGGAAGGGCATGTCAACCTTATGTGACGGGTTTGTTCTTGCGCTATAACTATCGTCATAAAAGGTCGTTTTAGCTCCTGAAAAACGGAAAGTTCGTTAAGCTAAACTTATCTCACGTTGGTGAAAACGACCTGCCGGGCACAATTTGAAAGTTAGGAAAGCAACCTCGACCCCCGACACGTGTGTTCACTAAAAGGGTCAAGCCGCTCGGTCCAAACAGCCGTCTCTTAATCTGCTCTCTTGTTTCACTTCCGGCCAGCCACGCGGAACGAGATAGGAAGCGACGAAGCGTGGGCAGCGTATGCGTGGGAAGGCACGACTGCATTGCAGCCGGACGCTCACAACCCTTCCGTGCATATGTATACGGGCGCGCTCCCGCATCGAACGAAGATAAGAAAACGCGAGACTCCAGAAACTTGACGCTGCCTGGGAGACATCTTCGGTTATCTAGCCCCACACATTTTCTCTCTCTCTCTCTTTCTTTCACAACGCGACCTCTCGCGCTTTTACCAGCCGTTATCGGTTCTGTTAACAGTAACGCGAACGGTGTAACAAGGACGCGCACTCGCAAAACCGCGAGGCTATATCGCGAGTCGTTATAGTCAATATCTCGAGACGAGAGATTAGCGAGGCGATTGTATCGATAAGCCCACCCCTGTCGATACTGTTTTCCTCGCATTGGGGAAGAATAAGCGAGCGTCGTTAAGCGGCCTGGAAGCGAAGTGTCTAAATTGACGGTTAATCACGGCAAGAGAAATAGTGTCGTCACTGAGGGCGCTGTCGAAGTGAGTGGTAGATGCGCTGCTTGGTGCGTCGGTTTCGGTTTCTCCAGCTAAATTACGCTCATTGCATCGCTCCGCGGTGATTACCAGTGGCCGTTTTTCCAAAATTTCAAAGCGGCTATAGACTATTCGTAGGAAGGTCTTGAACTCGCCCATTTGACTCGGCCAGCTACCATCACTGCACTTAAAAAGTTAGTTGTGTTAATTGCTATAATTAAGGCCGTAACTAATGTTTGTACGCATCTGAAGATGCCTTCTGCCATAGGAAGGCAAAACGCCGCAAGTAGCGCGAAGATACCTTCTTTCTGTAATTTCTAAATAATATTGGACACATTTCTTCAAACACCCTGTATAAGGCCGATTCTGTCCTATATATCTTTCGCCCGCGATCGGCGAGATTATAACCTCAGCAGTGCTCGCAACTGATGCGTTGGCTCGCACGACCACAAAGATACGCACAGCTGCACCTTGCTGTTCTTCTATTATCCCACAAACTTATCGGGCTCGGGAGGAGCTATATTCGGACATACCGGTCAGGAGGAGCTCACTCGTAACATGTCTACGGTCGACTGTATCAGTATAGCGTGATGAGTCTGTGCTATCACCATACCAGGACGAGAAATAGCAGCGAGTGGTACAGCATTTGTTCGGGCGCTTTCAAAAAGAAATATAAAATCGCTTGATCGATCCATGGATGGTGGCTGACAGCACGATTAACGTGCACGAAAAAAAGTCACACGACACAGCGCAGTGTCGTGTGTCCTTTTCTCTGTCCGCGTTAATCGCCCTGTTAGTCAGTGAAATGTATAAAAAGCCGCCCACTACTCGACACACTCTAAAACAAAAAAAAAACAATTCTTTGACGCATTTCGATTTCGGGTAGTCCCGACGTGCCACGTACACGACTTTAAAAGAGGCAGGTCCGCTCTCTTTCGAGGTCACCATATATTCCCTTCTGAGAGTCGTGTTACCCACAGGAGGGTCGACTTTTCTTTCTTAATTTTAAGAGACTCGTATGCATACGTCGGGGCTACCTGACACATAGCTGTTTTTTTTTTCTTTTTTAAGTGGACAACTTCATTGATTGTCCAGGATGGGATAAAGGGTGAGGACCTCTTCCCTCTCAGCCATCGGCCAAGAGCCGCTGCTCCTTGGCAGTGGCCCCGGAGGGAAAGCCCGATTCGTACATCGCGGTGGCGGTTCTGCCGTATCATATGCTTGCAGGACTATATCACGAAACGCCACGATCAGCTTCTCACCCGTTCTCGTAAGTATGCAACAACGGCGCCAATTTAGCGTAAATTCTGCATCGAAACCACGCTGTAACTGCTCTTCAACGTGACCTCCCTTACGTTTGACGCTATTTCCCGAAGCTTGAGTGCCAGCGAACAAAGCGAATGCCATTTCGTGTAAACGCCCCAGTGGAGCACGGAGATGCAGCTGAGCCGTTCCGCTCTGCTTGACAAAGTCGGGAAAGTCATCATGCTATCGGTGCAGCCGCCAAACGTACAGCTTTTTTTTGCCTACTTTTACGAATTAACAAGCACGTGTATCGTCGCATTCTCCACGTTTTCGCGTATAGCGTTCCCTCCTCTCTCTCTCTCTCTGTCTCTCTCTCTGTCTCTCTCTCTCTCAGGGAGCCTGCACACGGCATCGCAATATAATGATAAATGGTTCCCCGCGAGCCGCGCACGCACTATAGGAGAAGCTTCCTTTCAGGGAACTGCGACCAATGTGTTTCCTCTCTCTCTCTCTCTCTCTCTCTTTTTCTCATGCTCATAAGTTTTGTCACACACATACCACAGAAGTCCAGAGAGAGAGAGAGAGAGAGAGAAGGAGAGAGAGAGAGAGATAGAGAGAGAGGGAGGGGGGGGGGGGAATTCCCGCGAAGATAATGCGGCAAAGCGAAGCATGGCTAGTTTCTGTCCGGCGCATGCCGCGCGCACCTTTCGCGTTCCCGCGGACTATAGCGGTCTCGAGAAGGAAACGGCGATCCCGATCCCGGGCGCTGTTTGCATCGTACACACGCACGCCCGCAGCTCGTATACCGATAAGAACTCATTTGCAGCTTTCCTTTTTTCTACCCCGCCAGTGGACTCCGTCGAAATGTCACCGTATCTTTTGGGCGTCGCAAGTCGTTCCGTGGCACGGTTACAACACTGCAACAAAGCTGTGCGCTGCAGGCCAGTCGATACACGTCTGCGCCAAGGAAATAAAAGTAGTAGCTAGCAAAACAGATACAAAGCTATATAAGACAAAATGCAGTATGCAATGCACGTCAGTGTTGGCGGTGTCGCTTGTTGCGTACGCTATACAAAGTGTTTCAAGAAATGGGTCCAATATTATTTGAAAATTTAAGAAAGGAGGCATTTGCGTGCTACCTGCCGAGTTCCCTTTACTGTAGAAAAAAGGATATTCACATGCGCACACAATAATTACGGCAGTAATTCGATAAATTAAAACAGTTCACTTTTTAACCAGCGGAAATAGCCGATCGAGTTCAATAGGCGAACTCAAGTGCTTGCTGCGTCCACAGCCACTTTCAAATTTTCGAAAGGCGGCCACTGGTAATCACCGCGGAGTGATGAGATCTGGCTAATTTATCACGCGAAACCGACGCACCAAACAGCGCATCTACCATTTTGAATGACCCGTCTTTTTTTTGCGCTGATAAATCAGTCTAAATAATCATGGACCTCCCGGCCTTCCTTTTTCTCTCTATCTCTCTCCCAACTGCACATCCGTAAATGCAATTTATTCAAACACTAACACTGGAGGAGCAAGGAAGACCGACCGTTATTTCGCCTATACATTCCGTAAATGTGTACTCGCCTCTCCGCGGTGCTGACTCGGCTGCTGACCCGCAGGTCGCGGGATCGAATGGCGGCTGCGGCGGCTGCGTTTTCGGTGGAGACGAAAATGCTGCAGGCCTGTGTGCTCAGATTTGGGGGCAACCCCACGTGGTCGAAATTTCCGTAGCTCTCCACTGCGGCGTCTCTCAATCATATATAGTGGTGTTGGGACGTTAAACCCCACATATCAATCAATCAATCAATCAATCAATACATGTACATACTCGACCTCAAGAGCACGCGTGACTTCGCGGCGACTAAACACGAGATTGATTGAGCAAGTATATAGAGTGATGAAAACGGCAAGTATACGTTCAATTCCGAGCAAGAAAAAAACAAAACTGTCGATAGCGAAGAAGGCTGTGCTCCGGCTGTCCTTGAGCGTTGACAGGCGAAGGCACGCTTGCATAATCCAGCACGTTCGATCGGCTGCGTTCTGCGGAACTCGCGCCTTTCCGCAACGCGGCCGCTATACCCACGGCCGCCATCGACACGCACTGCAGGTATGCGAGTCCATCAGACACGACGTCATCTCGCGACGACGAAGCTGTGCATGCACACACGTTGCGAGTTAAGGACGCGCGATGAACACTGAAAGCGTCCAACCGATTTCTACGCAAAATTCAGTCAGCTTGCGACGGGAACGGTGGTCTGAGCGACGTCGTGTCACGGTAATGGCGCAGCACAGGTGTGTGATACGTGTAGGAACCGCTTGACGGAGAGCGTGCACGTCGCGCTGCTCCTGCAGTCCGCCCCAGTAAGAACACGTGATGTCGAAATGATTAAAAAAAAAAGGAACGCGCTGCGACAGTGGACGTATGCGTTGCTGTGTTACCGTACTCATACAGTTGCCTATAATTATGAGGTGACTTTGGCGCTGCAATCGTTCAGCCCCCACGGAAATTATGGTAGTACACAAATTTGCCTACTATATATATATATATATATATATATATATATATATATATATATATATATATATATATATATATATATATATATATATATATATATATATATATATATATATATATATATATATATATATATATATATATACACGTATTCGTGTTTGCGGGCTTCGAACACACTTTGTGGCTTTGTTTATAACATCCGTCTTGGTGGTTTCGTTTCGAATGAAAGAAGGAACCTTTTCGAACTTCGTGACCCGATTTCAATTGCTCAGCCTAAATGGTGGCGAACAGCAAACGCTGAACACTTGCTGATTGTTTGTCTCGTGACAAAGCGGCTCCATTCCACGCGAAGCCAAACGGGGCATGAAGAACGACGATTAGAGAAATTTGTGTATACATATACCACACATCATTCCTTTATATACGCTGGGCGAAGCGCAATGCGCTGCAGCTGCCATAGACACTATAGCGCCGAAGTTCCCTCATTCACACGTGTCGGCAAATCGAGTCCGAGTGAATATAACTACAACATTCAGCGCATATATGCATATATCTTCCGCGGCTCTAAACAGCACGTATACCCATGCAGCAGTTGGAATTGTATCGCCGCTGTAAGCTCGTGGTCATGAGTTCGATTCCCGCCCGTGCCGGTCGTATCTGGATGGCGGCGAAATGCAATAACGATTATGCATTCACATTTGCTTGTACGTCAAGGAACCCCAAGTGGTCAAAACGATTGTGTCCTCCACTTATTGCCTCTTCATCGTGTCTTGGGTTTTGATGCGTGAAAACATTATTATTATTATTATTATTATTATTATTATTATTATTATTATTATTATTATTATTATTATTATTATTATTATTATTATTATTATTATTATTGCTGTTGTTGTTGTTGTTGTTGTTGTTGTTGTTGTTGTTGTTGTTGTTGTTGTTGTTGTTCGGAAGAGAACCCTCATCACAGACCAGCAGGCATATTTCGTCAGCCTATATACGCTATCGTGAGCTCCTTTTCGCAAGGACCCGCCTACAGCGAGGTGCACTTTTATGGGCAAAACGACGCTCAAGACACGTCCTCTTCCTCCAACATTCTCGATGCCACAGACAACGATATGCCTCCAACAGGAAGCCTCCACACACACACACACACACACACACACAAAAACGGCTCGCAAAACTGCATTACATACCGCGGAGGGCGAAGCTGAACAAATGCGGGGTGCGTACGTATCAAGCGATACACGGAAAAACTATAACAGAGAGGGCACGCAAGATCCAAGACCGAATATGCCTTGAGAGCACGGGTCATCCTGGGATAATCGGGTCCGGCCGGGGATTATATGCGCGGGACCTTGCGCCGTGAATGACTTTCCGAGGCGACCGGCGAGGGGATCGTGTGGCCTCGAGCGACGCGGACGGCTCAAGGAATTCATCGCGTATTTGCCTCCCTCCGATGCGCACTTGAACACGCATACAATCCGCGTCCGCTTACGCTAAAGAGTGCGCAGCGTGACTCGAGGGCAGGGAATGAGCCCGCGAGAGTGGTGCGTCGCATTATATTCCATTAACAGTCCGCGACCATTCAGACAAGTGTGGTTTAAGTTCGTGCCTCACACGGAACTACATAGGCGGCCGGTTTCAGCATAGCCCGCTGGCTAATGTGCACGTAAGCGTTATTTATCTATCGTCCTAATTCTCTCACTTTCCTGCAATGCAGAGAAGCAGACCTGCGCGCACCAGCTCTGATAGACCTGTCAGCCTTAACCGCAAATAAAATGTCTCTCTCTTTGGGAAAACGTGCGAAACTCGGACGACATATTTTACAACCTTTCAGGGAAGCGTGCATTATACGAAACGTCCGGAGGGGTTTGTAAAGACGGCTTGTGAGATTACCGCTTCAAAACGGAATCTCGACAAAAACGTGCTAACGAATCTGGGGCCAATTTCACGAAACTTTTCCTTCGAATATTTGTTGTTTGCCAGTGCAAGGCTTCTGAATTTCCAACGTTAGAGCTATCATTGTTATTCATTTTTATACTGGCAATATAACTGCAACATTTTTTTTCACCCTTTGTGAAATACAAAAAAATGGTTTATTACCAACAAGTGGACGAAACAAATGCCAAAAAAAAAGCTTGCATCTTCTCAAATTTCTCAATACCTTGAGCCCCGTGACGTCAGGGCGACGACACCAAAACAATTCGTAAATAATGTCATTATGTGTCAGGCCGTGTTTGATCGCATATGTTATCAATAATGTCACGATTATTTCTGTTGTTACTTTCCTTTGTTTGTGGCAAACGCTACCATTCTGATGTTAACAAAAGCGTTAATTACTTTACTATACTGCTTCAAACACCACAACATGGACTTTTATTTTTCTCGCTTCCTTGGTACGAGTGTTAACGCTCTCCGCACACTGAAGTCGGCCAACATGTGTTGAATATTTTACTTCAATTTTAACGTTTTCATCGACGAGCATTTGATAGCTAGACCTATACTGCCATGAACGTTATCCCGGCGAGTCAATGAAGTTCCACCGAATTTGCGAACTTCGCGTTCCGAATGAAGCATGAATAGCAGAAATCCCAGTCGGAGTCACTGGGCGAATATTCACTCATCGTTGCTTACGTGCCCCAGATGAAAGGTCAGCCGCTAGTACGTCACCAGCGTCTGCCTATACCGGTGACGTCACACTGCGATGACGACGGACGGATGGATGGACGGATGGACGGACGGATGGACGGACGGATGGATGGATGGATGGATGGATGGATGGATGGATGGATGGACGGACGGACGGACGGACGGACGGACCGACGGACGGACCGACGGACGGACGGGCGGACGGACGGACGGACGGACGGACGGACGGACGGACGGATGGATGGATGGATGGATGGATGGATGGATGGATGGATGGATGGATGGATGGATGGACGGACAGATATGGCTGTACCCTCTATATCGGGCGGCGGCTAACTTCACCTAGCCGTAATAGTTAGTGAACAAACACTAGATGTATCTTTTTTTTTTTCCTTTAAATTGTGAAGTTGAGGACTGGTACTTTGCAGTAAAGGGCTTAATTTTCACTCGTGCCTTGACTTAAGCCACCAATCAGATAACCTCCGTCTAGTTATTTCTACCCGCTTAAAGCCTATTTTGCCCTCCTTGCCCCTAAACCCGAGTGCTTCGAAAAACTCTGCGCCATCATCCTGAACTATAGTGCGACGCGTCACTGCAAAGGCGCCCAATCATTTTTAATGTAGCGGCACTAAAATAAACTAGATGCATCTCCAGGTGCCGCAATGCTCTTTTTGAGGTTCTTGACGCCAGCGTTTTGAAATAGAGCAACAATCCGAAAATATTTGAAATTCATGGCGGTATACTCGTTTAACCTAGCACCCGTTTTTCGTGCTCACTTGCCCATGATACCACTAAAGGATGAAGAGGAAATCAACGTCGACTACTCCATTCGCATTTCTGTATTACAGTCACAATGCCAGCTACGAAAAGATGAAGAGAAGATGGTCAAGGGGGGGGGGGGGAATAAATTCCTGCACGCGCAGTGAAAAATTTGCGATTATAACTCCGCGTTTCGCAAAGCGCACGGGAGCCCAAAACCGTGCGCGAATATACAGCAGCGAGGCGAACCACGCTGCAATGCGGTCAAGGCGGGTGGAAATTGATTTGGCAGCCCGCGGAGCCGTGACACGACCACGCTTTCCCACGAGACGCGCGAAGATCCCACAGAACGGCATTCTCTTTCTCTGCGGAGTGGTCTATATCGCATGCTTGGCGCAGAATGAGACAAGGACGCCAGAAGAAACGGGCGAAACTGAGACAAGCGCTGATGTCTGCTCGTCGTGTCATCTTGTGTCCTGCTGCGCACAAACCATTCCATGCAGAGGCATTCGCAGGAATCTCTATTATAGGTGGGCGATTGATGTCACTCCCCCACTCGTTGGTCGAGTCCGAGAGAAGACAAGCTCAAGGAAACAGTCCTGAATAAATTAAGCTCCCCGACGAAAACGCAATAGATGAAAAATGAGCACGAACTGATGACGTGCAGCTCACAACGGCCTGTATTAGGTAACCGACTTTCCGAGGCTGAAAGTGGGAGGTAAGCAGTTCCTCAAATGCGACGCTAGGGACCTTCGGCAACTATTATCGTCAAAGCCCTGCAAGACTATACGCAAAAAAGCCTGCACGATGCTAAAGAAAAGAGACAGAGAAAAAAAAACATTAAAAAAACGACGTCATATACCCGACTCGACTGAAGAGAGGTGCGGGGCAGATTTGGCGTGCACCCTCAATCGGTTGGGGAGGGGGAGCCCTGCCCCCTTGAGCGGACGCCTGCGATTCCGCGATGGCAAGCGAAACAAGCTCACACTGGTGGACTGCAGGGGCCATCGTAGGCGGTCTTTCTTTCTTGCTTGCTTGCTTGCTTGCTTGCTTGCCTGCCTGCTCAACTTCGCTATGTACGTATGTATCTCAAGCAACGCGGCCTTTGGATATCGCAACCCTTACACGTTATACCCGCTCACCATTTCAAAGAAGATACCGGAGGACCTATCGTAAAGCGGCGAAAGAGGTACTGGAAAGGGGCAGGCCACGACAAAGGCAAAATACGATTCGGAAGACCCAGTCGAGACACTTTAATCACAGCAGTAGCACGCCTTCTGAACTAGTAAAAAAATAGTAATGATAAATCAACACGAGATCACGCAACGAAAACTGGGAGTAGCCGTGGCCCAAAACCCTTTCGGGTCGCAATCACTTCTGAACAAGAAAACGCAGCGTCGCAAGACCGCAGCCCGCACAGGGAGGACGAACGCGCGATCGAGACTGCTATATAGTATGCAGCTATAGCACAGAAGACGAGGGCGGCATTAATACCGCTCTCCCGCCTCCGACCCAAGCATACGGAGACGAAATGATTCGGGACGGTGCACTTCATGCTACTTGTGTATGCGCTGCAGGGCACGCACTGCAGCAATCTTTCCAGCGGCCCGCTCCCGCCGCCATACGTCAGTTGCGACGAAAAGTGTATGGTGGATTCACCGACGTTTTTCTTGGCATATATCGAAAGCGGGGCAGAAGCACTCTTCTTCCTTTTTCGTGCACTGACCCGCCCTGCTCGAGCACCGTTCGTAGAGACGGACACAAAAGACGTATACGGCCACGCCCGCAGAGAAGAAGCTTTATCTCGAAACACGAGCGCACTGGTGGTCCTTCCCGCGTTGGCCGGCGAACGCAAGCAGCGCACCGCCACCCGCGCAACCGTCCCAAACGAAAGCGGGACGAGATTGAACGCGTAAGCGGGGAAGCGGGCGCGCACACGAGATGCACAAACCACGCACGCGTACAAAAATAAAAAGGACAAACGCGAGACAGTTTTCTTTTACGATCAGAGTCGCCCGATAGCGGCACCCGAATGAGTCGAGTCCCCTACGCGATCTCGGGCGCGGCTCCAGCTCCCTCCCCCTCGCTAGCCGGCTGAGCTCCTTTTAAAACTCGTCACAGTCGGGTCATGCGGCATTGCGCTGCCTATTCCGCCTAGATGCGATACCGTTTTGATGGCCTGAATAAACCCGTCCCAAAGATCGCCTTCACTTCGAGAGACCCTCCTTGCAGTCTTACAAAGACCCGCCTTTCGGTTTTATCAGCACGACACTTGTGTGTATAGAAAGCGTATGTGCAAAGGTATACACGCAGAGCGATGCGTAAGAACTTCGTGTCTTATCCACAGCGAAGATCGTGCAAAGCCCACGGCTTTCATGCGACTTTCCCTTTTTGTCAGCTCCACTGCGGTGTCGCGGAGAGTAACGAGGGGAATTTCAGAATGTCAAAGAAGTATATTGCCGCGTAACTCGTATTAGGCACGAAACAAAAGGATGTACGTGGTACGAAATTTAAATTTTCAGAGTGAATCTTAGGGGCCCATGGAACATGCATTGTTCAATGCACATTACATAATTTATATCCGTTGTCGACATACTCGTGGTGAAGGAGGCGGGCGGGACGGATGCCCTTTGGCCAGCTATATTAACAGTTGTACCGCGAGGTCCGCCGTGATTTCCTTACATTTCTTTCATGTTTGTGTGTGCGTGTGTAAGAGAGAGAGAGAGAGAGCATGAGAGTTTAGAAAAACGAACCCATCGTTTGTGAGCACTTATTTCCAGAATCAATATTCCTCGGAGGCTCTACAGCTATGGGCGTTTACAGCAGAGCGGTGGGTTGAGATCCCTGTTCATCTATTTTTTTCTTTCATTTTTACTGAATCAAGAAATATGACGGCAGATCCGCTGCGGCGTTGGATCGTAACAAAGGAAATCCTAAATTAGGTATGCGTAAAACAGCTAGTATAACGCCATAGAATTATTGATTATCATGGCTTCTGCAGATGAGGACAGCTTACGTGCAGGGGAGTATGCGTCTTACATACCCACATACACGCACAGACGAGGGACATTATTAGGGTCCTGAGGAGCCAATCAGTGGAGTCCTAGAGAGGACCCCTGACTTGCTGTCGGCTAATTTCACGTTCGAACCGGGAGCCCGTGCCTCTCCCGACGTTCTCTCGCGGGCCCTCTGGACCACAGAGTTTCCTATAAATACACTATAGAGGGGACTCTGGTGCTAATGTCGATGAAAGCTGCAAGGCATGGCGCTTCAGCCAGCATGGAAATCAAGGCTAGTACACAAATTTGTCTAACCTTCGTACTTTCGGCTCCATTTGGCTTCGGATGGCTCGAAGCTGCTTTGTCACGAAACAACAATCAGAAAATGTTCATCAGTTAAACTTCGCCACCTTGACCTTTTTAAGGCCCAACAATCCGAACTTCACAACGCTCCATTTGTTTTATTCGAAACAAAACTGAAACACGGTCATAAACAAAGTCACTGGGGTGTTCGAAGCCCGCAAGCACGAAGACTAGGCAAATTTGTGTACTACCCGTCATTCCCATGGTGATTTTCCCATCTATAATAAAGACTGCCTCAGACTGGTCTTCCACTTCTGAGCTCGTTATGGCCTTCTTCCAGTTCTCGCTGCCACGGAAGTCCACTAAGCACAGCGCACTGCCACAGTACGTGGGCTAAAGTAGAGAATTCACCCACGCAATCCGGGCAGTGAGGATCTATCTCTTTGGGGAGCCTGCTGAGGAAACCTTTCCATTGGGTATATGAACCCAATGTAAGAAGTTCCGACGAATGATTCCATTTCTAGAGTTGCCCACCATACTGCATATAGCATGCGGTACGATATTGGAGACAGTGTCATGGAAAAGTGAGTCAGCCTCGAAACAATAAAACAGAATCCCTGCTCAACTTGGACGGCCAAAAGAACACTGAGACTTCGTACGTGTTTCGATTTCGCCACACGCCCGAGCACCTGTGTGAGGGTAGACGGGAGGCGACGTCTAGATGTCAATTGATTACGTGGTTGTGTCTGACATGTTTTTTTTTTTTTTTAACACCACAAACCATTGCGAAGGAGCTGTCGTTACTAAAACACTGGCACGGTGGCCGCAAAATATCCGCCGTCAAAAAAGCAGGCGAATTCTTTTCTGGTTTCCCGTATTGTGCGAGAAAAAGCGAACAGCGAAAGAAAAAAAGAAAGAAAGAAAGAAAGAAAGAAAGAAAGAAAGAAAGAAAGAAAGAAAGAAAGAAAGAAAGAAAGAAAGAAAGAAAGAATAGCCAGGTTAACCGTCGTTAGGGTAGCTGCTTTGGAATGGGCGCTGGACAGAAAACATAAGGAGAAATTATTGGCGGGAGCGAAGAACGAATGAAATAGGAAATGTAATTTTGCGGATCTTCAGAGACCATGTGTACACAAGTCCAGGTGAAGCCGTGGTTCTAAACGTGATCACCGCAGGATCGTATGCAAAACGTGCTCGTATATTTGCACTTGAAGGCGGGAGGAGGCACCCTCACACGCGACGCGTTTCGAAGGGGCCACATCAGTCGACGCGTTAAAAGCGCGGCAGCGGAAAGCGGCGTGCGGGATGATCTCGGGCTGCCGCGCGCTGCTCCGGAGAAGAGCGCGCAGGGAACGGTGACAGCTGCGTCCGCCGAAGCGGAGCCCGCCGCTCTCTTCCCCGGGAGAAATCCATAGCGACCGGCCCCTAAATTTAGCGCCCGGCCGAACTCGTCAGACGGGAGGATCGGCGCCCCGCACGAACGCCCTTCCACCCGCAGTCGCGAGGGCCCCGACCCCCGGCATGCCTGCCTGTACGATTCATCCAGGGCTACACTGCAGCATGCGCCGTCATATATCTTCGTTTCAGTGTTTCACACACTCGCAATTAAGCAGGCTGATCTGGCTTAATCCAGGCATACGTCTCGAGTGTCGTTTTGTACTCTGTATGCCATGGCAAAAAAAAAAAATCGAAGGAGAAGAGGGGGGGGGGGGAGGGGGCAAGAGCCCTGTTTGCCACCCTCAAGCTACGACACTGCACACAATTCTCAAAAGAAAGTGCGAGTGTGATTACAAAGGTCATTCTCCAATTGATGCATCGGCCCCACCTCAAGGACAAGAGGCTTAGTTAATTTTTATATACCAGAGAAATCAGAGCCTGTTAGCGAACGCCACCGTGAACGGCGACGTCAGTGGATCTTTTCGCCTATCACATTTGTTCACCGACTACCAGCCTTACCTAATGTTGCCTTATATACTTTCTACAAATGTCGGCGAAAGTGTTAAAGAATTTGCCAATGTTGGCTACCCGCTGCTGTATCATCAAGATTGTCTCCATTCAATGTCAGCTCAACGGCTGAGTTACTCTGCAGTAAATGCAAAATAGCTTCTGCCCAGTATTCTACCACTGAGCAACGCCGGTGCTTGTGACCTGTTGGCAAACCTAGCACCAAAGACAAAGTGGGGCTCGAACCCGGGTCCACTGGGTGCCAGCCCAGTTTTCTATTACTGAGTTACGCCGGTGCTTGTGACTTGGCAAACTTGCCTGAGACAGGCTTGATGTCGGGAAAGTAATTGCGTTAATACGACTTATAAAGCGTTTTAAAAGAGCGAAAGAACAACCAGTCGTCGCACAATGCAAATAGCGTAACGAGAGGGCCGTCCAATGCTCCAACGCAATACAAAAGCTTGTTCTTGTTTCCCTATTAACCGTGGCGCATACCTACTTCAACCATAATTCATTATCGTCGTCAGCCACTGCATGAACAATTGGCAAAATATTCCTTGCAAGTGTTTAGTGGATACCACGCTTCTCGATAGAATGATGAAAAATAGCATAGGGAATGCCGGCCTACTACCCCCCCCCCCAATTATTATTAATGCCTTATAGTGGGTATCAAGCAAGTGTGCTTGCAGTAGTTGCCCAATGAGTGTTTTGAAAAGGCCGCTCTTCTAGCTTTCGCTGTGACTGTGCTGCGCCTTCAAGCGCTGCTAACATCTTACGCATGCAAAAGCTTGCACGTCTCGTTACCCAAATCGCATACGAGCGAATGGGCGCGGTCCAACCGTTATAGCAAAAAATACGGTATAAAGCGAAACTGTCAGGTGTGCACGTATTTAGGGGCGGGCGTTGGTATCATCAAAAACCGTTGTGTGCGGCCTCGCATATGATAAGCATATGCAGGCGCGGAACCAGGTCGTCCAAAAGCCAGCGAGCCGAAGGAGAACGACTACGAGAATAATCGGTAGAGATGTACGGACCTCAGAGCAGGGAAGTCGATGTAGACAGTAAATGAGGGGCATGCTTATGACAGGAAAAATACGGAAAGTAAACAGTGGGAGCGGTGGACACGCAATGGGCACAATGGTATCCTGTCATCTGCTCAGGCAGCGCAATGTCGCGCGCACGCACGCGCACACACACACACACACACACAGAGAGAGAGAGAGAGAGAGAGAGAGAGAGAGAGAGAGAGAACGATGTCTCTTCCGCATTCGCGCACATGTTGCGCGTTCACTGACAGACACGGTGGGTTCGCATCCTTACACAGATTACATAAAAATACATGTGCAGCGTGTGCTCATTGCAGCTTGCGTTTTTGTTGGTAAGTAAAAGCTTATACGGTTCGACTAGACGACATTTACGGATAAGAAACGGAGCACGGTAAATGTCGGCATGGGGCAAACCATGAGACAGACATATATAGATAGCCTACAAGCCGGAACTACGCTGAACTTTCCGAGCGGAGGAATTAAATACATTTAAACGATTCTGTATGTATGTATGTATGTATGTATGTATGTATGTATGTATGTATGTATGTATGTATGTATGTATGTATGTACGTACGTACGTATGTATGTATGTACGTATGTATACGCGAGTAAATATGTGTACGCACTCAAATTGAAAATATCTTCGCATGAAATTGAGCCCCCCTCCCCCTGGCTCTTTGGCAACGACTATCAGGCGCAATTTTGCCGATTGCGCTCCTTATCCGACGTTATACGTTCACAAGACACCCGAAAACTTCCTGACACTGCGAATAAGGCCACTCGGAGACGAGCTTCCCTCGTCGAGACAAAACTCACGCGCAACAACTGGCGCTGTACAATTAAAAAAAAAAAAGCGAATCTCATCCAGTGTACACACACACGGAGCACTCTAACTAAGTATATCAACTCGAGACCAAACAGCAAATCACCATATAGCGCCTCCTCGAACCCCAATTCCGAGATTCCATACCATGGAAGTTTCTTGTCATGGAAACGGTTTTGCAGACAGTCATCGAAACTACTCTCGTGAGCAAACACGCTTCCGCGGGCGCCTTCCTGGGCCAACGACGGCGCCTTTTGAGGAGCCTGAAGCGGCAGCGCCGCTCATATCCACGGTCTGCACCCGCCAATGCGTCGCCAGCCCATTGGGCCAGACGTGTTTGCCGTTCCACTGTACCTCTCCCGAGTGGCTCGAGATCTCCGCGTGTCTCCTTCTTTTCATCACACAGCTGCTATGAAAGCCAGCATGTGCACCAGCGGGTCCGTTCCTATATCGTCCATATATACTTGATGTTTCTTCAACGAAGAGTGTGTGCGAACATTCGAAAACGAAACTATACGCGTAGACGGGGAAGGGAAAAAGAAAAAAAGGGAAGATTTGCAGCAACGAGTGGCCCCGCAGATTGAGAGGAGGCGTAACTAAAAACAGTGAGAAAAAGAGAGAGCGATAGATAGAGAAAGACATCGGCAAACGTAGCGAACTGGTAAGTACAAAGATAAGACGCCATCATAAGGTTCTGCATTTTTCTCCCTGCGTGCGAAATCTGAAATTGGATTACGCACGAAGGTAATACACGTCTCCAAAGAAAAAAAAAGTTTACTGTAGTTTTCTGACTTTGTGTGAGCAGGTTGAAATCGCATTACATTCGTACAGCGTGTCTCCGATCTCGCAGGAGAAAGCAAACAATTGTCCCTGGCGGCACTTGTGTGTCAGAGCTGCACGAAAGTGTTCCGGATAAAGAAGAAGCAAGGTTTGTGTGCGCGTTCTCCCTGTCCATGGTCCTCGTCATTTCAGAGCCGCGCTAAACTTTATGAACAAAATTACACCAACAAGGCCACCAGTCTACCCTTTTTAAGAAAGGTCTATTATTTAGCCAGCGAGTTCAAGTAGCAACAAAATAAAATAATTTTCATAAACAGAAACGGCCATCCTCCAATAGCGCTGTCGTTCGAATAACTGCTCGTGATATAAGGGGAAAAAAAGAACTTCGTTCCCGTATTTCAACAACACTGCAATGTAATTTCATTGATTGATATGTGGGGTTTAACGTCCCAAAACCACCATGTGATTATGAGAGACGCCGTAGTGGAGGGCTCCAGAGATTCCGACCACCTGGGGTTTTTTAACGTGCACCCACATCTGAGCACACGGGCCTACAACATTTGCGCCTCCATCGAAAATGCAGCCGCCGCAGCCGGGATTCGATCCCGCGACCAGCGGGTCAGCAGCCGAGTACATTAGCCACTAGACCACCGCGGCGGGGTATCACTGTAATGTACCCAAGGATACTGCACCTACAATGGCGAATTCCTATGGGAGAACAGGGGCACTCAAAAGCACGCTGAAAATGCTCTCTTCAGCGCCGGCGTGTTTCAGTGGCAGGAGCACTGTCATCCACTGGTAGAGCGGTAGAGCTGTTGCTGCACCGAGAGCAGCAAGAAGCTCGTAGCGCTCTCGCCTCAAAAGCGGAGTAGGCGCAGCCGACCAGAGTCGCGCGACTGAATTTTCCTTCCGCCGGTGAGCGCTGCGGCAATGGCAGCAACAACGCTGTTGGTTGCCGTGTTCGGTACGCCGGGCCGTAGTATTGTGCCGTTAGTACGGGTGGCGGCGGTGACGGCTAGGAAGAACACGCAGGTCTACGCTCGCAGATTCGTCGTTGCTCAAATGTATACCACGTTGGTGCGAATTAGGATAATGACGAAAATGCGAGACAGTTTTTAAGCGTACTTCGCTGTTGTCCCGCACAGAATGCCGACGTCGCGAATGTTTTGATCACATGGTATACATTTCCTCCCACTCGTTACCCTCTCAGCTGCTCTCCGGCCGCATTCCTGTGAAAGGTAGAGGGGCCCTGCTCTCAATGCTCTGACCCCACCCCCCCACCTCCCTGAACTGACCCCTTTACTCCATTTGTATCAATGGGATTCACCGTAAGTTAATATCAGCGGCATGCACACTTTACGCCCCGCATGTGCACATGTTTTCATGACTATCTTATATTCTTCAACCGTTTTGACAGATCACATGTAAATGTCACCGTTGACTCAATGAACCTGACAACAAATCCGCTCACAATAAATAATCGAGTTCTGAGGCTCTAACAACAAATATTGATGCATACGCTTACCACAAAGAGTTCGATAAAACTTTTCGCTCTTTAACAAAAACACCAACATTGTAGTCCACGAAAGGCACTTTGCGAACGCACGCGCAATTCGAATCATTCTGCAGGTTGAAAACCTCTCAAATTAAGAGAGCGCTTTAATCTCCGTATGCAGAAGGTTCACCACAAACTTGCTTGCGCTTCAGTCGTGCTCGACAAATACAGCAGCCAACGCATCTCGCGCAGTGCAAACATTTTCGAACATTCCATATAGTTACACTTAGTGAAAAACTGATGCCGAATTCACAAAACTTCTTTTTCGGAAATGCGTCCTCGCATTTGGTCAGTTGGTTTCGCTAATGATAGTGCCAGCATCACGATTGGCTGAAATATTTTTTTTACGACAGTTCTGACATTCTTTTTGTGTGTGTATAAGGGCCTTGCTTCCTTGCTAGTTGATATACTCAATATGCACGAGATACAGAAGAACATACGCGAGACATTACGGTTTCTTTTGTCTCTTTTTTTCCCTTTGTTTGTGGGCCCCTTGTTTACGACAAGTGCTTTCCAGTTCGGTACGTTCACCCGACGCAATCAATCAAGGAGAGACAGGTGCTGTAACAGGTATACGTTAACGAGCTTGCACGGCGAAGCGGTGCCGTGACCTCGCCAACGGACGACGATGGCGTATACAGTGACAACATTTTGTGCGCCACATGCAGCTAGTTGTCACGTCCACGCGGTCGCCTTCCTAGGCAGTGGCTCACTCAAAGGAGTACTGATGCCATTTTTCGAAGGTGCGCTCACTCTGTCATTCAAACCTCCTGTATAAGGAAGGCTCTGAGCGAGCGTGAAGTTCATGAAATTCTGGTAAGATAATTAATTTTTATATTAAAGTCGATTTTCCGGCGCTTCCACCGACATTACGACAGTACAGATTGACGCCAGGCGACAATACTAATCCTGGTCGCTTCACACAGTAGCCCGGCTAGGTTTGACAACGTCAGGTACGAAAACATTCAAAGAGGCCGCTTGTGCGTCAACAATTAACGGAGCCACGCGGCACGGAGAGGCCGTGGAAACGAGCGGTATCCTGCTTGAACACGTCACGAGAAGCTCATATACCGTATTGCAACGTCGGGGTACAGTAAGAAGCAAAACAGAAACATACTGTAATGACTTTTTTTTTAATGAGCGCTCACGCTTAGCAGTGCGTTTATTATAGGCCCTTGAAGGCTTGACCTTTCATTTGACTCAGAAAAAGGACAACTGAGAATTTTCGTGTTAATAGCCTTTAACAATAAGGCTCACAGCCCCGCAGCGGTGGTCTAGTGGCTAAGGTACTCGGCTGCTGGCCCGCAGGTCGCAGGATCGAATCCCGGTTGTGGCGGCTGCATTTTCGATGGAGGCGGGAATGCTGTAGGCCTGTGTGCTCAGATTTGAGTGCAAGCGTTAAAGAACCCCAGGTGGTCGAAATTTCCGGAGCCCTCCATTACGGGCGTCTCTCATAATCATATATATAGTGGTTTCGGGACGCTAAACCCCACATATCAATCAATGTATGCCCCGCACTGACAATATATAGTTCTCTCTGTCCCCGGGTCAACATAATAGAATGCGTTGATGGGCGAGTTTAGACTCGAGTTAGCATTTTGTTTCGCCGTGATACCGAAGCGAATCTCAAGAGGCCCCGCGGAAAGGACGTACTTGCTGGTGGGCACTGGTCCATGCTTAGGCCGATTAAAAGCAAGAACTGCAGCAGGGCTAGACGATATCGCGGTACAAGAGTGTCGCGATAGCATTTCAGAGGTACCATAGAGTATACGTGTTTCTGTATTGATACACGTTTGAAAAAAAAATGTATTTGGATCTCAGTAGTGAAATATATTTGCAATGCACCGATTGTGTCGCGGCACTACGCAAGACACGCGTATCCCGTTATTTTTCCTCGTCGGAAATGAGCTGTGTTTCTGAAAGGGGATCCGACGACGATTATTGTGTGTGTGTGTGTGTGTGTGTGTGTGTGTGTGTGTGTGTGTGTGTGTGTGTGTGTGTGTGTGTGTGTGTGTGCGCGTGCGTGCGTGCGCGCGTGCGTGCGTGCGTGCGTGCGTGCGTGCGTGCGTCCGTGCGCCAAGACAAGCTATACCACCGTTCGAAAGGCGGCAATGGTTCCCTTTCATGCACAGAAGTAAAATCACCTGATGTCGCTGACGGCAGAATCGCGTAATCATTTTTTTATTATTTCCTATGGCAAGCCACTACTTTGACATTTTTTTCAGTGCGAGTTTCAATTGCACTGCAACTTCATTTAGAACATTGTGCTGTACTTCATAAATGTCTCTGTGGAGTGCGGTCACACCCGAAAAAAAAGAAGTATTCTAGTAACTGCATTGCTGTATCTGTAATCCAGGATACATTTTTCGTCATTTTTTTAAGTATCTACGCAATATCCCGTTACGCCAAAGGCAAGTATACCTCACTATCTGTATTTCCGGCTACCAGCCCGGGTATTTCGATATCTGTGTTCCGGAACACTTTTCCTAATATCACTGCCCAGACCTGTACGAGAGAGACAAGACAACAGTGTTGCGCTATATTCGTTGTAATGCTAATGATTTCAACCTATATTTTTTTTTATTTTTATTTACAAGATACTGCAGGCATGGAGCCCAAGCAGGAATGGTACAGGCAGTAAGGCAATCAAGCCAAACATCACACAGCATACAATAATTCAATCATCACACACATACAACAACAATGCAACCAAACTTATCGTAACAGCGATGATTTAAGTGGGATTGTGTAAATCGCAAAGGGAATCAAAGGGAAACAACAAGGCACTGAAAGTAAGAGAAAGAAAAACTGCAAAACATTTTTACATCCTCAGGAAAACATGTGCGTCAATAAAATCTGTCGATAGCAGGGCGGCAAACGGTAAATTGTTCCACTCACAGATTGTGCGCGGGAAAAACGAAAATTTGAAGAGATTAGTTTTGGAGAAATACGGAGTTAAGACAAGGGAGTGTGAATGACGACCGCGCCGTGTTTTCAGGCGACTAATGTAGGGGCTGTGATCAAATAAGAGCTTCCGGTTAACCATTTGGTGCAGTAATTTTAGCCTAAATGATTTACGTCGTGATTCTAATGTTGGGATACCATATCGTTCCATCTGGGCCGAAACGGAGTCTGTTGGACCGTACATACCATAAATAAAGCGGACAAGAGTGTCGCGATAGCATATGATCCTAGCTGCTCAAAAAAAAAAAAAAAAGCATCTGCTCTTTCAACGAACTCATTAAATTAATTTTAATCACCCTGCGTTTCGTTTCTTTCATTTTTTTCACTGTTCTCACAATTAATTGGCCCCATTATTTAGGCTACGATAACATGTGTATGCGACATAGCTTTTCAACTAGAACTCTCGATTTCATATCAATTTGTGTTTTTAAAACATGTTTTCTGAATATTCGGGAGATTGGACGTACTCTTAGAATGAGAAGCAAAATCATCTCCCACTGCTGGTGCCAGTGAAAGGAAAATGACATTTCAGGCGAGCAGTGCGCTAATTAATTTTGCATTGTTTTGCATTTTGTTTTTTTTAATACTAATTCATAAAATACTGATAGCACAACTAATCTTATCGTTTACCTTTAAAAAAATGTCCTTCTAGGCCTATTCCCCTTCCCCCACTTTTTTGTTGTTGTTTTTTACTACCAGTATTACGCACCATCCATGACCGATGCCCCGTGTTGGGTTGATCCACTCCTCTCGAATCCAAGCAGTCTTTTTTTTTTTTTTTAATCCCACTGCCGCACGATTCATGGCCGATTCCCCGTGGTGGGTTGAGCCACTCCAACCAACCAATCAACCAACCAGCGAGTGGTCGGAGCGAGTGACCTGCAGATGTGGTGGAGTGCCACTGCCAGCTTATAAGGCACCGGCACGGTCTGAAGCTGTATAGTTGAACAATCATTCCACCCTCAATGCAGACCGCCACTGCAGAAACTACCGAAGCCGACTTGAGAAACACCCTGACCGAGGCATACTGCACCATTTTCTTCGGGATATATTGCATTTAGAACACGACGATGCAACAAGTTTGATTAAGCCTCCTTTCAAACCTAAGCGGGTAACATTCAGGTATATTCACTATGTACGAACATATCGCTTATAAAACATTGTCATATATAGCAAATGACTTGCGTTAATTATGAAGGGGCAGAATGTACTAAATCTTCAGTAATTACCGTCTTCGAGACACGCTTTCAATATGACGATTTGATTTGTTAGACTTTTTAGCCAATGAATGCGGCCAACATCGCGCACTACACGTACAAGATTAAAATCACTTGTAACCTGTTCTAACTAAGGGCACTACCTAATTTCCCTCGTTAAAAGTGAGCACCCAAATTCCATGCCGCTATACGTAATTAGCAGTCGCAACGCAAAACAGTCGAGTCATTAAATGCCTCATCCGTTTTATTTTTTTTTTCCTCCACAACAGCCGGCGATAAAAGTTCAAGATTTCGAAGGGCACAGTCTGGCACGAGTGTCACAAGTCATATATGCAAGACGACCCTGCAGCAACAGCTGTGTCGCTCACCCAGCGATGAGTGAAGACCGACGTGACAGTTTCTGTGTGCCTTCATTCTTCTTCTCCTTCCAAGTTCTGACGACAGTTCGATGATTGCGCCCGGCGTCGTTACTGGACAAGCGAAAGTTAACGCTGACATTTTCCGATCATCGTTGCTGCACTGCGTATACTTGCGAATGTCACGAAAGACAGTTGCGGCAATTAACGCGCTGTGCAGCGATGCCACGCGCGCGTTACACTGTACACAATTCGGAGCCGTACCTTTTGCCACCATATACAGGTCCGCATATTCTACCAGGTACGAATGCCGGGAGTTGCATGCAGGAGGGCACCAGCTGTCGCGACCCTCCAGCATGCATGCTGAGTCGTGGCGCGCTCCCACGGGCGCGTTTGTTTCGCACCGTCAACTGTATAGACAGCTATTAGACAACAAGGGCCGTGACCTCTTGGACAGTATATAGTTGTACTCACTGCTGACGGCTGTGCGGAGCTTGATGACTCTGCGCAAGCCACAAGCGTGTACGCACACAAGGTCTGTGTACATAAAAGTGCGATGACATGCAGGGCCTGTCGTGTTGCTTTACTCCGCCCAAATGCGAGCGCACATTGCCGAGGACCACTCACATACATGTACCTCTAGGCGACACGACAACCGAGCTGACCAATCGGAGACCGTTACTGGGTGCAAGTTGGTTATGGGATGGAGTAGAGTGGAATATAATAGATTCCTAGAAATACAAAGATTCTGGCGGGTATACCATCGGCCAAAAGCTGTTGTCAAACAACTTGACTGTCAAAAAGAGTCAAATACCATCAAAAATGAGTCAATCTCTATTAACGCTGCGTTTCTGTGCGAGCTAATTAAAAGCAAAGAGTAATTTAATTCCACGAATTCAGGGTTCTGGCTCGACGGAAAGTAAGCAACCATGCAGACTCTTATGCACAAGAAAACCTCTTAACTGTAACTGTTCGCATACAAAAAAAAACTGCAGCCAATTCTGAGAGTTCGAGCATAATATCAGCAAAAGAGGTGGGCCGATGGGAAACGGATGATAGTAAAGAAAGGAAAGCTGTGTGGATTAGGCCTGTATGCATGGGAATTCGTGAAACAGTCGCGCGACGTGCGCTCTGCTTAAAAGGTACACACGCCTGCAAATAATGTTAATGTCTGTGCATTCGTATCGGGCTACAACCACCGGTAAACGCCCCATCTCTCGGCTCGCTGCACGCTTTTATACATGTAGGACGCGGGCCGCAGGTAACGTACGCCCCGATGGCGAGACGGGACAAAACGAAGCGAGACGAACGTGGTATACAGCGCCGTTGTATCCGATATGACCGAAACCGTGAACCTTCTTTTCGAGCGGGAGACTAGGGAACGAAGTGTGTGTCACGGCGCTGATGCGAGGCTATCATTACGACGATTCCCAAGGCGAGCCCCCGGCACCTATAGCCGAAGAAGAGGTCGCACGACGGACTTTTCCTGACGAGCCTCGTACGTGATGGATGGGCACTGCGTCCGCGGCGGGCAGACAACCCTTCACAGAAAGAAAGAAAAAGAAAAAACAGCGCAGAGACGAAGCGCGCCAAGCCTAAGGAGAGACGTCGAAAAGAAAAAAAAAAAAGCGAACGCCAATGTCAGCCTCATTCGACGCGCGCCAACTCAAAGAGCCGCGCTTTGTAAGTTCCGCAAACAACGACAAGGGCAAATCAACGCTTCGCCTTTGACGTGTTCCTTTCGTTATTCCGCCAAAGCTCGTATGTATATAGTCGCCTTCCTCAAAACCGTATACCTTCAGTTATCCGAAGGGCGCGGGATAGTGAATTAGGCTGTTCACCCGCGGCGCCTTGAGTTAAACACGAAACAGAGAGGGAGGATTTGGGCAGAGCTGCTAAAAGACGACGTTTCTATAGAAGGCACGCTTGTTCATTTGCGCACGCGCTCGGAACGAGAATTTAATGCCGCCCGAGATAATGGCGTTATATATTTTTTTTTTAGGAAACGCGCAAGCAGGAGCCATCCAAAGACGATCGCGCACGCAAAAAGAAAAAAAAAACTATCGAGAAAGAAAGCACTACTAGCTATCTGCATAGCACGAGAATATTTTCTTGTTAGGTTATCCCTAATGGTAGTCTAGTTCTTTCAAATTCAGTTATTAATTTCTATAACAGTTCTGTATCTACTTTAATTGTACGTGAACTAAGGATTGTTAAACTTCATATTCCCTAGATATAGGTTTTATTCAGTTTTCTTCGTCAAATTTGATTTTTTTTATCTTCAATATAGTAACCGCCTGTTTAATTGTCAATCCGCCGTAGTGGGTACGAGCCAAACATAGGCACACGCAAGCAAGCAAGCAAGCTGTACTATTCTCCGATACCTAGCCGTTTTTAATCGCACGATCTCACCGAAACAAAGCAATAAAGTTTGCTTTGTTTTGAGCAGTGCTACATATAGAGGAGAGGGGGTGTAGAGACGAAGAGGGGAGGAGAAATCTATACAATAACTTAACGTGTTGCATGAATTACACAGAGAATTTCGTGCGCATGGGCCAACGCACATATTATTTATTTATTTGTTTGTTTGTTTATTTACAAACAATGTAAGTCATGAAGGCTCATACGGAAATGGGCGAAAAGTACTGGCGAAGCGTTTATTACACAGAAGAAGCATTAAAGCAAGAATAAAACAGTGTAGCATTGCGTACAGTACACATACAATGTCAAATACGGAAAATTAATGAATAATAATAATAATAATAATAATAATAATAGCTGCATCTGGCCCCTTTTTAGGAGCGATATAAGCTCCCCAACAGAGAGTCTACGCAGTAATTCCATCCTGTAGCTTCTGTAAGCACCGTCTAACTCTTGTACACCACCTATATACTTAAATCGGCATTAAAAAAGTAAGCTAAAGGGGCCCAATATATTTATTAAACCAACTTCCCGATAAATCACTTTACGCATTAGGCGCGGTCATTTCTTGATCCTCTCGCAAATTTCAAAACGTGTAGCGCTAACTAGTAAGCCTTAAACAATGGTAATCCTAAAATAACTGCCCACTTAATATTCTGGGTCCGTTTATCCTAGGGTGGCCATTTTGTATTCAATACCGAAGACACGTGCTCTGATCGCAGCTGGGTCACCAGTGTCGCCACTTACTCCCTGTTTCTGGAAATATGCGTTAGGAAAAGAAACAAAAAATAATAATAACGACGTAAAAGCGGGACACGAACTGGTAAAAATAAAACGAAATACCTAAACGACTGTTTCTTTTATACATAATTACAGATGCGTTAAGTTAGATCGATAATGTGTTGCCGATTACTTCAGAGCGAAAAAAACAAAAAAAGAAGAAACAAACGGGCCAACGTGAAGTGTCTGAATGTTTCCTGTTCGTATAAGTGTCGAGTGTTAATCAGCACGGGATCGACTACCGGATGATTGAAGAGGTTCAAATTATTCTGACACGTGTAGCTTGAGTTACTTTCATGTGCACTGTGCGACTGAGAGAAGAGTGTAAACGAAATCCTTTTGTTTTCTTCATTCGTTATGTATTCACTACACAAGGATCGCTATTTTTATAAACATTTACCACGTGGGCAAGTATACCTCTTCAGAAAAGGCATATGAAAAATAAGAAGCATTACATAGCTAACGCTTTGTAAGGACTAAATATAACCCGTTTTGTTTCGGGCTGTTCTCCGGAACACCAGTGCCGCTTTATCGTCATCGTCATGAATATCGCACAAAACCCCTGAAGGATAAAAGTTCCCCATAGGAACATCGAATGTATACTATTCCTTCTAGCAGGGTTTTTTCCTCTTATATATGCCATTCATACATCCTATATCCGAGCGCGTAATTGCCGTATGAGGTCTGACGCTGTCACGTCAACATCATCATCAGTTACCGCACGCAGACCCACGTTTACCGACCATCGTACACGCCCACACGCATTGTAACCTCGTTAATGCTTTTTCTGTTTATTCATCGAACATTTCACATCCGCTTGTTGAGGCAATGCAAGGTCACCGAAACACGGCTTTCGAGAAGCCTACCAGCTACGGCACCTCCTCTCTTATCTTTCTCTCTCTCTCTAACGCACTCCTGGGGCTCTTCCCGCGGCGGGCGAGCAGGGAGATTCGCGGGGCTCTCTTGGGAGACGGGCGGAAGTTTGCAGAAAAAGAAGGGCCGCGGCTGAACAGCCTGCGCTTTTACGCATGTACTTAACTGCAACGCGGGCCCAAAAGGCCTACTACGTCTCTTTCTTACCGCTTCTTGTTTTTTCCTCGAATGCGGGTCGCCCGCCCACTCTCTGCGTCAAAGGCACGACGCCGGTGGTGCTCCTCTGCCGCCGCCGGCAGCAGCCCATTCGAGATAATCACACTTGTGAGCGCGCGCGCGTTCAGAGGGCCCCGAACGCGAACAGCAGTTCTCGTCGGCACGAAGGACAGCGACGCCACGCCAACGAAAATATGAAAGGAAGAAAAAAAAAGAAATAAGAGCGGAGTAGACATCGCTCGACACGGTTCCGTCGCCAACGAACTTGGCTGCCGGCCAAAGTGTAGTGCTGCGGCAGCTTGGAGGCGAACAACCAACCGATTTCAAACCGCGCGCGCCCGTCCGACAGCCGTCGATTAGCCGCGGCGCCAAGCACGTTACGGAGCCCCTTTTATACCATTTTGAATACGACCTCTCAGCCCTGCGACCTCAGAGAAATTAGCAAACTGGGCCAACTGTGTGGACCCCTGTTCGTCGTTTTACACTTAACAGAGAGAGAGCCTGTTGTAAGGCTCTAAATCGGGCTTGTTTACACGTCCGTCCTTTCAGCACGATGACCGCTACCCGTCGTCTAGACGTCGTTAAAACACCCGTGTCCTCACCGTCAGGGCCAGCTCATCATCCTCATTTCCCCGCTCACTGTAGAGACGGAGAAAAAAAAAAACTTTTCCCCTCAATCACACCGGGACTCGGAACTGACAAGCCCCTGCCGCCACGTTTTTATGAACCCGGGCTAATTACGAGGGGGCGGGCGAGCGCTTTTTCCGCTTAATTATTGTCTTACAAGTGTGTACGGAGTACTTTTTACATAATTTTACACATAATTTTACACAACTGGACCTGTCCCACCGAAAGTCCTTGATGTTTCATTCCAAGAACTGTTTACTTGCCATGCATGGTCCAGAAAAGCCAGGGGGCCAAAGGCAGGTCATTGTAAGAATGCACGTAATTTGCGTCATTTTTATTTTGAATTCACAGATTATAAAAGAAGGCGTCTGTACATGTGTGTGCGATGGAAAGGGGGGGGGGGGTGCTGCGATTGACTTTTACTTTGAAAGTTCGCTGTCATTAATAAATTTCAAACAGGCAAGAAAAATCGTTAGTCTGCTCACTTGCTTGTTTTTACATTTTCTTGATATTTAAGCCGAAGAATTTAATGCAGTAATAGTGAACAGCAACTGTGGTGCAGATCACTTGCACGTTATATTTGGTGAGTGATGTGCGACCATGGCCTCGGGGCGCAATTTTTCGCAAAAGACGCGACGCTTCCTAGTTATCTAAGGCGTACTTATCTGACCACGTATTCCGACGCGTTGCTCATGAAACGGCCCTTTTACGCAATCCGACGGTCTTCTATACAACACTCACTTGTGGCTGGCCCACGGGTCTCGCTGCTTCAGTCACCAACAACGCAGCGGCGATTTGTCGCTGTAAGTTGCGCTGTAAGTAAGTTCACGATGACGATTTCTCGGTTGGATCACTGCGCACATTACACAGTGTCTCTTTTGGACCAATCCACAATGAATCATTACAACTTTATCATATTGGTATAGCGTATTCCCGCGCACACCAAATTCGTCGTTCTAGCGCGTAATTTATCGATGCGTGTTGCTCATAATCACATTTCTCCAAAATTCAAATATCGTAAGTCCACGCCCTCATATTTCTTTTTTTTTCCCTTCTCAGGAGTGACAGCGTTACAAGCACTACCGTCGTCAGAAATAGAACTGGATTGCTAAGGACATTCACGACAGCCGGCGGTGATCAATAGAACGACTGATGTGTGATAGCGACAGCACAGGCGCCAATGGCAATCGGTTCTCGCACAAAACCCGTCCAGCAGCCCGTCATTCCCGAAGTATACAGATGAGGCCCACCTGCCACATCAGCTTGTGAAAGCATCCAATCGTCATGAAGCACACGTTCCTTATCGCCGGCGATCACAGGGCCGAATTATATACGATCCTTTAGCGTACTCAAGACCGAAGGGCACATCACCCGAACACTTTGCGTTCGCCAACAAGTGTTCTGGTCGGCCTCTGTCGCGAATGGTTCGTTCGCTATCGCGATTCGCCGAACTCCGTGCGGCGCAATGTCCGTGAGCCAATCAGTAACAATGAGCCGCCCTCGCGTTCCTCAGAAGGAAGCGGGGCCAACGCCACCGCGAATTGCGAGGGCAAATTCGTAAAACCTCTTTTTAACGCACTGAGCCCCGTGCATCGTGACTGACTGAAAAAACTATCGTATGATAAATCATAGGGTGAGACATTTTTTTGTTTTCAATGGAGTCCTCGGCCGGCATTCACACACACTCACAAAAGAGAAAGACAGGAAGGAAACCGTGTGTTAGCAAGAGAAGTGTTAGCAAGAGAAACCCAATCCTGACGCTGGGCGTGTTACCATCTGAGCCGACTGACTAATCACAACGAGCACTTCACCGAGAAATGCTTTGCCAGTTCGGGCCTTCATCCAATTGGTGAGGTAACCCCAGCACAGTCGCTGCGAGTTAAGTTTCTATATACACGGACCTTCTGACAACAGCCGGACCACTTGAATGGTCCGCAACTCCTCCCTCGACTCGGGATGTGCGGTTTCTAACTTAATAAGTAACGCCGTACTCTCTCGTGGGCGAGGTTCCCCTCGAGGACCATATATAGATTGCTTTTCGGGTGCCTCGGGCCACGATAGTACGTAACGGTACAGATATAAATGGGTGTCGCCCTCAGGCAGGAGACGTGTAAGACTGAGCGCTATATATCTTGCAACGACTACGCCCACTAACCTGTCCGGCTAACTCGGAAAGGTCGCCTAGGGCTAGAGCAAGTGATGACGAAAAGGCAAGGCCGGCATGGCTTTATACAACTAGATTGCTCGTATTGTACCGCACATTTCCACCAGTAATTGCGGGCAGTTAATGGTTCAAGGTTGTAAAATGAGCTTTCCGTAACGGTGCTTTCCTAAATACACTGAATCAAATGCTTATTGTTCCCACGTCTCGGTTACTGTATGTTGTTGAGAACGACGGACCGATCCCGCCGAAGCCACCACTGTTGCGAAAGACGGCGACGCCAACACGGCCCCGGAGGCGCCACTGCTTCCAACTCCGCCGGGAAGGTCACTAGCCGTTTGGTAGCGTATGTTTATCAGCTCGCGACTGCTTCTGCGCAGAGCTGATGAGACGAGCGGACGAGACGACGGTGAGTTAAACAAGGTTTATGTACAGCATATATACAGAGGCGTTACAATTTCGGCACTGGGGCCGACAGAGACTCGAAAAGCCGAGCTCTCCTCTCTAACACAAAGGTCAGCCCTTCGCCTAAGACCGCTGACTCACACACATGTCGGCACTCCGACACGGGGACTCCTCTCCTAGGACCTCCGATCGCGACGCGCCGCAGGGCTTCTTTTATTTACACCGGGTCCAACCAAAATGTCCAATCAGAAGCGCCGCTGGTCGTCAGGGCAGATTCCGCCAATGGGGGTCGCCGCGCCATGCGTCAGACCACCAGACACGCGGACGCCGGCTCGCTGTCACGCGCGCAGCTGACTCAATGCACGTGGGCCAGGGAGGCGCCGCGCGTGTTCACTCCGTCGAGTTGATCGCGCCAGGCGGACCGCGGGCTGGCCTTGACCCAGATTGCCTTTTTCCGAGGCACGGACGTTTGACGAGGACTCGCTGGCATAACAGCACCCCCGCCGCCAGACAATGCACCGAAAAGACGAGCTGCTTCCACGGGGCTCGGATGTCAGGTGCGCTCGTTCGCCAGGTCCCTCCAGGTTCGCCTCCAGGGCCATGGGGAGAATACAGCTCCAGACTGTTCCGGGAACACATCCCATTTTTGACGACGGATCCCAGCTCCACTGGCTTGTCGCCACAACTTGTCGACCAGCTTCACTCGTCTCTTCTGACCATCTTCGGTTTCCGCACTTGTCGATGGTTCTGCAACTTGCCAAGAACGGTTCGACAACAGACAACACACGACACAAGCAAGTGCCCTCGGTCACCCAACAGAACACCAGACAAAGTATAGTACAACATATACCTATCTACGTGTCTATCGGAATTTTGTTCCCTCTACATCAAGAGGCACATGTGGGACACAAGACTCTTAAAATGACAACTCAATTTTTTTTTCCCACGTACAACAACGTAACGAATTAGAATACCACAAAGTTGGCCCCTAGAGATCACTCTGAACGAGAGCGCTCAGCCCAGGTCGTGATGAGGTAAAAATTTTGCCCCGAATCGCCAGCGAGAAACCAAAAGGTTGAGAAGTTACTAGCTGGAACGCACTGCTCAATGCACCTGCATTAGCGTTTACCTTTCCTTTATTTTTTTTTATAGCGAACGTCAAAGTTGCGCTGTGGAGCAACATGCTCCACTTCAGTAACCGGCCACTTTTAGGCGACGATACCTATGCGGCACCAAGAGCGGCTCACACTTTCGACGTTGCACAGGGGAACAACGATACGGCTTGCTACGGATTGACTCCTCACCGCTTAGCTCGATATCGTGTTCGATCAACCTCATGTTTCCGGGGCAGTCCGAAAACACGTCTTCAAACTCGGAACCAATCTTTCTCAGGTCCTCTTTCTCAGGTCCTCCTTCACTTAAGCTAGGCTCTAGGTTTATCTGCTCCCGGATTACTTTCGATCCCCCTTCGATTACCTCACTAGAACTGAAACTTTCTGCTTCCTCTTGCTCTGAAGCATTCAACAACAGATTTACGACCACTTGATGTTGAACGTATGGTTTCATCAAGTTGTAAATTTTGTCCGGCCGCCCTCCTAATTTCACTTCATAATTTGAATCGCAAGGCTTCGATAATGCTGTGGCGGGCCCTTCCCAATCAACCTCAAGCTTGTTCCTTTTGGACGGCTGCAGCAGCATTACCTGATTATCAACTTCAAAAGTGCGCTTCTTCCCCGATTTCTCGTAGCGCTCCTTCGACAGCACTTGTGCCGCGTTTTTCTGGCTTTCCACTAGCGCTTCAATTTGGCTTTCCACTAGCGCTTGTATCGAGAGATCCTCACTCTGCTCTCGAATGAGCGTCTCTCGATCAACTCTCGGCAGCTCGCTCCAACTTTCCGCTACAGGCGAGAGCGTTGCAGCCCTCTCGCTCTGACTCAATGGCGCCATGTCGTCTCCCCTTTCTCCGGAAACCGCGCCGGTCGTGTCGGCGACGGGCCGCTCGCGTGACTGCTCCCATGACTCATGCGGAAACTTTCCTTTCTGGGGTTCCGTCGACCCGCCGACAAGGTCACTTGAGAGTTCACCGCATGGAACCAGATCAAGCTGCCGCGATCGCTTCCGCGCTTGCGATGGCGTGAGAGCCATGCACGCTAAGTTGGGGAAGAACGATTTGCCCTGCTCTTTGAGAAGCTGCTCCGAGTTGTTGGAGAAAAGATAAGAAAAACGATCTTTAGCGCGGCAGACACAGCTGCTTCGGTGCGAAGCTTACCGAACGGGCCTTCAATGACAACCGTGGCGATTGGTAAGCGCACACTCTGCTCCTCGGCGACTTGCCTTATCCACGCGCATTCTCCTGTGAAGTCATCCGGAGACACCAATGAAGGATGGACAACGTCCATGGTTGCCGCTGAGTCTCTAAGTGCTCGGCACGTTTTCTCATTCACCCTAATTTCTTGGAGATACGGCTCCAACAACCGCATGTTTTTTTCTGATTCTCGGATTGTTGCGAAGGCAAACTTTTCCTGACAGTTTCTCGCGATGTGCCCTTCCTTTTTGCAGTTGTAGCAGATTAGCGGCTTCCGTTTGTTTTCCGATTCAAATGCCTGTGTGGTAGAAACCTCACTCGATTTCTCCGCTTCTGCTTGCCCTTCCCCTACACTGTCCTTCGTAAGAGACGGGTCCTTTTTGAAATTACGGTGCGGAACGGGTTTCCGTTGATCAGGTTTCCTTGAAAAGCCCTCTTTTCTCTCATCTTTTTCAACGCGCACTGCCCTGCTGTGCAACTTTCGGCGAGTATAATACTCCTCAGCTAACTCTGCTGCCTTGTTTAGCTGTACTTCACTAAGTCTGTCCTGCAGCCAAAGTCTGACATTATCCTCGATGCAGCGGTAGAATTGCTCCAATGCAACGCATTCCACCACTTTATCGCGATCATCATAAACACCTTCGCCCTTGAGCCATTCAATTAAATCGGCCTTAAGACGAAACGCGAAGTCAACGTGTGACTCATTCCCCTTTTCAGCATACCGGAACCTTTGCCTGAAAGCCTCGGGTGACAACTTGTAACGTCTCAAGAGCACTTCCTTAACCTCGTCATAGCTCTCAAACGCTTCCCTCGACAAGCAAGTTATCGCGTCGGACACTTCGCCGGGAAGAAGAGCTAGCAGGTTCTGCGCCCAAAGAGACCGCTCCAAAGCGTTTCGCTCACAGACGTGTTCAAACTTGACGAGATACTTCGCCATGTCCTCGCCTACTACGAACGGTGGCAGTTGGTCACGAATTCTAAAACCGCTGACCTGAATCGTCGGAGAAGCTACGCTAGGCGCCTGCGAACACTGTAGGATTGCCAATTCTAGTCGTTTCAACTCTAGGCGCTCTTGTCTCTCGGCCTCCTCGCGCTCGCGACGTTCGCGCCTTTCAGCTTCTTCACGTTCGCGAGCTTCGCGCCTTTCAGCTTCTTCACGTTCGCGAGCTTCGCGCCTTTCAGCTTCTTCACGTTCGCGAGCTTCTCGCCTTTCAGCCTCCTCACGGCGTGCTTTGATATCCACCCAGGCCTCATCGACTTCCTCAGCCGACACTCCTTCATCCTTCATGATCTCAAGGATCGCTTGCTTTCGTTTCGCACGGCCCAAAGTAATGCCGAGTTCCTCACAAATTTCGATGAGTTCCTTCACTTTAAGGTTCTCCATCGTTCACACTAGCCTCTTGCTTGTTTGCCCCTGTTAACAATTTACTTGCCGTACCCACTATAAGTCAACTAGCAAGACGCGCAAGCAACTTTTCACTCTCCCGTGTTTACCCCCTCCGCATTAACTTTGGTTTCAAAGCACTTCGACTTTGCTTGAAACGATCAAAGCTCACTCTAATGCTTCACACAGCCCTTCTCTAAACTACTACAACCTGAGCTAGAGTAGTCTGGTGAACTGAGGGGAAAACATCAGGCACTCACCGCATCGATGTCGCTGACGCCGGCCGATCCCGCAGCTGCCAACCACTGTTGAGAACGACGGACCGATCCCGCTGAAGCCACCACTGTTGCGAACGACGGACCGATCCCGCCGAAGCCACCACTGTTGCGAAAGACGGCGACGCCAACACGGCCCCGGAGGCGCCACTGCTTCCAACTCCGCCGGGAAGGTCACTAGCCGTTTGGTAGCGTATGTTTGTCAGCTCGCGACTGCTTCTGCGCAGAGCTGATGAGACGAGCGGACGAGACGACGGTGAGTTAAACAAGGTTTATGTACAGCATATATACAGAGGCGTTACAATTTCGGCACTGGGGCCGACAGAGACTCGAAAAGCCGAGCTCTCCTCTCTAACACATAGGTCAGTCCTTCGCCTAAGACCGCTGACTCACACACATGTCGGCACTCCGACACGGGGACTCCTCTCCTAGGACCTCCGATCGCGACGCACCGCAGGGCTTCTTTTATTTACACCGGGTCCAACCAAAATGTCCAATCAGAAGCGCCGCTGGTCGTCAGGGCAGATTCCGCCCATGGGGGTCGCCGCGCCATGCGTCAGACCACCAGACACGCGGACGCCGGCTCGCTGTCACGCGCGCAGCTGACTCAATGCACGTGGGCCAGGGAGGCGCCGCGCGTGTTCACTCCGTCGAGTTGATCGCGCCAGGCGGACCGCGGGCTGGCCTTGACCCAGATTGCCTTTTTCCGAGGCACGGACGTTTGACGAGGACTCGCTGGCATAACAATGTTCTCATCCGTCGACAGAGACAGATACAACTTTATGTGGCGAAAATGTTTTTTTTTCATTGATAGTGTATATATACATGCCTCATATCACAATCTATATCACCACTCACGGGTCTTGCAAAATGAGTTTACGGCAACGGCTTCCGTAACTATATGCCGCCCAATGTTAGCAGGCTAGATCCAGCGGACGTATATATCGTCACGAGGTCGTGACGCTGACGAAGGGAGCAGACTGGGTGTTCAGGGTAAACAATATATTAGGCCAAACTTGTGGTCACGAAAAAGGAAATACAGTGGCATGCTGATAGCGGTGAACAGAGCGTCGGCCGTCGATTAATTGACAAGCGGCGAAGCGAGGCGGTATATATTTATGCATATGTCGTGCCCCGCCGCGGTGGTCTATAATGGTGTAAGGTACTCGGCTCCTGACCTGTGCAGGTCGCGGGATCAAATCCCGGCTGCGGCGGCTGCATTTCCGGTGGAGGCGAAAATGCTGCAGGCCCGTGTGCTCACATTTGGGTGCACGTCAAAGAACCGCAGGTGATAGTGATTTCCGGAACCCTCCACTACGGCGTCTCTCGTAACCGTACGGTGGTTTTGGGACGCTCGACCCCACGTATCAAATCAATACATGTGACGTCGAATATTCCAGCATTATCACTGGTCTTCGCGCAATCTCTGGAATAATCTCGAGTGTTCGCGTGTTGCGGGTAATCTTAACAGAACGATATACAATGATCGCGAACCTTCTCGAACAATGAGGTACTGTTTGCGCTGAGCATTCCTGACCCGAGCCTTGTGAGCGACAACCGAATCAAACAAAAGTGAAAATAAGAAACGCGCGTCGCAATATAGAGTTGCAGGAAGCCGATCCGAGCAAGGGCCAATGTGAACTCGCAGCTTCCGACGCACAGTTACACTCATCCGCCCTCACGACGCTCGTCAACATTTCAAATGGCACATCTGCGCACTGTGCAAAACAATGGCGCCGATGGCGGTTAACAGTATAGAGCAGAGCACAGCAGGCACTTCGTCGTTGCCGTGGCTATCCCGTCCAGCTGATCCCCCAGAGCGTTGGTGTCACAATCTGCAACCGGGATATACGCTTTTTTGTTGTTGTTACTATAGAATACGCTCTCGCTGAGACGCCAGGTGCACATGCGCCACGCTTTTCACGGTGCACACCTGGCGTTCTTTCGGTGCGAACTACGGTAACTGCGTTTGAGGTTGGCGGTTTTAAATCCCTATAAGGTGACCCGGTATAGATCACTGTTTCGCCCCCGCACTAGAACTATAGTCAGGTCACCCAGTTTGGGAACCGGCTGACCTTCCTGTCCTTCCACCTACTTTGGAGGCGAAGCTCCCTGTGAGTCGTGCGTCCACGGTGTATGTATAGAAGTAGTAGGTAGCCACCTCCGTGCACGGCCGGACAAGAGGAGCGGCACGCGCCCGCCCTTGTTAATTGAGAAGGAAACCCACGCACGTTAATCATAAATAAAAACATTGTTGTCTCTGATGACATAACTTACAGAGATGAGTACTGGTGACTTAATCTCCAATAAAGTTTGAATTGAATTTGATGCTTACTAAAACAAAAACTAATACCAGAAGCACGCACTTTCAGCACTATCTGACCAGAACGTGTTGCCACGGTAAACTCGCTGGGCGTAACCTCCTTGGTTTTAGCAACGTTCAGCAGTTCTAGACTTTTAGCGGGAGCTGTTCTCCCATAGTTGAGTACAAAGTACTCGAAATCGCTGAACTTTTTTTTCAACACAGCGTTTAGCGAGGGTCGGACCACAGTGTCATGAATATAGTGTACTAGTATATAGCCATGAACTGGAGGCGGTGAAAGGTGGTAAGTAGACACTAAGCACAGGCCGTAAGAAAGTGCGCGAGTGCCACCTCTCGTTTAGTCCTTAGAATGTCTGCTGAATGGCGGTACTTCTATATGCTGAAAAGGTACGAGATGGCGGTGCTTGGAGTGTTCACTAGATGGACTGGACGGACAGGACAGATAGATGCATCCATCGGACGGACTGACGGACTTATGAATGGACGGACGAACGGACGCACGGTCGCACTGACGGACGGAAGCAAGAGCGACCGGGCGGACGGACACTCCACCCCACTCATCATCGTACGCTCCGTGGATATGCTGTGATCTTTTTCTTCTTCCTCCTACTCGCAGTATCAGACAAGGACGTCAAAATTTCGACGCTCGTAAGCGTAAGGAATCTTCAGCGTGCAGTGGTCGGCGATTCAATCGCGATACTCACACACGCAGCAGCGCGTAACTGCCTGCACTTTTCGCTCCACCCGTGGGCGTCGGAGATACGGAGCTGCTTCATTGCGGGAACGCATAGAGCTTTTGCCACTTGATAATTGTAAATTTTAGACAGCCGATGCAGAAAAGTACAGGAACAAAGTCCGGGACCAAATTACAAAAAAAAAAAAGAACATCTCTTTCCTATGTCCGTTTGGTCAGCTACCCAATTAATTGGTCGGCCGGTTTCGCCAACGATGTGTCCCGCATCGCGATTGGCTGAAATATTCTCTAAGGAAAAGCTTTACCGTAAGAACTTTTTTTATGAATGCAGACTCTGTATGCTCTCTCTTCAGACAACTATGCGCTGCTCACACCGCCAGGCCGGGGAGGCCTGGGCCTGGAGGAGCCAGGCCGGGGAGGGGGTCACATGTTGAAAGTCTACAAAAGCACCTATTTTTTTATTATTTTTTCTCAGAAAATACCTCCCTCCATCTGAATTTCGGAGGAAGAAGGGGGTAAGAGGGACAAGCCCTTAGACTCCATTCATTCGTGTACCCATTAGTCCCAGTGTTTCAGGTTGGGAACCTTTTGTCCCGGGTCGTGGCCGCATTCAGACCATTAGTAGCCACTCCCCCATGTCGGCAGTTTCGCAAGTGCCGACTGGCATTGCGTACCGATTATCCCATCTGAATCGCTGAGCACGAAAGCCCACAAGCCCTTTCCAGGAGGAAGTTCGGGTCGCTCCATTTGAAGGACTGCGCAGGCCCGTCCTTGCAGCCATAGAGTTTCCCGATATACACTAGAGGGAACTGAGGCGCTAGTGTCTATGGGAGCTGCAACGCACGGCGCTTCAGCGAGCATGGGAATGATGGGCAGTACATTTGTCTAATATTCGTACTTCTGGCCTGCTTTTTGGCTCCGTGTGTGTTCCGTGTGGCTTGGAGCTGTTTTCTTACGAAACAGGTATTAGCAAATACTCAGCGGTTGCGCTTCACCATTTTACTTTTTTTTTACTTACTTTCCAACTCGGCTCACGAAGTCTTTCTTTCAAAACAAAACCGAAACACAGCAATAAACGAAGCCGCAAGTACGATTCGCCGCCCGCAAGTACGAAGACTAAGCAAGTGTGTGTGCTACCCATCATTCCCATGGTCGCTGAACGATCGCAGCGCCAGAGTGCCCTCTAGTTAATTTTAGGAAACTCTATGCTTGCAGCAATGCGGCTCCACGGAACGTAGTGAGAAGCATATAAACAAACAAAAAACAGCAAGACCACAAAACAGCAGCACGGACGCGGGTTGACGTAACTTGGGGACTCCGCCCATGCTTGCCACGTGAAGGTGAAGACATGGCATACACGACTCACGAAGATGAGCCTGATTGAATATAAGAAGGGTTAATCGAAAAAAACAACACTAAGACGAAGCAGCGCGGCTGATAACGTGCTTTCGCCATGATGGATCAGTGGTTACGGTGCGCCTAGAGGCCGCGGGTTCGATTCCGACAGCAACGGTCGCATTAGGAGAAATAGGCCCGTGTACTGTGGAATGTCAGCCCACATTGAAAAGCACGAGGTGGTCGAAATATATATATATATATATATATATATATATATATATATATATATATATATATATATATATAGTAACTGCTTTCGAGTGAATAAATATTTCTACTTAAAAAAGAAAAAAACAACCAACAGGGTTCCAGGATGCCGCCAGGATGGCTAGACGTTACGAACTGCTCCGCGTAATTAATCACACACGCTAACTTTTCTGGCGGTTTCGTAACTAACAAACTACTTTTTTTTGCAAGGTAACGCTCACTTCATTATTAATATGTCTCGTTTCATGATTGGCTGATGGAATACTCTTGTGAAAACCTCTAGCGTAAGGCATTTTGTGTGAATACGAGCCCCGCGTAATAGTAGTAAGACCCCTAATGTTTCTACTTGACAATTTGCGTACAGAAGTACCCGACAGAGCATCTATGGTCGGATAGTGAAAGTTTTATTATAAAACAACTGCTTCAAAGACTCGAATACGCGCATACGTAGAAGTTGTGCGCGGAAATTTGAAATAAATAAATAAATAAATAAAGACAGCTGAACTTTACACGAAAAGCACGTTTATCCGGAGCGGCGAGAGCTAGTAGTGAAAGGCTCTGGCTGACCGAGCATATACGACGCAGTTTCGTTGTACTACATAAAGAAATACAACATGAAAGAAAGAAAGAAAAATAAACGACAAGTTCAAAAGTAAAAGGAAGCACCCTGCGCCGCGACTTTTCGAGGTCATGCCTTGTTGCTCCATTAACAACAGTCGGAGCGACCCTCCGCCTGCATTTATCAATGGGATCAGACGACAATGAACGGCGAATTGCAAGAGCGGCGTAGAATCGTGCCGAAGCATCTCATCGCCATATTATGTCGTTGGCGCATGAGGCCGGTCATTTTCGGAACACCCAATTTTCCGGTCACCCGACGATTGAGAAAGTACTTGGGAGATGACCTAGACTCCGACCAAAAGTTTTGAAGAAACCCGACGTTTCAGAACCGACTTGGTTCCTTCCTCAGGGGTGACTGCGGAGGCTACATAGCAGCGTCGTCCAACCAGACAGACTTCTGTCGAATGCTTACTTTCATGTTAGTACTTGTGTGCGTTTGTATTTGGCGTTACAGGGAGGCTAAAGAAGAGCACTAGGCTGGATTGTTACGCGTTGTGTGTGTGTGTATGTGTGTGTGTGTGTGTGTGTGTGTGTGTGTGTGTGTGTGTGTGTGTGTGTGTGTGTGTGTGTGTGTGTGTGTTTCATTGTGCGTTATGAAGAGTACTAGATTGGATTGTTTTGTTCATTTTAATCTGTAAATTGCGCTTATTCTCTTTGAATTAGTGTTTGTATTATGCGTCACAGGGACATCAAAGAAAAATACCAGACTGGATTGTTATGTAACTTTAATATGCATTGTCAAGTTACGCTTATTTGTTTGCCCCAGAAGTGTCTGCTTTACCATGCGCTGAAAAAAAAAAAAAAAACAGTGACGAACGAGGCCAGTGGTGTTACCGATTCCCGCACACGGTTCTCGTGCCGCCACTAACTTTGAACCGTTAACCGTTCAACAAACAAGAATCCTTTAGTATATTATAATGAAACATTTCCGTCAGTTTGTTTATGGACTTTACACCAATGAAGGGAGCTTCTACAGAGCTGTTCTAGAGGGAAGTGTACAAACTATATATATCAAATTCTATGTCTCTCGGAGCACAAGGAATTTCGCGGACCTTTGCCTCAAATGCAGTCGTAATGGCGGGAGAATACCACGGTTCGTTCAATGCTACCAATATTAATGTTTTGAGTGCGACCTTGCTAATACCTCCCTCTGTCATGGCCAAATAAGTGGCCACACTGAACTCGCCGTTCGACATCTGCAGGCTAGCTTTTATGCGCGCCTCGTTACGCTAAAAACAACGTAATCGCAGACGCCACTAATTAGCTCTCCCAGGTGTCCCAACCCTTGAACAGCCTTTCATACGGCAGCCGCATCAATTGCCAGCGGTCCCGTGATTTTTACAACTCGCAGCTCGGCGAAACTCCACCAAACGGGAGTAGTAAAGTTTCGCTATCTGTCCCAGGCGCGGAGAGTAATCTGGAAGATGATAATGATCACGGTACTCGGAGACTCTGACGCAAGCTCTTCTCGCCGACCCTCTTTTCGCGTGTTACTCGGAAAGACAGTTACTTACGAGTTTTTCTTCTCTTAAGCCGTCCAAACAATAACTAAGAGTTTAATGAAGTTTAAGAGACGCTTCTTGGTGTCGCCCTTTCCGTCGTCCAACTTCGCCAGCCAACTCCACCCAGAGCACCCTAAGAAACACAGTGCGCCTACTTCGTCCCGAAGCTTGTTTAAGCCGGCAAACGGTGCGACGCGTTTGAAGTAAGGAGATGTTGACCGTTGCGTTCATCCTGATGAGGCGCGACAGTACTTGCAGGTGGAACAGCCACGGAGAGGAACAACAAAGGGGCAGCGAGAGAAAGAGAGAGAGATGGCATAAACGCCACAACTTAATGCCAGCGAAAAAAGTTACTACCGCATCACAAAGAGAGCACACTGCATTAAAGCAGCGCCTTTTCACTGGTCAGTGCACCAGAAAAGTGTGTGTACTTACTTTCAAGTAGCTTGACAGTCACTTTCGGTGCCCCCTCTGCGGCAGGTAGGCATTGCTCAAGTCAAAACAAAGCTGCCCAGGTCCATCCTATCGCAAGTGCAGATAAATCCACAGAGCACTATCCAGCAAGGTGCACCGGTCTAAGGAACAGCGACCACAAGAGATCCACGTCGTGACAAACTCAAAACCCGCACAAAAGATTCTCCTCTCGCTGACGCTGTCGTTTGACAGTACGCGGGGACCAACACTGCTCAGCCGATTGAAGCAGCGTCGGCTGCTCACATGTGGGAGGGTGGGACTGAGAGCGCTCTCAGCACTCCGAACGCTCCGAAAAGATTCCTCGGGGCTCGGGGGCCTGAGAGGCGCTCCGAGGACTTTGTGGACTTTTTGAATCTGTGCCTCAGTTTCTCACTTAGACTGGGAAGGTGGCGCCATCTCGGTGCCTCGCACACAGGCTGCCATGGTCACATTATCAGTGGCACGAGAAAAGTACTGGCAGCGAAAACGTGCATTGTGATGCTAACCGAATTTCTACGCAGACCACGTGTACAGATTATCGTAAGTGCGCCACAGCGTTACGATGCAATTTGGTTTATTAATCGTGCTACGAACATCCTTACAGAGCATTTCATTCCAAAATTGCATCAAAACCAGTATGCTGGCAAATTTCTTCAATAGATGTCGCTTGTAAACACACTGAATCGACGCTTTAGTTCGTGTTCTTTCGCATGCAGCGATGCAATTGTTCGGAGGAGAGGTGTTCTGTGGTAAAACATAAATCCATAAGTCCAGTGCTGTGCTAACCGTGGAGGTCAACGGGGCTTTGTGCCGGTGATATTTATCAATCGCCTTTCCAAGTGTTGCCTTGCGGATGCGATGGCTTTTTCCCTTTTGCGGATCAGCCGATGCATCGCCATAGTCCCAGGCCTCCCGACGAGCTGCAATGTTGCGGTTGCGAGAAGTACGGTACATGTGCAGCAAGTGGCCGGCATGAAAACGCGAGCATTCAGGGAACGCGTTCCTAAACCAAAGCCCTTTCCGTACGAGACGAAAGATTTCAAAAGCTGGCACAGCCTTTTCGACTCGACACTCTCTCGCTTCGACGAGAACACTCGCTTGATCATAGTGGAAGGGAACATTGCAAGCGGCAAGTCCGCGCTCGCCAAGACCATCGCTGAAGAGTTCGAGCTGAAGCACGTTCCAGAAGTCTGCTTGGACAACTTTTACGTGGATGACTATGGTTTTGACTACCGAAGTGTTAACCATCTTCTGCCGGAGACTTCCCGGATGTTCGACATCAAGCAGTTCTACCAAGACCCTCACAACATAGTTGTGGCGAAAATGCAAATGCTAATTTATACCTTAAGGTTTGAGCAATACGTCGACGCCCTTGTGCACATAATGAACACAGGTAGGTGCCCCATATTACAATTTATAAACCAGAACTTCAGTTATGTTGTAGGCCAGGTCTTCTATGCTGTAATACAGCATGAAAAATGTGCCATTAATGTAGAATATACACTTTTTTCAACTGCCGAAGCCACTCTAGGTCAATTACCTTGACGTTCCCAGCGACATCTTGCTACAGCGAGCACTGTCGCGCCGACTTAATTCTCTTTATTTCTGACTCCGCCGTTTGAACGGGCGGGCAGACCGCTAACGACAAGCTAAAAGTAATAGTATTCGAATCGAATCGCAGTACACCCGCCTTGCTTCAACCCTCGGGCAACGTCACGTGTACGGACCGTTGTGTCTGTGTTAACATTCGTCACGCACTGCCATCGTTTTCAGCTTGATGAATTGTGTTCAAGTAACCACCAACCCTCCAGAGCTGTGATAACAGATGTGACTTCGATAAATGCTGCATCAAAGTCAACATTTAGGCGAATTACACAGTACAGTGCTAAAAGCCGTCTCCATAGCTTGTCCTTTTGTTTCATGCTCTGAATAGCAGCGAGATCTGCTAGTTGGTACATATTCATTCTACAAGAGACCGAGCGTGCAAACTTGGACACAAGAAGAAAATCTGGACACTACTAAGGTGTTTGTGGCATCCATACTTTCTGTCCGTGTTCATACACCTGTATCTCTTGGGATATTTCATGCTCTGCGTGCAGCGTCCCACATTCAAAGATATAAAAGAACACTGCAAGTGAATGTACTAAAGGAAACCATGATGTTGTTACAGCGTTAGACACGTGTGCTTATAAAAACTGCACGTTTCATTTTTATGTGTGTAAACCATTATACACGTAGTGTCGAAAATGCCATACTCACGTCAAGCTTTATGTGGGTCAAGATCTTATCCTGTAAGAAGTGCACTATGTATCTGCAGAATGAAAATACACATGTGAGCTATAGCGAGTACCACACATATTCAGTCATGTTAAGCATGCATTGTGAAGTTTTTTTATTATGAGCAGGCACAATATTTTTTTTATTTCCAACTGTGTTTTGTAGTGTGTGCACTTGTATTCTCTACATGTCCTGTTTTATTTCATCTACAGCATGCACATACAAAGAAAAAAAGAAAGGTTGTGGCAATCTGAGAAGTTATGTATGTACGTTAACAGACAGAAACAGTCATGCTGTTGGTATATCAACCTGCTGGCTTCTTTGATTTTCAAATTTCATTCAGATTTATTGCAATAATTTCTACTTTTCAGGTCAGGGGGTTGTCTTGGAGCGCAGCTGCTTCACTGATGTTGTCTTTGCTAATGCAATGCACAAGTTTGGCTACATCTCTCCAAAGGGTAAGGTACCTGTAAATTCAAATACTGTTTACATAATTGCATAATAATTTTTTTTTTTGCAGCAATGAAGATGTACCATGAATGTAGGAAGTACACTCTCTTTCAACTGCTCAAGCCTCACTTGGTCATTTACCTGGATGTCCCCAGCGACATCTTGCTACAGAGAATTCGTGAACGGAACCGAGTAAGTGCCTTAATATTGGCAGTAATGCTTGCTGCCTTTACTTCGTTATGTGGAAGCTCGCATCATCTGAAAGCGACATGTCTGCATTAGATCCAAGCATTCTTAGCAGCTGTGCTGTATATGTCAAGAGTAACTGCAGCAATGAATAGCTTTATTTGCATGCTGGTGGGACTATTTCCCTGTTACCTATAGTGCAACCATTGACTGATAATGTTAATTACGGTTCACAACGTTTTCCCTCTTAATAGGGCAAGCTAAGTGAAGTATGCACTCCAAACTTGTGTTTGCTTTACTTCTTTTCAATCATCGGCTCGACCCCTTGAGAGCACAATAAATTAATAATTACATCGCTCGTAATGTGATAATTTTAATAGGGACTTTAAGTGCAGTGTAGCTACAGTCTTCAGTAATAGCTTCTTGCCTTAGTACTATCATATTTTACAGAGGTGACAACAGTGGTACCATGAACAGCCAACATTTTTGTTAATAAGCAAATGCTTTAGTCTACACTGTTTACCACACTACATGCTTGGTACTCACCGGTGTAATGCATTACTATGGGTGAGAGGTGTATTTAACTTTTTTACTGTTCACCCACTGTTGAAAATATGTGGAAAGATGTGAAAAAGTGCTCTTAAGAAGGGGGATAAGAATATTCCTGGAGAACGTGAGACAATTGATAACTTTCAACAAAGTTTCAGAAAGTATTTTTCTCACCTATTAAGTCTAAACTGTTTATGCTCCTGAGAATGTAATCTGACTATTAAGCACACGGATTAAATGAGCTACATTATCACAGAGAAGCACCTGCCACAGCGAAAGCTATGTCCCCGAGCCACTGCTGCACATCTGCAACTATCCTTGAAGTAGGAATCAGTCTGGGTCTAAAAAAAACTGGTACTTAAATTTGCTGTGCGTGTAACTTAGCTCCAGCACATCACAGCTGCAAGAAGAGTCAAGAAAGGAAACACGATTTGAAGTAAACTGCACTGTGCAATAACCAATTAAATAAATATATTTGTTTATGTTTCTTCTTCTGCTATTTTTCTTGATTCCTTTTGTTTTGAATATTGCTAAAATATCATATATTCGTGATCTGCCCTGACATTAGAAGTTGCAAGTTCATGTTTAGTTTCATAAATTTATTATTAATAAAGACGATATACTCTTTCTTGGGATACTTCGAGGCATTTTGGTCTGTCTGTTTGTCGACTTCTCTGTTTGTCACCCCAAGCGGCTTGTTTTTTGCTTTTTATTCTATTTGCCTTTAATTCCAAAACCCAACCACATCTTCGGTGCCCAGCAATATTGCTCTGGTTTCTGCATTCATATTTGTACGTAGTATCTATTAAAAAGCAAATTTTGCGCATATCTGAGGCAGGACATGAACACGTCAATATACTGTGGCATGTTTCTTCATACTATAAAAGTCATACAAAATTAATGCTAAGGAACCTAGCATTCATTACGCTAAGCTGACAATGCAACGCTATGCACAAAAAGGCGGGTGTTTCCTGCATTTTGCTAAGACCATAAGGTGGTGGCACCTACCCGCTGTGTGCATCGAAGCACTTTAACGCAGTGCCTCCAGAATCCCATTCACCGATTTTCTTGGGCAGAACATCAAATTAATGTTTTATTCACTCTCTCCAGACAGAAGATTATCGTCATTCGGCAACATTTGCAGTGGAACATGCAAATACGGGACAACTTTTTTCTATTTATTATTTATTTATTTATTTTCAGCCAGAGGAAGTTAACTCAAAGGTTCTCACAAAGGCTTACCTAGATGAAATTGAATCAGGTTATAAGAAGGACTATCTTCGCTCAATCAGGTGGGTATCATACATCAAATTGGCTTCTTTCCTTCTTTCTATATCTTTTGAACCTCAAGGTTTGTGGACAGTGCCTTGGTTTGTTAGTGGTAGTACACATTGAGCATTGTTCTACTAATTAATTTTTTTCCCCAAGACTACACTCTGGTATCTCAACCATTGACATATATGTGTATGATACTACATGGCACGATCAACTCTCAAAACACTATTTTGGCACACTGTGGTCGTCAATGTGGGCTGCCAGTGAAGTAGAACAACTTGTTGAAGTGCTGAAATAAGTCATAAAAGAAAGCTTCGTCATGCTGCATAAAATATTTGGCACTAATGTTATAGGTATACTAAAGTAAACCTGAATACAAATGTGTGTTTTCAAATGAATGCAATGTTATCTATGGCATAATGTTTGGAGTAATCCTAGAATCTATAGATCTCTTCCAGTGGACATAACTTGTTCGATGGACCTAACTTGTTCTTACTTGCAATATTTGTTTAAGAGTTTGGAATTTTTAGGGAGGCTGAGAACACTAGGATTAAGATTTTTTTTCAAGGTATGACAGATTGACTCCCAGTAACTCACAGGTTTTCTGTCTGCTGATCTTTTAGATGAAATTGTATAGGTCTGCTTTTTATTAAATAGCAAAAATCGTTTCATAATATTTGTGTGTTATTGGTCCGGCAGGTGGAAGGTTTGTTCAGTGTTGCATATAAGCCGTAACAGCATAACTAATACCTATCGATATCGTCTTTTGTTTAAGTTATCGTGATGGCAGTTTTTAGTCCCCTGACGATGTTATCACTCAATGTGCATATCAGAGGCTTCCTTAACGATGATGATGATTCTAATGAGATTGCCAGTTCAACACCAATAGCTATGCATGTTTTAGAGCTTATACAGGCACCAGTAATTACCCCTAAGTTATGTTATTGGTTTCAAGTAAAAGCAAGTAGCATTCAAAGCAAAATGGCAACAACAAATGGTAGCAACTGTTGCTAAAAAAATCTGATCTATGAGTGAAAAATCTGACGCATGGGTGAAATGTACTGGCATTCTTACATGTGTCATCACATATCCTTGCATAACCGATGGTGTAATGTGAATTTTGGTGGGAACTCGTCTACCTGGCATGGTTGCCTAGTGGTTATGATGCTCGACTGCTGGCGTGAAGGTCGTGGGATTGAATCTTGGCCATAGCGACCCCATTTTTGGTGAAGGCAGAAATGACTGAGGCCTGTGTGGTTAGCTTTAGGTGCACTCAATGAACCCCAGGTGGTTGAAATTTCTGGAGCCCTTTAATATGGCCTCCATCATACTTGTACCATGGTTTTGGTATGTTACAGTGACTCTAATGTCAAACAACAATTTACGTCAGAGTGAAAGCTCAATGTATGACAACATCTAAAAGCACAATATTATCACGAACAGTGCCCTACTTACCAAGAAATTAAAATAAATCACAAGAACACAAGCGCCGCAGTAGGACATTTTCTAAATGATCTTGATAACATCAGACGGGCCGTCTAAAATTAATCTCTAGCGATCGATCTAGCTGTACTAATTAGGAATGGTCCGTGAATTAAGAGACGCAATAAAATGCTGCTTGTTCTTTTTTGTTTGATTCATGGAAAGAAGAATCGCCGGACGTTACTATGGGGAAGGGTCCGAGTGGTTAAAAAACTCAATTTTCGCGTGGTTATACGGGACAGGTGGTGCCGTCTAGAGGGGCACATTTGAAACAAAAGAGTCTACAATCTCGAAGCCAATGACGAGAAATTGATCGGTGGCCGTTGTTGCTGCTGTGGCTCCCGCTGCTTTTAGTCAGCTGCTTCTAGTGCAGTAAAGTAGGGCAACGTTGTGCATGGCAACAGTGACTAAAGACGGTTCAGTCGGTACGCTTCTTGAGGCAGGTAACTTGAAGTGTGCTCACCCGATGCACATCAGTAAAACGTGATTTTATTTAAAAGTAGGCCCTTTTTTGGGCCAAAAGTAATACTACGAGGTTTCTGGACCGCTCTTTCAACAGTCAACGTCGACTTAATAGTTGACTTTAGTGTCTCTTTATACCCCACCAATTATTATTAATGGATATGCCTTTGTGCATACAGATGGCTTCAGTGTACCTGTTCAGCAAAGCAATTTGTTTGCCTGCATTAACCGGAAGTACTGAGTGACTTATTTAAGTGTGCTGTAGTTGTGTGCACAGCTTCCTTGACATAAGGTTATGCATATTGCCTTTAAGAAAGGAATATTGAGCACTTGTAGCGGCGATTTTGCAGCCTTCAGTGCTGCAGGTGCGGGCACGTGGACAGCAAGTGCACTGCCGCATTTACTTGTAGAAGAGAAGCAGCCTCTACGGTGCTTACAGCACAACATCTCCACGTATGGACAAGTCTTTTTCGAATGGCCTTAGCTAAACCTTTTTCATTGCCAGTTTTGAATTTTGCAGAGATTGAATCAAAACATGAATTTGAAGCAGCATAGCTACAAACGCTCCTTAAAATGGGTTTTAAAAGTGTTTCTTCACATGTGATCTAATGGAATTATCTCCTGCCTGTCAAACATTAGGAAGGAAACCGAATTGCTGATGTACGACTGGTCAAACTTTGGAGACTCTGAAATGGTAAGGACTGTAACATTTTGAGTTACTTGCTTAGTGTGAATGCAATTGGTGTGCTATATGACAAGCCTAGGGCTTCTTTGTTTCTTTGTTAAATAAAATAGACTCGTTAAATGGAACTTAAACAAATCAGGAAAGTGTGTTTCATTTATAGAAGTCCCATTTACCGAGAGACGAGCAGAGGTACTGAATTCAAGTACAAATACTGTCATATTAGATTTATTAAGCAGCAATTTAGCAGATTTTTAATTACTGAGAGTCTACTGAATAATTTGGTCTGTTGGGGGAGATGGAGGTGTAGAGCATAATGCTACCTACAGGTATTTAGTGGAGCAATGAACTAACGTGCACTGAACAAAATCCGAATTTGAGCATTAATCACAGTTTCTTATCCCTTTCCTGGATGACTCATCCTTTGCTCTTGGACCTATTGCTGTCCGTTTTCGGGCCCCTCTCGGCAATGCCACACGGCTGCAAAGTTCTGTGGTTCGGCACTGTTTGACAAGTTCGTTTGTGGCTGATTCATGCATGCCTTATCGCATTGCATTATGTGTCATCTCTCTAAATGAGCAAGCAAACTTCTTTTGGTTGAGCTTTGATTTCTTTAGTTTCACATCGGGATGTATGGATAGTAGGCAAAAGCTTGGGTCCGCCAAGGGTCACAGTTATTAATTAAGATATATTCCGTGTTTTTTTTTTATTTATTCGGTATTTGTAATCAAGGAACCTCAGCATTATTTGAAAAGCTAATTTAGTAGCTCTTTTTTACCACGCATAATTGTATCTCAAATTTCTACCACAGTGGTCTGCCACTGACAGGGGCCTTACAGTGGCTTGACAGTGGCCTGCAAAAGGGCAGACCACTGTCAGCGCTGAAGGTTGCTCTATAAAGCACTCTAAGCGTTTCACTGACTGTGCTAGTGGAGTGGTGTATTCCACCCCTCTGTCATGCGGGTGCATGTACATTGGGCAGACAGAGCGTTGCCTCAATGTCTGTTCTAGAGAGCATGCAAGCTCTCTAAAAGGTACATCATCCACGCATCTTGCCCTTCATTGCCGGCGTTGTGGCTGCCCAACTGAGTTTAACAAAACCACTGTGTTGATGAGGTATAGAGAGCAGCGCATGCGTGAAATTTCTAAAGCATATGAAATCGTAAAAGCTGGAGACAGCTGCTTGAGCCTACCTTCAATCGTTCTCACAGATGCTGAGATTACCTATCTACAGCATACCTGATTACATGCTTGGTTGGGGTTCTGAAGGTTTTTTTATGCTTTCAAGTTTGCATATATATGACACGATTCTTTCATAAAACTTTCAGTTGTTAGAAAGCGCTGGTGTCATGCACTTTCTTGTGTTTTTTTGTCCTTTTTGTGCGTTTATCATCATGAGTATGTTTCAACTAGCCCAATTCGCCACTTTACGTGAGCTGCATAGCTACTATAATTGTCGCGGGCTCCAGTACCGTGCCCATGTGTGCGGTTGTGATCACGCCGAAAGCTGAAAGTTAGCTGTGCATTCGAAAAAAAATAAAAGAAAACAAAGTACTCACGATCATCACATGTAGATGAATAATCGTAGCATCTTGCCCCTTTTTACCCCTTTTGTGTAGCGTTCAGCATGCTCGCTGGTATAAAAAAAGAGGGGAAGTGCTTAAAGTGTGCAGCATGCTTTCAGAACTTTGCTCGTACTTGACGAATTCTAGAAACTTTTTGTGGTAGTTTATTCATGAGGCAACGAGCTCCTTTACTGAAGACTCTCGCTGATTACTTAATGAAGTATGGCAGGGCCCCTATAAGACATCTGCGTGTAAGATGGGAATTTCGGGTGGAGTGTTGTCATTGCATTTTTGCAAAAAATCTGTATTGTGTGAGAAAGAAGACATATCCTGTATAGATAACTAATGGCTCCACATTCCATCGCAGAAAGTAGACATCTCTTGGGTAGAAGCTCTGTAAATTATGCATACATTGGCTTTGTTGTGAACGTGGCAGTGAGGAAACGCTTAGAAACGACGTAGACAGCAGTGCTCACCGCAGAAGAGTACATACATTCGAAGTTGGGTCAAAGCTAGCCAGTAGTCTAGCTGGAAAAGTTTTTTCACTCAGAAATGTGCCAAATTGTGCAACACGCAATATATTCAGGGTGCATGTTATTTTAACATGATAGCGTTAGAGAGCTCCTCTTGTAGAAATTCCGGTGTCGGTGTCATTGGTTGTGAGCGAAAAATCATCATCTTATGTGTGACCGAATGATGCAAATAAAAAAATAATTTAAAAAATAATTAAAAAATTTTGGGCCACACTGGGGATCGAATCTGGGTCGTTTGCAAGGCAAACGGGATGCTCTACCTCATGGCCACGCTTGTGAATGCACTGAAAGTAACTTTTATGCTTTACAAACACATGCATCTTACATATATGCTTCGCAATACAACATGAAATACTGTAGTAATAATGTGTGGTACAAGCGATCATTGCCATCAGGCGTCAGAACATGTCATTATCATAACGACTTCGTGGTTTAAAGCTGGTCACCCACTACGATAGGCACATGTGCCTGTGAGGGATAAGGTTCGGGCAATCACGGCAACTTAAATAATCGTTGTCGAGACTGACGAAGACATTTGCAACTTGAGTTATAAGGCTTTAATGCCACGAAAAAAAGAAAAAAACGATAAAGAAGCTTGGCGTGTTACATGGCAACAGCGAAGAACTGCCTTAAGTACGAGCACGACACACGTTCTCGAAAGACAAGGTCTGACGCTTAGCGTAGTCCCCCACTGCACTACACAAGGTTTGAAACACTTCACCGTGTGACGTCGAAGGCAGATGAGTCGATGCGTTGCGTTGCGTCTTACGCCGACATCAGCGATGCCTCAGGCATGGTCGGAGCGGAGCGTGAGGCAGAGTCGATGTGTGGCAAGCACGTCCCGGACAGCCAGTAGTAGGCCCAGGTCTGGAAAACGCCCGGATCCGAGTACAACGGACCGGCGCCGGCTGCTGGATCACACGGTAGAAGGGAGCCAGGCTCGTGCGGACCACAGGCACAGGTAGGCTTCGGGACCACGACCCGACGAGCGCTTCAGCCTGCCACTGTTTCGTTCCGATCCTTCTTCTCGAACGCCACGTCGTCGTCTTCCTCTTCTCTCTCCCAATGGCTTGGCTTGACTTTGACGACATGATTCCGCCTTTTCCTTGTCTCATCGTCATCTTCGTCGGCGTACGGCACAGCACAAACTCACAAACATCGCGCACCAGATGAACCTACCGCGCATATCATGACAAAAGTCCCCCCTTTCAAAAGTTTTTTTTTTCTTTTTTTTAAAAAAAAAAACTGTCCAAAGTGCGCGGGAGACAAGACTTACGACAAACAAATGTACAGAACTGTTGCACCAAGAGAATAGTCTGTATGTGAGAGTCCCTAGGCATATGGTACATTATTACATTAATGTGGTATAGCTAGCACCTACACCTGTAGCCTGCTCATATAATCAGCACCTACGTTCTTCGTAGCGCTTGAGCATGTTTATGTGAAACATTTTCGTGGTGTGCCCAAGGTCCAACCAATAGTCGTGGTCATTCTTTTTTCCTGTAACCGGAAATGGCCCCTTCCAGTGCATAAGAAGCTTGTTTTCCCTGGTTGGGAGCAATATAAGAGCCCGGTCACCAACTTTGAGCTGTCGGGTTTTGGAGGTTCGGTCATAATACTTCTTTTGCGAGTGTTGAGCTCGGGAGAGATTCTCTTGAGCCAGCTTCAAGGTGCGTTCAAGACGTTCTCTCAGATCAAGCACGTATCCGTAAGTAGTCTTGATATCTTCCTCTAGGTCTTCCCCTGTCCAGAGTTCCTTCAATATATCCAGGGGTCCTCGGACGTGCCGGCCGTAGATCAGTTCAAACGGCGAGAAGCCCATACTGGCCTGAGGTACTTCTCGATAGGCGAATAACAGAGGCGCAAGAAATCGGTCCCATGACTTCGGCTTCTCTTGGCACAACCTGCGCAACATCTGTTTCAAAGTGCCGTTGAACCTTTCGACCAAGCCATGGCATATCGGGTGGTAAGGCGTCGAGCTCAAATGTCGAATAGCAAGCAGAGCATTCACCTCTTCCATCAGGCCTGACGTGAAGCAAGATGCTTGATCACAGAGGATCTCCCGTGGAAATCCTATTCGAGAGAACATCTCCAGACATTCAACGGCATTTGCAAGAAGCTCCATGGTGCGGCGATGACGGCAGTGAGCAAAAACTTGCACCAGGCACGAAACATCACGAAGGACGCAGTCGGCGGCAGAGATGTGCCAGTCATGTTTGATGGCACCTGGCAGAAAAGAGGTCATAAAAGCCACAATGGAGTGGGCACAGTCGTGTCCCTGGACACGGGGCTCTGCCTCGATTTTGAAGTTCTTTCGAACTACTGCCATGCTTGCAGTATACACAGGGACCTTGGGGAGGATGAAGAGATATGGCGAGCTTTTCATCTTCCATTTGCCAAAAAAACACTGACTCCTCGCTCATCCCCATGCAATGGAACCTGCGGCAGCTGTCAATATATGGCAGAGGACCTTGTCTTATGAAACTCCACTGCGATTCACCAGCTTCCTAAGTGATGGTGACAGCAAGGCCTACACGCAGTCTGCGAGGCAAATGGTAGAGTGACACCCCCATTGACAAAGAAGAGTGCACGACCACGTTGCAAAAGCGCTTGGGAACTGCCCTACGGAAATTGGCAAACGCCACTGCCACGAGGCGAAAACTGAAAGATGCGACAATAATAAAACTACAACATATTACAAGATCGCCATCACGAGAACAAGGACAGTGTCCCGAAATATGTACACTGCCATATGGGCATCGTATTTTCATGGCTGCTCCAGTGATGGTGCCAGTAGCCACAACTTTTGCCCCGCGGGACCAAATTCGTGGTGCAAGCACAAGCGTGCGGAAGCACTGTGGGAGCCTGCACCACGCCACCCCCCCTGTTGACGAAGGCTCAAGGATTGGCAATTATTGCCTATCTACAAGTGCCTTACAGAGGAGAAAACTCCTTATTCGGTGCCTTCATGGCAAGACACAGAATGCAGCCGAATCGCTGAACAGCAAGATATGGCTGCTATGTCCAAAAACAAAGTTCGCCTCCAGAACAACTGTGGAGACAGCCACCGCTCTTGCTGTACTCTGGTACAACAAAGGCCACAGGGGCTTTGAAGAAGTGCTCGAAGGCATTGGAATTCTCCCCTCACAAGATCTGGCTACACATGGTGACCACTGTGGACGTCATGCGCACTCAGGAAGATGAACCTGAAGCAAACTGCAGAAGCGAGGGCACACCGTCGCAACACAGCGAAGAGAGCTCGTGTTGAGGACACTGACCGCAAGAGCCGTGAAGGACCAAGCTATGGTGCAGGGGACTTCTAGAACTTGCAGTGCATTCAAGGCAAGGTACTTTCATTGTGCCCCAATTTGATGCAAAAAGAATGATTTCCTAATAAATGCCAACTTTGCGAACTTTCAAACTTGTTTTTCTCATTTTCATTTTTTCTGACAGTTTCACGTTTTCCGGGCAGCCTTTTAGAAACTTATATTCATTGTATAGTAACGAAACTTGGCACACATATTCTTCAACACATGCAGAATGCAAATATCTACTCTAAATTGCAATGCCTACCAGCATTAGTTGTGAAAATATTAGCTTATTGTTTCAAGGGAGATTGAAAATAATAAGTCATTCAATACAATTTTTTTTTTCTTGGTTCTAATATTTCTGTGACATATCTATATAGATATTTGCACTTTTCAATCTACCAAGAGTCAAATAAGATCAGACAAAGTGCTTTTACTGAAAGTTTAGTACATAAAAGAGTGCCCGCAAAAAATGTAACCTTTTGCTATTGTTTATGGCATAACTCAATATATCCAGGGGTCCTCGGACGTGCCGGCCGTAGATCAGTTCAAACGGCGAGAAGCCCATACTGGCCTGAGGTACTTCTCGATAGGCGAATAACAGAGGCGCAAGAAATCGGTCCCATGACTTCGGCTTCTCTTGGCACAACCTGCGCAACATCTGTTTCAAAGTGCCGTTGAACCTTTCGACCAAGCCATGGCATATCGGGTGGTAAGGCGTCGAGCTCAAATGTCGAATAGCAAGCAGAGCATTCACCTCTTCCATCAGGCCTGACGTGAAGCAAGATGCTTGATCACAGAGGATCTCCCGTGGAAATCCTATTCGAGAGAACATCTCCAGTAGTCCATCTGCTACTGTTGCCGAATCAATTGCGGGCAAAGCCACCGCGTCCGGGTACCGAGTGGCGAAATCCACAAGGTAAGAATGTACCGATTACCCTTCTTTGAAATCGGCGTCAGAGGTCCAATGATATCAACGGCCACACGTTCGAATGGCGTGTCAATCAAAGGCATTCGTCCAAGAGGCGCCTTGCCTACTTTGCCTTTGGGATATGTCCTTTGGCATGCGTCGCATGATTTTACGAATCTTCGTACCTCCTCCTGTACACCGGGCCAATAAAACGACTCCAAAACTCGGTCCTTCGTCTTCTTGATACCCTGGTGACCAGATATCGGTGATTCATGTGCCAAGTGCAACACATGGACACGCAACGCCTTTGGAACCACCGCTTGTTGAACTGATTTGCCCGGAGTCAAGTGGTAAACGCGGTACAAGATTCCTTTCTCGAACATAAATGAGTGGTATGTGGCTCCTTTACCGCGGATGAGGGTGTCGACTTTCGCCCTACAAACATCCAGCGACCGGTCTTCCTCTTGTTTTTGGCGAAATGACTCCTGTGTCACCTCTAAGTTTCCAAATTAGCAGTCGTGAGCTTCCGGCGATGTCCTTTGCTTGAAACACCAACCATGACTGTGCTCTTCGTCCCGCATCCATCCTTGGATTTCTCTTCAGAATTCAATGCCTGATTAGTTTCCGACTTCAGGCTCGCTGACTCCTTCCACGTTGAGTCGGGGTCATTAGCGTCACGGGCGCCGGGAACATTTCCTACGATGACATCGTAAAGTGGCGACGTCATGCATTTGACTATCGCATTTCCGGTGAAATAGGGCGATAGAATCCGTACTTCTGCTTCCGGTACCTCGATGCAACTACCATCGGCCAATAAAATAGTGGCGGTAGTACCCGTCAGCGCATCATCGGGAACGAGGGAACGTCGCACGACCAGGGTGTTGCTTCCAGTATCCCTCAAGACTGATACAGTATGTCCAAACACTTCTCCCTGTAACACCGGCAAGTTTCGTGTAGCTGTTGCGGTGCGCGTTCGGAGTGCACTAGCAACATATTCATCTTGTGATGAATCATCGGCACATCGGGGCGTCTCGGACTTCTGGTCAGTAGACACGATGCAAGATGTCATTTTCTTTGACCCGCCGTTGCTTGGGCATGCTCTTGCATCGTGGCCGGGCTTCCGACAGTGCCCACAGAAGACTCGTTGGGGTTTCGTGCGGTAATCAGATGCTCTGTGGCCGGGTCGATCACAGACGAAACATCTAAGAGGAGGCTGGGTATAAGTAACTCCTTCTTGCTCCTTGGGAATGTTGTTTGCAGACTTGGTACGAAATACCAACAAGTTTGTTTGCCGCTGGGCTTCCAAGAAGGTATCAGCTGCTTCTGCCATTTCTTTTACCGTCCTGCATTTCTTCTCCCTTAGAAAAAGTGCCAGGCGATCGTGGCAGTTATTCAGAAACTGCTCAGCTACAATGAGGTTGCGCACGGATGCAAAGTCCTCGTCCGTTTCCGACATTTCCAGCCATCTATCGAAGTAACTCTGTAATCTTGTGGCGTACTGTTTACCAGTTTCGCCGTCTTCAGGCTTGCTTTGCCGAAACTTTTCGCGATAGCCTTCGGCTGTGAAACGAAACCTCTGGAGCAAGGCCACTTTCGTACTCTGGTAATCCATTGAGTCTTCTGGCGACAGACGACCGAAGACTTTCAATGCTTCCCCACTGAGGCATAAACTAAGCGCTGTCGCCCACTTCTCCTCAGGCCACTCTTGACCAACTGCTACGCGTTCGAACCTCTTGAGATACGCATCGAGATCGTCACGCCCCTCGTCAAACACTGGGATCAGGTTGTGAGGATTGATCAAGCACGGGCGGCTTTGACTCCTCTCAGGTTCGCGGTCCCGCGCTGTTGGCTCTCGGCTACCTTCAACCTCAGCTAGTCGAATTCGCAGTTGAAGAGTTCTCTCTTCTATCTCCAAACGTTCCTTCGCCGCCTGCCTTCCGCGGAACGCTCTTCACGCGCTTGCACAGATTCCTCATGAGCCCGCTCTAACCGCGCGTCTACCCACGTCTTTAGCTCGGCTCCTTGAAGCCCCATGCGTTCCGCTAGCGTTATAAGCTCTTGCTCACTCATCTTCCCTATAGATTTCAACCAGTGCAAACGGCTTCGTCCTGTCGCGCGGACGCCAATTGTGAGGGATAAGGTTCGGGCAATCACGGCAACTTAAATAATCGTTGTCGAGACTGACGAAGACATTTGCAACTTGAGTTATAAGCTTAATGCCACGAAAAAAAGAAAAAAACATTATCTTATGTGTGACCGAAAAATCAAGAATGATGCAAACAAAAAATGATTTAAAAATTAATTTAAAAATTCTGGGCCACACTGGGGATCGAATCTGGGTCGTTTGCATGGCAAACGGGATGTTCTACCTCATGGCCACGCTTGTGAATGCACTGAAAGTAACTTTTATGCTTTACAAACACATGCATCTTACATATATGCTTCGCAATACAACATGAAATACTGTAGTAATAATGTGTGGTACAAGCGATCATTGCCATCAGGCGTCAGAACATGTGATTATCATAACGACTTTGTTGTTTAAAGCTGGTCACCCACTACGATAGGTACATGTGCCGCTGCACCTATTCGCTTAAGGGGACAGGATAAGCAAAAACATTTTTTTTAACTTTTTTGCGATATTTGAAATCAGCAGCAACCTACAACTTTTTTTCTCTAAAAGGGACTTAGTATTTAAAAACTTGTGTGGTGGCCTGCCATGCCCCTCTTCTCACGTAAACCATTCGTTTATAAAGAACACCTTCCAGCATCTGTTATTGAGGTTGTTAAGCCAAATTACTTGGAACTAGTATCTCACTCATAATTACTTGCTAATTGCCTCCATGGGAAAAATTAAAACCATAACGAGTCGTTGCACTGTCGTGTGGAAGCGCGCTCCAAAAAACGGTCTCCTCGGGCACCAAACACTATAAATATGCACTCTTGATACTGCGCTTACATTTAATGATGGCAGTATAGCTCGTGCGAATGTGCTGAGAGAAAGAGAGAGAAAAGACTCTGCTGGACACAATGGGCCGGCAATTTGGTCTCGGCGGCTTCAGGTGGCGGCTCGTAGTCCCTGGACACGGGTGGCATCCTTGGCCTCCCGGATGGCCCAGAGTTGGTCGTTCAGCTCTGGGCTTTGGAGGGCCGCCTCCCAGCAGCGCCGACGCCGACAAAGAAGGTCCCGTGCGGCTTCCGCAGCCGGGGCGGCGGCAGGAACGAGTGAGCTCGAGGCTCCCTGTGATTTGGGATTGACGGCCGCTATAGGCGCATCGCGATTGGTGGCGTTTTCACGACTGTCGTCGCCGGCACATTTCCAGAGCATGTCGCTCAGTGTTGCTCTGTGCCCGCACGCTTTACATATATCGGTGGGGTATATGTTCGGGTAGAGGTGGCGTAGAACAGCCGGGCTAGGGTAGGAATGGGTTTGGAGTAAGCGGAACCTTACGGCATCGTGCCTGTTTAATTTCGAATGTGCTGAACTCTTTTGGAATTTCGCCAGGGCACTGCACACTGCAGGGCTTATGCACCCTTGACCTGCGTCAAAAGTACTTTGCTGACGGGGCTTCATAACAGGCGACAAAGGGGGGTCGCCAGGCAAGACGTTTCAAAACAACAAGAAAAAATGATATTGGGGATGAGTATCTGGCTGGTGCCTATTGAACGAGTCTGTCAATCTGCTGTTATCTAGTTGTACTTTTGAAGTAATGCACATTTTCAACTTCAAATGCGATTATCTCAAAACTTGCTTTTTTTGTACTTATGTTCCTTTTCTAGGCAATCACCGTATTTAGAATCATAGATTTCAGCCAGTATTTAGATAATGTAATAGAGAATACACTGAAGCAGAATTACTGTTCTATTGTGTGAGGAAGTGCTCTTCTGCAGCATGACATCTAATAGCAATTATCGAGTGATAATTAAATACCTGAAGTAAATATTTTACAAAAAATGAGCTTTGCAACTTTCAGTGATAAGTCTGCTTCAGTAAAGACAGGTATGGTTCATGGTCACAATGATAGTAAAATAATTACTGTAACTCTTACTTTGTGGATAAAAAGGCACATAAACTGCGTCTTAAATATATGGCGGGTATAGGGCTTACCCTTTTCCCTTAAGCGGGGTGTTTCTATACATGAGAAAAGGCAGAGGAGGAGACAGCGGCGCATGCCACTTTTTTTCTTTTTTTTTTTTTTTTGCTGAAATGACACATAGGAGAGGTTGGCCACGTAGTGCGTGCATAGCAAATTCAAAAGGTTTCATACACTAAGTATTTGGAGTACGCACTAGGAACAGGATATCACTATCACATTCAACTCTTAAAGGTGAAGCCTTAGGTCCCCTAATTTTTTTTTCTTGATACAATATTTAAAAAGTCTTTTTGTCATTCAGTGCCACAATCTAGGGAGTCTACAAAAAAATACTTGATAGTTTACCAGCTTTAGGGCACTGTGCAAAGCAGAGGTGTGATGCATTTATTAGTGTAAGTTGCCACCATCAAAATGTGTAGTTTCATTTTCCTAGCAGAAGGCACAACCTACAAAATAGCGCGATAAATGCCATCAGTGTTCAAGAGACTGCCAAATTACCATATCTGGGGAGCTTTGCTACTGCCTTTATTATAAGTTGATGTTTTCTATTTAGCACTAACCTAAATATTAAACTCTCATTATAATTTTAGTGTGATCTGTTCTCTGGTCTCGTTTTGCTGACTTCTGAACTTTGTATTTCTCACTATGGTATTGGAGCGATGTTTAAATCACGAGTGTGTGAAAATGGCTGAACCTTGCTCGTGCTTTCCAGGTGCTCGACGACATTGAGCACATTGACTTTGAGGGTTACCTGGACGACCCATATGGATCCATGATGGCCGACTGGAGGAAAAAACCAGACCTTTGGGAATTGTATCGTTATCAGTAAGTGTGGCTTCCTATGAACCTACTGATGCTTCCATGTTCTATCCTTATAGACAACATGCATCTTTTTGAACATTCATCACATGGATGACATTTAAGAAATATGAACTTCAGTTTGATACTACAGATTGTCTTGTAGTCACCTGAGTAAACCGGACTTTTGGCATCAGCATGGTATCAACGTTACTGCAACATTACGACTCGAAAAAAAATTTATCTAGTGATATGACTGTGCATGACTGGTATTCAAAATAACTTCTTAAGCTTTTTGTATAAATACTGTGGTCCTACTATTAATGCTGCAGTTCTTAAAGGAACACTAAAGGCAAATAATAATTATATGTCAGAGGGAAAGCTGAATGTAGGACGTTTAAAACGGCATTATCAATAGTGGTACCCTATTTACCGAGAAATTAAGCTAAATGTACCACACGATGGGCCCCATCTGTGGGATATTTTGTAAATTGTCCCAATAATGGAGAGCAACCGACTACAATTAATCACTAGTAATCAAACTAGCTACGAAAAAAAAGAACCTTCCGTGCATCAAGGGACAGAATAAAATGCGGCTTGTCCGTTAGTTTGATTTAGAGAAAAAAAGAACTGCCAGGAGTTACCATGGGGAATGGCGCAGGTGGTTCAAAAGTTTCATTTTCGTCTGGTTAAACTAGATATACGATACCATCTAGTGCGGCCCAGTTGAACCAAGCACGGCCGTCATTTCGAAAGCCATGGCAGAAAATTGTTCATTGGCGGCTGTTCCTGCCGAGGCTCTTGCGACTTTCGTTTTGCTGCTACTAGTGTCGGCGTCTGCGTAGTGAAGCCACGGCTCTTGCGACTTTCGCTTTGCTGCTACTAGTGTCGGCGTCTGTGCAGTGAAGCCGGGCAACGTTGTGCACAGCAACAGTGGCATGAAAGGTTCTACTTTGAGGAGGGTAATTTGAAGTGTGATAACGCGATGCGGACCACTCGAACGTGGTTTTATTTCAAAATACGCACTTCTTTGACACAAAAGTAGCACTGCGAGGTTTCCGGACCACTATTTCAGCAATCAGCGTTGACTTAACATTTGCCTTTAGTGTCCCTTCAAGATGAAACTCTCTAGGGTTCTGTAATTTTTACCTCTTTAAAATGCAGCTGGCACGGCCAGTAGTTGGACTTGTGACTGACATGATGTCCTTAAGAAACAATGAACAAAAGCTCTAGCAATGCTTGTTTATTGTGGCTACATTGTCATATGACACAGTTCCTGTGTCAAGGCATTATGATGCATCCACCCTTGGAATAACTGGAAGCGACTTCTGTGAGAGTGTCTAGTCATGTAGAGTACACATAGGCAGAAATGTTTTTTTTTTAGCGGGGGTGGGGGGTGGGGGGGGTGGCAACATTTTTTGGGGGGTGGCAACTTTTTTTTGTGTAGTGGGGGCTGGGTTAACACATGTGGCCGAGTGTCATTTTAGGCTTGTATGTCATGACAAAAAAAACAAAAGCAGTGAGATACACAGTGTGCCTCCCCCAGGCCACATTACTGGTGCACAGCAAGCTGCTGCAATAGCTTCTGTACTTATTTACTCTTCTGTACTCAAAGCCAGATGGGACATAGTGGGAGGTCCAGTAGACTACAGTAGGCTGTGCATAATTCAAGATTTGGTAATTAAAACTTCTGGTTGACTCAAACAGACCTTAAATGTTTGGTCAACCCATTATGTTTACGATGCATTTTAAAGCCGCACGATTCAAACCACACCACTGCAGGAATTCAATGAGTTCAACCTCAGGAATTGAATGAGTCCACGCACAAGTAAATCTGCGGCCTTTGCTGCTTCTAGCAAAACACTCATGCTTTTGTGTCATTAAAAGTCGCTGATAAGGCAGGTTGCCTGCCCACAAAATGGTGAAACTAGCCACACCGCTTGCACAAACAATCGCATGTTAGCAGAAGAAGAAAAAAGAAAAAAAACTAGGCATACAGTTTATCGCATGTCAAACGTATCCTAATGTCACTTTCACTGCTGTGAATTGGTGTTGTGTAGAAAAATGTTCCAAAGAACGGAAGGGGCTTCTATTGCTGTCAAAGTGTAATTGGTTCATTGCGCATATAATCGCTGCCTTGTGCAAACCAGTGACCACGCTCAAATTTCCAGGGACCTTTCAGATTGTTTTAACATTTTTGACAGCTTTACAAATGCAACAGTGGAGTTTACTTTGGAACTAACGTGACCATCGTTTTAATAAGGCTGAGAATGTTCAATGCTACATTCATAAATGCCTGATGCATCTTACTGCAGATCAGACTATCGATGGCCAACACTCTGTTCGCCACTGTCAGTGCACAGCATGTATTCTATGTAGACTACTTTCTCTCCTTTTTCATTTTGCACCTTACAATCACTCGTAGGATGACCTGCTGAAAAAGACGAAGTCATGGATAGCCTTTCAATGAATTTGTATGAAGCTCCGGAGCTTCTCACTTCCGGAGAAGACCAGGAAGCGGTGGAGGACATTATGGAGAAGGTATGTCCAGTGTGCCATGCTTTCCCTGATGCTTCGAAAATGTCACGAAGAGCTTGGCTCTTTTTCTGCCATTGCATTTTGACACTTCAGCATTATAAATCTAATGTACTTTGTGTTAGCAAAGTATGCCTATAAAAAAAATCGCAGCCTGCAGAGTAAAGCATACAGTGTTACTGTATGGAGCGAGGAGATGAATTGGAACCAGAGCATGTTTAGAGCGAGCTGGCGATGTTGCGTGGCTCACCTGAGAACAGTCCATAGTAAGTAAACATTTTCACTGGTAAGATTGCAGCCAAGATATGCAGCTGTCATGCAACGTATATATTCAAACTGTGGCCTGTACTTGAGCAGTGAACAGGACAAAGGGCAATCTACCCTGTGTTTTACATGCAAGGCCTTCGCTCCTCCCTGTGATGAGCACAAAATGAAAAAAAAAAAAAAAGGGAGGGGGGGGGCACTTGTAGACAGCCCTGCACTCTCTGTCCCTCCCATTTTTCACTTTCTTGACTTCCCCGCGCCCTTTCTCATCTCTTTTCACTTCTCACCACTGTTGGCCCATTTTTCTATCGTCGCCCCTGAAGAAGGAGACGAGCAGGTCAAAAACGTCGGGTGCAGACGACAAAGGAATTTCGGTTGCAGATACCTCACAGTGCACGTCATTTATAAAACTCAACCAGACAGCTAATGCTGCCGAATAAATATTGCAAACAAATATCTGACTTATGATTCTCCAACAGCTCCCTCAGGAGCGAAATGGTATTTCAAAAATACAAGCTATGATTCTTTTAGGCACCTCTCAAACATTTTGCTGGATGCATAATGTTTCAATCTTGTTTGAGGCTGAGATGTCACCACGTGTGTGTAGAATTACCAACTCTTCAACGAAGGAAGTCGGAACAGGGCAATGGGAGAAAGGGGGTTTACACTTACATTGGGAAGCACTGAAATTTCTTTACTTTTTGTAGTATCTTACTAATAGGTCTATCTTTTTTTTACTGTTGCGACATCTCGCAATGAAGTGGTGCTTAGCTGGCCACGTGCTGCACGCAACACTTGCCTTTGCTGCAAAAAGTACTCGCAAAAGTTTGTCGCACTTCACGTGAATGTTCAAGCCCCTCCTCACCACCCTTACCCACCACAGTGTCGCATCGTGCATGCAAACGTCGTGTTTCGTAGCGTGAAGAGCATTTTTGAGTGTTTGTTGGATCAGATCAAACATCCTAACTGGATAGTCTGGAAGAAATTTGGAACAAACAGCTGTTCCGTCGGCAAAAATGCGGGACTCGGGACGCTGTATGAAAATTTGAGACAGTCCCGCAAAATCCAAGATAGTTGGTAATCCTACTTGTGTGGAAGGACAATACATGTATTATAGTGAACTTAAGATATGAGAAACAAGGGTGTGTTTTCTAAGCTTTTAGATCACATCGCTACCTTTCTTTGACTCTTCACAGTGCTACCACTTCAACCACTAAACGCCCTCGTTCCTTATTTTCAACACTAAAGAACATTCTGCCAAAGGCTAAATGCAAACGAAATCGCAAGCAAAAAGTTTATTCCTCTTTCAGACATTGGCAAACATTCTGTGAAAAATGCATCGAGTGAAGTTGCCATGATACGCACGTTTAAAACAGTTCCTGTGGTAATGACTAGAGGCCGGACTTTTAGACACTAAAGAAGTGTGTTTTAGGTTCCAAAGACAGGCAGGTGAAACACCGTTTTAGGCCCTCAAAATCATAATTATAGGCACAATAAATTTCTACAAAAGTTGAAATATCCCAATACAACGATGTCGGTGACTTGTATCTACGGCAAGAAGCAAAAAAAAATATATTGTTTAAGATAGCAGAAAGGTACCAACGATTGAACATAGGCATGCATTTCCCACGCGATTCGCAGTATGTGGTCTTTCGTTTTAATCTCTAGCATTGTGCGCCAAGTGTCCACCATTAAATTAACACTCTCCGGGGTCTCTTTCATTTCATTGTGGCTGAGAAGGGCAGCGCAGGAGCAAATAACCAGACCACAGACACCCCAGAAGAGAGGGATGCTAGGTCTAATCACATAGGACCAATTTCTTCCCTATCAGTGAACGCATTTTTTTTCTTATGTAAGAATACTGTCAACCCTCGCTTGAGGGTCATAACAGGGAGGGAGTACAATATGAGTACAAACAGAACACCTAAAGAAACCACTAAGCAATAAACACGGGAAAACAGAATGAGCAGTACTTCAACCATTACCAAAATAAGCATCGATTTCTCTGTCAAAAGTTTGCACATTGGCACTATTAATAACATGTTGGAGTAAAGAATTCCATTGTTCTATAGCATCCGGGAAAAATGACCACCGAAAGGTGTCAGTGCGAGCGCTGAAAGGTTCAATGGGGGCATCATGATTTAATCTAGTGCTACGTTTTCCGGGAAGGCGTATGTACTCGTCTTTAGGTATTTTGAATATCCCTTGGATTATACGAAATAATGTTTTAAGTTTTTGTTCCCGTCTTCGAATTTCCAGTGATTTTAAATTGCATGAATTTAGCGTATCAGTTACTGAATCCCGCCTTCTATATCTAGAGCACGCAAACCGAGCTGCACGCCTCTGAATACGTTCTAACTTGGTGACCAAGTGTTTCTGGTGAGGGCTCCAAACCACAGAGGCGTATTCCAGTCTAGGTCTAATATATGTGTGGTATGCAAGCAGCTTTACGTGTTTCGGTGTTTTATGCACCTTTGCTCGTAGAAAACAGTTTTTTAAAGAAGCACTGACGCTAAATTTCAAGATCGAGGTGTGCCCATCATTCGATCGCTTGGTATGCATAGGCCTTCTTGGCTGAATTTGAATGGCACCCGTCACATGGAAGTTATTTTAATTCAATGTCAACCAGCATAAAAAAGATGAGGAGAAAAAATGGAAAATAGACTGCCCTGCGACATCGACACTAGTGCTACATGTTCCGTGTGATTCATTCCACGAATACCATCCCGTGTGACGATGCCTTAATAGTGATGACGTGTACGATCCGAGTGTTCTTATCGTGGCGCCAACTGGCGCTGAAGCGCAGAAACGCACTCGCCCGTCGCGTCTGATCTTCGTCGCACCAGTTTGAATGATTTCATGAAATTATCAAGATAAAAACCACCTTTAAAAGAACAGCGAAAAAAAAGAGCATGATTAAGCGTGTGCTCGTCCATCAGCATTTCGGGGAATCATTGTGAGTTGCAGTCGTTTAGTTCGAAGCACGGAAAAAGCGCTATGAGGGTGTCTTCTCATACCACGTATGTGCTACACATCAACACGACCACAAGTTATCAAAAGTGGAACAGCGTATAGTCAGATATCATCGCTAACAAGTAACACGCAGGTATCGTTGAATTTTAGTTTTATCTGTAGACTTCGCGTTCACGTAGAAGTGGTAATACCGTGTTAATCGTGAGGGGCTGGATAGAAGGGGCCATCTGGAGGCGCAAAAAAGAACTTGGCAAGCAGGAAACGCGTTCTATTTTTCCTGATGCTCATTTGCGATAGCTATATTGCATTGACCGCTATGCGTATACCTGAATGCTTTGCACGCCAAAACACACCAATAAAGCCAACTGAGACACACGAGCTGACATGGCTGAAGCGTGCATCCTCGGGCACCTCTGCAGTGGTGCTTGGAACGGCGTCCATTTCGGAATCACTGTTCTGCAAAAGGTCGATCGAAGCAAAAATAATTCGCGACGTCGTGAATCGCGGGGATTGTAAGCTCCAGACTATCGTATTGAACTCGAGTCAACACTTTGTATGGCAACGACAGCAATGCAGGTGACAAGGCATAACTGAATATGTGTCTGCCTAGCAGACGAAATGTCTGCAGAGCAGCTGAGCCTGACCTCACTCTTTTATGTGGAGAAGTGGTCAACTGTTACGTGATTTGGAGGTTACCGCGAGGTAGCGCCACTGCTGGTGCTCCCAGCCCTAAAAATAGTGGGACTGCCAGCCGTTTTGAATAGTGCTAGATACCAGTGATATAAATCAATAAAAGCAATAGTTATTCATCCCTCAGTTGCATTTTGGGTTGCTAATAGCTGCTACGGCGTCTATAGCTACTCGCTTACGCAAAAATCTTGGCATGAGCAAGTTCGATGTCAGTGCTCTTTAAAGGGCCCCTCACTACTTTCGGGCATTTTGAGCTGGTAAGGGTAATGGTGCACTGGGCCCTTCGGATCATTCCTGTTAAGATTTGTAAAATTACATGTCACGGAAAAACGCTCAATTTCTAATGAATGCCACTTGCCCTACTCGCGCGCGTGCGCCCCAAGATCTATAGGGAGTCACGTACAGCAAGGCTTGGTCCTGTCTTTAGATCACTCCTTTACGTTGACATTGGTGGGCTGACATCACATACGGTATGCTCTTCATCAAAACTTTGTTAAATGCTAGCTATATCTAGAAAAACAGACGAAAAATGTCCTGTCTTCTGATTATATCTTTTTAAACAGTACCTCATTAAGAGCGTTGCACATGACATCACTTGGAATGTGCAATTTGTGTTTTCTGATGTGTAGCCTGAATAAGGATACTTTGGTTTGGGCTAGCTACTTCATATCATTTTGAAAGGGAAGTGCGAGGACAAAGAAAAAAGAAAGACGGCGCTCTTTTCCCCTATGTCTTTCTTTTCCCTGTGTCTTTGCACTGCCCTTTCAAAATCAGTATAATGGCCCCGCCGTGGTGGCCCAGTGGTTAAGGTACTCGGCTGCTGACCCGCAGGTCGCGGGTTCGAATCCCGGCTGCGGCGGCTGCATTTCCGATGGAGGCGGAAATGTTGTAGGCCCGTGTACTCAGATTTGGATGCACGTTAAAGAACCCCAGGTGGTCAAAATTTCCGGAGCCCTCCACTATGGCGTCTCTCATAATCATATGGTGGTTTTGGGACGTTAAACCCCACATATCAATCAATCAAAATCAGTATAATGAATGAAAGCTTGGAAAAATAATGAAACATGCAAACCGAATCTCAGCTTGTTATTACTTTTATTTCTATTTTATTTTTTAATAGCCTCGAAATGCTATTCACTAATCGGCCCTCGTTTCGCGTCCGCCTCGGTGGACCAGTCGCTATAGGGTGCTCCGCTGCTGACCCAAATTCCGCGGGTACGATTGTGGCCGCGGCGGTCAGATCTAGATGGAAGCAAAAAAAGTAGATGCCCGTGTACTGCACGATGTCAGTGCACGTTAAAAAACACCAGATGGTCAAAATTTGTGGAGACCTCCACTATTGCATCCCTCATGATCATATCATGTTTTTTACCTATTTTTACCTAAAATGACACATACTACCACTGCTACCACCACTATATTATACTACTACCATTACTACTACTACTACTACTACTACTACTACTACTACTACTACTACTACTACTACTACTACTACTACTACTACTACTACCCCATTTCGCGCCCTGCTGGGGTGGTCTAGTGGCTAAGGTACTCGGCTGCTGACCCGCAGGTCGCGGGATTGAATCCCGGCTGCGGTGGCTACATTTCCGATGGAGGCGCAAATGTTGTAGGCCCGTATGCTCAGATTTGGGTGCACGTTAAAGAACCCCAGGTGGTCGAAATTTCCGTAGCTCTCCACTACGGCGTCTTTCATAATCATATAGTGGTTTTGGGACGATAAACCCCGCATATCAATCATATCAATCAACACTACACCATATTGATTGCGTTTGTCTTCTCGTCGTTCTTGCATCGTGCTTTCGCCAACCCTGACAACGCTTAGCTTGTGTGTGGTGCGTCGTCTCTGACCTCAGTTTCAGTGGAGCGACATGGTGTACCGCGGTCACAATATATACATGATCCTTGCCAGCCTCTCCTAAGCTGCACGCACTGACTGATTAATCACACAGAAAATGGTAATAGTACCCAACAAAGAATGCCGAAACGACACAACATCGATGGAGTACGTGCACAAGTAGGTTGGTGCACGTCATGTGCGCGTGACTTTGCTTACGCATGTTGTGCTTGGTGCATATACGTTATGCGATTCTCCAGCCCCGATACCAAAAAGAACAGGGAAGGAATGAGACTCGTGATGGCTGCATGGGAGGAGAGGCAAGGGATTCAAGCTTGCTTCTTCGCATCACGCTTTGGTGACTCGTAGCGAACCAATTTGAAAAATCCCGCGGTAAAACGCTTTTCATTGGGCACCCAAAAACTTATAGTGTCTAACTACAACTTAATATGTCACCTAGAAAGGGACGCTTAAATAGTAAATTACAAACAGAACAAAAGCCGCGTGCACATCGCTTTTTTTAACCGGAGGCGCTGCAGTAGGTGGGTTACAATGTCGAAGAAAACATGCTTCCAATGACACTACACACATTGTTTTTTTTTATTTCATTTCATTCTGTCATGAAAATAACAAAAAACAAATTAGTAGAAAAATTAGATCTCATACGACATTCTAAATCTTAATTAACATTGTACTAAGAGGACTGTATAGGTACATTCATTTTCGAATGCGAAATTTACCATGAAATGCTTAACATAGGAGCTTTAACTGCAGTATAATTTGACGCAATCAAAGTAATTCCCATCCTAGTTCATTTTTCATGTTGTTAGAGCTGTCACTTTTGAATAATAGCTTAGGACAAACCTTGAAACCCTGTTCTGTATTTTTTCATGTTTGTCACTTAAAGACATACGACAAGGGATCTCATACAACACAAGCGTATTCAGGCGTAAGGTGAATGTATGCTAAATACACTATTGACTGAGAACATGCCAGCGCCTGTTTCAGGCTTCGCTGTACAAAGTATAACAAATTGGCGACCTTTGCCACCACAGAATCAACAAGAGTATTCCATCAGTGACCCTCCATGGTTTTTCAGTTCTTCTCCAGCTACCAGCAGCGGCCCAGAAAAACCTGCTCTTCCTTTCCCACCGCAACACCCAGGTTTTCGGGGCGGTTCTTCAGTTCCTTCAGGGCATTGGACAGCTGTTTGTAGAAGGCGGCCGCTGAGTCCTCGGCCATAGACGTGACTTTTGTTTTCTTACCCCATATTTAATTCTCTCTCGTCCTTCCCCTGCAGACGCTGAGACGTGCTTCCACTTAGGGTTGCAGAAATAGCGTCTTTTGCACTCCTCATACTCTTTTTCCAATCGCTCGCAGCGATTGTTTTGTTTGTTTTGTTGTTTTGTTTTCGTTGAACCTTATAGTGTTATGAAATATAAATTTTGCCTTTTTTACATGAATAGTGGTTTCACACCACGCTCAAAAATAAAATTTGGGCTTTGGTAGCGCTCACATAGACACTCATTTGGTAAATAGTCATTTATAGGCACATATAGGCCTATATATATATATATAGTCATTTATAGGCACATATATGAACACTCAAAATAGGCATTTAGAGGCACTATACAAACACCATAAAAGCCCTTAACTTCTAATTCATGCTCATATATCAAGATGGCCCAATAAGAATGCAAGGAACTAAATATGCATTTGCTTATAAACTAGTCTGTAGTAATGACTCATAGGCTAAGCTTGAGACATAAGAACAAGCAAAATTTTCCAAAATTCTGACAAGGCATACTTGGCAAAAGAGCTTTCTCTGTGTTGTGCAGCACATAAGGTTGCAGTTCCGACTATAACAGCCATAAGTGGCTTAAGTTTCATGATTAATAAAAATGGTACAAGACACTGGTTCGCTGCTTTGGGGGCTTATTTTCAGTTACTAGCCTTTTCTACTTGTGAGCTACTATTTTTTGTCATATCTGTTGTCGTTCTGAGCTGGTGTAGTCTTCATACTTCATTCTTTGACATATTTTACAAAACTGCAGTATGGGAGCATTCTATGGCTCATGGTTAGTGTCGAAGTTAGTGTTAATGTTGTAACTCAAGTAAGTTATCCCGGTAGTCTTGCATTACATGTTTGCAAGCAAGCACAGCTTTGAGGAACACAAAATGTGTGGACAGAAAAGCATGGCTTAACCTTTTGGCTACTGAAAAAAATAATAATAATGTGCATAAATCATGTAAAACTTTCCTCCCAATTCGCCGAGCTTTTTTTAGGGGCGAAGCTTCTTAGGGTGTGGGTCTGTCCATCCTCCGATGGTGTATGGGTAGCACATGCCCAAAAGAGCTGTCCTTAGAATGTCCACTGAATGGCAGAACTTGTATATGATGAATATATGTGAGATGGCTGTACTTGGAGTGTTCACTAGATAGACGGATGGACGGACGAACATACAGACAGACAGACAGACAGACAGACAGAGGGACGACCGCACGAACAGACGGACAGATGGAAGAACACACATACACATGGAGGGACGTGCCGACGGTCACACGGATGGACGAACACACAAACGGATGCATGGACGGATGGAAGCAAGAATGAATGAACAGGCAAAAGCTCGGACAGACTGACGAACGGTCCACCCCACCAATTATCATTCACTTCGTGGATATGCTGTGATTTTTGTTCTGACTAAAATCATGCTGTTCTATCAGTTCAATGGTATTCTTTTATTTTGTGTAGAAAAAGATAACTCGAAGGTGGCTTCACTGCATAGTAATACAATGAAAAATGCTAATAATAGAAAGCCGAGACACAGATGTACCAACATGGACAAGTGTGGCCAAAAGCATCAAAAGACATGAGTGTGATGAGTATAGTTGTCATTACTTTCACTGCGGGACCAATTTTTGTTGATGACAAGTATTGTAGTCACCGTTCATTCTGTAGGAAATTCTCAAGACGACTTTACGTGTCGACTTTTCGCAAAAGAGGTTAAAATGTTGGTGCTACTGCGCATGTGAGCTATGGCTTTGTATTTCCTTCTTTTTTTACGCAGTACAACAACAAGCGAGGGTACTTCATGAAGGGTTACAACCGGCATCTAGGAGACAAATGGGTTCTGTTCCGGATGAAGGACATCAGCAAGTGGGAACAGATGAAGTACAGGTGGAACTTCAACAAGTACTAGCTGTATGAGATCCCTAATGTATGACCAGTGGCATACTAGAAATAAATATTATTGTATCCATGGCTGTATTGTTTTTTTTTTTGTCCAGCGAAACCTGATACGTTTCAAGTGCAACCAAGTTGCAAGAATCGAGTGGCAGAGATTGGTGAGCTGCAGTAGATGAGCACGATAGCAAGCAAAAACAGTTTAAAAAAATAGATTTGGGGAAGTTGTTGTTGACTTGCACGACCTGTGCATTTTACTGTGCTGCATTTGGTGAGGCAGAATGGGTTCCCAGGCGAAGTCTAGCTGCAGGATTCATGATTACAAGCATTCACTCCTTGCGTGAATTCTAACAAAGCACAGCGCTCATGGTCAGGCATTGTCCAATCACCCCGGTTGTATGGTGTCTTTACATTTGCACAACTGCTCAAATGTGAACAGATGGCTGCATCACATCTCTGCAATGACCAGGGCAACTACCACATGTTGTCTTTGACCAGGTAAGTGTGAATTCCCATGTAGCTACCATATTTGTGTCCAGACTATACTTGCAGCTTCCCATACTGTATTCTTTGTCAAATGGCTAGTGCTGCTGTGATGATCCGCAAATCTGCTGTTTAAAAAATAAATTGCGGTTGCTACAATTTGCTCAAATAAAATGTACATGTTATCTTTTTAAATTGTGCTCTCTGGTGTTAAACAGGTCAAGCATTTCTCTGCACAATGGCAGTTGCAGTACCAGTTAAGGTGGCGAACAGCATCGCCCCTCTATAAGGGAGTCATTATTTTATAGTCTGTTAGACATTGGAACGATGCATTGCTGAAATGAAAAAATGTATTCAAGAGATGCAAATTCAAACCAAGTTCAGAATATAGAGGATCTAAAAGATGCATATTCAACACTAGGTGTTGCTAGGGTCGTTCTGACAGGTGGGCTTGTCTTCATGGCAATATTGAACGGTGGGCTTTAAAAAAGACAACTTGTCGACAAGTCTTTCCCAGTATGTCTTGTGGTCAGTAATATTGATCTACTTGTAAAACAAGACTCGTGGGTTAAGCACAAAGTTTAGCTTGTCCTTTGCACTCTTTTGTTTGCCAGTGTCCATTTCTCTATCCATTCCAAGTTCTGATTGGACATTGTCAAATACTGATGTTCAGATGGCAAGTCTAAAATAGAAGATTCACATGCAATCTTCCTACTTTGAATGGACATCTCTGCCGTGTCACAATAAGCATTGTATAATGTGGCCTGGTGTCCCATAATTATCTTTTAAAGCAGTAAAAAAGCAACTGTCTTTTCGGGACTGGGCATACCTGAATAGTGCCATGTTTGCCATACAGCTTTTTCATACCTATTCAAATTGTGACCGAACTGAGCAGCTTGTATTTTCAGCGTAAAGTGGCAGTTGGTTCAAGCATTCCGAATTAAGATCTGTCAGGTTTGTTAGGATTCGTCAATAGTGAAGACAGTAGCGGAGGAGCAGCTGGAAGTAGTTTCGTGGGCCGAATGTGCCAGAATCGCTTGCATGTAGCTTCGGTGATCCAACGCACCTTGTGCCTTCCCGCAGAAACATACTCCCCGATTCACAAGCGGCATGTTTGGGCTTTCCTGGCAGGTCGTGGTATTCCCGAAAGCTCCCACTCTATTCTCTTACGCACATCCAAAGATGCTTCGTGCAGCAGATACATCATACACCAGTCTGAATTCTTGGCCATGCCTCACTGTCGGGTAATGAACGCGCTCATGCGGCTGCTCGAGAATTGACTCTCCGAGCGGACCCGCGCAGTGAGGTGGCCAACACAGAGCCAGGTTCCCACTTCTCACATGTCACAAAGTCACACAACATTACATACGCCAACGACAGCAATACCAACGCCCACTAGACTCCTTCACACTCGAGGAAGCCGACGCACTTCGCTAAATGCAGACCCCAACTTTCCCGAACTTCCACTTCATGCATAAAATTTACATGACTTGTACCGATTTCTGTCCAGGCTGTGGCGCTATCCCCACAACTTTTCGCGTCACCCAGGAGTGCTCCGCCACTTACCTCCCTTCAATCCTTCGGTCCACTCGTACCGCAGAGCAGTGGGAAGGCCCGTGCCCTTCGCGACGGCGCCCCCAAGGTCTGCCGAACCCTCATTCTCAGGGCCTGGGCTGCCGCAGAGGTTACCATAGGTGTCCTTAAATAGAGACCCTTCCTGTTTTTTTTTTAATTTTCATGACAAAACATTTTTATAATCGTCGAATTTCACGGAGAAGCTCTTGCAAAGGTAAGTTTGGCCTCACAAAGCTACTGGCAATTACCAGAGGAGAGGCAGCTGCCTCCCACACAATTCCGCCTGTCATTCTTTGTCCCCATTTCCACTAAGACCAAACATATAGAAAACGCAGTGCATAAGTTACCAGCCTACGTGTTATTTCCAAACTTAAAGTTCCCCTGAAGCGTTGGCTTCACTGCAATAAACGGCCAAAACAGTCGAAAAATATTAGGCTGTTATCAGCGTTGATAAGGCTTAACGTTTGTCTGAAGTCACACCCTGCGGCGTTGGCATGCTACGCGTAATTTCTAAACTTAAGTTCTCCTGATGCGTTGGCTTCAATGCAATAAATGCCCAAAACAGCCGAAAAAGTTTCGGCTCTTATCAGCCCTGATAAGGCTCGACTTTTGTCTGACATGACGGTTGTCAAAGCTCTCACACTTTTGTCTGACGTCACACCCTGCGGCGTTAGCATGCTACGCGTTATTGTCCATCTTAAAGTTTCCTGACGCGTTAGCTTCACCGCAATATATACCCAAAACAGTAGAAAAAGTTTAGACTCTTATCACCACAGATAAGGCTTAACTTTCGCTGACGTCACAGCCTGTGGCGACGGCTATGCTACGCGTTATTTCCCGGCTTAAGGTTCTCCTGACGCGTTGGCTTCACTGCAGTATATACCCAAAATGGTCGAAAAAGTTTAGGCTCTTATCAGCCCCGATAAGGCTAAACTTTTGTCTCACGTTACACCCTGTGACGATGGCCATGCTACGCGTTATTTCCAAACTTAAAGTTTCCTGACGCGTTGGCTTCACTGCAATATGTGCCCAAAATGGTCGAAAAAATTTAGGCTCTTATCAGTCCAGATAAGGCTCAACTTTTGTCTGACGTCACACCATGCCGCGATGGTCATACTTCGCGTTATTCCCAAACATAAGGTTCCCTGACGCGTTGACTTCACTGCAATAGCTGCCGAGAACCGTCGAAAAAGTTTAGGCTCTTATCAGCCCCGATAAGGCTCAACTTTTGTCTGACGTCACACCCTGCGGCGATGCCCATGCTACGCGTCGTTTCCCAGCTAGAGGTTCTCCTGATGCGTTGGCTTCACTGCAATAAACGCCCAAAACAGTCGAAAAAGTTTAGGCTCTTATCAGCCCCGATAAGGCTCAATTTTTTTCATCGGCACATTCCGTGGCGATGGCCATGCTACGCATTATTTCCAAACTTAAAGTTTCCTGACGCGTTGGCCTCACTGCAATATGTGCCTAAAATGGTCGAAAAAGTTTAGGCTCTTATCACCCCAGATAAGGCTCAACTTTTGTTTGACATCACACCATGCGGCCATAGCCATGCTTCGCGTTATTCCCAAACTTAAAGTTCCCTGACGCGTTGACTTCACTGCTTAGATGTCTAACACCGTCGAAAAAGTTTAGGCCCTTATCAGCCCCGATAAGGCTCAACTTTTGTGTGACGTTACACCCTGCAGCGATGGGCATGCTACGCGGTATTTCCAAACTTGATGTTCTCGTGCGTCGGCTTCACTGAAATAAACACCCAAAACAGTCGAAAAAGTTTCGGCTCTTATCAGCTCCGATAAGGCTCAACTATTTTCTGACGTCACACCCTACTGCGATGGGCATGCTACGCGTTATTTCCAAACACAAAGTTCTCCTGGTGCGTTGGCTTCACTGCAATAAACGCCCAAAACAGTCTAAAAAGTTTCGGCTTTTATCAGCACCGATAAGGCTAAACTTTTGTCTGACGTCACACCCTGCGGCGTTGGCCATGCTACGCGTTATTTCGAAACTTAATGGTCTCCTTGTGAGTCGGCTTCACTGCAATAAAGGCCCAAAACAGTCTAAAAAGTTTCGGCTTTTATCAGCACCGATAAGGCTTAACTTTCGCTGACGTCACACCCTGCGGCGATGGGCGTGCTACGCGTTATTTCGAAACTTAATGGTCTCCTTGTGCGTCGGCTTCACTGCAATAAACGCCCAAAACAGTCGAAAAAGTTTAGGCTCTTATCAGCCCCGATAAGGCTCAACTTTTGTCTGACGTCACACCCTGCGGCGATGGGCATGCTACGCGTTATTTCCAAACTTAATGTTCTCCTGGTGCGTCGGCTTCACTGCAATAAACACCCAAAACAGTCGAAAACGTTTAGGCCCTTATCAGCCCCGATAAGGCTCAACTTTTGTCTGACATCACACCCTGCGGCAATGGGCAGGCTACGCGTTATTTCCAAACTTAATGGTCTGCTTGTGCGTCGGCTTCACTGCAATAAACACCCAAAACAGTCGAAAAAGTTTAGGCCCTTATCAGCCCCGATAAGGCTCAACTTTTGTCTGACATCACACCCTGCGGCGTTGGCCATGCTACGCGTTATTTCGAAACTTAATGGTCTCCTTGTGAGTCGGCTTCACTGCAATAAACACCCAAAACAGTCGAAAAAGTTTGGGCCCTTATCAGCCCCGATAAGGCTCAACTTTTGTCTGACATCACACCCTGCGGCAATGGGCAGGCTACGCGTTATTTCCAAACTTTATGTTCTCCTGGTGCGTCGGCTTCACTGCAATAAACGCCCAAAACAGTCGAAAAAGTTTCGGCTTTATCAGCGCTGATAAGGCTAAACTTTTGTCTGACGTCACACCCTGCGGCGTTGGCCATGCTACGCGTTATTTCGAAACTTAATGGTCTCCTTGTGAGTCGGCTTCACTGCAATAAACACCCAAAACGGTCGAAAAAGTTTAGGCCCTTATCAGCCCCGATAAGGCTCAACTTTTGTCTGACATCACACCCTGCGCCAATGGGCAGGCTACGCGTTATTTCCAAACTTTATGTTCTCCTGGTGCGTCGGCTTCACTGCAATAAACGCCCAAAACAGTCGAAAAAGTTTCGGCTTTTATCAGCACCGATAAGGCTGAACTTTTGTCTGGCGTCACACCCTGCGGCGTTGGCCATGCTACGCGTTATTTCCAAGCTTAATGTTCTCCTGGTGCGTCGGCTTCACTGCAATAAACGCCCAAAACAGTTGAAAAAGTTTTGGTTTTTATCAGCACCGATAAGGCTCAACTTTTGTCTGACGTCACACCCTGCGGCGTTGGCCATGCTACGCGTTATTTCCAAACTGAATGTTCTCCTGCTGCGTCGGCTTCACTGCAATAAACGCCCAAAACAGTCGAAAAAGTTTCGGCTCTTATCAGCCCCGATAAGGCTCAACTTTTGTCTGACATCACACCCTGCGGCAATGGGCAGGCTACGCGTTATTTCCAAACTTAATGGTCTGCTTGTGCGTCGGCTTCACTGCAATAAACACCCAAAACAGTCGAAAAAGTTTAGGCCCTTATCAGCCCCGATAAGGCTCAACTTTTGTCTGACATCACACCCTGCGGCGTTGGCCATGCTACGCGTTATTTCGAAACTTAATGGTCTCCTTGTGAGTCGGCTTCACTGCAATAAACACCCAAAACAGTCGAAAAAGTTTGGGCCCTTATCAGCCCCGATAAGGCTCAACTTTTGTCTGACATCACACCCTGCGGCAATGGGCAGGCTACGCGTTATTTCCAAACTTTATGTTCTCCTGGTGCGTCGGCTTCACTGCAATAAACGCCCAAAACAGTCGAAAAAGTTTCGGCTTTTATCAGCGCTGATAAGGCTAAACTTTTGTCTGACGTCACACCCTGCGGCGTTGGCCATGCTACGCGTTATTTCGAAACTTAATGGTCTCCTTGTGAGTCGGCTTCACTGCAATAAACACCCAAAACGGTCGAAAAAGTTTAGGCCCTTATCAGCCCCGATAAGGCTCAACTTTTGTCTGACATCACACCCTGCGCCAATGGGCAGGCTACGCGTTATTTCCAAACTTTATGTTCTCCTGGTGCGTCGGCTTCACTGCAATAAACGCCCAAAACAGTCGAAAAAGTTTCGGCTTTTATCAGCACCGATAAGGCTGAACTTTTGTCTGGCGTCACACCCTGCGGCGTTGGCCATGCTACGCGTTATTTCCAAGCTTAATGTTCTCCTGGTGCGTCGGCTTCACTGCAATAAACGCCCAAAACAGTTGAAAAAGTTTTGGTTTTTATCAGCACCGATAAGGCTAAACTTTTGTCTGACGTCACACCCTGCGGCGTTGGCCATGCTACGCGTTATTTCCAAACTGAATGTTCTCCTGCTGCGTCGGCTTCACTGCAATAAACGCCCAAAACAGTCGAAAAAGTTTCGGCTCTTATCAGCCCCGATAAGGCTCAACTTTTGTCTGACGTCACACCCTGCGGCGATGGGTATGCTACGCGTTATTTCCAACCTAAAATTCTCCTGATGCGGTGGTATAACCGCAATAGATTATCAAAAGCAGGCGAAAAAGTGACTAGAAGGTCGAGGAAGGATAGGCTAGAATGTTCTGACCCCCTTCTCCTCGAAATGTTTTCAGGTTTAATGAACTTTTCGCGTAATAGTGAAGCATTTACACTACTTTGCAGGGCGCACCAGTTAAAAAAGTTTGCCGTTCTATTCTTCCCCTCCCCTCTCCCGTCCCCTGAAAGAAATTTCTTGGAGCGGACCTGGGTTCCTTATCACCCACGATAAGGCTAGATGAATAAAAAAAAGAAAAGACTTTCACAGCAGCACTGAGAATCGAACCCCTGACTATTCGAACGCGAACGCCTTAACCGTTCAAGAAAACAAAAAAAAAACAGATAAGCTTCAACTTATTAGTCTCGTAACACGCATCTGAACCACGTGCTTGCGCCCTACCTAACGAGCACAGCGGATGTTATCGCAGCAACAGGATTATTGAAGCGCTCACACTCGCGCACCGAAGGTGAGCGCTTTAACCATTTAGCTGAGCACCATCGCTTACTTGGCTGGAATTCGTCTGAACCATATGCTTGCGTCCTACCAACGGAAAAAAAAAATGATTATCGCCGGAAGGGGATTCGAACCAAGACCCTTACGCTCAGAGGGCGGGTGCCTTAACCATTGTACTAGGCACTTTTTTTTCTTTATTGTACGATTGTACTAAGCACCATCGCCTGGTTGCTATGCAACTGGAACATATGAATACGTCATAACGACAAAAGAAAAAAAATTGATGAAGCTTTTTACAATGCCGCGCAAGTCTTGATACGCCGAAACTGGACTATGGTGAACATTCGCTCGGAGGATTTCAAGCTGGACGGTTGTGCCCTCGCGATCTCCGACTTCAGCGTAGCTCCCGCCGACTGGTTCGCCCTCCGCGGTCTCCTGATGCCGTGCAGCTCTCGCATTGTGGCACCCCGCCCTTGGACTGCTTCGACCGGATCCCCACTTTCCTATCTCCTTCTTTTTTCCTCTCGTTGGCTGGCGGCTTCTTCTCCGTCTATTTTCCTTCTATTCTTTTTATCCCTCCTTCCTTCTCCCTATATCTTTTATTCCCCATATCCCATTCCTCTGCTGACCTGTTGAGGTGTCCTCGTAAGGAGAGACAGTTACGGGTCGGCACCTTTCCTTTTCTTTTCTTCTGATATAACCACTTATATGTATGGTGAAGAATAATCCAGCCCTTTTCTAGGTTTCTGTTCTCGGTTGCTTTAATTTCTTTGCCAAGCTTCGGCTAGGTGACAGTAATAATTGCTGAAAAATAACGTCCCAATAATAATAATAATAATAATAATAATAATAATAATAATAATAATAATAATAATAATATATGGTTTTAACGTTTTAACCCACGATATGATTATGACACAGGCTCCGGACACTTCGACCACCAAAATTTAAGGTCGCGGCCGGGATTCGATTCCTCGATCACGGGTCAGCGTGAAGAGGAAACCACAGACAGACACGGGTACGTCGACGTTGGCATAGGCCTTCCATATCGCTTCGGAGCTGTCTTCTCGCAGCCGCAGATGCCCTTCCCGTTTCTTTACAAGGAACATAGTTTAACGGGATAGCGGTCTCCCCGGAATAGCGGGATGGAAATGCGCATGCTCAGTACGCTAAAATACTCGTAGCGTGTACCGCACGCACCCCAAGATTTAGCGTTACCGTGTTTGAGTGGTCTACGTAGCGCACCTAAAACATGGCGGTGATTTTGGACGCCCGCTTCGAAATGAATTTAGCTATCTTGCCTTCCGGTAGCTTCGACGGCCGAATATTACGAATAACTTAGCCAAGTTTTTGAGATAGCTTCCCATTTCAAACGTCAATAGGCCTAACTATAAAAGCTGTTGGCAGCGTTGTGGAAGGTACGGGCGCTCTCAGCAAATGATCATAGAGCGCACTCTGGTAGGTGTTCTGTGGCGCCCGTCATAGGCACGACCTCCTCTATAGATTATAGATGAGGTCGTGGTCATAGGTGTGCTCTTATGCGCATGTCGCGTCCGTTAGTTCAACAGGTGGCCCCTTCTGCGTGGAAGTAGGTTTACTACACTAATTGTATTTTGACTTTGGTAGCAGATGGCGCTTGGTACGTTTTTCATTTGTTTGGCTTATTTTGGACGGCACGACCAGTGTGCCAATGAAACTGGCCCGACCTTTTCTATTCATTGTTATCGGTACCGGTTCCAACGAGTTTTTCTCCCGTTCGAGCTTTTTTTTTTTTAATCTTTATGTAACGTGTAAAAGAATATTTACTTCAGTCACTGAATGAAATAATGAACGAATAATTGAATAAATCAATCTCAATCTTTATTTTCACTTCCCAGTGGTTACTTGCTTGATTTCTTGCCATAGCATAGTATCTACCGCTTGAAGCTAAAACGTCGTTTGCCGCTTCTACCAAAACCTTCCTTTTGCCGCTAAGTAGCGCTGTTTTTAACATGGACAAGAGGGATAAGAAGGACACGACATTATCGCAATTGAATTTATTACAGAAAAATACTTAATAAATATGCACCCACGCTGAGCCCCAGCGACATAGATATGAAATAACAGGCACTCAAAACTTGTCCAAAATCAAATTTTTGAGCCCAATGTTAAAACTGCGCTGCTTAACCTTACAGTAAAATGATTAATTGATTAATCACCAACTAGCCCAGTTATCAACCTTATTGAAACCCTTCACGTCGCTCCAAGAAGCTCTATGGGGTTCAGCTGGCAGGGGTTGGGAAGTATGCGCACAGCGAGGTAACCGCCAACCTCGGCGATGCATTCCATCCCACCTTGCGCGTACATGCATGGTCGACAAGCTGCACGAGCTCCTTGACAATGTCGCTGCTCCCCGTAACACTTTTTTTTTTTTTCGGAAAGCCAGGCCTGTATGTCCTCGTTAAGACTACTCATGCATGGCACTTCGCCTTGCTTTAAAGAATGATATGGCGCGTTATCTATGACTATAAGACTGCCAGGTGACAGGAGTGGAAGCAGCGATTCTGGACTTTGCCACTGGGGTTTCGATGACCAGACGGTGAACCAGGTCGATGGGCTGCGTTCGATGGATGGATGTGGTTTTACTTTTTAGATCGGGCGGCGGTTAACGCCACCAAGCCGTAATACTTAGTTAACTAACCACTAGATTTATCTTTTTTTTTTCGTGCACAGACAGTGCCATCTGTCCACACCCCACTAGCGTACAACCGACGTCAACCTACGTTTCGTCGGTGAAAAGAATGGCCTACCCTGGCGTCGCAGCTCCGCTATTTCGACTCTATTGCCATAATTCCATGCAATGAATGAATGAACTTTATTTGGACCAAACTCTGTACTTCAGCCCTAAGGTGGGTGGCCTCCTCAGTCTAGGTGGCCATGGCTAGCTGCCGCCACTCGATCCCAGTTCACCAATCGTAGCCGGTTGTCAGGGCCTAGCGTCACCGGTGGTGACGACTTGCGAGATATTTTTGTAAATAGCTTGTAAAGAACGGACAGCAAGCTGATCGGTCTATAATTTTTCAAATCCTTGACGTCGCATTTCTTACGGATTAAGATGATGGCATTCTTCCAGGATTATGGTACCCTTCACGTCAAGAGACACTTCGTATACAACGTGACTAGTTTTTCTAACACAATCTCTCCACCATCTTTCAACACGTCTGTTAAAGATGGCGGAGAGGAAACTAAAAATGAAGATTATTTTTAGTTTCGCCATTAGGAATATGCCACGCGCACTTACGACTAGCCAGTTTTCTGTAGAAGGTATTCAAGGTGCGCAATTACGTGTTTGCGGGACGTTAATGCCCACATATCAATCGTTCCCATCGGCAACCTTGAAGGTGATATCATTGACGTACTTGCTGCGGTGGAGGCCTTCTATATCAGCTAGTTTCCCGGGTAACCCAAAATGCACGAGCCTTTTTTTTTTTTTTAAAGCATGGGCGAAATTAAGGAGCCCTGCGGCGTGCCCGTGCAACCCATGTCTGTCTCGTGGTTCCGTCCACCGACCGCTAAGCGAACCCGGCGACCCGAGAGGAAATGGCGTACGCTCGTATGCTTTCAGATATCGCGGCGTGTTTAACGTTGTCGAATGCCTTCTTGAGGTCGACACAGAGTGTGCTTGAAGCAAGAAATGACACAAACACAAATTTTTGGTAATGATAAATCGAGCCAAGGATTTTTAATTTTTAAAAATATAGAACATTGCAAAAAAGATACAATCTGTACAACAAAAAACAGTAGCAGACCTGAGCGCACAACAACCCACTTGTGTCCCCTTGTGCGCATTGGCTCCGCAGCAAGAAAGGAGCTCCAGAAACAAAAAAATTTGCACAAAGTCCATAACAAACATAACTTATTCAGCCCTCTCTCTCCTCCATAAGTATAAACAGTGTTGACTATATACAAGCATTGTTAGTTACACCCCGATTATAGCGTCTGTATGTTCACTCCAGCATGTCTATGAAAAATAACTGACAGTTGCTTCTGCGTTTTTTTTTCTGCCCCTCCTGCAGCCAAGGTTGGCGGCCTCACAAAATAATTTCTCCAAGAATAGACATGGAAATCAGTTGCATCCGGCCGACAGCCAGATTCGATTCCCATAGACAGCATTCTCACTGCATGCCTTAACCTTCTGAAGGCGATTTCTAAGCCCCAGACAGCAATTCTTCGGGGGAAGAATTTTGTTGTGAAGGGGGTCCATAGGGAGAGGGTGGGGGTCGTTAAATCACTCTTGTATGCAGGGGAGGTGGTGGAAGGCAGTCTTGAGGCAAGAGAGAGAGAGAGAGGAGACAAAAACAAAGTAAGCCGCGCGAAATAAATTAGGAGTCAACAGACGCACGCTACTCGATAGGTGCCAGAAGGCGCGTAGAAGCCGACAGACGAGGAACAGGCAGTACGACATCCCAGTGAAACGCAACTGGGAAAAAACTACATACGAGAGGTCAGCCAGGAGGAACATGTGCGATCCCCGGGGATGAAAAAGGCAAAACCAAACAAGGAAAATCACAGCATCACTTAGGAGGCCAACATGAACAAAAAATAAAAAAGACAGCTCTGTAACACACAAGTTCACAAAGACAACTATAGGGGGACACAAAAGTCCTAACAGCACGTCGACGGCATCCCAGGGATGAAGGTGCACGAAGGCAGGGAGTGACCTCCCTCCGCGTGGAAAAAAAAAAAAACACATCACAAGAGCCCGGCTTGTCGCAAAAAGCGACCTCCCTAAGAGACGGGGAACGCGAGGCAGTGTGGCTGCTGCCCCCGCTGGCGAATGCTACAGAAGCCGCGAGCCACTTGCACACCAGGGACGAAAAGGGAAAGAGGATGCCTGCCGGAAGCACTGCTGGTTCCCAAGCATCCTATACTGCAGGGGAACTCGATTGTCTAGCCGAAAGCAGAAGGAAGCAAGCACGCATGCAAGCTCGGTCTTCAACCGCGACTCTCCTGAGCAGTTCTGACACACTGGGTCTCTGTAATCTGCAAAATATGTCTCGGCAAAAATATTAGCGAATATCGTAGTTTATCTGTCTTTAGTAGTTTGAAATAGACAACCACTCTATCGTCCAGGCACTTGCAGTTGTCGCATAGTTTGTGCTCCAAATGTCGCTGCTGATATTCACTTGGCCTACGCACGTCAAATGCCACAATCAAGTTTTACAGCATGGCCTTAAAATGACAATGCTGCAGATCCCATATCGATGTTTAGGCCAGCAGATCGGGCTGTACTGGGAGGTGAATTAGCCATCTGAATTTAACATTCACCAAAACATTGAATGCACCAGCGTTTTTTTTTTTTTTCATTTTTCTTGCAATAACAAATGCACACTTTAGCTGGGCATTTGCAGTTCTTCAGCAGAGCCTTCAGAAGGCTGCTTACTCTAAGCAAATGAGAAATTAGCAAGTCTGTGCACTTTCATGTCTTCTTGTGTAATGAACACTGCAATTAGCTGGCACAAGCCCTTGTTCGCCAATTTCGTATGTTGTAGCAAGTTACAAGCATAACCTACACGGTAAAATTGTCTACCAAAGCTTGCTTTTGGCATTTGACCTGCATTTGCCTTAATAGTATTGTCTCGTTTTCTGCGCAGCAATCTTCTATACTATATTACGAGCTGCATACAAAGACACTTTTTTGTGTTTGTGCATTTCATTACAGTGCAAGAAAAATAAGTCGTGTTCAACAGCTGCCAACAGCCAGAGTGCTGCAGAGTGTGCCTTGAATAACTGCCACATTGAGAGAACTGCGAAGATGGGATGGCTCAGCTCGTCGCAGCCACTAGCTTGCCACCTTTCAAAGCCTTCACTAGGCAATGTGTGAAGCCTTCGAAGGCTTCACAAAGCCTTCGCAGGGGCATGACAGGGGCAATGTCATGAAGATGTACGTAACAGTTGGGACCGGTAATGGGAATGGTTACGTTTTAATTACTGTGGCAGTGGCAAAGATGCTGGCAGCTCTATATGGCAGAAAAGAGGATAAGAGCTACGATCACTGGACGGAAACCCAAGTGTGGTTGGTGGCGAGAGGATCCCTGCTTATCTTTTTTTTTTTTTACCAAGCAGGCAACGGAGGAATAATACTTTTTTTTTTTTACTTGAGCTTGAGGATACCCGTTCGTATTCCACGGTTGTAACATTTCCATCTCAGTCTTAGCACCATAGGTCTCGGCAAAAAAATAAAGGCCATCTATATTTGGTCAAGGCACAGAATTTCACTGCCCCTTTAATTTTTTTTGCCTGCGGAGTGTTGCACGGTCTAACCTAGCAATGTTGTCTGGTCACACATCCACAATGTCGGCCTTTTTTGTCGTCCTTTCCTCAGATAACCTTCATCCTGCTCAAATGACTCTCTATAAACAAAGAAACCAAAAAGATGGCACTGCCAGCTTTAGACAATGTGCAGCAAGGAAACGCCAGCTACGATGAGGTCACCAGAAACAGCCTGTCCACACACAAAATACTCCGCATCCACCAGTCACTCACTGTACAGGGGACATGAAATGGCAGGCGGTATTTACAAGTCTTACTTTGTCCTGAACACTCGGTCCAACTCGTTCGTACGATAGAGTGTTATGTTGTCAGAAGAAAATAAGATAGAGCTAAGGTTTGCATGCTCAAGAAACAACGAGGGAGAAGCAAGGGGCGGTACCTTGCATGTAGGAAGGAAGTAACTGCTTGGAAACCAGCAATTCTCCGCGGCAGACATATTCATGGCTCACTCATGAAATGAGGCATCCATGGTTAGCGACATATATCATCTATAGTACATCAATATACTTATGGATACCGAGTTCCTTTTTGTTTTCCGGTTTCTAGAAAGGCGCTTCCACACATTATCCAGGGGAGCCCTAAAAACAACTCTGGTATCTACCCCTGTGTGCCCGCAACAAAAGCATTCAGCACTGTACCACTTGACAGCAATAAATATCCCTTACAGAGCGGGACCCTGCTAGACGGCAGTGCATGCCGTCCAAACCCCAAACCGCTCGGCCACTGGGCTCACAGCAGCACGTGTCCCATGGCTTAATTACGGGGAAACAAGGGGAAGCAACAAAGAGTGCAGAACAGCTCCAATGGTCAGTGCAGAGATCGTGATCTTCGTACGACAGTCAGGTACACGGGTCTGTAGCAGACAGGAAACAAATGTAGCAGCTCAGCCCTGCCAAAGCATAGCGGGCAAGCGTCGAGCGAAAGGTGCATGCTTGCTGGCATGATTCCAATGGGATGATTTGGGATTTGCTGCTTCCCTTGTTTCCCCAAGTGCGTAACAGAAGCTGCCTTCCATTGCGCGCCCAGGCAGGCTGCGAGCAGTGTGCGTGGTGTGCACGTGACACTGGGGCGACACCAAGGCAGAAAATGGGCTGTGCCCAACGTTTGGTGCCTTGGCAATAGCGGCACTTGTGCGAGCACACAAGTGCCAAGGCGAAGACACATAATAGAGAAATGCAATTCGCTCAGTACCCACATGGAAAGATGAACAGAAGGAAAAGGAGAATAAAAGCAAGTTGAAGTAATCAAGCACTCTTACAACATGTACAAGATCAACATGCCTTCACACTACACCTGGTTAGTCTCATCTGCATCGCGACAGCAAGAAATAACAAAAGGCACTCAAACAATAATAATAATAAAAAAGAAGGAATCAAGCAGCACCGCCTGCAAATATGTTGTGTGTCTCACTCACGCCATTGATTCTTCGCCAGTATTTATTTAAATTTTTTTTCTATACTCCCAGGTGCTTCCTCTTGCTTGATATATTGGCTTCTCTTACATCCACTGAGATTCGGAAGTGAAGGCAGAGGGTCGGGGTAACCCACTGCCACAAGTTCCTCATAGGCATTCCACATAATAGTCTGTGCAAGTCCAACAACCACACACTACAAGCACAGACAAGCACAGATATACACACAAGGTTGACGCTCGATGTTTTGCCGTAGGTCCACTGGTTTCGTTGCCGGCAACGTCCCAAGTTGAAGCAGTCATGGTTAATGCATTTGCAGTCTCTTTTTTTCATCCATTTTTCTTTGCTGCTACCTGCCAGGTGGTTTTGTGAAACACTGAGATCGTAAACCGCTTTGAATCCCAAAAAATATGTTATGGCGGTCTGGTGGTGGGCTGCTCAGTCCTTCTTTCCCTTGCTGCTGGCATCTTTTCCTTCTGTTCTTGGGGGTGCTCCACACCCCCTTTCAAATCACCGGTACCAAGCGAGCACTAAAAGATGCCATCATCCCCCATCTCTGCCGACTGTGCCAAGCATTACACATCGCTATGTACATGCACCCATTGTAATAACACATAGAAACAAACAAACAAAAAACACCCTTAAAAAAAGAAAACCAGGCAATAAAAAAAGGACAAATAAAAGAACAATGCCCTTGCCATATGGAAGGGGACGACATTTGTACAATTGTCAAAGTTTGTGCGTTTATCTCACTCACAGCCACCTCTCTGCAGCGAGAGCGAGGCATCCCTGCCACTGCAAGCGACCACAGCTGCCCTGGCCTTCGTGGCGCTGCCAATGTCGTCTGCCCAGAGGCGGGAAGGGGTGGGGAAGGAAAGAGTGGCCAACTACGCTTTGCTGGCATCACTGTGGCCCTCTCGCACGGTCACTGGCTGCACAGGTTACAGAGTTACACACTAACCCAAAAGGAGCAGGACAAACCTTTCTCAAACTATGTTAAGGCACTTGACTGTGGGTTCAACAGTAGGTAGTGGTGGTACTACAAGCTATCAAACGCAACCATGCAGCCAGAGAGGCAAGCACTAAAGGGGGGATGTGGTGGCAGTGCACATCATGCATGCCCTCTGCAAGAGTCCCCTTTTCACCACGCCATGGATCATTACAACACACATGCACTGCAGCTTTCAAACAATGGCTTTCACCACATGTAGCAAAACCTGCCAGAAATGGTGCGAGAGGGCCTGCTGTGAGTTCCGGTCATTATTGTTCGCCCTTTTCCTTCACCAGCGCTCCTCCCCGCAACACTCAAGAATGCCCTTCTGGAGCTGTTAGTCACTGCAACAAAAATGTACACTAAAAAAACTATAATAAAAAGGAAAGAGCTGCTGGCCAGACCAACAGGATCCGATTCCCAGCTTAGAACTACAATCAGGCTCTGCGGTCCGCGTGATGCCGTCATAGCATGCCAAGTCTGGACAGAAGCCGCAGCCGCCCCAATGTAACCCCTGTAGTCGGTCAAGCACGCGGATCGGGCATCACGTCCACACTGTCAGCCATGCTACCCTTTTGTCGTGCTTGACATGCAGTTTCTCTTGCAACAAAATTCAGGAGCCTGTTCTTACAATAATTGAAAAAGCATGTCAATGTTGCCACAATGAACTATACCGGCATTATATGGAAGCCAATAAAATCACCGGTAATTTCAAGAAACCATTGAAGAAACGCAGTGAGATAAGGAAAGCACAATAAAGTAAAAAACTGATGAGCTTTCACAGCCCAGTTTGACGCTGACTGAGTGATTGGGTGGGGCCTACTGATTGAACATCAGCTGTTCCTTAACACATATCAAAACCTTAGTAATCAACGCGCTATCAGGAGCAATAAACTACGAGCCATAAAACATGCATAAAATACAGATAAAATTATGCCACGATTCAGTTATTGTCTCATTATTACTTTCTACAGCAAATTCATTTAAGTCCTCAAACGAATAAAACTGAATTCTTAGGGTTATACTGGCAAAAACCAGAATTATGAGGCACGCCATTCTGGGGACCCTCAATCTATCGTTAATAACAACCTGGAGTTCTTTACTCCACCCCATAATCTTAGTGACGCATATTTCCACGTATCATAATTCCCATCGAAACACCGATGCTGTGGCTGCCAATCGAACCCGCTCCTCGTGCTGTTCATGATGAGCTGGTTGTCAGTGACAAGATAAAGCGTGCAAAGTGAAATAAAAAGACCATTCCCCTTGAGAAGTTCTAAAGTACTAATGACCAATGCATTAGAGATAATAATTAGTATCATAAAAAGCAAGGAGATCAATCTGCATTAGCAGGAAAGAATCATTTTTGTTTTGACAAGAATGAAAAGTAGCCTTCTAAGAAGTGCAAACACACGACTGATAATAAAATAATGATGTGCTTGCCCTCACCGGACTGATTTCACCTGGTTCTTTCAGAAACCATTGTGAAGCTGGCCTGTTGCATTTGCTGACCTACATCCGGCACACAAACGGTGCAGCAAGCATGGCTGACAGATGTTACTATAGCACAAACGTCAAAGACGAGGGACGAAAAATACAAGTTGGCGCTTTGTCCCCGACGTTTATGCTTTAGCAGCAGCAGCGGATCACCAACTAGGTCAAACATGCACATGGTTGACAGTGTGGAAAGCAGAAGGTTGGCCAAAGCCGTGTTTTCAGTAGCGTTGACAATGAGACGTACGACGCCTACACATTGTGGCAGTGCCAGAAGATGGGCCACTTGCAGGCAGTCCACAGCAGAGCCCAGTACAGTCACCCCTTCACCCCCACCACTACTACTCTTGAATGTCCCAAATCTCAGCCAGGAACGGTGGCAGCTTCTTGTTCTGCACCTTGAGCGAGAAGCACATCTCGGCGTTCATGTTACCCAAGGTGCGCAGCTCTGTCAAGATGGACAGCAGCCGGGCAAAGTAGTTCTTGCCCGGGGGTCGGTGGTTCTCCGAATACATGCGCAGTGTCTCAATGTAGTACTCCTGAATGCGCTCCACCTTGCACGGGTCCACCAGTGCTGGCCGTTCTGCAGTGCAATGAATAGAGTCAGTTATTTCAGAGTAATACAGTATGAAGATGGATGCTAGGGCCAAACACTGCAACAATAAACAGCTTGACCAGTTCCTAGCAACTGCAATGAGAAAGTACTTGCATCATAATGTCATAAAGATAGAGGTACAAAAGAATCTGCACTGTGCAAAGGCATAAATGTTAAGCATAGACTGGAGGCAAAAGTGAAATATTTTACCAAGTCCTCTGTAAGTGTCCATCTAATAGAAATGTGCACTTTGGCCTGATGTCATCAGAGTACATTTAGTTGCCGCACGAAGTGGCAAGCTGTGATGTAATCATGCAGGTGCATTAAACAAGAGGCTGTGCTAAAGGTTATTTGAGGGTTAACACGATTACAAAATGAAAGCTAATGCACAGCCGCGCAGCCAAGAACACAGGAATCTTGGAAGGCTGTATTCCCCATGTTGAGGCTCATTATGTTGCTCTCATTTGTGTCAAGAATTGTGGAAGCTTTGTCATGTCGAAATGACGCCGGGAAGAAAAACGAACCACAAACCAGGAGCGTGCTGCTTATCAGGTTCCAGTCAATCAACAGTGACTGAAATGGACAGCCCACTACAGTAAAAGCTTGTTGACTTGATACTTGTTAGTTTGGCCCCGCTACGGTGGTCTAGTGGCTAAGGTACTCGGTTGCTGAACCACAGGTGTCGGGATCGTATCCCAGCTGCGACGGCTACATTTCCGATGGAGGCGGAGATGTTGTAGGCCCTTGTGCTCAGATTTGAGTGCACGTTAAAGAACACCAGGTGGTCGAAATTTCCGGAGCCCTCCACTATGGCGCCTCTCAAAATCATATGGTGGTTTTGGGACGTTAAGCTCCACATATCAATTACTCGTTAGTTTGGGAAAATCTGATAACTCAGTATGTTCACGGGTCCTGGCCAGCTGGTACTTTTTTCAATGGCATCAAACTCTAAGTTAATTCAGTCATATACCAGCTGCAACTCAAGCAATTCGGACAATCCTCTGACAGCACCAAGCATAAAGCGCCGCGAATGTGCAACGAAATGGAAGAAAAATAGCGTATGCAGACAGTCAATATGACCCCAGGCTCACAGAAAGGCGAAGCCACCATACACTATCGCGTTGCTGGTACGTAATAAGGTAAGGGTTCGGAACATGTGTCATACTGAGACACAAAGATCCTGAGCCACATTGTGAACAAAGTCACAAATTGCAATATATTGCAGCTATCGCACCGCTCTTATTCAAAGCAATTACTGTATTTACACATTTCTCTCAAGAAAATGAAAGTGCATTAATATAATACGTATTTATTATTTTCTCGGTACTTTCAATAATTCAGCATTCGGTTAATTTGGACAGTTTTTCTGGTACCGTGCAATCTGTATTAAAGAGCTGTTACAGCATATGGACAGTCCATGAACAGTTGCTCTGCTGTGATAGCAGAATAACGACCAAATGCCATGATCTTGTTAAAATGGCCAAGCATGACAAAACAATCATTTGGACACGATAGAACAAACCAGTAAGAAATTGGCAGGATTTGCAGTTAGGCTTCTGCGATTGCATATCCTTCCCAAGCACCATCAGCAAATCTACTTAGTGTAATGCTACTATGAGTAATTGTTGATTGTGTTACAATATTATTATATTCTGCAGAAGCCTGACAGTGATATCCCTGCACAGGCATTCACCAAGGGGCAGAAAAAGAGTTGTTTGGATTTCAAGTGGGAACAATCATGGTCTAACTCCTAAAATCTAATGCAACAGAGCAAACTGTTGCAAACTGTGGCTCCATTCCACCCTCCTTTTTTCCATTTCTCAACGCCTGTCAACTGTTCGCAGAGAAGGCAAAAGCAACCATTCCATCTAAATGCTGCCCCCATTTCCTTGCCCGATTTCCTTTGCAATCCTTCCACGCTTAGAATTCACAGAGTTTGAGCAAACCAGAAGGAGATATTGCCAGTCCTCACCAGAGAAGATGACAATGGCTGTGAGGAGTGCATATTCTGCGTTGTCCACTCGCAGCTGACACATCTTGCGACAGAAACGAAACAGGGCATCCGCTGAATCGCCCACACTGGCACTGCGGTAGTTGTCTCTAGTATACGGCTGGTTGTTGGCAAACACGATAGAATCCGTCTTCACATCATACTTTCGGGCACCTCTCAGCATCATCACCTCACTGGAGCAAGCCTGCAAGCAACAAGAGCAAGGTGACTGAGCAATTTTCAAATACCTGTCACAGTGGTTGACTCATACTGCCAAACCCATGTTATCAGCAAGACCACTGTGCTGCCACTTTGTAACATATCATAGGTTCATGCCTGTGCTTCTATTGCAACCTACATTCCGTTGATATGAACTTGACTATGGTGAGCGCAGCTTAATAGTGCGAGGCAAATATCACGCCATGACACCAATCTCACTCCGCAGATACAGGCGAATTTGCTGGCACGCTCGCAATTAGAAGCTGCTCACAATTACATAAGGACTCGAAACTGCTTTGCACACGTGGTACACCATTTTTATTGCTGGACTAGATTAAATCCCTGATTTACAACAGCTCACCAACTCCAAAGTCTCCAAGGAAAGTTTTTTTAGGGGGGTTTACTCTGTTGGGAATAATAATATGCATGTATGATTTTTGAGGCATACTTAGAACATCTGTATCAGAAAAGGCATTTCCTTATGCAGTTTTACAGATGATCCTAAGGTTTGATGCCAGAAATGCACTGCCATGAAGTAGAAAACGAAAGTTTGTCTGAATTGCATTAAGAATGAAATGGACACACCATTCCTATGCTACATTGAAGAACAGCTTCATCTGAACAGGCAAGCATATCATCGTGCAATTGTATGTTCAAAATGCAAGTGGCAGTGAAATAAGAGTTGCATAAATATCTAAGGAAAAGGCTCCCACCTTCAGCAAAGTAATCTGATCTTCTCGTGCCAATGTGTCAAAGCCGGGGACCCGCTTGGAGAACTCCACAATGAGCTGCACTGTTAGGATGGTGATCTCGGTGATGTGTTGGAATCGCCGCTGGTTGTCTTCCTCACTGTCTCCCAGAGGGAAAGGCTGCATGCACCACACAATTTTGCACATTAACATCAGAGGAACAAGCTAATGTGCCATCACTAGCTACGTTATCACATACCCCATTGTTACACAAAGATGAAGATGTCCATTGATAGAATGGCACTTTCAAAATGCACATACAAAATTTACTGCTATTGAGGCTCACATGTGCCATAAAATATACAAAATGCAGTAACATGAATGATGTCACGAATTGCAACAATTCTAAACTGAATGTCAGCTTCAGACAATATCAAGGCACATTGGTTACACTACTGATAAAATGTTCTTAAATTGCACATAATGACCAGGACACGAGTAAGAAAACACGCACAAGAACACGAGCGCAATGTGCGTCTTGTAACTCTTGTACTACTCATTTCGCGCAGTTTTGAGCATGTTTAATGGCACTGAACAAACTAGCATGCCAGAACGTATTGCTCAATTAGTCTACCGAAAAATTATGTTACACTGGTGTTAATACATACAAAGTTCAGTAAGTCACACACAATACAATATTGTTCCCAAAAGCTGCTAGTGTTGCACACTCGACTTGTCATTGATTGACAAATGTATTGTAACCCACATACTGCATCAAATGCAGAGTCTAGAGCAGAGTAGGACAGAATGCCCAATTTTGCTAGCGACTTCCCAGCTCTCGCTGACTGACTGCAGTATTAATCATAAGCCAGGTGAAGCTACTGCAAGTGATGCATGTATGTGGACAGTGTGACCAGAGTTTTGGATTATGTGAATATGAACCAATGCCAGCGATTGTGATGGTGATTGGGTGCAAGTTACTGACGGTCAGTGCGAGTCGACATTCGTATGTGAATGAATGCCATAGAGTGAGATTCGATGCGAGTAAGAGCATTAGAGGTTTATGGAAAGTCTAAATAATAGTGACTATTACGTCAAGAGCGAGTGTCGGCTAGCACAAGCGGACAGGAGTAAGAAAGTGAGAGAGTGTACATGACCGTTAGCGACTACATATGGTAGCCTGCAGCAGGACTGAATAGAGAGCTTCCTCTCATTCCTCCAACCAGTGTGCACTCCACAAGATCATTGTTCATAAGCAAAAGGCAATCATTTTAGACTACAGGGCCAGCTTTATAGCTTTCGTCTGCTCCACTGACCGTGGTCTTCTTCATGTCCTCCTCAGAAGGCGACTCAAACTCCTGCTGGTAGTAGACTAGCTTGTTGATGAGGTCCTCCTGAGATGAAGTGAGAGGCTTGACACCTGGGCTCAGCACCAGGGGCTTCTTATCCTCTTCGTGGTTGCTGCTGCTGCTGCCCAGAGAGTTGCCTCCACCACCCAATGGCTGGCTGCTGGGGCTCACACCACCGGCCCATGGACGATGGCGCCATCAGCCCCGAGGGGCTCTCTCGTGTTGTGCTGTTGGGCCGGTCCTTCTGGTGCTTCTTAGATTCTCGCTTGATGGCACACTGGTACTCCGGCACCACACCTGCAACCATGAGCAAATATACTCACTCAGCATGAATACACACTGCTAATGGCATGGGAGTGAATATAATCTGCACCGCTTCCAATATCATTATGATGCTGTTGCATTTCGCCACATATGCGAACGTGCACAAGTGTTCCCTACTTCAGAGTAAATACCATATTCACGTTTCACACTGTCCGCATTTGATACGTCGCCAATTTGTATTGTTTGCATATCTTACGCTGCACATGAATTTGTTGGAAGCACAAATTAAAGGGTCCCTGAAACAGTTTTTACATTCCATTTTTGGTTAGACCACTAGTCGTAGCAAATCATTATCACCATAATTCAATTGTAACAACCATTATTAACGAAGCTATAAGTAACAATCTCAACTCTTGCATCGAGTGCTCAGGGCTAAGCTCAGCTTTCACAGGGCCTGTGCGGCACGCTCCACAGCCAATCAGATCAGGAGCCACAGTGAAACATCAAGTGGGCAGAGCCTGTCGTTCTGTGAATGGGCAGTTGAAAACGTGTTTGGACAAGCCGCAGTGATCTGCAGCGATTCAGGGCTTTCAAAGTGATGTAATAAATTACAATTTACACAGAGAGCTTAAATTGGTTTGTAAATAACCCTTCGGACTCGTTCTACCAGTCCAATGTGTTTGTACAAAATCGTTTCAGGATCCCTTTAATTGACAACAGTCGGATTTGCTTTACTTTGCTGCAAAGAAGATGTATGAAGTGGTCAGTCAAGCAGCTGAAGCATGCATTCATTTAAAAATCCTGTGATCTGCCAGGTCACACTCTTGGAGCGCAAGCTCGCATCTATAGGTCATGCATATGCCGCTGATCACAAGAAATCGGGAATAGCCGATCACACCTACAAGCATGTGCCTTCCAAGCTTGACTCCTTTGCAGATGTGTATGTCTCATTTTAAACCCCCCCCCACACACACACACACAAAGCTGAGAGGGAGGGGAGGGGGATAGGTCATTAATTGCACAGTGAAGGAGAGGCACACAAAATAAATCTGTCATTCAAGTGATCAAAATTTGGACATTTGTGAAGAGTTCATTCGAGCATTATACAGATCTAGAACAATATGCAATCGTACGGCTGCAACACCATGCGGCTGGAGAACCATCTGAGAGCACAAACTTAATTCCTCAAGTTTCTAAACAAAGAAAATGAAGTTGTCCCACTGTAAATATAATAATTTATGAAAATAGTAAATTAACTTGTGAAACAATAAATTACTAGATAACTTGTGCAGCTTGCAATTTTTTATTTAACAGTTCTTTATTCCACTATTTCACCTTGGTGCCATTAAGATGGGGGCCAAATAAACGTGCTGTGTGTCAGCACACCTGCTCTGTGATGATGCTTGGAGGTCATACTAGAGGTCAAAAAATAGTATCTAATTTCGATTAGTTGTATAAGACACTACTAAAGCAGCATGCATCATGAAATAGGTTAGCTAGCTGTATGCTTAAAAGGGCCCTGCGACACTTTTTTGTCTTCATTTTACAGCATTAAAGTTTGTGTAGTGCCGTATACTTAAACACAAAAAGAATGATTGAAAATGGCACACGGTAACGGGAGTTATTAGCCCTCACGCTTTAAAAGACCAGCAGAAGATGAGAAAAACGCATTCCTCTCGCATTTCACTCTCCCACTGACGTCAAAGGCCATTTTCAATCACCGTGCACCTCCTACAGAGAAGTACCGGAAGACTTGCCTCATGGTAGCCATTATGCAGCGTTCTTAGCTTGTTTTGCAATTGTTTTCACATGTTATATTTCAAGAAATGAAATTCTTCTGTACCTGCAGAAGTATGAAGAGTGCTCTTAGAATTTTCAGTGCACAATAGTTTGGCCTATCTGGACCCATATCTATGTGTCACGTGTCGCATCAAACCAATCAAAACGCACGACCAATGTCGTTGCTCCCACATTGCGAAGCATTACTTCGGATCAAAGGAATAGCCGCTGTGTGCTGCTCTAGCTCGAAAAAAGTGTGGTTTCTCTGTAGAAATAAAATAACACCTTTGTTTTTAGTGTAGCCACTTGTGCAACGATATGAGTGCATTCAGTAGTTCGAGAAAAGGCGATGAAAACAACACAATTAGCGTCACAGGGCCATTTTAAGCAAACTGGCGAGTCTGAAACATTGATTAATATGTCGGGTTTAACGTCCCAAAATCACCATATGATTATGAGAGACACCGAAGTGGAGGGCTCCGGAAATTTCGACCACCTGGGGTTCTTTAACGTGCACCTAAATCTGAGCACACGGGCCTACAACATTTCTGCCTCCATCGGAAATACAGCCGCCGCAGCCAGGATTCGATCCCGCAACTTGCGGGTCAACAGCCAGTGTACCTTAGCCACTATGTGAAACTTGGGGAAATGAGTGCAGTTACATGCCCTTTGAGCACTATAACTTCAGGTGAACAGAGGCCGAAATTTGATGCAAGTATCTTTAAGCAATAAGAAGAACGGGAGACTACTTCGCACAGCTTGACAATGCCAGTATTGTTCAGATACAAGGTTTCATTGCCGGATGCATTACAAAGAAGCCTGCCGAGCCGCTGCATTACACAGTCCCAAAGACTCCCCGACACTGTATTTCACAATGCTCGATATAAAAGACAATAGCTGAAGCCAGAGAGAAACTGCAGAGTTCTTCAATGATGCTAGGCTAGATGTAAGAGTATGCACGAAGGCAGCAGCTCAACATGCATGTGCATTTAATGGAAAATGAAACATGTTACAGAGCTTAATCAGAGAGCTTATAATAGACTAAATATGGCTGCTATGAAGCATTGCACTTAAAGAAATTTTGCACCGACCAAGAGCTCAGAAATGCAGCCCTGATGCTAACAAATTGAATTCACATAAGCGAACCAATCTATTGGTGCAAACGCTTCAAAATGGCATTCAATTTACCTCCGGTAGCTGCTACAAGCGACGCACACTGAATAAATCATTTACTTAAGCAGGCCTGCGGCATGCGCAGCCAAGGCTTGTACATCCGGGTTACCCCAGGAATCTGAATTTGTAGCAAAAAGAACATCGATGACGAGGGCTGTCGAGCAAGCACTCACATTCTGGTCGCATTCCAACACTGAGGCACTTCTTGAGACGGCACTCCTGGCACTTGCGCCGCATGTACATGTCGATGTCGCAGTTATTGCCGTACTTGCACTGGTAGACCGCATTCTTTGTGATGCTGCGCCTGAAGAAGCCCTTGCAACCCTCACACGTAAGTGCGTTGTAATGGTAGCCTGATGCCCTGTCGCCGCAGACGAGACAGAGTTCCTCCTGTTGCCTGGGCGCGGGACCCTTCTTCTTCTTGGGGTCTCCAAAGCTGTCCACAAAGTAGCCATTCATGCCACCACCCCCGCTGCTAGGGCTCATCTCTTCTTTGCCTACAGAAGAGAAAGACAACAGAAAAACAATAACCACAAGCATCATAAACTGCGAGACAAGGCTGCAGCTATAGTTGTTTTGAAGCCCCATTGCAGATGCTCACTACTGTATTCATACACTGCTCGTATTTGCCATAGAACTACAGAAACTTGAGCAAGGTAGTAGAGATTCATTATAAAATAAAGTGAGTTGTTTCAACACATAGACAGGAGAAAGGAATCAGACACAAATGCTGTTTGTGCACCCTTCATTTTCGTCTCTTGTGTGTACGTTTGCATGTCTTATTGTGCCTGGTGTTGCGTTTGTAACAGAGTGAAATTTAATGCACGTGGGCATGGAAGACTTTCTGAATTCCATATTTACATCAGTAATGTGCCTAGTACATCGAACAGGTATGCTGTGCAGGAGCACAGATAACATGTGCTCTATGAAATAGAATAATCAAGCTCTAATTAAGAAAGCAAGACATGCACTCGGCACACAAATGGGTCATCAAAGGAAACAGCTAGCCGGTGAACACTGCATCACAGCTAGATGGGACATAGTTAAAGCAATATCAATGTCAAATTATCTCAGTAGTGGTCATATAGATTTATTTGCCAAAGTGATCACAATCTTCAAACTAAATAAGAACGTCTGACTATGGTATAAATGAAAAATACCAGTGACAGACTATGCCTGTCGAAATGTCTGCAATATGAAATTGCACACGACCCAACAGTGCATTGTGTAACATGTCAGTATCGTGCTATGGAAAAGTGTATGTCTATCAATGTCAGCCAACTTTCATGCACAATTTGACATCCATGCCACTCTATTACAGGGATATGTACATTTAGTATTTATAGTACAACAAAAACAGCTTTTAGAAGCGGGTGTTTGAACAAGACTCCAAAACTGAAATGAATGTTTTTTTTTTTCATTTCAAAACAAAATGACATCAATTTTATGTGTAGTATGCTTAGTAAAGAAAGACCGACTTGAAAGAAAGACTTAAGGAGCAGTGCTGCTATGTGTTGAGCATGTTAGCAAACTGACTGTTTTTTTTTTTTCTTACAATATTTTTGCCCTTGTCTGCTGGAAAAAAAATCTAGGGAGCGTGTAAGTGACTCAATACAATTTAATCATAAAATCACAGTAACAGAGCAAAGAAAAAGATACCTCCTCAAAAGTATGATTGTGCATTTGTATGTATGTGCATATACACTGTAGAAAATGTATAAAATCTGGGAGGGGGGGGGGTGGCTTTAGTCCCTCATACCACCCTGTACCACTAAGTAAAGACACAGGGCAGACTTGGGCAGCCCCTTTAGGTGATTCGAAAACCACCCCCCCCCCCCCCTTCCCTCACACTCCAGCGCACTTTAACGTTAATGGCGGCACGACAGTGGTCTCTAAACATGCAGCTCGCCACCGGCCTCAAATGACAGCGAAACAAGGTAGACGAGTGCCGACTGGGAACGAGCCAAAGTGGTCTCGTCTCGATTGCACCGCCGCAGGAATGCGAATGTGGGGAGGGGGGTGATCGGAAAGTACGAGTTGCAACCGGTGTTACCTAAACTGGCTTTGGCCACTGCGGGACAACGCACACACATTGTGTCATCTGATGCCTGTATGTTGCCCGTTACATGAAACTTTCCGTCGCACTGTGCAAACGGCCACCCGTCACCCACTGGGCCACTGGGCCGCGGCTGCTGCGCCCGCCGCAGCTATGCTACCGCGCGTACAGCCCGCAGAATCTCGGCGAAAGCAGCTTTGACGTTGGCGGGTACGTTTACCCGAGCACCGTGTGTATACGAAAGCCAGCGCTAGCTACACAACCGCCCCTAACCAGGAAGTGCCTCTCAGTTGCGCCGGCATATTTGGCACGCTTCGCAGGTAACGAGAAACGCAGATGTGGCTGGCAGTCGTGGGCGGAGCTTCCCGTTCCGCCGTTGTTTCAGTGAAGGCAGTGCAGTCGTACTGTTGCCGCTTAGTCGATTGCGTAAGCACATCGCAAAACGGCGACCGGACCCACGGCAACATACATAGGCGAGCGCAGGACCCCCCCCCCCCCCCCTTCTTTTTCTTTATGGGGGGGGGGGGGGATTCACCGCAGCGCTCCCCTTCCATATTTTGTCAATGTTCATATATAAAGCTGAATTTGCGCCCCCCTCCCCCTACCCTCATATTCGAACACCGATGCACGCGGGTACTTTCATCGAGCGCTGGTTTTCCTGTTTGCGTAGCCTTACGCGCACAGGACACACATCTTTGGGCGCGTTAAATCACCCCCCCCCCCCTCCTCCAACCACCGCCTCACTCGTACTACATTGGTACATACAGACGGATAGATCATAACAAGTCCGGGAGAGGAACCGCCCAGATGACCCCTGCCGATCGCCTCCGGCGACTAAAGGAATAGTCCCGCTCATGCGCTCCGACGCTGTTGTCCGCTTTCCCGCTTAGAACGTCAATCTGGAGTGCGTGCCCATTGGCGCGCGCTTGTGTGCATCCGCCTTTGATTTGATGATTGATGGAGATGTGGGGTATAACGTCCCAAAACCGCCATATGATTATGAGAGACGCCGTAGTGGAGGACTGCAGCAGTTTCGCCTCCATCCAAAAATGCAGCCGCCGCAGCTGGGATTCGATCTCGCGACCTGCGGCTGAGCAGCCGAGTACCTTAGCCAACAGACCACCACGGCGAGGCCATCCGCCTTCGAGGAAAAAATGCCGCGGACTTCTCAAATTGTATCCGACTAAAGAACAGTTTTCTTTTTCGGGAAAGGGGGGGGGGGGTTAATCAAACAACGCATGTTCGTGCGCGCGTTATGTGCGTGTATATGTACGCAAGCAAAATTGAAACAATTAAGGGGGGGGGGGGGTTCGACTAGGATCAGTAACGATTAGAATCAAATGTATATCGATCTTGTGCTCTTTCATCCCTCATCTCGAAAGTATGCGCTAAGGAAGCATCAATGCACAGATATATGCGCACTTGAAACGCCCAATGAACCACGCGAAACAACATGCTAAAATATTGCGCGACATAAGTCCAAATCGAACATCGCCGCTGTCGCATGCTACCTCCAACGAATAGACAACATCATCAACAACAAAAAAATTCCACCGCCGGGCGCACAGTTCGTCCCAACCGAAAACAAGGTGACGACCTGCAAGCCCGAGAGAGCCGCGGCGAGGGGTTCCAATAACGTACCACAGGTACAACCTGCCATTCGCGTGCGCTCTTGACCTTCGGGGCGCGCGTGACAGCGAAGCCCACGAGGGGCGCAGCAAGCAGCACCGTCCAACCACGCAGGTGCACGGGTTTCGTGCCTCCTCGCTAGCGAGCCAAGAGCCGCCCACACGCGAGCCCCACTCGTGGGCACGGCTCGCGTCACGATCCGGCCATGACGCAAGCGGGCCCAATCTGCAGAAGAACGACGGCAGCCGGATACACGTCGGCGTAAAAGCACGAGAAAGTTTTTCGATACGCCCACACGCGTATCGAAAAGGCCTTCGCTCTCTTCTGCGGACGAATCGGATCCCACGTGTTTTGCGAAGGCCACTCATCTCCGGTGTGACAGCCCTGGTTACCGTAACGTGAAGCTGGACACTTAGCGCTGCATTTTTTTCTGTTTTACACAACATACTCTTCGCGAGGCGGACCATTTCAGTGTCATGGGATAGCATGTCTAAAGTGGTTGGGCGAGAAATAAGTGTGTCTTTAATGTAGTGGCGTAAACCAAGAAAAATCACAGGGGGGGGGGGGGGGGGGGTACAAGTCAGACCAAGGCATCCATCATTTTTTTAATATGGGTGGTATGTTTATGTACATGAGAAAATAACTCATGCTTTGAAATGAAATAAAAAAAAAAGAGCATGGGGTCCCAGCTCGAGTAACCACATTGTTCTATTTAGCCTTCTTTGAACCGGTCAATCGGCTTTTGTGACTTCCATAGTCTCACACAGCTGAGCGGTGTTGAACACAAGTACACGTTAAACACGCCTGGTCTGCGCGGAAGGCGCTGCACAGTCATAGCGAAAGCTAGAAGAGCGGCCTTTCAGAGCCTTTTCTAAACACTCATTGGGTAAGTGCTCCAAGCACACTTGCTTGATGCCCACTACGGCATTAATAATAAAAATTTTAGAATAGTAGGTCGGCATTCGCTATGCTATTTTATTTCTTCTGAAAAGCGTGGTATCCGCTAAACTATTGCGAGGAATTTTGTGCCAATTGTTCATGCAGGAATTATGCCTCAAGTGGGTATGCGCCACACTTTATAAAGCAGCACAAAAAAACAAGCTTTTGTAATGAGTTGGAGCATTGGACGGCCCACTCGTTACGCTATTCACATTGTGCAACGACTGCCTTGTTCTTTCACTGTTTTGAAACGCTTGGTAAGTCGTATTAACGCGATTACTTTCCCGGCATCAAGATTGTTTAAGGCAACTTTGCCAACAATTTCCAAGCACTGGCGTGGCTCAGAGGTAGAATACTGGGCTGGCACCCAGAGGACCCGGGTTCGAGCCCCCCAATCGTGCCATTGGTAATTCAAATATGTGTGATGTTCTTATCGCGTCACTAAAGACAAATAATAAGTCAACGTTGACTGTTGAAACCTTGCTATGCTAGTTTTGTGCCAAAGAAGTGCTTATCTTAAAATTAAAACACAATTTTATGGTCCGCATCGCGTTAGCGCACTTAACATCGCCCGCGCCCCCGACCCCAGTAGCAGCAGAGCGACAGTAGCGGGAGCACCAGTAGCAACAACAGTCGGTCAGTCAGTAACTTTATTAAAAAAGGTCGAGGAGTTTAAGCCACTATAGCGTGTCCACGAGGGCCATCCTATAGAAGAAGCTACTGTCAGCTAGAATATCCTCCCTCTATAGTGCCCTTTACATTTTTATACTGGTAGCACATTCGCAAGACGCGTAGCAGACAATGATGTATAACAATTTGCAATGAATAAGCAGTCGTGAACACTCCAGCGATTAGCTTTGCGCCTAATGAATGATAAGAGAGCCGCATATCATAAATACAATGTATTCGTTACGTGCGACTTTTGTACAGGCTGTGTATATTTTGTTCCTTTATCTGTGTTCAAGCTAACTGGATCGTAATGAAACATACTCGATGAAATGAAGCGCAATGAACGGGACAACAAAAGGAGAGACACACTGGACGAAGCGCAACTGACAACTGTGAACATTTTTTGAAGGACATCTTTGAACGGGAGAACAAAAACCGTTTTGTTGTCCTGTTCATAGCGCTTCATTTCATAAAATGCGCATAACCAACTGGCCCAAGCATGTAATCTTCTGAAGTTACGAAACATTTTCGTCACCACTTCTCTGTCGCCCCCCCTCCCCCCACACACACCGCGCTGGTGCGAGCTCGCATCCCCCGTGCCTTAATGCTTGCCTCTCGGTCGACTATATACGGAGTCGCCAGGTTCCGTTAAAAAAAAAAAAAAGCGGGCAAGCTCGACAAAATTAAACCTTGGGAACGTATATTGTGCATTATATATATGACCAATCTTTGCTGGCAGGAATAACGAAAAACAAATATCGTATTCAGTGAGAGATGTATTTAACTTCGAAACGGTACAGGAATAAGAAATACGCGACATAAGATTAAGTTGTTTTTTTTTTAAAGCAAAGCCTCATTTGGCTTTAGGGATATCGATACTATCGTCTGAGAAAAACCTCTCCACAGCAAAACAGAACAACAGACTGAAAAGAATGAGAAAAAGGTTTCCTTTCGCCTTCGAGTGGCCTTAGGCTAATTCATGAATGGAGGCGGAAATGTTGTAGGCCCGTGTGCTCAGATTTGGGTGCACGTTAAAGAACCCCAGGTGGTCGAAATTTTCGGAGCCCTCCACTACGGCGTCTCTCATAATCATGAAGTGGTTTTGGGACGTTAAACCCCACATATATCAATCAAGGCTAGTTCATGAGAGACCCCGTGACTTTGTGAGCGGCGAAAGCACCGAGTCACTTTCCAGTCTAGAGCCGGTGCGAATTGTTCGAAAACCCAGACACAGATAAAGAGGTGTACGAATGGCATTGAACGGATCATGGCACACGTTCTGTATGATACAGTCGACATTAAGGTATCCCACAACTTACAATCAGAGTCGTATAACTAGTAGAAATCAGTGCAGACGACAGTTACATGTGACACAGCCGTCGGATGGGACTCGTTTGCAGCACCTCAACCACAAAACCAGTGCAAACACCACTCCACGAAACAAGAAATCTTGCATCAGATGGATCCCTCTAGGAATATTTTTTTTTGATCAGCTTTACAACAATGACGTAACACACCATATCGGGCAGGCGGCGCATATACAGTCACCCAAAAGTAGACAGACATCCTCGAACCGAGCGCATCTGACGACTCGGGAATCGCGCGCCCAGACGTGCCCCTTCCATCTCTCTCCGCGCCACGACAGGACCGGTCCGTCGCGTATCACCCGCCTCAGTTGCCTCTCCTCTCGTCACATTCCCTCGGCTTGGTCGTCTTCTAACACACACTGAACATGCTGGTTACGGATGCGCTCAACTCGGGAAAACCCCGACAGACAGGTGATGTGGTCTGGTCGTGGCCCTTGACAGCCAGAAAATGGACGACGGGCCGTCCTGTCGCTCCAGCCGCGCACGGAAGGGCTTGCCCAGTGCGCGTCTCGCGGGGGTAAACCTCCCCGCCTCTCGTTTTGCGCGCATTTTTTTTTTTCTTCATCAATGTCCTCACTTTCCGCCGCTGCTGCTCTCTGCTCCGCACACCCTCCGATCGCCTCACACCACAGAACTCCCGAGCAGCCGATTACAGAGGGCCGCTGCAGCCATGCTGCCTGGCTCCACGCTTCCGCGATTGCCAGGACGTCAATTATAAGGTCGGAAGGCCTTGGCGAGCCTATGCGGCCAAAAAAAAGGGGGACGGCCCGCCGGCGCTCGTCGTGTGTAGCGTGACGGTGCTACTCGGAAAAAAACGCGGGAGGGTGAAATACTTGCGCCAGAAAGGGGGACGAAATTCGTTGAATCGTCTTCCGAAAGAAGCAAGCGAGCGGACAGCCGAGACACCGCGCCGAAACGAGTTCGAGGAGAAACGTAGAGCGTACAGACAGCGGTCTAAATGCAACAAACTTTCAGACACATTCAGACACGGGTAGGGCCGGTAAAACAAGACGCGGACAGTGCTGCCCTCTCTCTCAGCGCCGGGGCGCAAGCACGCGAACCAGAGTTCGGTATGGCCGCGAGCCAAGCGGCATCGGTAACATCTGACGAAGCAAGCGCGTTTCGTTCTTTCCGTTAATCAAACTTCCACGAAAACGGCGCAGCGGTGTAATACAAAGACGCTCGCACGACGAGAACGGGACGCGTGGCAGCGAAGCTCGACCAACTCGAGTCATATCTGGAGCTGCCTCCCCTCGAGCGCGCGCTTCAAGCGTGAAACATGGCAGACGCACTACACGTCCGCCAGAGATGAACCACGAGACAGCGGCAGCGCTCGCAGTGACAAGCGTCGTGAGGGTGGTACGTCCGCTTGCCAACCCTTGACACGGCCGCTGCACGGACCCTCACTCTCCGATTTCGTTCTTTTTTTTTTTTTTTTCGAGAGCCCGCGTGCGAGGACCGCGGCAGATGAGCGTGCCCTTGAGCCGAGGCAGTCCATGGCCACGCACAACAGGGCCGGGCCGTCCGCGGCGGGCAAGCGGAAAGTTTCAAGGGCGGCAGACGCCCCGCTCGCTTGCTGCCAAACAATGAAGCCATTCTTCTGCCGCCGCACCACGCAGGTTCGCGAGCCGGTCACGCAACTTTGCCGCCAGTCACCCGGCTGCCACGTTTACCATACGCCGCACGATCGACCACAGCGCGACGTATCGTCGAGTGTTGCCAAAGCCGGCGGTCATCCAAATTGGAAGCGGAAGCTGCCCCCGCTGAGCCTATCGTCGGACGACAAGGACATCGCTCCAGTTCATTGGGAAGAGAAGCGGGGCGCGCATTGCGCAAGAAAAAGAGCCAAATAAAGAAAAAAGTTTTGTAATCGCACGACGAAAACTCGGCGCGCGGTTAGCGAAAGGCCCGGCCAGTGCGACTGCCGCGGTCCTTGCGCTCGCGGCTTCGTTCCACGTTTCCCAACTGAACACATTTCGCACGCAGACGGCATACACCGAGCACGGCCCGGCCTTGCGCTTGGACGGCAGCGCTTCTTTCAGACTCCACGCAACCGACCGCGTTGCGCGCCATGAATAATTAAAAGGAGCACCCGCTGCGGCCTTCCTCTCTACCGTGCGCGACTCGGCGAGGAAACAGGAAAAAAGGAATACCGTACAAAAACCGGACCGCGATCAAGCGAACGACAACTTCGTTAAGAGGAGCTCCCCTTTCGAACGCCTCGATAAAGGTCGAGGAGGATGGACGAGCGGCCGCTTCTTACGTAAGCCGGCAGACGTGGGTCCCTGTTACATACGGTGCTGATCTCGATCAAAATCCGGACAACTCGGGACTAAAGAAGCCGAAAAGACGGCGGCCGGTTTTGAAAAAGAGCTCACCACGGCGAGGAGCGTACACAACGAGAAAGGTTATCGACAGCGTCGGAGATAGTGAATCGAGGCGATAACGAAAGAAAGTGCATCTCTGCGCGTACGCTCAAACGCCCGGCTTAATCGAAGAGTCATCGAACGGATCGCAGCTCGACACACCGAGGCACCCGCAAGGATGCGATCTTAACTTCGAAAAATAAAATAAAGAAGCGCGACCCTGGAGAAAGCGTTGAAGACGATGCTTTCGAAGTTTAGATCCGCCACACGAGACAAGTAGCGGGAAAGCACGTGGCTTTTTTCGTATTCAGCCGGATAGATTCGCGAGGAGAGGACACAAATGTGGCCCGCTCAATGGCACAGCCGACCGGGAGCATTCAATTATTCATAAAGCGAGTCATTCATCCGTGCGACCCTCCGAACGAGGTCGACGACTAGAGGCGGACAGCACGAAACTCAGCCGACCACCGAAGATGGCGCAGTCATCGAAGCGAGACACACAATTATTCAGCACGACAGATGGAGCTGCATGCTGTCTCATTACGCGCTGCGGAAGGAGATGAAATTGCCAACTTCCTTCAAAGGGGCCCTATACAACGCCCACACAAGTAATCATCAAACGACCCCAATGAAAGAGTTTATATTCTCTCGCGAACTTTTATGACGACAAATCACTCGTTTTACCGTCCACGACATAAATGAGCAAAAAAAAAATATGTCAGAATTCGGATAAAGCGAAGTACTCCCCATACCGAACACGCTTCAAGTGTATACTAGCCGATATATACTCGAAGAACTCGCGCTCATTTTCAACCAAATAAAACTGTTTCAGCCACTTACAGAAAACAGAACAAAGGATACATTCAACTCAGGGCGTTGTCACGCGAGGCTTCGGGACGAACATTTATTTAGAGGTACGCGTAGTGCGCCGGTAGGGCGCGGGCCCTGTACAGATGTGGAGCATAAGCACGGTCGACAAAACAACGTGTAGCCAGCTAAAACACAAGCTATTTCGATAAACTGGTCAAGCAACAAACAAAATATTGCAGTCTACAACGCAAGTAGTTTTGTTTTCAATGAGCAGGTCACATTCTTGCGCGTTTTCTATACGCAAGAAGACACTGCGTTATAATCTTTTCTCCCCATCATGAGCATCTCCAACAATATTTTGCCCCTTTCCCCTGTGCAGAGCCCACAAGCTCCATACCTTCTAATCATTCTTTTTCTCTTCTGCACCAAGAATTCTAGAAATCTACTTCAACGACAAAGCATATCTAAAGATCACGCAATAACAGTTCTTTACGAGTTTGGGTACATCGAATGGTCCCATATATACCAAACTTTCTTCGGAAGGAGTGCGTCTTTCCTCTCGCTAGCACCACGCAGAAACCCAAGCATCGCGTCGCTCCAGTGGCGCCTTCCACCGTTTCCACGCGTTCTCATAAACGTCGAAATTTGACGGCCCAGCGGTCAGCGAGCTTTGCCGAGCACTCGGCGCGCAATCACCGCGCGAGCAGCGACGAAACCTCCGCATTACCGCGCGGGACGAAGCCCGCACATCGATCGCGTCGAGCGCACACCTCCCTTTCGCGAGTGAGGTGTGCGGGCATTTCTAAAAATGAGGCGCCCTTATCACGCGGCGCTCCTCTCCGGCCCCGCCCGCGCGCGAAGTCAACAGGAGATGTGCCCCATGTGCACCGCCGCCATCAAAGATACGCCATGCGCGCACATACACACACACAAACACCTCCGTATAGTCGACTGCAGCAGATAAGGGCAGTGGAGTACGACAGCGGTGCACGCGGGCAAGGCGCGAAAACAAACAGGGCCGCCGGAGCTATAAGGCCAGCCGCCTGCCGAGATAACGACTCTCCGTTCGCCCGCTACCCTTATCGACGACGCCGATCGACTCCAGGGAAGGAGGAGGGGCGTAAAAGCAGATACAGGACTGCTCACAAGAGCCAGTAAGGGAGAAAGGGGGGCGAACCGAAAAATTCCTCTGGTCGCAGCTTCTGTCGCATGGACTCGCACAAGTCACGGCAGCTGTAGCTGCTGCGCTGCATCAGAAACGCCCAGACGTGTGTTATTCATCCGGCGATCCCTTTGTACCGATTTCAAGATCACCGCTGCTTTCCAGTCTTTGTTAGGATCTGACCGATATCTGAACACTGAAGTCTCAACGCATTCGCCTACAGCTGTTTACCACGTTACGTAGGCACTCGGGCGTGGTTCATAACCGGATTATCATCAATCTATCTGGACTCTCCCCGACATCGGAGCGGTGATACAGTGAAGGGTTTAAATGACATGCCGCTACAGTTGGCTGGCCTTCTTCCTCCACCTCATACACCAACGTCATACGTGCAGTCGCTTGTTGTGTATTGGTTTAGATGCCCGAGTTACGACGATACGAGTGTGTGGCAACTGTACAATCATAAAATGTGGCGGTCATGGCCGTGACATGAACGCCAAACGCGGCCTCCAAGCACGGCTCAATTTCGCAATATGAAACCTTGAAGAATCAGCGCAGGCTGGCGCGGGTTAATTTTCGTAGCTATCGCTGCCAAATCATTCTACTTGATGTTTCTGTACACGCTACATTGCTGGAATAACTGCACTGTTTTTTTTTTTATAATGACTGTTGTTGAGCGTATAGTTAAAGGTAGTGTGCAGTTCTTTCTTTTATTTACTTTTTTGAAGCCGTAAACCTAAGGATGTTTGTTATTCACAGAACAACAAAAGCAACCTTATGACAGGCGGAGATATTTACGAAGTGAGCAGAGCTCGGCCTTAAAGTTTTTTTTTTTTTATTAACGTGTCGCGAATACCTAAGCGCACAAACCACGTGAGCGACCACCCTTTAACACCGAAATAACACAAAAACGTCATTACACGTAGTGAAATTAAAATTAAGACTGGACACCGAATACACGCTGTGCCATGCCTAAACACAGCGCTGGGAAACGCAACCAACCTAAACGCGAGGCTGCAGAAGAATTTCTCGCACGCTTACGTATGCACGTACGTAGACGCATGAACGACTTCATGCAGTGCTCGATCACAAGCGCACACAATGTAGAGCCGCCGAAAAGATCGTCGCCGAAGCAGAGGCGAACTTTCGTTCCCCGGCATGCTCTTTGGGAGGCCTGTGGATTGCAGCAACAGCCAGACCATCAGCAAGCTTCCGTAACTATTCCGCGTCTCTGCCACGTGGCATACGAGCACATGTAGTGATTCCATAATAATCAAATCCATCGTTAACGAAGTTTGCGTTTTTCATTGCGAAACTGAACACACTATCCACGAGACAAATGATGTGGCTGTGACGACTATAGATTTTGCGGCCGTTTGGGAATGTGCGCGCGTGTGCGTTTTATTTTGTTACGAATGTACTGCTCGTTTCATTATGTTGGCATGCATGCCAAAATGGGAACCTTGATGTCGGTAAAAAAATACCGCAGCGCGCCATGCTAGTAACGAAGAACAAAGTGTATATTCTATCAAGTTCCTCGGCGTAATTTATTTATTTATTTGATTTGCATACACAAGGACACAGAGGAAAGAGGGAGAGAGCAAGCTGGAGGAGGGCGTTCCTCGGCGTAAGAATTGTGGCATAATAACGCAAAATCGAGTTTCAACCTTCAAGCCCTAACTACACGTATACGCTTTACAACGCGTCGGAGCGTGGCAGGCCCTGTTTCTATGCACACCCCTTTCCCTGTGGAGGGAATGGGCACGCGTCAGCGGCTGACTAAACGTCAGCAGCTGTACCTAGAACGAAAACAATCGGTTAGAGTTAACTATAGTTAAGGCGGCGAAACAGCGAAGGGCGTAAGTCATGCTTACTCGCGAAAGAACGGTTATGAAGTGACCGAAAAAAAAAGCGCAGTCCACGTCAAACGCCTTGAAACGACCACGAGACGCAAAAAAAAAAAAAAGTCGAATGTTCTCGCTTCTTCGGCATACAATTTTGTAGGTAGATCTCCGGCCTGTTCGAAAACACCCCAAAAGCGTGCATATGCCGTGCAGTTCGACATCGACAAAATACAGTCACATCTTGCCGAGAACATCAAAGTTTTATGCGACCTAATGGTCTCTTTTCAGACAGACTGCATATGCTCTGTGTCTGTCCATGCAGGGAAGATAAACGAAGTTGACAGTGCGAAGTGCTGAACTGTTTATTGAGGAGCGTGTACAACCCTTGTCAGAAGCCTTTAAAAAAAAAAAACAGCGCGTGTTTCGCACTTTTTCTCCGTATTTTTCTTTTCGCACTTCGAGACGATGAACTAAACAGAGGGGTGGGGAGGGGGAACATGGCCGCGAGAATACCAAAAACAACAATCAAGAAGTCCAGAGGGATTCAAAAATTTACAAAACGGCGAGCAGATAACAGGCCGAAAGCGTAATCGAGTATATCGTACACGCATTCATGCATTCGTTTGATTATCCCTTTCTAAGTGTATGACTGAAGACTCGGGTCATGGTAAGCTACGTCATGAATCAATAGCCTTAATTTTGTTAAGAGCAAACTAAGCTCTTACAAGCGGCGTCCGCTTGCACGGCTACTTGCACGTCCACTTGCACCACGAGCGCCGTGCCGAACGAATGCTCCATTGCGCTCGTCTCGGCCCCCATCGAGTCACGCGGCCTTCTAGAGTCGGACAGGGATAGCCGTTCGCGTCACAGACGTTGGCAATGCGTCAACGACAGAGAGCTGTTACGCAGCGATAAGGAGTACCTAAGAAGGTCGTAAAGTGTATAGTCCAGGTTCGTTCATACAAATGGCCGCGAACACACAGCGAGTAAGTCTTTTTTTCAAACACAACAGGTGCATGCCTCGAGTGAACGGCTCGTGCATGTGGCCGTACATTCAACACACGGCCGCTACCGGATCTGGTACGTAGTGGTCTATCGCGAAGCACGCGCAGAATAGGCGTGAAATAAATAACTGCGTCTTGATTGGGAGCACGTCAGAGCTATCTGTACTGGTTTATCTCAACCACCAGTAGGCAGCACCGGTGATTGAATTATAAAACCGTTAACAAAGGGGGCTGACAACGGTTCGGAATCAAAGCTACATGAAGCCCCGCCACGGTGGTCTAGTGGTTAAGGTACTCGGCTGCTGACCCGCAGGTCGCGGGATGGAATCCCGGCTGTGGCGGCTGCATTCCGATGGAGGCGGAAATGTTGTAGGCCCGTGTACTCAGATTTGGGTGCACGTTAAAGAACCCCAAGTGGTCGAAATTTCCGGAGCCCTCCACTACAGCGTCTCTCATATTCATATGGTGGTTTTGGGACGTTAAACCCCACAAATCATCATCATCAAAGCTACATGAATCATGCAACGGTCTACAGAGACGACCAGGCACGACGAACCGTGAAGATAGGCCATCATCAATCTTGTACCAGTACACAGCTTTCGACATTTAAAGTACGAATCAGATTACTGCGGTGCCTTAGGGATGATCGGGAGACGAAAGTATTCAATAGCAAGCAGCACGACAATCGGGGCGAACTAAAAGAGCAGACCATACGGAATGACCTAGAAATGGCAACTGCCAGTAGATGTGCGTGTGCGCGTACAAAGCTCAGGACGATGGAAAGGTCAGGGGCAAGTGTCGGAGTGGGTCGGTCGAAGAGGACGTTGACGTTCTTTTCTTCTTGATTGACTATGGAACAGTCGGGAGCCCTGCCGCTGCGCTTTTCCGGTTCGCGGAACAGGTGAACTATGCGTGAAATCAATTAGTTGCAAAAAACATCAGTCTCGAAGAAGAAAAATCCAGCCAGCTCCAAACTGGCGAACACTGTCGAAACAGTGAAGCTCACGGCCGTCCACCAGGCTATATTAAGTTTTTCTATCATTTTTCACGTGCTCCGTTCGTTGGCGCTTAGATTACGCCACACACCGGATTGAGCTCGACCCTAAGCTGCTTTACATCTGAAAACTTCACGGGCGGAAACAGTTCGTTTCTTGATTTCAGAAGCTTGCGGCTGCCAGCCGCGCTAAGAATTGCAGACGCTTGATAATCGACCGACACGGTGCTCCAGAGCGCCGAATGGCTTCAGGTTGTGCCCACCGACGTAGCTCATAAAAAATATGTGTGGGAGAGAGAGGGTAATTGCATTTTGCTATTTCTTTTCCTTAACCAGCACACATTGACATGGCTATCGTTCTCATGATGCAGGACATCTAGTTAAGCAAAGAACAGCCGTACCACATGCGTCCGTTTGTCACTGGCTCAGGCCCCCCTTTGGACTAAGTTTGCGGTTCGTGTGTCACAGTCGCGCAGCCTTGGGTATTCTATGGCAAACCAATCGGCCCAAATCGCAACCTTAGTTAAATTCATTTTGTATTTTCAAACACAGGGATGACTGAGCGGCGCTCACTATCTTTGCTATCACAGTTCCTATAAAGTATATTGGCCATCAGGCCCTCATCCTCAGTCCATTGCGCTCGCAATGGACTGAGGGCCTTCACCTAGTAAAAACTACACGTTTTTTATGTAAACGAGTCAACTAATTAAAAGAGGCAGTGAGGTGCCTCGTGCTGCACGCTATACCAACCCGGCGCAACCATAAGCCACAGTTTGTAGCACGTAGCTGGCGCTGTACTTGCACGTTGCCCGCGAAACGCCGTTAACAGTAAACACTATGCGCGCAAGCGGCACGATAAATATTCATTTTGAACATTCAGCGAGAGACATATACATTTGTGCGTGACGCACGCATAACTTTGTCTTCGAGTTCGCTATGACCTTATCGAGCGGCGTGGGATTCAGTGTGATCCTTTATTTTTATCAACGGTTCACGCACATATGTTGCTGCCTTATCGTAATTATAATAATAGTGTAATAATAAATTAATCGTTGCCATTCACTTGTAAAAAGTCGATTTAAGTGCCGAAGGAACAAAGTTCAAACAGGTTGCATTTATACTCGCTCAATCCGTGCACGACATCAGCGACATCTACCACCGCTTAATGCCTCCATCTATAGGCGCCTCCGTTTACACGACGAAATTTTTTGAAACAAAACAGCAAAGGGAAATGAGACGTGCGGTTTTACTGCGCATACAAAAGCGACTTGTGAAAATAACGCTAAATTATACATATTTTTAAATGTTTCATTCGTGAGCACTCCCACGTTGGGCTTTCGTGCACGAACAATTCCGCACTTTCGCATGACGTGACTTCACTTTAATGAAGTCATCAAAAGCCAAATGCGTCCGCACTTGCAGCCTTTCTTACATGCGTAGGCATCGTTCATTTAGTTTCTAAATGAGCGCACACGTTACTGAACCTCTTGACGTCGTCATGCAAATGCCATAGTGTCTTATGCCATAGGGTCTGTCTGAAGACATTCCGTAAGCTACAAACGGCGTTGTGAACAGCCCCATATGTGGCATCCGTAAAAGAATCTAGAGAGCTCGTATACCGAACTTTTAGACAGGACGGCTGCGCAAAATTTAATATACACAGAGAAACAAGCAATAACACGCAGAACACAAGAGCTCAACTTCAATTGAATTCAAAGAACCTCAAGTGAGGCTGACGTTCATCGCCTCTGATGAGGGTATCGTGCCCTGTTAGCGTTTCTTAAATGTAGCAATCCTGATATCAACATGTACATGCATGCTGTTAAAGAATGGACGTATACAAGTATAGTATAAATGTGGAAATCTGCTACGACGCCATTTCCCGCCCTTATGAAGTTAAGCGGCCTCAGTGACGTGACTTATGGGGTGAAGCCCCAAAGTTCTGATCAGAGCGTGAGCTGACGACGTCCACGTGCAGAGGCTGTACATGTCGTACGAATGAAGCCTAACCACGCCAGCGAGCGATAAGCAACACCTGGCAACCCCTAAACTTTTTCACATTCTGTTGTCCTCTTGCAACCCAAACCCATCGACCGGGATCCGTCGCTTTTGAGACAGAGAAACCGACGCGACGTAGGCTGACATGTGTGGTGACTGCAGCCTCTTGTAAGGGCAACGATATTAATCGCTGTGCATGTGCTTTGGCATGGAAAATATGGCACTAGAGGGGCTGCAACGGACGGCGTTCCAGCGAGCATGGGAATGAGCACACGGACTCGTCTAATATTCGTTATTCTGGCTCCGTTTGGATTCGCGTGGCTTGCGTCTGCCTTTGTCACCAAACGACTATCAGCAAATGTTCTGCGGTAGCGCTTCACCACCCTAGCCTTTCAGGCTGGCCAATTCAAATCGGGTCACGAAGTTCAAAACGGTTCATTCTTTCATTCGAAACAAAAGCAAGCCACAGCAAAAACAAAGCCACGGGTGCGTTCGAAGTCCACAAGCACGAAGACTAGGTAGGCAAATTCGTGTACCCACCAATCCCATGGACACTGAACGATCGCAGCACCTGAGTACCTACTGTCGATCGGTTAGCTATTGTCGCTACACAAAGTGTACTCAAAATTTTGGAAGATTCGGTAAGCAAAATAAACCATTTTCCCTCCTCGCAGAGCAATCTTGATTTTTTTTTCTCTTTTCGCGGCGCACTGACGTCACCAGACGCAGTGTGACCTTTAAAGCACGACAGCATGAAGGAATGCCTCTCCTTGTCCCATGAGCTTTCGCAGGAAGTCGTAATAAGCGAAACAGAATTCCTAATCTCCGATAAACTCGAGGTAATCAATAACGAGTGAATTGTCCGAGCGCACGTTACTGAACCTCCACTGACGTCGTCAGGCAAATGCCACAGTGTGCATGTACGTCTGTCTGAAGACATTCCGTGAGGTATACACTGACTGTACTAAACTTGGGACTAATATTGCCTGATTGTCTCTCTCCTTTTTTATCGGGAGCAAATGTTCAGTTCTGCAAAGCACGACTCCTATAATGGCTGTTACGGAAATAACTTAAATGACGATCGCGTTGAAACTCCAAAAGAGCTAACTATACAAAGGCACACGCCCAAAAATGAATAAATAAAAAAGATGTAACGCCAAAAAAGAACAAAGAAGAAAAGGCGACTGTTTCTGTGCGTATGTTCAAAAGGGACCACGACCACCTTTGTGGCGGGCGAACTTGGACGTGGCCTAAACTTGTTCGCACGAACACTGAAAAAAATCTGTGCTGGGATTTCTTTTTTTTTCCTTTATTCATTCCCCCCCCCCCCCCCCATATGCCAGAGTACTATTAGACTCGAAGCGCCGATATGACAGCCCTCACACTCTCCCCTCCGAAAGGCGAACCTTAGCAACGCCTTTAGAAGCAGTACTGCACAGTGTTTTATCTATATCTTCACACACATGCTACTCGTTTACCTTTTAACTCTCCCCATCATGCAGCAGACCAAGAAAAAAATGATCGTGCATTAAACAATACCAACGCGGAATAACGACATTTAAGCGACGCACCCCGGCTAGAAAGCGAGCACGTTAAATATGCAAAAGCCAGTGTTCTGAAGACATAAGAAAAGAAAGAAGAGGCCGCGAAACGCGACAGGCGGCCGCTGCGAAAGCCTACGGAGAGTTGATTTATGAGGAGCGGCCGATCGTACAATGAAGCTTGTATCACAAAATATAACAAATGAATCGCGCCGCAAAGACAAGCGCTCCTTCGCAGAGGGAAAATAGCGCACTTGCAGTGCGCCGCGGCGAAAGCAGCGAAGAGCTTCTTGTAACTAACCGCCCCAAACAATGCGCGCCGGATCGGCTTCTTCCGCGAGGGCTGGAAAAGTGCGTCACGCGACACTGGGAGTCTCTCTCCGTGACGCATGTCGGCTGCAAGGGGGATCGACCCGCCAAGTTTAAGAACGTTTAATTGCAACACTCTCTCGCATTTCGTTCCAACGCTAAAATACTTCTGTAGGAACCATACGAGCGGACCTGATGGATTGGCGCACGTGGCCCGACCTAGGTGTGTTCGTACAAAAGAAGAGAGCAAAACGTGCATCCATATGCATGCACGTCACCTAAGCAACAAAATGGGATATGCGAGACGGGCTAATGTCAGCGTTCTTTTATATACCGAGCTGCAGCCTGTTGCAACGTCTAAACTGCCACTCGAAAGAAAACGAAGTCGTTCACGAGCAGTACGACGGGCAGAGGCGTTCATAATAGGCGTATACGTTTGAGTTAAATGACAGCAGCGGTGTCAAGCGGAAATATGGTGAAGGTATGATTCTAGGCAGTCTGCGAAACCGCACGTGACGCAACGGCTCCGTCTCGGCGAATCGTCCAACCCCGCATGACAAAGAGTGCCCCTCCGGCGTAATCGTCCTCCGCAGCGGTGACGCGCCTGAGCAAGTGTTCCGACGGCAAGCGTGTCTGCAGTGGAGGCGACGAACAACGGATCAAGCTGAGCGCCGCGTAAAGGTCGGCCGCAGGGGGGCAACGACAGTGCGAAGGACGATAGCCTGGCGAAGGCCTCGGGCTGCGCGAAGACAGCTCCGAGCGGCAGCCCGCTGGGGCTCTGACTCACGGAACGCAGCACCTGTGCACGCGCTTCTCACGCGCCTGGGTCTGCTGTAAGGGGGCACAGCGCTTCGGCAGCAGCCCCGCAAAGCAGCAGCCGCAGCAGCAGCAGCAGCGACTCGCGCCCAGATAGATAAACTGTGGCAAGTGCTTAGCAAAGGCAGTGCCGAAAAAAAAAAAAAAAAAACGTTCTGCACATTTCGCTGTCGCCGCGGTCACCAGTTACACTACGGACGAAGCTCGTCGGCTAGTCGAGTCGGCGAAGTACAGTCTCAATGCACTGCTGGGGGACTTGGGGGGGGGGGGGGGGGGTGCTTATAAGTTAGCCGCCGCGGAGCTTCAAGCCACGTCATATACACACGCGTCAAAGAATCCGTCGACGAAAATGACGCTGGCTGCGAGGAACATACAAACTACGACTGCGACCCATTACTATCCGCACCCCTGGTGTGACGTACACGTGTGCCCCCACCAACATGCATGCTCGGACGTGCAGCCAAACAGTAATGGATGACATTCCCCCGAGGCATCCAACACCTTCCTCGAACAGCTGATGATGCGTGTTCGGTCGAGCAAGCAGTGAAGGTGGTGATGTGAGTACGCACGCCAGAAGTCTTCCGGGACCGCGTAGGGCGGTGGCACCTCCTCGTATCCGGGGTGGTAGTTCATGGCCGGCGGCAGCAGGTGGCCCGCCATAATAAGCGCACACTCTTCCGCCGCTCGAGGTTCAACGGGAGGAGCGCGAGTCTACGTCCTTGCGCTGCGAAGCGACCGTGAATTAGCGAATATGTCGCGAGAGAGGAGGGGGCGTGCCAGACACAACTGACCTTGAATACACGTTGTGAGCGCAGTGCATAGACCCCGAAGAGCGCGCGCAACGCACTCTAGCATCGAGCTGGCGAACAGCTTCAAGAATGCACAGCTGTTGGCGGCACTCTCCACTGACTGCGACGAGGAGTTCGCACACATGCGAGAACAGCTATGCTGCGGTTCCTCGCCGTCAGTCAATCGCGCAGCATGGCTGCCGCCTGTATTGCTTCGCGCCAAGAGTCGCCGCCGCCTGGCGGGAACGAGCAAGCAGTGTGCCAATCCGCCGAGGCAAGCAGACGTGCGTATACACATCCCCTACGTCCGACGTCACGTGAATACCCTTTCCTGTACTAACACATGCAACCACGGCGTACGAACAACACGCGGTCAAGACAGGAACGCGGAGCGAGGACCTTGGACGACATTTCTCTGCCGTGAGATATTCTTGAAGTAGTGCCACAATAAAAATCCGCACAAACATGTGGCTACGAAGGAGCCAACGACCGAATGAAGCGCGAGACAAGCGTGCGATTTTTCCGTGCGATGCTGCTAGTAGCGGCGAGACGATGCACCGGCATACGGCGTTTCGGGACACACGTGGGGGCGGAGGAGTTATCAGCAGCGGGTTCCACCCCACCATGCGGAACCTCGGCATGCACGGTCGGACGACTTCGTAATGAAGCTCAAAACAAGATTGCACAGCCACGCTTTGTGCCATGAAAGCAATGAATAAAACGCCTTCGTAAATGATAAGCACGTCGCAATTACAGCGACAACAGCTGACTATTCATGACTCCCGACAGGTAAGGCCAACCATATAGCGAGCGCCGGCCGTCGCCTACGCCGTTCACACGTGCGAGCTCGTCATCGAGCGCTTCTTTTTGACACCACTATTGAGCTTTGTAGTCGTATGTAATGCGTTAGCATACGCTGTTACTATATCGATGTCACCGATATGAACAGCAAATGCGGAAGCGAAGCGACCCGGCTCACAGAGACGTCGGACAGAGACACCGGTGTCGCCGCGTTTACTTGCGAAATGACCTTGCATCGCGATTTCCGATCTCGCGAATGGTTTCAAAACGGCCGTTGCCTTGCATTAACGGCACACTTCAAACAACACTTTATTCAATACGGAACGATTTCACGTCACAAAGGAAATGTACTCGAGGTTTGTCACGCCGCCGCAAGTGGCGATATCAGCAAATCCAGGCTCGCGCCTCTCTATCGGTAGTGGTGGTGGTAGTGGTTAGAAGATGAGAAAAGGCACCTAATTTCTGCAACCCGACCACTCTATGGACTCGCCTGAAGTGGCCTGGACCACGGGTGATGGCAACGACGACAGGGAGATGGCGCCACCAGCGGCGTGACGCCGGAGCCATATACCCTTACATGACGCCACTCATTTGCACGCGCTGCGATTTGCTCCGGCCATGCGGCGGTCCGATGCGGCGCCGAAAATATCCGGCCGGTTTTCTGCACGCCGGACCGGCGACGCGGCGGTGCGATAATACGTCACGAAACGTCACCACTCCGGCTGCTGCATCGCACGTCTGTCTCGCGCTTAAACTGGTGTTCCGGAATCGGCGATCCCAACTGCTCTGACATACACCCGACCCGCAGCCTCCGGTTGATCCCAAATGGTTCCTTTTCTTCTGTCCTAGTCATCTATGCTGAATTGGCAAGCGGGTCGAGCTAAGGAAACCAGGCACGGATACACATTGGCCACATCTTCTGTTGGTAAATAATCGCAAAGCGTAAGGCATCGAATGAGCTCTTCGGAGGTTATGAGCTGAAGCTCCCACTACTAATCGTATTTTTTTTCCCCTTTACAATATATTTCAATGGGAACACACAGCTAAACTGGCTGCATTGATACTGCCTCATAGTAGCTAATTACCAACCGAGTCTCTCGCCTTCGTCCAGTTTTTCTAGGTCAGTGTGACTTGTCAGGTAGCAGCGACGGCCTCGCGTCCCCTCCCCCACTGGCAACGCCACTTTTGCCCCCAACTTCGGCAGCGCTTCCCGCCTATTGGCTACCCACTCGGACGACGTGATTGACCACTGATTATACCAGCCACGTAGCCCCTCACATGTTCCATGTTTGTAAACAGCAGGAGGCGCCGTAAACAAACTCACGGGCTTCTAGCGACGCTACGAAGCGCAGGCTCCGCCTAGCCCAAAGCTCGCCACCACACTCGAAATCACGTGCCAACCAACAGGTTCAGAACACGCGGGAGGCTCTGCGACGAACTGTGCTGCTCTGGGGAGACTTCATAAGCGCGCTCACGCACACGAAGGCTTCTTAATGTGCTCGGAGGCAGCTTTGCAAGTAAGTGCTGTGCCGGTTGTCACGTGACCATACAGGACAGTGGCGAGCTTTGGGCTGGGCAGAGCCTGCGCGCCGCAAGGTCGCTACAATCGTCTCAGTATACTCAGTACGTCGACGGCGCCTACCGCTGTCACCGCGAACGACGGGCACCCTCCGTTGAATTAGCGCTGCGGGTCGATAGCCGCCGGCGGATAGTCTTCGGCGGTGGACGTCGCATGCGGCCGACGACACGCGACGTCATTAAAAAACGCAGCGCTACCGCAGCCAACGCGACTGAGCGGTGCAAGACTGCCTTGTTCGAAGGCATCGGTTCCAAGAGAGTAAAACCTCCTTGATTGGTTCGCACCACAGCAAACATTGAATTAAGCGATCGAAAAAAAAATGGCCCGTTGAAGGCGCTTATCAAACTCGAGGCACTACGAAGGCAGGTACCTCGTACAGCTAGAAGGATGTTCATTGCGTGGACATATACAGCGTATGTGAATGCTCCAGATCTTCTAAGTTTTGCTTTATTCCTTTTCTTCTTGTGTGTGTAGAGTCGTGCGAGTGTCTGTTGGACACTTGAAGGCCTCCTTGTTTATGGGCGGCTGCGATCGGCGAGCTTCCCATTGCTGCAGGCGCCGGGTCGGGACAAAGGAGCAAGGTTTGAATGTTTGAGAACTGACAAGGTGAAAGTATACACAACACCTCTACCAAGACTGCCATACGGGCACAGTACTATCGAGTATATAAATGCAGTTCCATACTTTCTTCTTCCGTACTGCTATCTTTCAATTAATTAAGGCAATCAAGGCGAGTACCATTCCGCAATTCTTAACAGTACCTGGGCGCGAAATAGCAACTATTCCAACAGAACGTGCAAAATTGGCCCTGTACCCGCACTGAATGACGTGTCAGCTGCGCTTCGACTTGCGTGGCGGTCGCCGCGATGGAGCAGCCGTTGTGGCGCTCGGCTGACGAAGGTCGCGGGTTCGATCCCGGTCCCCTTCCGATGGAGGCAAAAGGCCAGAGGCCCGTGTGCTGCAACAGCAGATGGTCGAAAGTTCCAGAGCCCTTCCCTGCGACGTCTCTCGTAATCATATATCGTGGTCTTAAGACGTAAAACTCCAGATATTATTATTATTATTATTATTATTATTATTATTATTATTATTATTATTATTATTATTATCGCCTTTCATGGCCACAGTGGAAATTATTTCATTCCAGTATTGACGTCAAGACACTCACAGAAATGAAATGGAGTAGCGCACACAACGTGGAAGGTACACACCTTCGTTATAAACCAAAGAGGCTATACCCGAGCCGCAGCAATTCGCACCTGAGACGGCTGACCTATGACATCTGGGGAAGCACTTTGCTCTTGCCTTCCTGTGACGACAAATGAAATTCGAAGAAAGCGAAGATACAGGTTGAGAAACCGCGACAACTGTGTTTTGAAAATTACATGTAGATATACGGAGAAGCTCTACTAGGAAAAACAAAAGAAGAAAAAGAGGAATCGCGGATAAAAATTTTCACGTCACAGGCACCACCTCACGTCACTTTTTGTCTCTTTTTTTTTTTTTTGTAAGCGTGTTTCTAAATAAGGAAGCACGGAATAGGCTACGAAATATGGCAATTTATAGATACATCTTCATTTTGTTATTTCAGGTAGACTCTAAGCGCGGTTTACATAAAACAGTGCAGGATAGGCGGTATCGTGATTTAGAAAGGCCTTTGTTTCACAATGTTATAATTTGCTTTCGCGTAATTTCCCTAGCCTTAAACACAATGGCGGCAGAGATTGCGCAATGAGACCAAGAAGAAAGTCGGCCATTCTCCGGCAATAGAGAAGAGAAAAAAAATACAAGTAAGCCAAACGAAACGCAACGACGACACAGCGAACGGGCGCTTTGCGACAGACAGCACGTTTCCCGTACAAACCCCGAGACAATAATGGCACTCGTTTCGTAGAGACGCCGACGCAGACGGCCAGCGAGAAGCTGTAAGTTATACAGATGGGGGGGGGTTTCGGCGTAGGCTCACTCGCTTAGACGGTCTCCGAAACGACTCGTCGTCGCTCTCGCTCGGGTAGAAAATCACCCCGGGGGAGTCATTCGTTCACCGCAGACTAACTCCACAAAGTCCGCACAGTCATTCCTTGATCTTTAACAGTAATATTATCTGGGGTTTCGCAAATCACGAAGTGATTATGAGAGACGCCGTAGCGATGGGCTCCGGAAATCTGACATGGCACAGTACACGGGCCATTTCGCCGCCATCGAAATTCCAGGCCGGGATCGAACCCGCAACCTTCGGGTCAGGAGCGGAGCATCGTAACAACCATGCCACAACGGCGAACCTTCACCATTTCTTTTTGTATACAGCGTAGGCGATATCGCGTGCCTTTGTACGAGCACCCGCATGATGTCCAGCCGTGCAACAACGACGCCCAAGTCAACCGCCATCGGTCACTCCGCACGTGTCCCGGCGGTGAAACTCAGGGCGCGACGCTTCCGTACAACTTAGAAATGGCGCATTCGAAACAAGAGGCCCCACATCGAAGTGCAATGTGAGTGTTCTCAGCGCGTTGCGAGCGAAATAATATAAACAAACACTACAAGTGTTTCTACTCTTGTGCGAAGTGCTGGAAGCTTCGCCCTTTCATCGTGTACCATCTGGCTGAGAAAAATCAGGCTGCTGAAAAGAAGTTGGACTGGTCAAAAATACGTTTGTTTCCTTTCCCGATAAAAACGTACGGTGGCTGCTTGCCCCGTCGCTTCAATGAGACTCGCCGCCTTTCCGTTTAATTTTATTGATTGATATGAGGGGCTTAACGTCCCAAAACCAAGATATGATTATGAGAGACGCCGTAGTAGAGTGCTCTGGAAATTTCGACCACCTCGGGGTTCTTTAACGTGCACCGAAACCTGAGCACACGGGCATACAGAATTTTCACTTTCAAAAATGCGGTCGCCGCGGCCGGGCTTCCAACCCGCGACCTGCGGGTCAGCAGCCAAGTACCTTAGCCACTATACCACCACGGCGGAGCCCACCGCCTTTCTATATAGGGCGAAATAAAAAAAGGAAAATGAGAGGCTGTCTCAGCGACAAGTCGGGCGAAGCACACGGGAAGAAGGGAGGGAACGATGGCAGTGCAAAATAACAAAGAGATAAAAGAAAACAGCAATTAATCAGAGCCTGGCTCGGTGCCAGAATTCGTGCCAAGGGGGCACGAGACAAACCCTGAGGGAAGGGCAAGACGGGAGCGGTCGGGGGAGGCGAACCCTGCCCAGCCAAATGCTCGGCCAGCCGGCGCACCACGGCAAGAGAGACGGCGCGTCTCTCGATCTCGAGCGACCTACGCAACGACCGAGGTTCTCCGACGACCGCGACCCCTGCCCGCCGCGCGCGACAGCGGGCACTCACCCAGGGAGGCAAACTCCTGGTCGGCCGAGGTTACAGAAGCCCACGTGGGAGCTTACGAAAGGGGGTGATGATTACGGTGATGCGGCTACGGTTCCCTTCCAAGCCAGGTGGCGCCCAGAAAGGGCGCAGCACCGCGGACAACACCCACACACACACACACACAAAAAAAAAGAAAAAAAACGCGTTCCCCCCACCCAGCGCCACTGCTTCCCTCTTTGAACGGGAGACGGCAGCAGCGAGAGCGTCGCTTCTTACCCCACCACAACCACGGTCCGTCACCGGGAGGTCATGGAGGCACCAGGAAATGCCTGCCTCTTTCGTAAATCCTCTCGCTTTGCCGCCACGTGTTTCGTACCGCGGGGCGGCGAAAATGGGGTCTCGAGGTCAAGGTCGGCGGCTCCGCAGCGGCTTCGCGACCCCCCGAAACCCACCTCCCCCCTCCCCCCCTTCCTTGGTCGTCTCGGCGAACGCGGCCAGCTCGGATTCCCGTTTCGCGTGAACGGGCCCCGGACGCACCAGGAGGTGCCGTAAGGTGGGCTTTTTCTCCGGAAAAAAGGTCGGTCAGTGGACACGTGGGAAACTTGGCGAAAGCTGAAGGAAAGCAGCGATCGAGTTCCATATACGCGGTTTGGTGCGTTTTTTTTAGCTTCCCGCGGGGAAATACTGCAGTTGGACGAAATGGCAACTCGCCACTTGAAAAAGAAGAAAATTCTGGCACGGTCTTGCGACAGCTCAGTGCTCATTTGCTGCGGATCAACAAGTCTTGGGAGCAGTAGGGTCAACAGTGTGTTCACATCGGCCGGAAATAAGTAAATGTGTAAAACTGGAGGCCCGGAGCGGTTCTCTCGACGTGCGCCACCAGTGGGCTATCGCGCCTAATTCGAACAACTGAGCCAGTAGCGAAGGTAAACTATTTATGAAAAGCAGGCAATATCGCTCATTGTGCGTTAACTTAGAACAGTTACATTAGAGCACGACAAACACATCGACAACGTAGCAAAAACTTAACTTCACCGCGCTATAACACAATTTCGCGCCGGAGTGAAAACGCCTTTCATGTGGCACCGAAGCATATACTCATGTCAATTCCTACGCAGTGTGTGTCGTAAGATCGAGACAAACAAAGAGGCGCAGTTTTCACAGTTACGTAACGACACGCAGTTAGTCCAGCTTTCATGTCCAGGGGTCATCGCAGATGGTAAACAAGTTTGTGGCACACAAAGTGGACGAATTCCGCTACAGACATGGGCCACTATTCTCCTCACTACTCTCACAACTGACGCCAACTACTACGCCTGCCACTCCTCCACACATCATTCTACTGCATACCCGCTTCATACCACACTGCATTAGAGAGAGAGAGAGAAAATAAAATGAGGGAAAGGCAGGGAGGTCAACCAGAAATTGGAGCATCCGGTTTTCTACCCTGCGCTAAGGGAAGGGAGAATGAGGAATAGAGATGGGAAAGAAAGCGAAGAGCGAAATAGACACGCGAAAAAGAAAAGAAAAAGTGAGCTGGGGTGCTATAGCATATTCAATAAGCCACTACCACGCAAAAAGTTTAATAAGGCCTTCACTTATTTTCTATGCGAAGACAGATTATGTCGCCTTTCCTATTGTACCATTGTACTCGTCCAGCCAAAGAAATCGACGAAGCGAAGACTTCTTCGAAAGCCGCCAGCTTCCGTGTTTCATCAGTATACACCAAGCGGAGCTGGGTGAATTTTTAAAATTTAGTTTAGAAAACGAGTGACACATACAGCCTGCCTTGAATGTCATGCATTTGGACCATGCTTGAGCCGGAAATGAAGGCACACTTATTTTCGTATGCAGTGTCAAACCATTTGATGTCCCTGGCACCGCGAGGACGCTGCCAGCAAATGACGCCGTCAAAGAGCTCTCACACAGCCCACACGCTGTCAGTAGCTGCCGTTCATTTCTCCAACCTTTCTGCGGCATGCCGAGGCGACGATCTACATGAAACAGGTTTTCCACAAGCCAGTGGACTGGATGTACGTTTGTGCCAACATGACGGACTTTGTATAGCTACCTAACTTGCCATCGCCATTCATAACTTTGTCTTCAACATTCCAATCCCCGGGTAGAGCACACTTCCTTTGCTCAGGCCGACCTGCCTGCCTCTCTGTAAATAAACCCCTATTTCAATGGAGACGTGCGGCCGGAAATCTCAAGTTCCCATCGCACGCGATTTCCCTTCGGCCTCCGTCAGAGCACGACTGCTAGTTTCTTCCTTCAGCATGAAATGCGAACTTTCAACGTACAGAACGCTGTCGGCGCTCTGGATCGGTCAGCGATGCAGCGCATCGACGAGGAACGTCGATGCGCTGCATGCAGCTGCTGCGGCCAGCTCGTACAGGCCGAACCGCCCACAGCGTTTTGAATCCAAGCCAAGGCCATCGCTTGTATGTCGAAACTCCGAGGCACGCACCGCTGGTCCCAGAAATAGCGGCACGTCTCCGAAGGCCCCGATGGGGAGGGAGGGCAGGAGAGAATGCACACGCGACGGCGCGCCAAAACTCGCTCGGCCCGTCATGACAGGGACGCCGCCAAAATACCTGGGCCACGTAGCCAGCCAGCGCCGCGGTTCGCCGCAGCCAAGGCGCGGCGAGCAGAGCGGGAGAGTGGTTTGGGCGATAAATAAACGAGACGCGCCGAGATTACAATAATAGCGCGCGAGGCCCGAAGGGCAAAGCCCTGCCAAGAGAGCGCGGCTTCACACGCCAGCGTAATACTGGAGACCTCGAACAACAGCGGCAGAGGACTCCGCGGCCGCCAACGTAAGACACAGGACCGAAGGGTTCCGGAACGGCGAGGTCCAGAGGACTCAAGCGGTGCAGATGGTGAAGACATGTGCCAGACGTTGGCTCTAGCGCAACGCAACTAACCTTCAGGTGCACTGCACGCAATTGGCACAGCACTCGTCCCTCGCAGAAGAGCAGAAAGTTAGCCACCGTAGTAGTGTGGGAGCAAAAAGCGTTATGTCGCTCGTATTGCGAGGACCAGTTGCAGACGGGCGAACCTTTCTCTGTCTGCTACCCCGCAGCTAGAGCACAGTGTAGCGCAGCAACGTGATCGACTCGTGAGCGAAGCCGCAAGAACGCCGACGGTGGGGGGAGGCTGACCTTTCGACTCGCGTATCGCCGCGCGAAGACTAAACAGGAAGCGAAGCGTAACGAGAGAAACCGACGCGCCCACGGCCGCGCGCGTAGCGTGCCCCAAATCACAAAACGCTTTCGCCTATACAACACTTTTCCCGGAGTGAGCGCGCCTTTCAAGTTTTTTTCTTGTTTTTTCGCACGAGCGATTTTGTACATCTACAGCGCCGGGAATCGCAAAACAAGGAAATGCTAATCGGCAGCACAGACGCGCACATACATACGCCCACAGATACGCCACACATACGCAGACACGCCGCACGGGGAAAGAAAGAAACGGGAAGGCAAGAGGAGAGGGGGTTCTCGCTTAATGCCAGACGCGGCTAGCCGTTCCCCAGAAGCGCGATGCGCCCCTACACTCTTGGGCGCGAGGAGGGGGTTTTCCTCGAAAGCGGTGGCCGGACCCCGGGCCGTACAGCAGCAGCAAAACACTTCAGAGCTGTGTGTGGTGGGGACAACGGCCGAACCGAGCGAGCGCCACGGCCGGGCTGGAAATGCGCGCCCAGTGTCGTTGATCGGCGGCTCGGCCGCTGTCCACCATGTACGAGGCGAAACGTCGCCCTGGCAACGCCATGGAGCTTGCAGACCACACACGCACGCGCGCGCGCGACACCAGCCGCATTGTTTGGCACCCCAACTTGAATGGCGACGACAAATGGGCCCGGAATTTTTCTAATCTTTTCTTTTCGGGGGGGGGGGGGGGGATGCTGGTCAAGGGTAGCTCCACGTGCGTCTAACGACACACTTAGGCTGTGCAATCATAGAATTGGTCAGTTCCCAAAGTCTGCTTAGCTAATCTGGCGCAAAAAATATACATCTGCTTGTTGGCGTTCTTTGCGTATGTGGCGAACTAACGGGAGTAAACTTATTTTTTTTCTTTATGCTGTATGCCGTGCACTATAGTGCGTCGCGGTGATACTGCGTCCAGCTTGTGCGAGACGAGCCCACGAAAAGCACTGAGCAACTGAAAAGCAAAAGCACGTCCCTTGACATGACGGCCCTTCCACTCGTATCTCGATAAGCTCCTGGGCGACGTCACGATCCTCTGTAAACAAGTACTGCCGTCTTTGGGTCAGCTTGCCACAAGGCGCGGGCGCACTGCTATTCGGTCATTACACAGAGCGACGTGTGTGGTAACGAGGCGCCAAAGACGACGGTCAAGGTGCCCCGGAAGAGCAGCAATCTGTCGCTATGCGCGCCCGTGGGAGTCCTTCGGACAAGTGCGTCGAGCACCGTCCCTAATCAGCACCGGGCTGCGAGGGCAAGCGAGGACTCGGTCGAGGCGCCGTCTTGCATGGGCCAGCAGTGCGGCGCATCTCGTAGCAAGCAAGACGCGCTATCGTGGGTCTTCTGGGCAGCGCCGATAAGCGAACGGCACTCGGCCGCGCTTGACCACAACAAGCGCGGCAAAACGACGACATTCGCGCCGAACAACGTTTAGTCTTCCTCGCTCTTCTCGATGAGCCACCCCCCACCCACTATTGTCAACACCGGCTCCACCTGTACGCGGCCAGTGAGAGCATAGGATACGCGAGACTACACGTCACTGACCCCGTTGTATATGATCGGCCTGCGCAAGTAGCCTCGTGGGCACCGCGTGTTCCTACAAGGACGATGACGCACGAGGCTACAGAAAGAATGACAAAGATGAGGAACGCACGACGATGAATCGCGTAGCCAAAGCCTCCACAGTTCGAGAGCGCGCAGGTAAGAAGTGTGCAGCACGTCGCGCCAGTGTTGTTAGTAGTTGACCCGCGGGAGTTATACCTGAGCTGGTCGACTCGTTGTTGATATCCAGGTCCCAGAAGTCCAGGTCGACGTCGGCGATGTCCGAGCCGGCCAGCGAGGGCACGGGGCTGACAGGCCGGCCCTTGGCCGGGCTGCTCGAGCTGACCTCGGGCGAGCTGTCCTCGGGCGGCGGGGGCCGCTTGCGCGGCGCCGAGCACGAGGCGGCGGGGCGCGCCTCCCCCGGAAGAGGGAGGCCCCCCTTTCTTGCGCCGGGGGCTCGCCAGCCTGGGTTCGGGCCGCGCCACCCACGCCACCACGGCAGCGCTTCTTCCGCCCACTCGAGTCACGGGCACGACGACGAGCGACGGCGCTGGTCAGCCGGCCTCCATGGCGCATAACTCACGCACAACACGCAACGCGCACTGCCGCTTCCGCAGGCCACACGACGACGAAGGAGCGAAGACCGGAGCGCCGGCGCCTGGACGTTGCCACCGGCGGACGACTTGGTCCCAAACAGAGCCGGCGTTCAAGGTCGGCCGCCGTGCGGGGCGCTCCGCTCGCTCGCAGCGCCGCCGGAGAGGGCGAAGGACCGCGCTCGCCGGCCAGGATCAATGGCGCGCCCCTCAAATCGACTTGGCGCAGCGGGCCTGAACTTGGTCCCAGCGAAACTGTGCCACTCGCAGTCCAGGTGGAGAATCGGACGCTCGGCGGCCTTCGAAGCAGCGAGTACATCGTGTCGGATCGACACAAGTGCTTCGTAAAAGCCAGCAGGCCGTTTCGTTCCCTTTCGAATGAAATGTCTCGGTTATCAAATCAATGCCAAACGAATTGCGAAAAACCGTCGATTTAGTGCAAGGTATGCAATGAGATTTGTGTTCTGGTCATTGATTTTGTGACCTTTTCAAGTGAGTCCGGATTTTCCGCTGACGCCCGCAACAATAGTGTAAAGAGAATAGCAAGCGTCGTACATGTCACACGTTGTGCCTTTCAAAAATCACGCATTTTCCTGCGCGACAGGGGGAACATACAAACATACAAAACTATTTTATTTATTCGACAACAGAACAGTCAAGGTCCCCCTTCCGGCGCTGTTCCGCGTTTCGGCCCGCTTTTGAAGACACAAACTGCTTATGAGTCGGCCCGTGAAGATTTTCGCACAGAGTCAGCGAAGCTTGGACGGTGATCGGCGCATTGACTACTACAGCCGTTCCGGGTGCACTACCTGCGCGTCATCACGAGACACACTGCCCACCGCGACAGTTTCGGTACACCCACGAAGCGGCACTAATGCAGCCGGCGTCGATTTCGACACACCGGCGCAAAGTGCAGCGCGGGACGTGCGCTGCTGCTGGCCCGATTACCGAGCGCCACAGCGAAGTCGTCGCCCCCTCCCGGGGCCCCCCGCTCATCTTCACGTTCCTCTCTCGCTCCGATCCAAGTCGTCGCAGGAAATGTGGGGCCGTAGGATAGCAGTAGAAGAAGACTGTGGCGAGATGCCACTTTCGCCTCAGGGGTCCTTCAACCGCCACGATGACGGGGGGGGGGAGGAGGGTTGCCGGAAAGCGTGGCCCACCCCTTTGGCCTGGCAGAGGCAGCGGCGGCAGCCGGTCAACGAACGGTTCACCTTGAACGCGGACTTTCACACTGGCCGAGCCGGTTTGGCCCCAGCGAGCACTTTCGCCAAGCGGGCGCAGCCTTCCGTAGCGCCGAGCTCCGCCGCCACCCTCGCCGGCGGAGCCAGCTTCCTCGCCAGCGTTTCCGACGCCGGAGGAGAACGAACGCCGCCACCAACCGTGCTCGAGGAGAAGAAACCTGCGCGGGGCCCCACCACCCCCCACCCCAAACCATCCGACCAGACCGAGAAAACTTGGCGGCGCGCCGACGACGCCGAGCCCAGATCCCGCGCCGCCGCCATGTTTATTCTGAAAACGCGAGCGTCGGCATTACCACTTCCTGCAGCGGTGAGAGAGAGTACACTGCTGCGTCGTGTACACATCCGGCCATGTCCCGCGACGACGGGTTTTGCATCGCCGGTCCGCGTTTCCTCGTGAACACTTTTTCACGGTCGCAGCAGAGTGGCGGGTGGAACGAGGCGTCAGCGTAGACGCGAACGCGGACGTGAACATCGTCCGCGCAGTGAAATTAAACGTTTACGAACGCGTGCGTCTACCGCACGGAGTCGCGTGTTAAACGCTGCAGCAAGATGAACAAAGCGTTAGCAACACACAATGACAGATAGACAAATACAAATTTGGCACCAGATGATGCTCTTGAAAACGCGAAACCGCACTGACGCTCAGGCGCTGAGAAGGCGGAACTCGGAAAAGAACGACTTCAATTTTGTTCAGTTTATTCAACTGGCCCCTTGTTCCCCCGTCATTCGAGTAGCGTTAATTGTGATCTTCAGAACATGGGCCTCCAAGCGGCTTACGTACTGTTATGCCAGCGAGTCCTCGTCAAACGTCCGTGCCTCTGAAACAGGCAATCTGGGTCAAGGCCAGCCCGCAGCCCGCCGGGCGCGAACAACTCCACGGCGTGAACACGCGCGGCGCATCTGTGGCCCACGTGCATTGAGTCAGTTGCGCACGTGACAGCGAGCCGGCGTCCTCATGTCTGGTGGCCTGACGCATCGCGCGGCGAACCCCATTGGAGGAGCCTGCTCGGAAGACCAGCGGCGCTTCTGATTGGACATTTTAGTTGGGCCCGGTGTAAATAAAAGAAGCCCTGCGGCGCGTCGCGATCGGAGATCCTAGGAGAGGAGTCCCCGTGTCGGAGTGCCGACATGTGTGTGAGTCAGCGGTTTTAGGCGAAAGGCTGACCTATGTATTAGAGAGAGGAGCTCGGCTCTTCGAGTCTCTGCCGGCCCCAGTGCCGAAATTGTAACGCCTCTGTATATATGCTGTACATAAACCTTGTTTAACTCACCGTCGTCTCGTCCGCTCGTCTCCTCAGCTCTGCGCAGAAGCAGTCGCGAGCTGAGAAACATACGCTACCAAACGGCTGGTGACCTTCCCGGCGGAGTTGAAAGCAGTGGCGCCTCCGGGGCCGTGTTGGCGTCGCCGTCTTTCGCAACAGTGGTGGCTTCGGCGGGATCGGTCCGCCGTTTCTCAACAGTGGAGGTCAGCGGCGGGATAGGCCCGCCGTTACTCAACAGTGGTTGGCAGCTGCGGGATCGGCCGGCGTCAGCGACATCGATGCGGTGAGTGCCTGACGTTTTCCCCTCAGTTCACCAGACTACTCTAGCTCAGGTTGTAGTAGTTTAGAGAAGGGCTGTGTGAAGCATTCGAGTGAGCTTTGATCGTTTCAAGCCAAGTTGAAGTGCTTTGAAACCAAAGTTAATGCGGAGGTGGTAAACACGGCAGTGTTAAAATTGCTTGCGCGTCTTGCTAGTAGGCTATAGTGGGTACGGCAAGTAGATTCTTAACAGGGGCAAACAGCAAGAGGCTAGTGTGAACGATGGAGAACCTTAAAGTGAAGGAACTCATCGAAATTTGTGAGGAACTCGGCATTACTTTGGGCCGTGCGAAACGAAAGCAAGCGATCCTTGAGATCATGAAGGATGAGGGAGTGTCGGCTGAGGAAGTCGATGAGGCCTGGGTGGATATTAAAGCACGCCGTGAGGAGGCTGAAAGGCGAGAAGTAGAAGCTCGCGAACGTGAGGAGGCTGAAAGGCGAGAAGCTCGTGAAGAGGCTGAAAGGCGCGAAGCTCGCGAACGTGAAGAAAGGCGCGAAGCTCGCGAACGTGAAGAAAGGCGAGAAGCTCGCGAACGTGAAGAGGCTGAAAGGCGAGAAGCTCGCGAACGTGAAGAAGCTGAAAGGCGCGAACGTCGCGAGCGCGAGGAGGCCGAGAGACAGGAGCGCCTCGAGATGAAACGAATAGAATTGGCAATCCTACAGTGTTCGCAGGCGCCTAGCGCAGCTTCTCCGACGATTCAGGTCAGCGGTATTAGAATTCGGGATCAACTGCCACCGTTCGTAGTAGGCGAGGACATGGCGAAGTATCTCGTCAAGTTTGAACACGTCTGTGAGCGAAACGCTTTGGAGCGGTCTCTTTGGGCGCAGAACCTGTTAGCTCTTCTTCCCGGCGAAGTGTCCGACGCATTAACTTGCTTGTCTAGGGAAGCGTTTGAGAGCTATGACGAGGTTAAGGAAGTGCTCTTGAGACGTTATAAGTTGTCACCCGAGGCTTTCAGGCAAAGGTTCCGGTATGCTGAAAAGGGGAATGAGTCACACGTTGACTTCGCGTTTCGTCTTAAAGCCGATTTAATTGAATGGCTCAAGGGCGAAGGTGTTTATGATGATCGCGATAAAGTGGTGGAATGCGTTGCACTGGAGCAGTTCTACCGCTGCATCGAGGATAATGTCAGACTTTGGCTGCAGGACAGACTTAGTGAAGTACAGCTAAACAAGGCAGCAGAGTTAGCTGAGGAGTATTATACTCGCCGAAAGTTGCACAGCAGGGCAGTGCGCGTTGAAAAAGATGAGAGAAAAGAGGGCTTTTCAAGGAAACCTGATCAACGGAAACCCGTTCCGCACCGTAATTTCAAAAAGGACCCATCTCTTACTAAGGACAGTGTAGGGGAAGGGCAAGCAGAAGCGGAGAAATCGAGTGAGATTTCTACCACACAGGCATTAGAACCGGAAAACAAACGGAAGCCGCTAATCTGCTACAACTGTAAAAAGGAAGGGCACATCGCGAGAAACTGTCAGGAAAAGTTTGCCTTCGCAACGATCCGAGAATCAGAGAAAAACATGCGGTTGTTGGAGCCGTATCTCCAAGAAATTAGGGTGAATGAGAAAACGTGCCGAGCACTTAGAGACTCAGCGGCAACCATGGACGTTGTCCATCCTTCATTGGTGTCTCCGGATGACTTTACAGGAGAATGCGCGTGGATCAGGCAAGTCGCCGAAGAGCAGAGTGTTCGCTTACCAATCGCCACCGTTGTCATTGAAGGCCCGTTCGGTAAGCTTTGCACCGAAGCAGCTGTGTCTGCCGCGCTAAATGATCGTTTTCCTTATCTCTTCTCCAACAACTCAGAGCAGCTTCTCAGAGAGCAGGGTAAATCGTTCTTCCCCAACTTAGCGTGCATGGCTCTCACGCGATCGCAAGCGCGAAAGCTTTCGCGAAAGCTTGACTTGGTTCCATGCGGTGAACTCGCAAGTGACCCTGTCGGCGGGTCGACGGAACCCCAGAAAGGAAAGTTTCCGCATGAGTCATGTGAGCAGTCACGCGAGCGGCCCGTCGCCGAACCTAGCTGCGCGGTTTCCGGAGAAAGGGGAGACGACGTGGCGCCATTGAGTCAGAGCGAGAGGGTTGCAACGCTCTCGCCTGTAGCGGAAAGTTGGAGCGAGCTGCCGAGAGTCGATCGAGAGACGCTCATTCGAGGGCAGCGTGAGGATCTCTCGATTGAAGCGCTAGTGGAAAGCCAAATTGAAGCGCGAGTGGAAAGCCAGAAAAACGCGGCAAAAGTGCTGTCGAAGGAGCACTACGAGAAATCGGGGAAGAAGCGCGCTTTTGAAGTTGATAATCAGGTAATGTGGCTGCAGCCACCCAAAAGGAACAAGCTTGAGGTTGATTGGGAAGGGCCCGCCAAAGTATTATCGAAGCCTTGCGATACAAATTATGAAGTGAAATTAGGAAGGCGGCCGGACAAAATTTACAACTTGATGAAACCATACGTTCAACATCAAGCGATCGTAAATCTGTTGTTGAATGCTTCAGAGGAAGAGGAAGCAGAAAGTTTGAGTTCTAGTGAGGTAATCGAAGGGGGATCGAAAGTAATCCGGGAGCAGATAAACCTAGAGCCTAGCTTAAGTGAAGGAGGACCTGAGAAAGAGGACCTGAGAAAGATTGGTTCCGAGTTTGAAGACGTGTTTTCGGACCGCCCCGGAAACACGACGGTGATCGAACACGATATCGAGCTAAGCGGTGAGGAGTCAATCAGTAGCAAGCCGTATCGTTGTTCCCCTGTGCAACGTCGAAAGGGTGAGCCGCTCTTGGTGCCGCATAGGTATCGTCGCCTAAAAGTGGCCGGTTACTGAAGTGGAGCATGTTGCTCCACAGTGCAACTTTGACGTTCGCTAAAAAAAAAAAAAGGGAAAGGTAAACGCTAATGCAGGTGCATTGAGCAGAGCGTTCCAGCTAGTAACTTCTCAGCATTTCGGTTTCTGGCTGGCGATTCGGGGCAAAATTTTGACCTCATCACGACCTGGGCCGAGCGCTCTCGTTCAGAGTGCTCTCAAGGGGCCAACTTTATGTGGTATTCTAATTCGTTGCGGGGTTGTAATTGTGAAAAATTCAAGTTCTTACTTTAGGAGTCTTTTGTCCCACATGTGCCTCTTGATGTAGAGGGAACGAAATTCCGATAGACACGTAGATAGGTATATGTTGTTCTATACTTTGTCTGGTGTTCTGTCGGGTGACCGAGGGCACTTGCTTGTGTCGTGTGTTGTCTGTTGTCGAACCGTTCTTAGCAAGTTGCAGAACCATCGACAAGTGCTGAAACCGAAGATGGTCAGGAGAGACGAGCGAAGTTGGCCAGCAAGTTGTGACGACGAGCCAGTGGAGCTGGGATCCGTCGTCAATGATGGGATGTGTTCCCGGAACAGTCTGGAGCTGTATTCTCCCCATGGCCCTGGAGGCGAACCTGGAGGGACCTGGCGAACGAGCGCACCTGACATCCGAGCCCCGTGGAAGCAGCTCGTCTTTCCGGTGCATTGTCTGGCGGCGGGGGTGCTGTTATGCCAGCGAGTCCTCGTCAAACGTCCGTGCCTCTGAAACAGGCAATCTGGGTCAAGGCCAGCCCGCAGCCCGCCGGGCGCGAACAACTCCACGGCGTGAACACGCGCGGCGCATCTGTGGCCCACGTGCATTGAGTCAGTTGCGCACGTGACAGCGAGCCGGCGTCCTCATGTCTGGTGGCCTGACGCATCGCGCGGCGAACCCCATTGGAGGAGCCTGCTCGGAAGACCAGCGGCGCTTCTGATTGGACATTTTAGTTGGGCCCGGTGTAAATAAAAGAAGCCCTGCGGCGCGTCGCGATCGGAGATCCTAGGAGAGGAGTCCCCGTGTCGGAGTGCCGACATGTGTGTGAGTCAGCGGTTTTAGGCGAAAGGCTGACCTATGTATTAGAGAGAGGAGCTCGGCTCTTCGAGTCTCTGCCGGCCCCAGTGCCGAAATTGTAACGCCTCTGTATATATGCTGTACATAAACCTTGTTTAACTCACCGTCGTCTCGTCCGCTCGTCTCCTCAGCTCTGCGCAGAAGCAGTCGCGAGCTGAGAAACATACGCTACCAAACGGCTGGTGACCTTCCCGGCGGAGTTGAAAGCAGTGGCGCCTCCGGGGCCGTGTTGGCGTCGCCGTCTTTCGCAACAGTGGTGGCTTCGGCGGGATCGGTCCGCCGTTTCTCAACAGTGGAGGTCAGCGGCGGGATAGGCCCGCCGTTACTCAACAGTACCCTACCTCTAGCGTTCTGTCGTACACTTGTTGACGGCGGCTGGCGAACGAGAGAGAGAGAAAAAAAAAAAGAACGGCAGACGAATTTATTGACCGCTCCCAAAGCCATATAGGTGCCCAACGTCAACGAACACAATCAGCAGTTAACAGTGAAACGTGACGATCCAACTTGTCAAGTGACAAAGAAAGAGAACCTCGCCTGGAAGGAGGATGCGGAAGGGATGCAGTTCTATACCTGAAAGAAGCTAGGTTTCAGACGATAGTTATAGCGCGAGAACAAAACGACGACACAGAGACAAGAAGGACACGAAAGACACGAGCGCTCGTGTCTTTCGTGTCCTTCTTGTCTCTATGTTGTCGGTTTGTTCTCGCGCTATAACTATCGTCATGCCATACCAACTAGCCCAAGCTGCCACACTTCTAAGTTTCAGGCGTAGTCAGCTTTCGCGAAAGGACAGACCGGCAGCATCCTACATGCTGGAAGCCTAGACGCATGTTGTCCTCTCTCCAACCTGGCTTTCCCATGACCGTTTCGCCCGTTCCACGGGTTGTAACGCCGCCACTCCACCGCCCCCCTGTCTCGCCCTTCGCTACAAGTGTTTCCCTTCCGGCGATGACCGACGAGCTGTAGTTACCACGGAGGCTGTCAGAGTGGTATAATATTACAATTTATTTCGCTGGATTCCATTTCCAGCTTGCCTACTTCAGCGACGCGGACTAAGCGCCACTCTAACCACTCTGACGAGACATGAAAAGTCAAAGAACATTGGAATCCTATTTTTACATTTTCCTATGCTGCCCTTAGGCGTTTCGGTAGCGGCCAGCACAACCAGTATGGCCCGAACAAAAGCCTCCGAGATCGTAAGGCGTTTCACGACTCTTCCGCTAGGGGACTCGAAACGCATGCGCCGTGGCGTCGAGACAAAGGCGGATTGCATTATGGCGGTCATAGTTTCGGCACTCACTTGTAGGGAGGCTAGTTCCTCGAAAATCTCAAACCTATTTTACCAATCCTAGTGTCATCAGTCTATTAGCAGCAAGTGCTATCAGGTGCAGACGTAGTGACACGAGATTCACGAAATTTTATTCTGGCTAGAGACTGTAAACATGCCTCTAATTAGTTTCGGTCGGAACAGACTGAACGGAAGAAGTTGTCCATTAAATTACAACGGCCATGACATTAACAGAAAAGAAATTCGCAGTGAAGCGGGCGTCCTAGATTCTTTTGCCCCGGGGAGTGCTTTTTTTCTTCAAAGCGTGACACACTTGCTATGAACTGTGTAACTGACAGACACAAGCTTCCTTATTCACTGGCGCGCAGAGGAATACTATCACAGTTACGATCATAACGGCAAGACCTGTGACATCTGAAGCGGATCTCAAACTCTTTATTCAAGGTACGTACTATTTTTTTTTACCCACGTAAATGTATGATTACCAGGGCGTGTGAAGCGAACAAGAAAGAAACACTGACCTTATTTTCGGTCTGGTAGAAACTGATGCACCGAGCGGTGCGTGACAGATACCAATGATGCGCGTTTCGCTTCGTTGCGAGTGGTCATCGCAGCAAATGGCTGGGTCGCCGAGCATCGATTCTGTGCTGTCTATACACTCTGATACAGAAGGAAGTCCCTCGACTCTTTCTAGCTACATATGTGACTCTTATGCCTGTAAAGCTGTTTAAAAAGGCACGTTACCACTCTTTTGGAGAGTCGTGCGTCCCACGCCTCTCTCAAAAGAGCGTCCACGACTAAAGGGAATCGGCCAGTCTCCCTAAAGGGGGCGTGCACATGACAAGTCACATGAAGCAAGAAAGAATAACAGGGGGGCTGCGAGGTGGCCACTTGGCCCCTCAAACCACACCGGCACTTGTCCTCCACCCAAGCTGCATCCCACCTCCCGCCCAACCAAAGTGAAACGCGGGTTCTTAGAAAATAGGACACCTTAGAGAATAGGGCTTGGAGGAAGTCAGTATCACAACAACGGGAAGCGAATCAAGAACCCTACGTTCGACCGGCTCTCGCAATTCTCGGTCTGATCATTATAGGGGGCCTGCGCCTATCAATGTCTTGTTGCGGCGGCAGCAGCGGCGGCCAGGACACGTGGCATATCTGAGCCTCTCGGAAAGGCCGCACTACAGACAGCGGCGACGGGAGGCGGCGCGACGCGAAGCTGTTCGGCGTTAACAAGGTTACGGCAGCGAGGGTCCCCCATAACCGCCGACAGCTTTGCCGTTCACGGTTGAGGCCGCAAATTCGCGCTCCCCAACACAACCGGGCCAACAGGCTCCTCGTACGCGCCGTTTGCCGCTGTGGGGGGGGTCTGGTGGAAGAAGCGGGGCAAGAACCTCCGGCAAGGCGAAAGGAAGGCGCCGAGAAACAACGCGGCAACAGCGACGACATCAGCAAAAACAAGAATCGCGAACGAACAAGAGAAAGAAGTCAGGCAGTTACGGGGACGCTGCGGGCGGCTTCCTCCCTCCCTTTCCCGCATCTCTCCACCAAGCCGTCTGGGCCCGGGGCGGTTATATACGTGCTTGTGCGAGCACACGCGTTCCACCCCCTTCCCGCCGCCAAGTGCATCTTTTATTTTTCATCCTCTATCTCTCTCTGTGGGCGACGATACGCCTCCTCCGCGGCTGCTGCTAGTTTGAAGCCTGCTCGCTGCTGCGTCAGGCGAAAGGGTTGTTGGAATGGGGAGGAGTAGAAGGCCACCCCCTTCTCAGTCTCCCCCCCCCCTTTTTTTTATTTCTTACCGCGCGTTCGTTTTCCTGCGCGCCCTCCGCCCATCAAGTTTGCGGTTATACGCACTGCTGGCAGAACCCCTTTTAATAAGCTCCCAGTCTGCGTCTTTCATATTTTATCCTCTGCTTCCGTTCACACACACACACGCACACACACACACACACACACACACACACACACACACACACACACACACACACACACACACACACACACCGGAAGTCAGAAAGCGCGCTAACGGGGACAGACACGACGCTCCGCCAGGGTGCGTTATGAGACTTCTTTCAGAGAGTATAAAACAAAACAGAACAAAATGCCGCGGAAATTGAGGCCGCTACGAAGCCGCGCATGCATTTGTGTGACCTTTGAGTACCTCCGCCAGCCGAAAAAAAAAAAAAAAAACATTGCCTCCCGACGTGACTGTAATATCCCTAATATAACGTGAGATCTCATGTGCACCCACGCGAATGACTCTGCGATTCGTCGATATGATCAATCAGATTAACTAACAACGACCTGGTACAAATAAACTGGTTTCGAATGGGCAATTTCTACTTCAAAACATCTATCTCAGTTTCTGCGCGCAAAGAGGACATGTAATTGTAGCGAATATGCGAGAGTGTGCGTCCGAATATCGCGTACAATTCCCTCGAATCTCGAATTGCGACCGATGTCACATTCCAGAAATATGCTGCAACCGTACATCACAACCCAATGTATCTTCATGTCGTTTCGCTAGTGGCTAGCGAGATAGCGAGACCTCTTGCATGTTTTAACCACCCTGGATGCAGTTGAACAGAGATGTTTTGTGCATTACAAATAAACTACGTGATACGGCTATCAACATGCTGTTCCACATCACTTATCGTTCGCTGTTCTCGGTCTCTCGTGCTTCCATTGCATTCGGTCACGTTACCTTCAGCGCAAGCTCTTGCATTGCTCGCACGAGCATTTACAACCACTCAAGCAAACCACGAGGCGAGCCGAGTTATACATTTTAGGGGCGAAGCTCCCGTTTGTCTAACCTCGTCCTGCGTGTGGCGTAACCGAGAGAAGAAGAAACGAGAAAAAAAGGAAGGCAGTATCTCTCGGAACAGATTATAATAGACAGTGCTGTTCCGCTAATCTCCGATTGGCTGCTGCGCGGGATGTACCTGGGTGCGCGAGGAAGGAGTGCTTCCCTCACTCTCCTGGATAGTCGCCGTATATGGCGGATCATTGGTGGGGCATGGACGAAGCAGAGCGGCGAGCGCGTTGAAGATGCTTGCGCTCGGCTTCCTCGGCTCGCGTCTCGTCGGTGTTACCCGCGCGACATCTGCATTCTCGAACGCGATCGGACGCATGGACGGACGCACACACAGAAGGACGGACGGACAGACGAACGGGCGCATAGACGGACTGATGAACAGAAGCACGGTGGACGTACGGCGCTTCGCCCCAGTCATCGTCATCATCATATGGTGCAATTTTTTTTTTTTGCTGACCCGAGCTTTTTTTTCACACAGCTTCGACCGCGTTGCATCCGATGCGTGAAAGGGCGTATAAATATAATGAATATATGGAACAATGCTATAGAGGGTAGGTCGTCGCTAATCGGCGACCTTCTTTTGTCTCCATGCATAAGCATGAACCCATTCAGGCGCAATGGTGCAGGAGGCATCGACCTTCCTTCGCGCCAGAAGCAGTGGCGGCGGAATTTGGAGACACCGACGGGGTTTTCCGAGAAGGGGCGTGCCGGGGCGGGAGAAATGAACGCGCGCGCAGCTGCTGCGTGTGTGTCCGAGCGTGCGTGTTGTGTCTGGTCTGGCAGAATGAACGGTAATGAGTGCAGCAGGCGGCGAAGAGGCGAGTTCTCGCTTGACTCGCTCGCAGGCCCGATGCTTCCACGTCTCGGCACAGGCGTCACTCATCATCGTCGTCGGTCACGGGACTTTCTCGCGACTTACACGTCTCATTTCGACGACAAGTGTGGGCACACGTTGCTCACAGTGATGTTCCGCGCAGGAAGTTTTCCCCTTTTCGGGGGATTTTCAGCCACGGTGTTGGACGAAAGAGAAAAGGGGGATCTTTGCAATATTGCAGGGAATTTCGGAAATGGTTACATTCACCAACGAAGACCAATTTATTGCAGTCAGAGTGCGCTTTCGGCTTCTGCAATCGGTTCTGGCGCATACAGCATGCAAGCACAGTCATTGGAATTTATTCTTATATTTAAAGAACCTCCTCGAGTACTGTTGGTGTACACCATAGAGCTTCCTAATATACACTAGAGGAAACTCTGGAGCTAGTGTATATGGGAGCTGCAACGCACGGCGCTTCAGCGAGCATGGGAATGATGGGTAGTACACACATTTGTCTAATGTTCGTACTTCTGACCTGCTTTTGGCTCCGTGCGTATTTGTGTGGCTTGGAGCTGTTTTTTTTTTTTTTTTTACAAAACAGATATTAGGAAATGTTCTGCGGTTGCGCTTCACCATCTTATTCTTTTAGACTTACCTTTCCAAATCGGGTCACAAAGTTCAAGAGGGTTGAATCTTTCTCTCAAAACAAAACCGAAACACAGCAATAAACGAAGCCGCAAGTCCGATTCGCCGCCCGCAAGTACGAAGACTAGGCAAATGCGTGTACTGCCCATCATTCCCATAATCGCTGAACGATCGCAGCGCCATAGTCCCCTCTAGTTAACTTTAGGAAACTCTATGGTGTAGACTATAAAGCAATATTTGCGATGTAGTATTTACAGCACATGAGTTAAGAAAATCATGCGTTTGTTGTTGTGGAGGAGCGCAGGCACTAGTCTTGACTTCAATAGTCGCAAACACGTCCCGCACATGCATTTGGGTGCGTGTGTGTGCGTGCGTGTTTGTGTGCGAATGGGCGCACATATAATACAAATAATGTGCACGGAGAGATGCTGTGAATTCGGTCTGCGTATTCAGGGAGAAATGCCTAAAATAGGGAATTTTTTTTTTTCGAAATGGGAATACTTCGGCGAAATACGAAACATCACTGATCACTCATTCTCCAAAAGACGCATCGCTACGGCGGGGTGTCAGCTCGCCTCTGGCTGCGCGACCCACAGCGTCGCAGTTTAAGATGGACACAAGACAAACACGCCTTTACTTGCGTCACACCTTCAGGTTTAATCGTATACACCACTTGAGCAAGTGGCCCGGCATTCTGCTAGTGCGACCACAATAGTAAGCTGCAGACCGCCAATTAGTTATGGGACATAGAAGGGCGCAAAAAAGAGTGTGAGGATGGGGATTACGTAGGCTGCCGGCGGATCTAACCTCGCGAAGCACGGGCAGGCTACCAAGAACTCATGCGCACGCAGCGTAACGAAAACATGCACAAGCATACAATGTTGTACCGGACCCCTGTATCGCCCCACCACAACCCAACACAAGTGTCACTTATCATCCGTGACAAGCGTGTTCTCCAACGAGCCGCACTCAATTTGCGCTTTGCAGTTTATTACTCTGACGAGCCAACTTTTCGCGAAATGCAAATGGAAAGTGAGCGAGATCCAGTGAGTAAATGAGGAGCGCAGTCATACAGCCATTACTCAGGAGTAATCACGGAATTTGAATATGGTGGCACTACTTCTGGTAAATTACGCCAAGGCAAAGAAAGATTGATATCTCTTGCCATAATTGCACCTTGCCACGTACGGATCCAATGCCATGACCTGAATAGTAGTGGTAAATTGAAGTGTTCGTGATAAACTGCCGCGATAAGGGACATTGAGAAAACTGGTCGTCAATTTCGAAACTACGCAATCATGATTTCAAGCATAAACGTCAGTGACTCATTCTTTCCTATTTTGTGCTATTGTACTGCCTTGAAAACATGAAATGAGCTGCGCAATAAATAACGTTCTTTGTTCAATGCATTATGAAGCGAGGAAGAATCACGCCCGCGCATGAATATAGACGTCCACTCGCCAAACAACCGAATATAGTCAACGTTAAACAGGATAACTTGCAGTGAACAGATCGCACTGGCGTCTGTACAGTCATGGCGCCGCTAGAGGGCGTCGACTACACAATGGCCCCAAATACGACTAACCTAGTGACTTTTTTTCGTCATGTTAAACTCCTATTCGCAATCAGTGAAGCAGGGAGACCTACCTGACGAAACAAAGGCCGAAACTCTGCACGGAAGCACGTGTAGTGGTTACGAAGGTTTGCGGATGTCGATACCGGGTTACTGGAGCCATTAACGGCACGGGAACAGTTCATAGCGAGCAATTTTTTTGGTCCCGTCGTCATTTTATCATTTTATTCCGAAAAAAAAAAAGAAATTGCTGTAAGACAGTGTGAGCCAATGATTATCCCCCTGAGAATATTGTACAAGAGCAGTAAAGTAAAACGCGTAATTGCCATATTAGCATCGCATATCCCAGTTGGGTTGTGTATCATCAGGCCTCGCTGCCAGCGTTCCTCGTCACGTACACTTCTGCAGGAACCCGAACAGCGCAAACGACGAGACGTGAACGTTGAATTAAAATTCCCTCATAGGTGTCTTAGACTTACGCTAAAATGCTAACTAGCTCACTCATCGTCCCAATCGCCGATTGCGACAACCTGCATTAGTCACGATGCCACGCCGCACGCCTTTTTTTTAGCGGAGAAGTCACGAAACAGCTCTTGGCAACAGCAGTTGTCCCAGCCCCAACCGAAATCCTACCAAAATGACACACGGCAGCCACGAAAAACGAACAAAAGGCGGAGAAAAGCTGTTTCTATACTTGTGTAATGCTGGCAATCAGCGTTGCGCTAAGGTTAGCTTTACGCAATGGCGAAAAACCCGTAAGTTTACGGGAATGCGGACAGCCCATTTGAAGTTCGCGCCTTCCCGAGTCGAGCGCCGGCCGAACGGTCCTCGGCACGGAGCACCACCTCGCAACACGCCGCCGAGACGTTCGATTAAGAAAAAAAAAAAGGGGGGGGGGGGGAGACGGCAAGGACTGCTTTCGCCAAAGAAGGCCAGGGAGAACAAAGAAAGGCGCGACGTCGCTTTCCCTCTCGTTCTCCCGCGACCGTCCCGCAGGTAGTGCAGTGCCCCCTCACCCGCGCAACGACATCGGAGAAAGTCGGTTCGCCGGCAATGGAGTGCGCGGGGAGAGGGGCGTTCGAAAGAAAATGCAACTTCAGACGAAGTCGCGAAGCACCAGCGTGGCACTGAAACAGCCGATGACAATGATGTTAAAAGTGGTAATTGAGCACTTCAATATTTTAAAGCACACTAATGGTACACACCCTAGGGGGAAAAAATGCCGTCACTGAGAATTCAGGTGGTTATTCCTTAGCTTTATTTCCTTCTCTTCACGAATGATTATTTGCGTTTATGCGCGAAATATTTACACTTAACTTACTTTCATCATCTGGAAATGGGGACGCCACCTTTGAGCGAAGACCGTTCACTTGCCATTTACTTGCCCCATTCTCTACAGCTTTATAAAGACGTTGATTCGGACCAGTTGGCTTTTCAGCGTTTTCCGCGATCGCTAAACCAGCGCATACGCAACGGACGACCCACCCTCCCCCATTGAAAGAAAGGACATACGAGCGTTGCGTTTATCATCTTCATATCTCCCATTTGCTATTACGGTCCTTCGAGAGTCAATCCGGGTCTACCTCTGCAAGAGAGCTCCGGCAGGCTGTGCCCGTCGAACGTCACTAGTTTGCTCAGAACTAAATTTGTAGGTAATCCTCGTTCCTCGCGTACGCAGTTAACCCACATGTTTTACGATGAGTATCTAAGGACGAATACAAAATATTAATGCACGTGTACAAAATGGCGTGTTCGATTGAAAATGCGTTAACACGCTATGCAGGAGAGGCACTTGAATAACCCGATAGCTGTAAACCTGGTGGCGACATCTAGCGACGTTCTGTGAGACTACGATGTGTTGGAATTTAAATCTAGTCGTGTAAATGCTTTCCTCGGAGGAGGATGGCGAAACGATAGCAGGTTGAAACGAATATTTAGAAAGATATATAAGCGGAAAATGGTAGCCCACAACTTTTTTTTTTTTTTAGTTCCCTCTGGTGAAACGCGACTTCACTATTAAGCTACCGTTTGTCCTCGGACGAAAATAGGCTGGCGGATAAGTTTACGTTCACGTTTTCATTCCAAATTGATACCTTAGCTCGATAATGGCGACACGTATGTTAGGAGAGTTTCGAACAAGTGAGGTTCCATAATGTGCTCCAAAATGTGAACGTCACCACCCGGGAGCCTGGATCCAGAATTTTTCCCTTAGCTAAGAAGTGGTTTTGCTTTCATTGACAATTACGAATAAAAAAAATACGCTTGAACATTGTGAATGGCAGAGGAACATCGGGTTCCTTTTTCTTTATTTTAGCGCCAACAACTCAATGTGAACAGACAAAGAAGCCGAGGATTAATTAACGGTGGAAATCGGAAAGTGGGAGACACCAACTTTCCACCCATCGGAGTCAAATCCACAACATTCCGATGGTGCCCGCAAATAATGAGCAGTCGTGTTGTAGTGCTCCATTTCGATTTCCCCCCCCCCCCCCCCATTTTTTTTATTACAGAGGGAGATGCAAAGAAAAGGCACGTAGTTTAACCAGGTTGTACCCGGTTTACCACCCTACGCAGAGCGAAGGGAAAACTAATAGAAGAAAAACGGAAGTGGAAGGAGAACGAATGATAACATGACGCACATATCGGAGTTTACCGCTTCGTCGCGCATACACTGGCAGTCCATACTGAGAAATATTTGAGGCCAGTTCCTCTGCGGTTGCCTTAAAGTAGGCTGGAATCCAATATTTCAAATAAGAGGTAACAAGAATTGTTACCAAGGGATCCAGAACTTGCAGTGCGCATTGAGCTGATGGAACTGTTGAAAAGAATAAGCATCGTGCTCATGAGAGTTGTATGCGTAGCGCTAAACCAGTCTATCCGAGAGAAACCAGCATACAGCTTGGATCGAAGTAACGTAGCAGCGATGACTAGGGCTATTGTTTTCGACCAAACACATTGTTTTTTCCGTAAACAAATTGACGTTCATGCATAATGTGGGAAGCTATCGACACATACGTACGAGGAGAAAAGATTTTTTTTTTTTTTTTCGAAACAAGCGCGCCAGTTGTCTTGTTCGGGTTTCCCCCTGGAACGCGAGCGAAGGCCGGCCGGTCGACCGGTCTCGCGAAGCGCCCTTCGAAAGCGAAAACGCGCGCAAGGCGTGTGGCGGAGGTGGCGGGAAAGGCGACGAGCGATAAAGATCACGCTATACCTCTTTGGCGGGGCCGCCCGCCTCAGGAGGCTTGCTCTCTCCGGGGTTTAATGAACTCCGATCGCAAGGACATCGGAGCAATCGCAATTCCATTATTTTTTTTTGTTCCTAGTTTACCTCGACATCTATTCCCTTCCACCCAACGCTTTCCCCATGGCGCACGGCATTCAAGCTACGCTGCAAGAAATATAGCACCTCTTCGCGACGTACGGGAATATAGCGTGACGACAACGGCGATAATCGGCGGAGATTTTTTTTTAATGCCAGCGAGGCCTTGAGGGGCACACAGCCAAACCGCGTATGCACTACGGTGACCGAGTGTGACGACCTCGGCTCGTGTGTGCGCACTTTATTGTGCTACAAAGAAAAAAAAAGGCGGGAACCACAAGGAGTCCGGCGGGAAAAACTGCCCACTCATCGCTCGCGAGGAATGCGCGGACAAAGCGTAAGGAGGCCAGCAACCACGGAGGCAATAAGCCAAAATAATTCCCGTCCTCACTCCCACTTTACGATCCAAAGCGACGCGCTTGGTAAGTAAATAATGGGCAGTCGGGGATTCCCCGTAAATCAACTGCACTAAAGGAACCAAACAAACGAAAGAAGAAAAAAAAAAGCACGCATTATCGTAGACGAGGCAAGCAAGAGATCCCTAACCGTAAGCACTGCTGAACGTTAGGACCACTTGTTCGCGAGTGCGCCAGAAGAACAAGAAGATAGCGCGTAGCCGAATAAACTTCCAACTCAGTTGTATCGAGCGTATGATGTAACCTCATCATTAGCGCAACTCCGGGTAAGTAATCAGAGAGAAAGTAAAAAAAAAAGCACAGCTAGAAACAGGACCGGGAAAATAACTTTTGTATATTTTGGCTATATTAAACGCATGAATCAAGCTGAATCCCGAGAAGCGCCGCATATTCGCTTAAACCATAGAGACTGCATGCCGGCGCTTTGTGTTACAGATCTAAGGCGGGCTGAACGGCAACGAAGTGCGCCTTCCTGTACGGTACACGCTGCGATTCGTTTCCACCTAGCTGCATCGTTCATAACATTTAATCACCGGGATGAATCACAGACTGTGGCCGTAAAATGCAAATGGCCAAAAATTTAAGATGCAAAGTGGGGCGAATCTGCCTGCGCTTCACCGGGAGTCGACTCTGGCGCTGCGATCGTTCAACGACCATGGGAACGATGGGTAGCGCACGGGTTTGCCTAGTTTTCGTACTTGCAGACCTCGAATCGCACTTGTTGCCTCGTGTATGGCTGTGTCTGGGTTTCCTTTCGAAGAACGAAGCCTTTTGAACTAAGTGACCCGATTCGAAATGGTAAGCCTAAAAGATCACAGTGGTGAGGCGCAACGGCTGAACATTGGCTGATCTTTGTTTCATGGCAAAACAGCTTCAAGGCACGCGAACTTAAACGGAGCCAGAAGTACGGACTAGACAAATCCGTGCACTACGAATCATTCCCATGCTAGCTGAAACTCTACGCTTGTGGCATCTTGCTTTCAACTGCACCGTGACTACACGAGGTGTGCGTTCCTGAACGGTGACGTCACATACGTAAGTCGACGTTTCAATCAACAACCGAGCGTGACATGATGAAGGCTTGAGCGCGGCGGTGGTACCGTTCTTGTATTCGCAATAAACCGGTTCTTTAGGTTTCACGGGCTCTGACGTCACGAGCTCGAATGGCGGGAGGGGCGCTAACGCTTACGCAGCCGTCCACGCTGTACTCGTATGAAGGAGAACAAAGTGAAGCCGCTGGCTGGCTAGACATCTTCACTAAGCCTTACGAGACAACAGTGGTACCGCAAGAGGCAAACAATGAATAGAGGAACCCTACACGACGACGACCCTGAAGGAAAAAGACATAACCTGCGCTGAGCTCAACTCAATAGGCTGGAACTTGGCGCTATGGAAGCTCTGGCGGGGCGCGTTAGGCACCGGCGCACACACGCCTAGCTCGGATGTTTGCTCTTCGCACAACGCAAACGGCGAGTCCTTGTCACGCGGCAAAGGCAAAAGATGGCGTAGAACCTTGCAGGAAAATAAATCGAAAAGCTAGCCTGCGAAGATTGGTCGTAGGAGCGACGAATGAAAAAAAAAACAAGAGAGGGCTGCGGCGACAGTAAATTTGAAGCGAGGGAGAGAGCGGAGAACTCTTAACCATGTATTATGCCAAGCACACGCGGAGAAAGGAGTGGAAGGAGGAACGGAAGACGAGAAAGAGGGGGGGGGGAGACTGCGGCGCCCATGTCACATCACCGAGCTGCGACGCTGTGCAGTACAGTAAAAGCGGTTCTCGAAATGGTGAGCGACGCTGTACAGTACAGTAAAAGCGGTTCCCGAAATGGTGAGGGAGAAGACACCGAACGGCGTATTGCTGCCCACGTGGCTTTCCTCTCGACGCTGGGAAAAAGCGGCCCCTCGTTAATGGCACGGCACCGCTCGAGAGCAAGTGTTCGAGTCGCGCCATGTGTGCGTGTATGCGCCGACAAGAGCAAGAAGAGACGGAGCAGTGGCGGACCTCGTTGTCTGCTTCGCCGTGGTCCGAAAAAGCGAGCGCCAATTAAAGCAACAGGCGGGCGCGCTACATGGCGATGGAAGGGTGGTGGAGGGGGGCGAACTGCTGCACGCAACGCCGAATCGAGATGGAGAGAGGGAGGCCTGGTTGCAGGGAGAAGCCACGCAACCGGTCACGTCATCCGCCAGAAAGGCGCACGGACAAAAGGATGCTGCGGCAGCGGGGCAGAAACGAGTTGGCACACAGATTCCACCTGTTCTTCCTGCGGCGTGCAGGCGAGCGAGCGGCATGTGGAAAAACCAGTTTGGGGCCGCCGCCGCCACGGAGCGAGCTGCAGCACGCTGCCCTTGAAAACGGGGCGAGGGGCCTGGCGGCGCGATCGCCCTTGACTCGGGCGCCGCACACTCCTCCCTTCTCCTCCGACGCAGCAGCCATAACGTGGAGGATGGACGCCGACAAAAGCAAAAACCCCTCCGCTCTCTCGGCCACGCCATCTTCTTCCCCCTGCCCGAAAAACACATCAAGGAGGCCTCGCCAAGCCAGCCATGCCGGGCCGCCATCAGACCCGTTCGCTGGGCCCCGCCGGAGATGCAAAAATGACGACCAAGGGAGAAAGAAAGCGATTCGGTTCATGCGATACAAGTTCGATGCTATGCTGCATATGGAAGCTACGCGAACAATTAAACCCCGGTGCGAAGAGCGTTAAATGCTAAAATGATGTCTTAATTACCGCTGCTTCTTTGTACGCAGCTGCGCGGCTTTCGGCGACACTACATTTATCACAGATGCATCTTTAGAGCAGCGACTTAAGGGGCATTTACGATAGCCGTCTATAACCCAAGGAAGCAGCGGTGCCGCGCACGATTCCATGTGGCGCCAGAGACAAAAGAGGAGAAATGCGTGTGCGAGATGGACGAGCGTCCGCTGATTGATGAGCGAGAGAGACCGTGAGAACCACGCCCCCGCCGAGCGTTTGTTTACACTTTCGTCACAGGGCGCCCCCCTCCGGAGGTGTCCGAAGACGCGAAGCCAATTACCCACACCCATTCCTTCCCTCGGCAGTGACGCGACTTCCCATTGTTCTTGGCCAACGACGACGCTGTCGCCTCGACACGCCCGAGCCGCTAGTTACGGCAGCCAGTGACACCCAACCTAGCCGATCGTAGATGGCACGAAAGCGACGGTATATTCTGCTAACGCCAGCACCAATAGACTGTTCACCAAACGGAGCACATAATATATTTTATCACCAAGAGCAAGGCATGGGCAAAGAAAGGTCCACACAACACAATAGCTGCACGCTTCAACTTTCTCAGTTTTGCTCTGACTGGTGAAATGTGTGCGAGTCAAAACCAATGGGTCTGCCTTTCAGCATTAGCTGTAGCATATAACTTTAGGTACTATATCTACGGGTGCATGTTTACCTCCCTTTAGCTTACGTAACCCATTCGCCTATGCCATGATAATGCTGTCACGACGTTTGAGTACAATCCAACGGAAAAGCGCCACAAGTGCAAACTAAAGCGCGGTGGACTTAAACATTTCTCTATGCACATGTGTCACTGCTCGTTCGCTGTTATGTTGCCGCCAGTCCTTTCTTACAACTCTGGCTCATCCAAATCAGGGCCGCCCAGGCGGGTGAAGCGATCGGCAGCCTCTGGATTCCGCCCCCGTCGCAGGCGAGGCTCTCGGTGGGTCTCTAGGAGCTTCTCCTTAGGACTTAATAAAAGTTCGCCTGACTGACGGACTGACGATTCCGTGTATGACTTTGCAAACTTTTTAACACTGAGATCACCACGGGCGCCTAAAGTTTCAGGCAAATTGCGTGCATTCCGACCTTGGACAACTACCACACAATCTCGGAGGCACCACACCCGACGAACCCATCGGGAGTGAAGAACAATGGCGACTCAACCGCGCGAAAACACCGACGAGAGCGAAAGATGACTTTTGTTACCTACTCTGCAGGCGACGGACGGAGCTGTATCCACTTCTCGCGACGCGCCCATGCGTGAAAACGGTGTCCCGCGCACGCCGTCGCCCGAAACTGTGTACAAGAAGGTCGCGCAACTCAATATGGGCTGCAGGCGGCGCGTAAGCCTATTACGTGACGGCACTCTTCTTCCCGACTGGATGCCACGCGAGACAGGACAGAATAGTGGTTCGCCGGGGCTCCCCGTTCGCAGCGAGCAGCCGCCGAAACGACGACTGCAACAGCGGCGGAGAAAAAAGGAAAAGCCACCTGCCTCAAAAACACACTCCTCGATGCAGTTCCCGCACCTGCGGAATTCTTCGAAAAAGATAAAAACCAAACAAAGCACTCAAACGCAACAGTAAGAAAGTGGTGAGGGTTAGGTTGCCGCCTCGGGCGCTGAAAAGAACGGCACCCAGAGCCACCCCTTCCCTTTTGCGCTGCCGCACCTAAACGCTCTTCGCACCCACCACCTGGCAATGCGACAAACACAAGGTGCATTTCCGCATCACCGCTGAATGTTTGGCGTCTTGATGGGCGATGGCGGAGCAAAAACATTTTTTGGGGGGTGGGGTGTCATAACTCAATGTCTTCCTGGGATTCTTCCGAGAGCGTTATGCAGCAATGTATGATACTTAAAATAATGAGAATAACTTCCGACCAAATTCAGGTGATCTGGAGTACAAGCATTTTTAGCTAGCTACCTCATGTTTAGCCGCTTGTGATTAGCAATGCTATTTTGTTGGCGTGCACTGGCTGACGCTCGGTAAGTGATGTGCACGTGACGGCTGTATTCCGTTTCATACACCATGTGCAACGATGTGGGTGCTAACAAAAATTCTTCCAGTCGATGCGCTCGCAAAAGAAAAACAAATCAGTGTTCTCACCATGAATAACAGAATTGATTAGTTGTCTACACAGCGAAATTTAATTGAATATATTTTGTGCCTTACTAACACAAACGCCGTTAAACGGTTGTTATCACGCGGCTGGATATCTTAGCTTCCACGTGACGTCACGTTACGTCATTATGGCGGCCAAACGGACTTTCTGGACGGTGTCAGTGCAGGGGAAGACGCCACAGAGTCGGCACCCTTGTTCTTTTCTGCTTTCCCCGCTTTCTTCCGTTCATCAGTCGCGTCAAGGGGGAGCACAAAGAAGCGCGAGATTGCACCGGCACTAATAAGATGTCACGCGAGCGACCACGAACTTCTTGGATAGCTTCCACAGCGTTGCACCTGAAGTGTTATTCGCTGCTAAAACAGAAACAATGTCGCCGAACGGTATACGGAATGTCAGCTGCTCATTACCGTGCAGTTTTCGAAAACGTCCCACCGCTGGTTCCGCTGTGCAGAAACTGCGGTGAACTCTCACCGCACGTACACAGCTACAGCATTGGACTTTGTCAGCGGTAACAATGAACTTGCGAGCTCACGAAAGGAACGAAAAAACGGGATAGCCATGGAGGCAGCTCTTTTGCGCTTTCTTTATTGGCTACAACGGGAAAAGGAAGCCATGAGCAGAGGATACCATAGGGTACCAATTCGAATGATGCCAATTAGCGCGTCCATCCGCGACATCAGATGTTTTTTTTTTTAGCACTCGCGTTCTTGTGAAGGACAACGAGACTTAATATAACTGAGGAACCGGCGCCTAATTATTTAGTGGGAGTTCACATTCACGTCTGTTTACGCTCTGCAGTGCCTTTATGATCTGCAGTTTCATACTATAAGTCTGAAGGCTGCTGTACGACCATAACCAGCCCTAAGAAACAGAATCCTAAGAAACGGGGGAGATGCGAGCTGAAACGAAGCGAAATTAGCGAGAACCCTGAAGTCATCGTTCAGGCTTAAGTGCTTCGAGTTTACGCTAAATGATGCGAAGCAACAATGGCGACTCACAATGACTCAATTGTTGCCCCGCCGCGGTGGTCTAGTGGCTAAGGTACTCGGCTGCTGACCCGCAGGTCACGGGCTCGAATCCCGGCTGCAGCGGCTGCATTTCCGATGGAGGCGGAAATGTAGGCCCATGTGCTCAGATTTGGGTGCACGTTAAAGAACCCCAAATGGTCGAAATTTCCGGGAGCCCTTTTTTCCCTACGGCGTCTCTCATAATCATATGGTGGTTTTGAGGCGTTAAACCCCACATATCAATCAGTCAATGACTCAATTGTTGTCAGCATGTAAATATATGAACGTACGCGAAAGGTTTCATTCCCGGACACTCTGAGGAGCGGCTATAGAAACAGTGCATGAAAAGAGCATAAGAATCAAACGACGCAGAAACAAAGGTGGGAGCGAGTCCCGCTAGAGGCGCTGCACTAGCACCCTGGGGAGAACGAGAAGACGAAAGCGAGGCGCGAAGTAGACGCGTCACATTCCGGCGATCATGCAGGAGTTACAAAATGACTCATTTAGCAATCCAATTAGCTTGACAAAAGCAAGCCTGACATCGTGCTCCCGGAAATGGGGAACAGATACGGTTGCAGCACCTCGTTACATGGCATAGGTCACGGTTGACGTTGTGTGGCCGAAGCTCTGCGGGCCGACATCTGAGACTGTCAGGCACAAGCCGGATGAATTATACGTGGAGGGCCTATCGGGCGAACGTCCACAAGCTAAGACGAAGACAAAACGAGAGGCGGTTCGGCCACTAGTATTTATCAATCCACTTGACGTTGTGCAGTCTTATAGACCATTTCGATGACGGGCACGGTGGTGCAGGTCTAATAGAGCATGACTGGAACAAGCGCAGATACAGGGGTCAAGGTGATTGCAGGTTGCAATAATTATGATTGTTGGGGTTCAACATCCCAAAACAACGATCCGATTTTGAGGGCCGCCGTAGCAGAGAGCTCCGGAAATTTCGACCACGTGGTAAGCGTACTTCAACGTGCACCTACACCTAAGTATACGGGCATCCAGCTTTTCGCCTCCAAATGCGGCTGTGGGAGTCGATCGCACGACCTGCGGGTCAGCATTAAAGCACCATGACCACTAGAGCGCCGCGACGGGCGTGTAGGTTGTAAAGAAACCGAAGCATTCGCTTCCGATAGCCGCCCAGGAAGGACGGAGGGCGTGGGTCTTGAGGAAATCGCCATTCAAAAAAATAAAAATAGGAGGAAACGAGCGGCAGGGAGGTTAACCAGTCTATAGGCAGCCGGCTTGCTGGGGAGATGAAAGATAGAGAGGAGAGAGGGAAGAGATAAACACAGCACATTAAGCAGCACACGCGCACACACTCAGTCATAGTCCAGTCTTGCCTTACGTGATGTGTGACATTGCTGGTACAGCCGCTTGTTCAAGTCCGTGTCGCGTAGGAACTTCAACAGAACTTTTGTCGCAGTCTGTTGCAATGTCTTCTCTCGGGCACTTGAAAGAATAGTGTCCGCAGACATCTGGCTGTCGTAGATGCGCGCAAAAACGGACGCCAGTGACTGTCTCTGGATGTCGTACAAAGGACAGTCGCACAGGATGTGGTGTAGTCGTCTCTTCGCAACGACAGGCATCGCAGAGAGCCATTCAATGTGTTCTTTTTTCAAACAGCCACCGGAAGCAAACCTCTTCCCTGCTGAAAGTGCAGCGCTGGACTTCCGTCAACGACAAACGCTGCTTTCGAGGAAGGTTATCCATCGCAGTAGAATCGGCATTTCCTTTCTTGGTTTATTTTTTTTATTTCGAGGAAAAAGAAAGGCGAGCCCGGCTATTTTCGAACCGCGGCAGGACTTGCGAAGGCTGGACGAGATCAATGGCGGCGCCGTTTACGACGCGCGCCATGCAGCAGGGCGGCGGCCTCGACCTCGACCGAAGGGAGGACGACGGAAGCGTCGGTCGTGCCACCGTTCGCAACACGGTTATCTCGCCCAACACCTCCGCTGCCAATCGGCATAACTAGCGACCGCGCCGGGTCCCTATGTATATTTAGAAACGAAGCCCCGCACGCAACCGGCTAAAGAATAAACACGCAGCACTGTGGAAGGCTGGCGCCAACGGATGTCGGCGGGTCGCAACGCATATGTGTCAGCAGGGACAGCAGTGCATTACGTTTCCATTAACAGCCTTCATAGCCCTGTTGGAGATAAGCGGATAGTGATGAATATTTGCAGCACTGTCTCCCTTAAGCACTATGGAGGTGTTGATGATGGCATCAGTGGGTCGCCCTTTATATAGTCGATCCGCTGCTATCCCAAGTCATAGCGAAAAAAAAAAACACTACAAATACAAGTGTGAAATTCGAGTTTTACACAGCACGAGCAACAGACGCTGCGACGCACGGTACCTTTCATCGATACATCAACACGCTACCAGCCCGCTCCGGCCACATCACGATGCATCACTGCTGTGGCTGGCGAGGTACAATGCCAAATAAATTAGTAATGTTCACCAAGAGTGACTTACAGCATCGTCATGATCTCTTTTGCCGGAAAATCGGCCGAACTTCATAACCTAATAATAACAAAGCAGCTCAGTTCCGGCGAAGTACAAGATATAAAGATCCACATTGCTTGGTTGCTTTGGTCAGGGTTTGAACGCCCCAAAGCGACTCGGGCAACAAGAAACGCCGCAGTTACGAGCTCCGGTTAGTTTTGAGCATTCTTCGAAGTGCACTGAAATATAGCACAGTAAACAACTCTCTCGCGTTTCCGTCGCCATCGAAATGGGACTACTGCGGCCACCCCGGCAGGGAAACAGCACCTGCTGCAGCTTAGCGTACGCTGCACGGTACTGTGCGAGGCAGGGCAGAGCCGTCGCGCGACTCCGGTCGAGCCGCGGTGCCCGGCGGCGGGCAACGCCCCGTGCATGCGTCGCTCGGAGACAACGGCAGGAGCGCCATCGCGGCCGCCATTGTTCGGTTGGCGGCGAGCCGTGTCGCGACCTGGAAGCCCGTGGCCGTCGTTAGCGGGCACAAAAACACAGCGCCTCGTCCACGGAAATGCGCCGCCAATTAGTAGCGCGCCGGACGACGTCGGCAGTGACGCGAGGAGAAAAAAGAAATCACGCGCAGAAACAAAAACCGGCAGACCCCGTCTTCCTGAAGTGGGGCCCCCGCGGATGCCCGACACGCGGCGCTGCCCCACACGCGGAGGAGGGGGAACCCAGTACTCCTCGCTGTTCGTCCTCCGGCAGCAATAAACGTCGCTGCGCGGGACGTTCCTTTTTTCTGCCGTCGACGTGAAAGGAATTAGTCTAAATGAACCCCGCAGGCGGTCTCGTGTGCTGATGAAAACGAGTCCCCAGTCCCCTTTCCTGGTCGTGAGCTCGTTAAACTAGAACGGGTTAACTTTGTGCACCTAACTGCCACCGGGCCCTTTTCAAGGCGCCGAACGAACAACGCTTGCCTGTGCCTGCATGCTCAATGGACGCCGTAAGAAGAAACTATGCTGACTGTCTCGTTTTGTGCATTCGTGGTTAAATACTTAAGCTCCAACTGCAGTATGGAATTACGATAATTATAGCACGAGAACAGAACGACGACACAGACTGTGTCGTCGACTGTGGACGACTGTGTCGTCGTCCTATTTTCGCGCTATAACTATCGTCATGCCATACCAACTAGCCCAAGCTGCTGCACTTGCAGTGTGGAAACGAGAAGGCTTTAGGTTGTAACATGAAATGCGCGCTGTGAGAACGTGACCACACTGCCAACTACAAAGACGTCTTCTGGAGCTTGAAACTATCAAGCCACTGCTCGCACGACAGCAGAACACAGTAGTTATTGTAGGACGAGCATATGCAGACACCACACGACGACTAATTCCGGGCCGTAAGATTATGTCAGCCTTAAATTGCGCGTGGCGGCTTTGTTTGTTTTAGAACTTGTGCCCGAATTCGTTAATTCGCATCACTTTGGGTCCACTATACGGCAATGGCCAAAACCAGCTGCCAGCACCAAGAGGTCCCGAGCCAGCGTTTTTCAAAAGGCGTGCCACGGAGACACACACAATCAGCTTTCTTTCATACCCCCTCCCTTGGTCACGAAATGCTCCACTGACAGCGGCGGCCACTAGGGCTAAATACAAAAAAAAAATACGAAAAGGAAAAAAAAAAAGCCAGCAGCAGGGCAGCAGCAGCTGCGGCGGTGGTGGCGGCAAAGACGTCCTAATCCAGCCGGCCAAGCCGACTTACCGTGCAAGTTTTTAAAACCTCCATCTCATTGGCTACATCTCTAGGGTGGTCTCTCGCTCACTCTTCGATATACAGACGCCACTGTTTTCTTCTTTTAACCAAAGGGTGCCGCCGCAGAGATGAGCAACGATAAAAAGTGATTGGTTTTCTACATCCCCCTCGTGTCCAGCCTTGAATTTCAATTAGTGTCTTTTTTCTTCTCTCTTCATTGCTCTGGGTTCCATATTTGGCTCGCGTATGCCCTGGTACCGACTGGAGTCGCCCGTTCACGAAAATTCTTATCTCTCAGGCGTGACGACCAAAAGACAATACAAAAAAAAGCAATCAACGATTATAAACGCTTCGCTCGATTGCAGCCCGTCCGAAACCACCTGCATCAAGCAGACCACAAGCATCATTTCTCTCTATCTTCTATTTATTTTTTTAACCACCGCTATTCGCCCTCCCGCTGCACAACTCCTATTACAGAACTCGGACAGGAGCGAAAGACGGTCCTCATAATGACCGGTCTCCTTCATTAGTCGCGTAAGCCATCTTCATTACAGACACTGGCGCCGCGCGAGATATTGCGTCTCGCAGTCAAGCAGGCTTCTTCGGCCGCGATGTTCTAACGGCACCTTCGCTTTGTGAGGGAAACGCAAGGAGCCGCCCAATTCCCGTCACGTCTGCTTCGCCCCTTTCCCTCGCCATCCCTGCGAGGGCAGTGGTGCGGGGGGACCAGTCGTGGCGCGAGAGTCAGAAATGTGTCCAGAAAACAAGACCACCCTCCCTCCCGATGGTGTTACCCCCCCCCCCCCCCCCACCGACAGTACCAGTTTTAATGCACTGTATAGCGGCACCTCAAAGGAAAATTAGAACTACAAAAAGAAAACGTAGCGCGAAGCTACAGAGCAGCCAGCTGCTTTTCTCTTTTTTTCTTACCGGAGATCGCTATTAAATTCGACCGGGTCACGTATAAACATCGCACGCTACTGAACGACGATGGATAAACGCTGTTGGATCTCAGCTGGAAAACAGAGTTCCGCTCGTAAAACGGGGTCCATTAAAACGATGATTAATTGCGACAGCAGGACATATTAATAGCTCGGTCAGAGACGACCACGAAAAACATTTCCTACGAACCGAGGCTTGGACGCGAATGCGAAGAACCATGCCGGGAGTACAGTCGCCCTTAATATTATGAGTTGTGATGCAGTTTCCGTAGCTGAAAGGGCGTGGTGACACCGGCGAATGTTTAAACCGATTTGCAAAGTAGTGCCAAAACAGTGTACAGTTCACATCTTTCCTCGTGGCGGCGCCACGATGTAGCTGGCTTCGCTCTGACCAAAGGCGCCGTGTCCGAAACGCATCAAGAGCTCGACTTGAACAAACTTAAACGACGATAGTTATAGGGCGAGAACAGAACGACGACAAAGAGACAAGAAGGACACGAGCGCTCGTGTCCTTCGTGTCTCTTTGTAGTCGTTCTGTTCTCGCGCTATAACTATCGTCATGCCATACCGACTAGCCCAAGCTGCCACACTTCTAACAAACAAGGCGAGGTGCATTTAAATATGAGATTAGCTTGGCGTGCGTTGCGAACAGATTTTTTTTTTTCTCTAATACGCACGGGCTTCGCATCTCACACACACGTTCACAAAATAAGATGACAATAAGCGCAAGTCTTGATCTCTCCATTCAAGTTTCGTTTGTTTTACACTGTCAGAAGCACACACTTGGCCCAATCTTAGTGCTTCCCAAGTCGAATGCACCACAGCTTGCCCAAATCACAGTCACTTGGGCGGGCTTATGTCATGCCCTAATAAAGCGACGTAAATTCAGGCCTCTGAGTAAGGCAGAGAAAATCTTGGGCAAAGAAAAATGTTCAAAAGCAGAAATCCTTGGATGGTAGCACATGTTATTGAATGGAAATGTAGTGCGCTAAATGGTTATCGTATACATCTGTTATTATGATGTCTGCATTTCCGAAGTCTCGTTTATCTGACGCAACCTTATAAATTGTCTATATATACAGATAAAAGAAGCCTTCCCGGAAACCCAGCTCCATTTGCCAAACGCGGCTCGCGTGGGGTCCGTCTGCTAAGCTCGCCGGAGCAGCGCGGGCGATGCAGGCCTGCAAAAGCCAAGCCCGCCGAAGCAGCAGCTGCGTTTAACAACGGGGCCCCCGGCGCAGGACACGACAACGCTAGGCACACGGCCTACCCTCGCCGACGCGTGCTCCATTCCGATCTATTCGCCCGGCTGACTGTTGAAAGTGCACAGCTGCCGCCTGTCTTTGGACCGGAGCAGCATCCTAGCAGCAGCAGAAGCGACGAGGCCGACGCGACGCCGGGCGACATGCGGCGGAGAGGAGAGCCGACACACGGCTAGCTTTTTACCCTTTCCCGCCTGCCCGCCAAAGAAACACCGAACACACAACGGGGAACCGCTGTCTGTCTCTTCTCTCTCTCTCGTTCGCTCGCCCACTAATTCAGCAAAGAGATGGAGATCGAACGACCGACCGAAATAAGTTCGACGGCGGACAGCACGCTGCTTCCAACCTTATCCAGAGACACTAAGGTACCTTCCTTCTCGGTACGCTTTTCCTTTATTTTCGCGCTGTAGTGCAGGACAGACATGATTTAGGAGTGGGCGCGTAATGAAGGCGGCACACGAAGGTCCCTCCGGCAGTCGGCCCCGGACGAGTCACCGATTTTCAATAAAACAGCCCGCTTGATTTTCCACTCACTATACGGGAGCCCGGCCGTCAACCAGTGCAACGTTTTTTTTTTTTTTCCCTTCTTTCAGTCGGTTTCCAGCACACACGCACCGAGGCAGAGGCGATCGTACTAGAAGATGCGTTCCCTGAAGAAGTTACAGGAAAGGGTGCCCATGCGACTATGCTACGTATGGAAGAGGCGTGCGACCACGATTAAATTTTTTTTCCACACGCCGCCGGCCGCATTGCAAAATAAAACCGAGAGGAAAATGTCGATCTTATCAATTCGCTTTGGAGCTAACCCGTGCGCGACAAAAAAAATGAAAAAAAAAGAATCATGCTCTTCTGCCTGTGCTGGACCCCTTCTCCAGCAATGCAGTCACAGCTAGTGCACGAAATGCCACTCGCCGGATTCGATAGCAACGTGGGTGCCTCGCCAAAATGAAAAGCAAAGAAGAAAACGCAGCGATCGAGCAGGGGGGCACAAGGGAAATGCGTGGAAAGGAGTACCACCGCGCAATAAGCTATACGTCCGGAACGTCTCGGGGCACGGTCGTCATTCGCATCGACAAACGTTCCTCTCTACAAAAGCGGTGACGGCATGTGTGTAGCGGCGTGCTTTCCCATTCACGTTGGACCACGAGACAAGAGAGCTTTAGCGAAGTATACTCTTATATCGGCCCTCGACAACAAGACAAGCACAAGCGATATTTTCAAACGCGGCCACAAGCCTACACCGCAATGCGATTTAAGCCTACTGTGTCGACCCAACACGCGTTGAAAACGTGGTAGGTTTTATTACTCCCAGTTTAGTTCCGCTAATAAACCTACTTCGGGAGGGAGCCGTCCGGTCTGCGCCAAGTGAGTGAGTGAGTGAGAACATTATTATGGTCTAAAAGTGGCAGACGTTGAACGGGACCGTTGAACGGGCTAGGTCTGCCAGGTGGCTCCACCTAGGAAGGTGCCGAAGGATGATGCCTCGGCGTTGTCACGGGCCCTATAAACTGTCAGGAGTTGGGTTGCTGAGCTGAGCACTGTGCATGGCTGCCACCCAGGCTGGTTTGTATGGTAATCCTGAGCCCGGATTAAAGGGCTACAGCCAGAGCATACGCACCGAAAAAGCGCGCTTCGATTAAAACCTACCAGGCGCCGCACCCCATGGTCTCGGCAAGTCACACTTTCATGGCTTCACCAAGCGTTCGCCTGGCTGCATGACGTAATGCTCTGCCCTAAGTTTTCATTCCCTTCCCTTCTTCGGAGAGCGGCCATGCCACTGTGCCACCTTGAAACCGCCAAGTGAAGCGAATGTCTCCACCTGCATCGAGCCCCCACAGAAGCTAACAACCCCAGACACAGTCCGTTCCACTGCTTGGGTATGGGCATCCGTGTGCGACCGACCTTCATTTCGGTTATGAATGGGTCATGCTTCACTGCACCATGGCGCGGATGCAGCCAGTGCATATTGAAAATCGGTGCAGCTTGTTGTGACGTGGCTTCATATAAATAACGGCCGACGTCATACGACTGCGTCACAGTTAATGCATCGCTGTTTTTTATGAACGCCTATATTGCAACAATGTGCCCGACTTGGAACGCTCCGTCGTCTACGGAATTATTCATAAACCGCTGCGGAGCATATTGTTCCAAATAACTGCGAGCGAGCAAAGGCCCGGCTAATTATAGTTCCTACACGTACAAGGAGTTTGACGAATCCAGTCCCAACAGCCTGCACTTTCTAGATATTCAGCCGAGCAGTCGGTTCGCAAGAAACGGTACAAGCCAGTCGTTCTAGGGACTAATTTGCCACCCGATGGGGATGTGCCAATCACAAACATATGTTAGAAACAAGGTGAATGTTGGAATCGTCCTCCTTACAAATGCTGACGTACATATTGCGCTTCTCGTAGGTCTCGTTCATTCGAAGGCTTCTGCCAATGGTTGGTTCCGTAAACGTTGGAGAATAGTGACATGTGAGTGATACGGAGGGAGATGAAACCATGGGCGCGCACATGGGGGCCGGTAAAAGAGGTGCCTCCCCCCCCCCCCTCTGTGTATTGATTCGTTGTTCCGCTTCGTACTGGTCGTAAAGGCCTCCCCCTCAGTAGGAAGCAAATATCAGAGAGGGGGAAGGGATGCGCTCTAGTGACACTTCGCAGATACTCCCCCCCCCCCCTCCAATAGAGAATCCTAAGCACGCATGTGCGTACAGAATCACGGGGGGCTATTTTACGGATGGGTGACGCGCCATTTCGGCTCTTCAGCTTTGTGTTCAACAACTGAACGAAGAGTAATCTTAGTACACGTATACGCATGAAAACGGCTCGTTTGGTGCACGCGTGTCAATTGACGTCGCAATACAGTCGAACCCCTTTGTGGGAGAAAACTGGCCACAGTAAAGTGCGGGTTGTCAAGAAAGTGCATACTAGTTACCCAGATTATATGAGACATCTCATATAAAAGACAATAATCGCTGCTCTGAGAGTGCCCAGTATTACGAGAGTGTTTAACTGCATACAGAAAGAGGCAAACGGCGGCTTGACAGCCCAAGATGGCGGCACCCAGTTGTCTTACGGGAAATAGTCTATGATAACGTCGATTTGACGTCATAACCAGTGACAGCTGAAACAGCCCGTGGAGGCGTGAACAGACGCAAATCAAATATGAACTTCCCGCAACGTGGAGAAAAAGGGTTCACAAGTGGATCGCCATTGACCCAGCAACAAGATCCCCCAAGCGAGCGACACGACCTCTGCCTGTGCGGGTCATCCCTCAGGGGGGGAAGAACACTCGAGCGTGCGTACAGACAGCAGCACCGGGAGCTGCCTATCTTATCTCCACCCGCGCACCGTGTAGCAGAGTCAGGAGAGCGCGGCTACATTGCGAATGACCTATATTTGCTACTGAAGATAAGAACTGCAACGCTTGCTACTGCGATATTACGCACCCTGCCACTACTGCCGTCAGCGTCTGTTCGCGCATGACAATTTTTTGCAGTCGTCGCCCGGCTTGCACCCGATTGGTCGTCCAGGAAGACGTATATCTAGCCTGACTGGCTCTTTTTCGTATCACAGTGGGTGTTTCTTTTGTTTTTTGTTTTTTTTTTTTGCAGCGAAAGCTGTTACGAGATCAGAACACGGGTCACGCGCGGCGCTGTAGTTGTCCACCGGCGGTGTCCGTAACCAGCATCGCAAGAAATTACAAAAAAAACTCATTTAACTCAGCGTTTTAGAACCAGGCGTCACACAACGCGAATTCCGTAACGAGTGGGTCGTCCGGTGCTCCAACCCATTAGAAAACCTGTTCTCGATCACCTTTTAATTGTGACGCATACCCACTTCAGGCATAATTCTTCATTGTCGTCAGCCACAGCATAAAAAAAATTTACACGAAATTCCTAGCAAGTGTGCAGCCGATACCACGCTTTTCCGAAGAATGACGAAGGATAGTATAATAAGTGATGACCTACTACCCAAAAATTATGATTATGATGGCGTAGTGTGTATCCAGACAGTGTGCTAGTAGCAGTTACCCGAAGAGTGTTTAGAAAAGATTCTGAAAGGCCACTCTTGTAGCTTTGGTTATGACTGATTTCTATGCAGCAAAATATAGGTATGCGCTTTTTCCGATGTTAATGACCCAAAGACGCATGCAGACATCAGTCGCATTGTTCGGCAAAGTCTGCGTGTTTAATGCAAACCACTTTTTTTTTCCTCAATGTCGGTTTCGCCAATGTTACTTTTTTATATTACTTTGTACGTCATTCTCTCCCTCTCTCTCTTTTTTTTTCGCTATCCTGTGCAGTAACGATGGAAGCGTTTTTTCGGGCGTCACGACATTGTCCCACGTCGCCTGCTGATGGGGTCGATCGTAATGGAGACGCCAAAATTACCGACCTTCGATCTACTCGATGACCACATTGGCTTCTAGTCGCTGCCAGACGTATACAGCGCCTAAAAGAGCCTATAGACAGGGACGAACAAGTGTACTCACAGGGTCCGCGCGGACTGTACGTCTCGTAGCTGGAGCACGAGACGGGCGACAGTCCGCTGCTGTTGGCCAGCCCGTTGAGCAGCGGCGGCGGCGGGGACAGCGAGCCGACCGACATCTGCGACGAGGGCGACGAGATCCACGCACCGGCGTCATCCTGGCGCACGCGCTTCTGAGGCACCCCGTCGCTGGCCGCACCGCCCACGCACGGGCTCGGCAGCCGGGGTTCCACCTGCGACCACGCGGAAATACACGCGCACGGCCTTCAGCAAAGCCTCCACTTAGACTGGGGATAGCTGGTTGCGCATACTTAAGTGCGAAAACAGCACACGGCCACGGAAAAGAAGCGCCGACTTACAACTGAAATTATATTCACAAGAAATCCCTTATAAATAGCGGAGTGAACAGTAAAAAAAAACAGTAAATAAAATAACCACGAAAACAGACACAAACACGCAGGCCACAGTGACTGTCGATGCTTTTACACCCCGGTATTCACAAACGCTCCTCGACTCGACTTTCACCCTTCACTTGACAGAGTGTCGCACTGCGCCGCTGATCGGTTGAAATGACGTTGCGCTACTCAAGAATAGCAGCAAATTATCACTTAAATGCAGTGACTTTCCCTGCCTAGAGATGGCGCTCCCATCGGCTTTTTCACGTGAAGGTTGAGCGTTGAGTGAAGGGGCCTTCTAGAATACGTGGGTTAGTAACAGTTTCGTATCTTTGCATCGGTATCGTATCTTTGCATCAAAGGAGAAAAAACAAAACATAACACTTAAAGTTAACATGCCCGGTCATCAAATATGAGGAACGGCCCCTGCGCAAAGCCGGGTCACCGAACGATAGTGCGGCATCTTTTAAGACTTTAGACGCTTCGTCCGACTGCAATGCCTTCAGACAAATAGCACGTTCTCGTTCAGAGTTATTGACCACACAAACGAGATGTTCAATATAGCACCGCAAAAAGAGAACCAGCAATATGGCACAAAAACGTAGTCACTGTAACGATAATTTTATGTTTGCCTGGTTGCTCTACGCGGCTCCAGATGGCACCACCGATTTCGACCGCTAAAGTATGCCGCTCCCGTAACCCGGTTATCCGCCAGCTCTAATGGCGTATTTAGTGATCGTTTAAAAGCGTCCGGAGCTTGTTTGAAAGTGGTTGAATAAACTGGGCATTACACCGCGAACAAGCAGGTAAGGAAGCCATGGATCTCGTAGTTTCTTATCATGTATTAGACCTGTCTTATTTTGGTAGTAGTGCCAAGGTTCAAATCCCTCAGAACCACCAGAATGTATACACCACAAGTTTGCGGACAGCCTCACCTTGACCACACTGGGCAGGTTGGGCGAGAGCGCGGGCGGCGAGCCGGCGGCCAGGCCCCCGGCTCCCTGGGCGGCCTGCAGCAGCATGGGTTTCATGGAGGCCACCTCGTCCGAGGATGGGGCAGCCGCCGCCGACCGGCGCCCCAGCGGCTGCAGCTGCAGCTCAGAGAGCATCGGGTCGCCGGACGGCGCCTCCACACCGAGCGACCCGGGTAGGCATTCGTACTCGGAATCTGCACGGGAAGAAAAGGGAAAGGCATGCGCTTTAGCGACGACGCAATCATACACCCCTTCATATCAAACGTCACGACCAGCACGCGTGAGGCGTTGCGCAGATGAAACAGCATAGCGAGTTCGGCAAGTTGGTGGCCGTTCATCGTAGAGAAATTTACAGCGCGACGTTTAAATACAGACAGTGATGGGACACAGCACTAAACTAACGACTGAAATTTATTTGAAAAAAAAAGGAAGGAACACGTACGGGAAACATTGGCCCATCACAACTGTGCGCATGTGCACAAGTATCACAACACACCATGATTCATGTCTTGTCTAACAGGTAGTTCTTAATCTGGCCCGCCGCGGTGGTCTATAGTGGCTAAGGTACTCGGCTGCTGACCCGCAGGTCGCCAGATCGAATCCCGGCTGCGGCGGCTGCATTTCCGATGGATGCGGAAATGTTGTTGGCCCGTGTGCGCGGATTTGGGTGCACGTTAAAGAACACCAGGTGGTCGAATTTCCGGAGCCCTCCACTAGGGCGTCTCTCATAATCATATGGTTTTGGGACGTTAAACCCACATATAAATCAATCAATTATGTTCTTCATCTGAAGGAGTGATAGATGGATGACTTATGCACTTGCTATTAGACGTAAGAAAATATGCTTCGGCCATTTCACGCACGCACTAATCAACATGTCTATACTTGATAGCCGCTTTCTGTAAGTGGGGCACACACCCACATGATCTACAATGAGCTTCCAAACGAGACGTGATTGCACCACGTGATAGCGTCAGCTCATGCTCTCGTAGGCGCACGTTTATGCAACGCTCCGTTTGGCCTACGTATTCGCAGCCGAGAGACAGTGGAATGGCATAAACCACAGCACTATAGCGCAAGGCGCACATTTGTGGACATGATTGGACACACATTTGTTCCCTGTCCCTTCACTGTCTGTATCTAAACGGTGCGCTGTAAATTATTCTACGAGAGACAGCATAAACCGAAGGCAACGGAACGCTGAATGATGTGCAACAACAGAGTGATAGCCGTATTACGAAGTTCTATGATAATGCAGAAGATATCTTCTCAGCCTAATGAAAATAATAATAATAATAACAGGGTTTAGGCGGCAAATAGCATTGAACTATCTGTCGCAATGAACGAGTTCAATTAAGGAAGTCTCCACAACCTGTACACTCTATATAAACTAACATGCAATGATCAGAGGGAGTACTTTAGATTTTACCTGTACAGTCGTTTTTTTTTTTTTTCACTACATCACGCATTGACCGCCGTATTCATGGGACTCCAGAGGGGGGAGGTCAGCAATGCCGAAATAACACAGTCCGGCACATACACGACAGCGTAGATTACGGTGATCGTGAGGGTATACGCCATTGGCACGTAGACGGCAAGTCGACGAATATATATAAAACAAAGCAAACTTGAAACGACGAAGACCGGTGACGTGGGCAGCGGAATGCCATTAGCCAAGGAGGAGTCTCGCGCGCGTCGAGGGTGTGTGCGAGACGGGGCGCGACGCAATTTCGACGGGCAAGAACCGCTGATAAATGACCTTATGGTTGCTTACGTTCCTGATTGCACTGTTGTTTCCTTTTTTTGTTCTTTTAAGAAGCCTTCCGTACTGGAGGACACTCGCGGCGCAGGTGATTTCCTATTTAGGAAACATGTCACAGGCACGACAAGACCAGCAGGCGGCGAAGGCCGAGTGAGGTAAAGTTCGCACGTTCTCTTATTATCGCTATTACTTTTCTATCCCGATAACGTGTACTAAACGCGCGGATGATGGATGCGGGCAGCCCGTTCACTCTCTCTCATCTTCCGGTTTTCGGCGGCAATTACTTTCGTGTTCCCAAATAAAAAAAAAAGAATCGCAGCGTATCTACAGAGCGAATGATGAGTGGGCCAAAGCTTGGAAGCCTTTTATCGGTAAACTGTGAATCGTCCATGCATCCGTCCACCCGTCTTTCCGTCCGCCTGTACGTCTGTCCATCCGTCATCTCGCATCTTTTCACCATACCGCCATCTCGCATCTTTTCACCATATATTCATCGTATACAAGTACCACCATCTAGCGAACATTTGAAGAACCAAACAAGAAATGGCTACCTATAATACATACATCGAGGACGCACGATCGACCCACGGCTTAAGGAGCTTCGCTCCTAAAAAATGTCGCAGTTTCGGCGCAATGCCGAAGCAATGAATGCGATATCAACCAATCGTACGAAGCAAAGCTATGATATTTAGGAACTAAACCGTAGATGTGGTGAACAAGGTGTAATGTGCGCTGACCTGCAGCGTTTCTCGCACGCAAAGCAGTACGCGCGTTCTTCCTGTGTCAGGGTGCGAGCCCGCCTTGCTTCAGCGCAACTCCGTTGAAGCTCTTCCGCAGGTGTTTCTACGACTCGGGGTCGCATCAACAAGGCCAAACCACAACACCCACAACAAAACATTAGCTGTAGTTACAGCTCTCGGTGGAACGACCTGTCACAACATTTTTCGTACTGCTTAATTCTACAAGCAAGACATACAAGCTTTGTTCACGGATGCTTCTAAGTTCATTAAAAGTAAGCCAATATATATATATATATATATATATATATATATATATATATATATATATATAGTGTGTGTGTGTGTGTGTGTGTGTGTGTCTCACCGATAGTGAGATGAATAGCATAAGCGGCGCGGCCTAACGCGCATCACGGCTTAGTAATTGTTCGGTCATGTGTGTTGTGTATTGTAATATATCTTGTCCCCACGTGTCTGAAAAGTTGGCCTACAGTTGGTTAACGCAGAGTGCTGATGAGCGAGGGGAACCCATTTATATATATATATATATATATATATATATATATATATATATATATATATATATATATATATATATATATATATATATATATATATATATATATATATATATATATACAGAGAGAGAGAGAGAAAGGAAACGGCCACCGCGTCCTTTCTTGCAACAAAAATAAAAAAATAAAAAATATTGGGACTTTAATTTCCGCAATTACGCTTGCGCCCTTTGAGCGAAATTTCGCGACAGCCATATGCAAATCGTGGGCGCAGATAACATGCCCACTAATCTGCCGGATCCTCTCCAGCAAGAACGAACGGGTCGCGGGCGCACAGCGCAGCCGTCCAGCTGGCGCTATAATAGGCCGATAAGAGACGAAAAACGAGGGAGGACGTTCGAGAGATAAAGCCAACGCAGCACAGATGATAACTTTCGGGCCGGCGGCGCGCTGGTTATCAGGCCAACGCTCCCATTTGCAGAGCACGCGTTTTTATTTTCAAGGAACAAACCTGAAGTTCTGGCGGGAAAACGGGCCAAAGGGCTCACACAAGAATGAATCTATATATATATATATATATATATATATATATATATATATATATATATATATATATATATATATATATATATATATATGTATATATATATATATATATATATATATGCTTTTCTATATCACGTGTATCCGGTCAATTTTCGACCATCGCCGATCACGCTGAAGAAAAAAAAAACGTGCAGGTATATGTGAATGTGAGATTATTGAGGCGTGATATATCGCAAAAAGGTTCTCTGTTGCCAAGAGGGCACTTAAAACTTTGGGCCCCCAAGGAAGCCTGTGTCACGCCAAATAATTTATATAATACTGCTGGTTTGAGCAAATGATACGAAATAATTTTTTTTTCATATATTTCAAGGCGCTGCTCTTTCATTACTATAATAGTTCAGTCATCTGTGTTTGAATTTTCTGTCGTTTTCACTTTGCATAAAAATTGTAATATGCTTCACGTTTGCCGTTTCTTATAAAAACGGTAAAGGTAAATATATTACTGGCGCAAAAAAAAATGTTTACATGCGCCTATTATAAATGATTAAAATACTTCGGCAGCAAATGAATAAAAAATATTGCCAAAATATCGCGGCAAAGATGGGAAAAAGCATTTTGACCAATATATTGCGGCTTAATTTTCGCAATACAGCAGTCATAATAAAATACGGATTTTATATTGCAGCATAGTATAGTTTGTCAGTAAGATAGGCAGAAAGAAAGATTCAAAAGAGTAGGTTTTGTTTTAAGTGATAAAAATATTAACCCAACTGAACAATCACAAGGTAGTAACTAAGCTTGCCTTTGCTTCACCTTCACTGCATAGCACGTCAGCGCGAGGTTTCAGAAGGGGCTTTTCGGCAGCGATTTATGCAACACACACAACTACTTAGTCACTAGTTTCAGTAATACTGCAATATATAACGTCAAAATGGGGCAGTTGTGCTTTCTTTACGGAACGCCACATCACAAATTGTGGCGGTCTGTGACGTCATGATGCTCAGCTTGTGATATTAGGCGGCGATTTTTTTTTGTTTTTTGCGACACTTTACGCGTCTGACGAGGCATATAAGGCTCTCGCCTTAGTTAACGGACACCCAGCCAACCTGCAAACAGCCTAAAGGGGTACTGACACAAAACTTCGCGGCCGAGATAGCCAGCGGGGGCGATTCGCGTGAACATTCGTATATGGTCTGAAAAATATCAACGGCAAATATAGCATGGGGTGTATCTTAAATTAATTTTGAAGTTTGCCCGAGCGCTCGACTCCATCGTGCCATCGACACCCTCGATGGTGCACTGTACTCGAAGGGGACTCTTTGGGGACCATCTACTTCCCTCACGTCACAAGGCGCTGCGAACAATAGAGCGAGTTATGATGACGTCATAGCCGCCATTTTTTTTTGCTGCGTTTGTTCCCGCAGTCTTGGCGGCTTGTCGCGGGTGCATGGCCGTAGCGCAGTTCTTTCCCCCCCCCCCCCTTTTTTTTTTTGACCCTGGAGTGCCGTTTCCTATTCGAAAGTAATTCTTTATGCAGACCTCGCGGAAAGTGTGTCATAGTTCTGTGTGTTGACTCGATCGAGAGCTGCACACGCTAGGTAACGTCAGCTGCGCCCAGTTTTTGGAGCTCTCTGAAACCGAAACTGAAAACTGGTCGATAATGAGGGGCCTCTAATTAATTCTCTGTCACGTACTCGAGCGAACGATGTGTCGTATTACGACTAACACACCCCCAACAACACATCGAAGCCGAAAATCGCGAGGCCAAAGTTTTTGTGTTAGCACCCCTTCAAAGACGAACAAAAGGCGGTAGCACTACCAACCACAGTGGCTACAGTGCTCGACTGCCGACCCTTAAGTCGCGGGATCTAATCCCAGCTGCGGCGGACGCATTTTTGGTGATGGCGAAAATCCTCGAAGCCCGCGTATTTAGACTTGGGTGGACGTTAAGGAACCCCAGGTGGTTGAAACTTCCGAAGCCCTCCCCTACGTCACCTCTCATAATCATATCGCGGTTTTAGGACGTTCAACTCCATCAGTTAGCTAACACGCCAATATTGCCGATAAATAATTTTGTTTAAAGAACTCAGTAGCCCGATTTTCGCGAAACTTGGCCGAAGTCTTCTCTACAATAACTGTGTCATTCGTTACACGTGCAGCGTTATATCGTGCGACATGCACGAGTAATTCGGCCACAGCCGTCGGAAGTACGCGGCACACGCTGCAATGCAAAAACATCCACATGTTCCATGCAACAGAAATTTACATTAAAAAGAAACACTTTCCTTCATGCTACAGAATAGGAGGAGTCACGTTATAAGGCGTTTAAACGCGCGAGCATAAAAAAAAGAAAAAAAGTGACGGTAGTTTCAGCCACGCAGAGCTCCCCGATCCGGCGGCGTATCGTGGCATTGTTTGTCGGCGCGCCGTATTTGGGACATGTAAACCAGACACTTATCTCGGCGGCCGATAACGGCACCCAGTCGCGATCGTCACTTACCGAATGACTACAACCCGCGTAGCATTGATGGCATTCCTGTACGGCCTAAACTACCATCTCTACCCAACTCGGCCTATTATACGCAGGAGCATATATACCACCACGCACAGCGGCCATTAATTGTGTGCGGCTAATGGTATACAAAGGCAGTGACGCCCTAGTATACCGTATTAACCCTCCTACAACCTACCTCTGGTTAGCGCCATCTGCTGTTAGTAAACGATGTCTAATGCCGTCATTATTGGCTAAATTAGGGCTAATGTGCTCTCAGCGATTTAAGTATATGGCTGATATCGCCTATCCGCTGTTCTAAATGCAAGATTATCTACATTCAATATCAGTCTTATTAGCTACCATATACACAGGAAACAAACTGCTAGGTTTTTCCTTTTCGTTTTTTTCTTTCTCTTTAACGCAGGCCTTCCCACCCTGCTGTCAGCTAGCAGCAAGAAGTGCAGTATCAAATTACTTTCGCAGCGACGCCTAACTGTCAATGATGTCTGTGTCGCACTGTGTCGACTCCGTGGATAAGACGGCCTGCGATACGAAGCTGACAAGGTCACTTGCACTTCTCATCGCAGAGCACATTGTTGCGTCACTCTAACAGGGCGCAATTATAGAACGCAACAGCCGGTGAGCAATGCATTCGGGCGTCAGGAGAACGGTATTTTCCGATTACAGCCACAGCGAAGAGCCTGTGAGAGATAGCGGACTCGAGAGTCTGCGTGAAGTGCTGCCAGTCAGAACACAAGCGCCGAAAAACAGCCATAAGAAAACGTGTTGAAAACACATCGTATAAAATGTAACATTGGTCCTGAATTAGTGATAGGATTGTTATGCGCGTATTTGTCGTTACAAGCCGCCCTCAGGGCGTGCAATACATGCTGGTGAACGTTTCACAGTTCAATACTGTTCCCCTCCACCGGACGGGAGATCATCAGATAAGAGAGAAAACGCAAGGCAAGTGAAGTAGACATATTTGCCACCTGCTAAGCTCTTGCCAATTTTCCTCCTCCAATTCGGCGCGCTAACCCGCAGCTACTGCGGGGTCATGGCGACCGGCCTGGTTCAACACAAGGCCGGTCGCATATTTTCGACGAACGTCTTTTCGTCCTTGTCGGCCAACGAACGAAAGCGCGTTCGAGAGCAGGCAGAAAGACGGCCCCGCACTAATTGGCTCGCCTCCGAGACAACACCCGATATGTCTCCTTTCCCCCTTTCACCCGCGTTCTCGAAGGCAGTGTGAACGACCACGCGGTGGCCGCTACTGCTACACTAGTGGGTGGCTCCGCCCCGATTCGTCGCACCTCTCGCTTTGCTGCCAGCGGCCCCAGTCGGCCTAGGTCGGCCGTACAGCCACAACAATCCGGTGCACCGAGGGTGAAGTCCCACCGACGCAGCAAGCGGTGGGCCAACGGCGGCAAACATCGCGAGCGCCGAGTGCAGTAGCCGCAGCGACCGACCTTCAACCCGGGTTGGAGCTCCGCTGCGCAGGGCCATCGATCGGAGCTCCGCTACGGAAAGAGAGCAAAAAAGAATGAGATAAAGAACGAAAAAGGGAGGCAACACGCAGCGCTTGACCTTGGCCGCTGTGGAACCGGAGAGAGCGTGCTGCTGCTGCGTTGCGCGCCGCCTGGAGATAAAAAGCGTCACTGCTGCGGGCGTCAAGAAACGACGCCTGGAGTTTTCCTCTCGGCGCGCCCGCATCGATGGGTGAGGGAGGGCGTGCACGCCCACACACCGTCAAGTACCTGACGCCTGGGTACATGGCAGTTTTCGTGCTCTCTTCCCCGAGCAACAACAACAACAACAAAAGAAACGAGTGCGATCAAATGTAAGCACGAGAGCGTCAATCGTACGTTAAAGGCTGTAACAACGTTTCGAACTCAAGTTACGCGAACGGCTTACGTTTCGCAATCTCGAAGCAACCACGCGAAGCGAGAAAACGATATAGCCGAGCGCGACGCGGGTCTGCTCTCGCAACGCACTTAGCAAAAGATCGGATTCCGCCGCTACAGAGACGCGGGCCTGTCCAGTTCAGAAGGGGAGCCCGAGGCCGCGAGTGGGACGTTACTGTACACGGTCGTCGGCTCCGCGCTAAGAAAACATCCACCCCGTATCGCAGACGAGAGCATGGCCTTTATATATACGAATTACGAAACGTCGGCAGACGGGCCCACATTTTTTTCGTTACGAAATCGTTTACGCAAAAGCCATTTAAAGTTTCAACGATTTCAGCGAGTATATATTGTACGTCTCTCGCTGTTACAACGTCGCCGAGTGTGTTGATTACAGTCAAAATGCAAGCAGCCCGCGACTGGTCACTTATTGACATCAACACTTTCTCGAGCGTAAGCTGACTGGTTCGCAATTTTCCGAGAGTTTCACTTTTCGCAGTCTCCAAGAGTAATGATGAACGCCTCTTAGTCCGATCGCGCATGAAACGCACATATTATAGTTTAAAGTTTGCAGCTGTTTAGTTAGGCAAAGCTGGCTTTTCAAAAGACGAAAGCAGTAAGAGTGTAATAACACAGAGAACAATTAATATCGCTTAGCGAACGAATTCGACCTAGGGGCATCTTGCTGTGACCAAAGCCTCCCAAACGTTGGCTTCGTTCACACCACAAATATTCAGCGAATGATTTTAGCCCGTCCGTGAATACTACTCCTGCCACGGTGATCCGAGAATAAGAATAGCGTAGAAAGACACTTCTATAGTGCAGGAAGTGTTACTGGGCAAGAGCTCCACAAGGGTTCACTGAAGGAAGACAGTTTTCTTCGCAGTGGCCAGGGACGGCCCACCGCAACGAAATCGACCGAACTGCTAGCCGTAAAAGGACAACCATGCTCTCTTCGTACTGAAGTCGTCGAAATAAACACTTCCACGCAAAGACACGCTGTCTGCATGCGATGGTAAATACCCAATGAAAGCAACGGCTAAACACCAAAACAAAATATATTAGGGATGAAGCTCCTTATACCATGGGTTTGTCCCTCCTAACTCATCGTGGTTCATGACAACGTTTTTAAATACTTTGGTTCGATGACTCACTCAGCAGGCGCAGACAGACAGAAGACGCACGGACGGGCGGAAGCAAGGACGTAGGACGCACGGACAGACGGATGCACGGACAAAAGCACGGACGGACGCTTCGCCCCACTCATCATCAATGATTCCGTGGATACGCTGTGATTTCTCTTTTTTTTGAACAGCATACGGGTTGCAGCCAACCTCAGGGACGCTGCAGGAGAATGGCTGTATAGTTAAAGCGATCATGCTGTTTCTCGGATGCGGGTTACCAGGTCATTGGGAATGCGCAGATCCATTTCCTACCCGACTGCCGCGCGCCCGTATACGCCGTTTAACGTCGCGGCGGTCAGCGTTAGTCTACCCGTACCTTCGTCAGGCTCCAAGGCCACCCGTCGCACGCTATAGGTGTACTTTCCATATCGGGCTGCTCGTACAATGCGCTAGAACGCGCCGACCGGAAAGGGGTTGCCAGAAGAAAGGCGACACAGCCAAACAAGAAAAAAAAAAAACGTGATGACGCAACGCTAAGCAAGAACCAGAAATAAACTGAAGAAAAAAACGTGGCTGAGGACAACTTTTGAATGGTCGGTCACCGGCGCTCGGGTTTTTGTTGCCAAATAACTCTCACTCGCAAACGGGAACGGTAAAAAAGAAATCAACCCGCCTGACGCGCGATGCATGCCGCCGCGACCAGTAGGAGGCTAGGAGCGTCGCGGCGGCAGCCAATGGGAATCCACCCCGGAGTACACATCACAGGCAATTCGTTCTTCCAGGGCCGCCACTTCCGGCAGCGGAAGTGAACCGATCCCTTCGCCCGCCGCAGCGGCCGCGGGACCTTGAACACGACGTCTGGCACAATGGCCGTGGCCCCCAAAAAGACCTCACCCCTGCCGTTTCTGTATAATGTCGCGCCGCTTGCATCGTGATGCAAAGCGCGGTGTCGTTTTGTGTTTCCATCTCCGCCCCCTTCCTCACTTTCTCTTCCTCTCTTCCGTCGTGAAGTGTCAGCCGGTCAGCAAGCTTTCCGCTTCTTGCCCAACAACTGTTCTCTTTCTCACCACCACGCCATTCACCTCTTTGCTTCTTGGGCGCAGATAGGCTGTCTGCGCGGCCTTTCGCTATTTATCAATCATACTTCCGTTTTTATTTAATAGCGATCCTCTTCTAGCTCGAGGCAAAACGTCGGGTGTCCGCTCAAAACCATCCAGGCGATTGTTTTTTTTTTTTTTTTAAGTCAGCCGAGCGCTCCCGACTTCTACCGGGAGTGCCACAGTCAGCTTCGGACGTTAGTTCTGGCGCTGGAGTTTCGACATTCCAGAAGGGTCTGCGACAGGCTGTGGTTCGACTCTCCGCCACGGACAGAGAATCAGCCAGGAAAGCCACGTTAAGCCCCGAAGATCAACCAAGTTCGCTTGCTATGTTTTAAACACGGCTAGTGCAAACTTTTTTTTTTTCCAACTTGAGGAAATGTACACTGGCGCATCAACTGCAGCGAAAGCATGCCGTGACCGCGGATACATTTCTCTGGGTACCTGACGCAACAGGCCCAGCGTAACCACACTGTCCTCGGTCGGGGCTGGCTCAGGCGTTAACAGAAAAGGGGCGAAGGTTGGTCGGGTGTTCGACCTTGGAAGGGATTCCAACGCTCGTTTCCTCAGCAGTTTAACTGGCTTAGGCAAGTCCGCAAGCCACCACTTCCAGCAACCTCAATTACAGCGTCCGCTATAACCTCCGTCGCTCCGAGTCATGCTAATTCCATGGGCACGCTTCGCAGTAACGATCGTGAGCTTAGCCGTGGCAATCCTACGATGCTGAACTCGGACATCTACAACCATCCCTTATTAGCGATTGTTGTAGGCCAAAACGTTTACCTCTACCTCCCAGTAATGGTCACCAAGCACATAACCAAGGGCGAGCTTCCCATTTGGCGCTTAAACCCTCAATTAACATTCAGCGCAAATCGCCCACCGTAATGGCTTGAATCACAAACAATTGAATCAGCAGTTCACGCGCAGCTAGAGAGAAACCGTGCACCACTTATCTCGAAACGCTCGGGCATCTCAGCGTCCGTAAAGCAGCGACTTCAAAACGACGAGACGAGGTCGTTATCGTACCGCCTGCCTTACCAAGAACAAAACGCCAAAGAAGCCGCAGGAGCAAAACAATGCTGCCAGCGTTGTTAATGCGAATTGCGGCAGTCACGGCACTTTCCGCTCAGTCAATTTGGCGGTCACGGCGGGCGTCGTCGCACAAGCTACACAAAGCAGCGAGCGTGGTTTGGCTGACGAATCCGGTCGTTAAATAAAGGGAAGTAAATTGAGCAAGTTAAAAATGATGATAGCGACACAAAAGAGTGGCGTTGAATGGGCGCGTAACCATAACGTGCATGCTGACGTCACAACCGGTTCGGAGAGGAACACTCCTGTGCAGGTTCGCCAGAATGCGCCGCGCGTTGTACTATTTGCCGCGCGCCAAATGCCCGACTCCACCAGAGGGAGAGAAAGAAAAAAGATAGACATATTATGGGACCGCTGTGCGTTCACCTAAAACCACCCGATACGAGGAGTTTAACGTCCCCAAACCATCATATGATTATGAGACACGCCGTAGTGGAGGGCTCCGGAGATTTCGGTCACCTGGGGTTCTTTAACGTGCACCCAAATCTGAGCACACGGGCCTACAAATTTTCGCCTCCGTCGGAAATGCAGCCGGGATTCCATCGCGCGACCTGCGGGTCAGCAGCCGAGTACCTTAGCCACTAGACCACAGCGGCGAGGACTCAAGGCTAACTGAAGGCAAAAGCAATGGTCTTTTTTTTTTTAATCCTCAGTGGATCGTATTGATTCCCGTTCACCAGTGAAGGGGAGATATAAAACTTATTACGTAAGAATTGTTAGGATTTTACTTCCCAAAACCTCGACATGATTGTGAGCCGCCGTAGTGGAGGGCTTCAATTTACGCCCCCTCGCGATTTCTTCAACGTACGCCTAAATCGAAGGAAACGGGCCTCTACCGTTCTGGCCTCCGTCGCAGCGGAGCCGCCGCAGCCGGGATCCGGTCCGCGACCTTCGTTCGGGTCGCTAGTCCGAGTACCATAACCAATAAATCACCGCGGCTGGTGTTATCCCGTAACTTAACAGCCAAAAAGCAGGAGTGCGCCTGTTGACCCACGCGTACTGCGAGCACACATGTAAATAAGGCAGAATAAATGCATCGCAATTCAGCTCCACATTCGTTTTTCAAAACCAGTTTGTTAACGCACCGTAGCCAGGGACTTGCACAGCTGCATTTCGGGACACGAGGCGCCGTTTCAGCGGTGGATGTCATAGTCGTTTTTGCTGCGCATCAACGCCGGTTTATGCCTCGAGCGTCAAACTGCACGGCCGTCGATTCTAAGTGGAACAGCTAAGCGCCATAAAATTTATGATAACGTTCCAAAGAGCGACCGCTGCTTGCGATCTGCAACACGATATGCGACGATGTGCCTCGCCTTTAATGTTCACTTTTCTTTTTTCCCTTCTTCCTGTCGGCTCTTTCGATAATGCCACGTCGTATCCGGGATTCACTGCTGATCGTGCCGTTTCTGGGCGACGTTAAAGCAGCTGTAAAATTCGCGCGGATCCCGCATTATCGCTGGGGTGCGGCGGACAAAAGAAACAAAGAAATGGAAACAGGTGCGCCGCCATAGCAACTACTCCTTCCCCCACACGCGCGCTAAAGGTAGGGTTTCCTCCGCTACAGCTCGAGTGAGCGTTTCTCCATTAGCAACAGCCCACTCCCACATGCATCAGCGTACGCTATAAGCGCTATACATATCAGTGCAGCTCGGGCGATGCCGCAGAGTGAAGGAGTGTGCAACTCAAAGAGTAATAAGAAACTGCTCTCTCCCCTCCCTCCCACTCGAATCCCGTGTTGCTACAGTATCGTTGGTCAGTATCGTTGGACAATATCGTTAGTCAGGTATATTTTAAAGATAAAGGTGCTTCAGATTCGGCGGTGTAACGGCGCCCCTTTCGGCTCTGTCCCGTTGGCAATTCATCCGCGCTGCAGAGACAAAATCTGCACGGCTGCGGGTGTGCAAAACGTCCGTGAGTTGCTAAAATGTTACTCAGCACCAACTGTATACGAAGCCACAACTTTTTTTTTTTTAAATATCGTTCCGTACCCACTTTTGTCGTATTACACAGGCGAGAACGCAATCGCATTAACCGTACGAAAATTCACCGTCTCCTTTGGGGCACTGGGCGGAATTAGGAATTGTGTTACACAGAAAGGAAGACACGTTAAGTGAAATTGTGTAAAGCAGATTCCACACTGTACTCTGTCCCCACTAGACCGATTGATTGATTGATTGATTTGTGGGGTTTAACGTCCCAAAACCACTATTTGATTATGAGAGACGCCGTAGTGGAGGGCTCCGGAAATTTCGACCACCTGGGGTTGTTTAAAGTGCATCCAAATCTGAGCACACGGGTTTGCATTTCCGGCTCCATTGGAAATGCAGCCGCCGCAGCCGGAATTCGAACCCGCGACCTGCGGGTCAGCAGCCGAGTACCTTAGCCACTAGACCACCGCGGCGGGGCCCCCACTAGACCGAACCGGACCATATGCTTCAGCAGCTAAGACCAATACAGGAGTCGCACCGCTGGCTGAAACTCTGGAAAAAGAAAGAATCACCGCAACGTTATAGTTAACGTCGCTCATCACCGAACACAGCGCAAGCATGCGCACAAGAATGCAACGAACGCTCAAGCGAGCGCGTAGCCTTTGCGTTGAGAGCTCGGGCCCTGCCGAGCGTGTGCACGCTACTGCTGTATACGGCACCATGTCGGCGCTGTTGCTCTCCAGACGGTGCCCCGTTCGGGAGTGTGTGTTTTGAAAGCGCTTCGGTGCGGCGGCCGGACCCTGGCTACTACACCGCGGGGTCTTAACCATTCGCGCGCGTGGTGAAAGATGCGCGAGAACTGTTCGGGTGAGCGCGCGCGCGAGAAAGAAGAGAGCTTTCTTTCCGCGCCGTGGCCGGAAAGGCACTGCTCCTCGTGCTGACTACACATTACGCTGCGCAACTATTAGCAGTCCCTCCGCTATCAAAGAATAATAATAAACAAATTCGACGTGCCACACAATTTTAAATATCCAGTCTTGTTTCCAGTGTTTGGAGCTTCCTTCTCCGACATACTCTAGTCGAAGGCATCGCAACGTTTATCATTAGGGAGTTTTAGAATAGCGCACCGCGATCCCTTGCGGCGCGGTCGCTGCCACTGCGCATGCGTCCTAACGCGAGTCGGCGTTCGTGGACCGCACGCGAAAAATCCGTAATTGCGTGCGGTGACGGCGGCCCGCAAGCGCTGGTTTCGAGGCTACGGTGGCGCTGCGATCGTGCGTTGCGGTTCGCAGCAGGGCAAACGCTATTCTAAATCTCATATGGCGCCCGATGCGTACGCAACGCCTGTAAACGGTATTCTAAAGCTCCCTATTATCTTTATTCATCCTAAAGATCGTCTGCACTGCATAGTACCAAAATAAACCAACGTGTGCTGCTCAGGCAACAGCCACGCATTTCAACTTCATTTTCAGCTCAATGTCTGGCGGCTGCGACTGCGCGCTCATTATTTTCGTCGCATCAGCTTTCCCGGTGTACAGTTCGATTGCGAGCGTCGTTAAAATAACAGCTACAGTAATACGTCCTAAAGCGAACGCAACGTTCTACCTATGCACGTCGGGTCTCTCGCACTCTCCGCCTTTATGCAGAAACAGGTGCCACAAAGTGAGCGATGCATCACTCTCACTACTTACTCACTATACGGGCACAGATACGCGGCTAGAACGGGGTTTCGCAACTCCCGCCAGGTATGCACCCACGCGTCTATCTACTAGCCGGCGCGACGTTCGGCAGGTGGGCGTCGTCGGTGTACGGGCGATACAGCCGCACACCTTCCTCCGGGAGAGCGATGTTTGCCAACGAAGAAGCACGCATTAGCATGGACGCTCGCTCTCGTGACACTCCGGGGCGACAGCGTCCTTCCGACATTGGGGCAACTGCGATCGTCCTCATCTTTTTCTTTTCGTCGAAGCAAGTACACTCTCCACACAACCACACGCGCGCTCGGCCACGACGAGCACGTAAACGTAACTTCTCGCCGCGCGGCGCCCTCTTCTGGGCGCGCGTATACGTGAGTGCGGGCGCCTTCGCACGAGTCACGACTATCTCCGGCTGCGAGGCCTTCCCTCCTTGGTTCGTGACGTGTGGTCACGCGTTCTTATGAGTGGCCGCCCACTGAACTGCGGTGCCGTGATTAGTTGCGCTTGCAGGGATCCAGTCGGAAAGACTGCTAAAAGGAGAGGTTAGGGCAGAAACAAAACAAAACCGTCTTTCACAGTGACGAGGACGTTGGTTATTATCTCAACTTCGATGAAAACTCAATTTGCCGGCCATCAGGGAGGGTATATGAATATGTCGGTTCGTTTGTTCATTTGACTATTCAATGGCCGACATGCTGATAGACAGACTTCGGAAACAGAGTAGCTGCGGGAAAAAGGTTACCGTGATCGCTGCATACAGACATTCGATTTTGGAGCGCATGATTTTCCTGACCACAGATTTCCGTCGCTTAGAAAATTGCTTACTGAATGGAATACGTGCTCTGGATGTGGAAAGAAGACAGATAAAAGCTTTCAAGCTGTTACCAGGCCACAGATTCGTTCCTACAGCCCTCGTTCTTGGATCTCTGCACTTTCGAGTTCTTCCGAGAGAACGGGGGAGAGTAACAGAAGGAGGGTGTTCAGGCTGCGAACGTGACTGTGGTACGGTCTTCTCGCCGCCAGACGAGAACGGCGGCGTTCTGCGCGTCGGTGTGCCTGGGAAAAAAGGCTGCGCAGGCCCCCGATAAGCAGAGCAGGCCCAGCTGCGGAGAGCAGCAGCAGGCCCACAGGATGCACGCCCCAAGAAAAGAAACCCGCGGCTCTCTTCCGACGACGCTGGCCGAGTTTTCCTGCTGGCTCTTTGTGTCCCGGACCCCCTGCTCCGGCTCGGCGCGCCACACACTCCTTTTGTGTATTATTTGGCCCTTCTTATTCGGCCCAGACGCTCTCTGGAGCGATGCAAGACGAGGCCTCCTTCTGGGGACCTTTTCACGTCGTTTCGCCCTTGCCCTTGAAGGAGGGGGGCCACGCACCGCCGCCGCCGACGGAACCCAACTGCACACACACCGTCTGTTCTCGCAGCAGCAGAAGAAGAAGGGACTCGCCCCTGCGGCTTTGTTGATTGGCGCTCCGGAAGCCGCACCCGCGGCGGCGGCGACGCTGGCTCCCGCGCATATTTGCCGCCGCTTTTCGGGGAGAAGGCGGGTGGACCCTTTCACGGGGCTTCCGGCACCAGTCGCTGGGTCACCAGTGCACTCGGAGCGGACAACGAAAATCTCCCCCACCCCCGGACGACCCGCGTCTCGGAGCTCAAGACGAGGTCCCCCAGTCGCAGAAAAGAACCGGGGCAGCTGAGCCGCCGCTCAGCCCGCTTCGGCTTGGAACGTCGGAAGAATGGAACGAAACACGGCTCAGATCATTGCAGATTCCCCCCTCCATCTCTGAACACACACGCGCAACCCGAACTGAGTTTCTTCCCTTGCAGGGCAAGAACCATGGCGACCGAAGACCTCTCACCCTCGCAAACTGCGGCCCATGTCCAGGCACCACAGGAAGCCCCGCTTTCGATTTGCTTCTACACTCGCACGCACCCCGCTTTTTTTTTTTTTTTTTTGAGAATGGTCGGTGGCTCCACGTGTGGAAGTAACTTTGATCAGCTGCCACACGGCGGTGGACGTTGTGAGCAGTTCCGTTCCCTCGAGAGCCCACCGTGGTCTTTCCATATATGCGCGAAGAAAGCGACGAGAGTGAAAACGCGAGTGAATGGAGGTGACGTTACGGCGAGAATCCGAGGCAGCGGGAATGCGGGAGGACTTCTTCACTGGCACGAGGGATTACCCTTTTAAGCAAACGTACGTAAGAGGGAGCCAAAGCTGCTAGGGAATCTGACGACACGCGTGACACTGTTCGTCAGTCGCACTGAGTGAAAAAGACTGCATCTCTTCCACTCCTGCAGTTCTTCTGAACGCTGCGATGCCGGAAACGCTAAGCAAGAATAAGAACTGGGCGGGTTGATGAAGAATCATCGTGGATACTGTGCGACAGACAAATACGCAAGGCAAGGAAACGGACACAGCACTGCGTTGTTAAGCTTAATTCATTAAAGCCCATTAACTCATTCAAGTAGCGGTATACTTGTGGGCAGTACCAGCGCACACACTCACGGTACGAAGAAAAGAGGCACGAACAAGCGCTGCGAAAGAGGCACAAACAAGCTTCTTTCCCGTGAGTGTGTGCGCTGGTACTGCCCATAATGTCTCACCAACTAGCCCAACTATCAGTCCCTGCTTGGTTTACTTGTAGCGATGATTAAAGCGCTTCTATCGACGCAGTTCGTGGTCATTTAAAATGCCCATTGACACGAGTACACGCTGAAAACTGACAGAAGACCTAAAACGTGTAACTAAAACCGAAGAAAATGTAGGTTTTGTATACGGGAAGGCGTTAAACATGCACATATGTGGGTGGGGGAGTACACCACACGACATCTGTCTGGACATCGGCTCTAAAAGTATAATCTCTAAGACGCATCAGTAGGCCAGTCGCTGAAGAGAGAGAGCGAGGGAACATCCAGCTTCTTATCCTTACGAGTTCTCCCTTTTCTCTACACATCGCGCACGCGTCTACATCCCGGCAGCCTTCCCACTTGTCTGCTTCCTTTCACTCCCGCTTTGCCGGGAGGAAGCGGCAGCTGCTGTAGGGAAGATTGAGTCGAAAGCGACCACTGCGCGCGTGAATCAGCTCGGGGAACAACAACAACGCTCCATTATACCGCGCTCGCCCTACTTGCATTCAGGCCCGGCGGGGTGGAAGAAAAAAAAAAAGGAATCGGGCATATGCGAGGGTCGGGAGACACGCGATTGAAAATGCTAAGAGCGCAAAAAAAAAAAAAAAGAAATCCACGAACGGTAGCTCGTCGCGGTTCTCCTCTTATACAGGTGCCTCTGGTGCCCCGATTTGCAACGGGGCCGGTCCTGAACGCGACAAAAAAGAAGTGTCGGAGTTCAAAAAGGAAGGGGATGCGCCGCGGTGGTATTACACGGAGAAAGGTCGGAAGCTCGCAAGAAACTGGAGCGCCGTTCACCACCGGGCGCTGTTAAAGGGCTGCGGGCTCCTGCCGTGCCAGCCTCGAGCGGTGTTTGTGTGTACAGAGAGGAGCTCGCCGACTAACGGGCCTCCCGGTTACGCTTTTCATCTCTCTAGCTCTCCCACCCCTAAAACTGCACCCTTTCTGCATTATGTGCGCCGTTTGCCGGCTCGCAATCTCAAAGGAAGACCCGCGAGGTACACGCGGGATCATCGTTCGGGCGTCCTTTAACCTTTCTCGCGCGAAAATCTGTATTAAAAGGGTTCACCGGATGTCAAGTTTTCGTTTATTTGTCTTTATTCTTCTTGTTTACCGTACGCACACGGGTTTTTTTGTCGTTGAGAAGAATACTCTGCAAGACTGCTGGCGATGTCTTTATGTTCTCGGTTCCGGTGAGCGCAGCCTGTGAACTTGGCGGTTTAGAGAACAGTCTTGCTCTCCATCTGCGGTACTTTCACGTGTGCTGTCTCTGCACTAGTTGCAGCGGCATGAGCAGAAAGCGAGGTGCATGCTAGTAACAACGCGAACATGCGAAAAGCATTCACAACGAAGCTACTCGAACGAGGCTATCGATACCCAGAGCGTCCCCAGGAGAAGCTGTTACAGACCGATCACATGCGAATCGCTACGGACACGTACTGTTCCAGTAGCGAAGTCATCACACAAACAAACGAAAGTACCGCCACTCGAGTTCGTCACTGGTGTAGAAAAAAAAATAATGAATCAAGTTCCGACTTATCGTTTCCCTTTACCCGAAAGGCTGACGTCCTTGAGAGACGATGCGCCCCACACAGTAGGCCCATCGGTTGGATCTCTACATCACGAAATCACCTGCACCACCTCAGCCACTCGGAAGACGTCACGCAGGCCTCCAGCTAAGCTCTCTCACGGACCTCGTTTCTTCGCAGTTGTTTATTGGGGAGTGATGTGGTAGTGCATGGTTCGGTGAGGAAAGGAAAAAAAAAAAGACGCTTATTTCTGCAGCCCTCAAGGATCACGGCGCAGCGTCTGGGGAGTGATGTCGCTCTCCTGAACAAACCTAAACTCGAAAAACACGCCCTCCCCCTTTTTTCCTGCTGGCTGGTACTACTACCGTGGGAAGGTGAACGCGTGGCTGGCGTTGCGTGCGCAACACTAACGAAATCGCGGGCGTGCCAGGGCAAGCGCGGCAAAGGAGGGAGGGCAACGCTGCTGGCTACAAAACGCACACACGCCCTTTTTCCAATCAGTCCAAGAATAACACCTCCAGAGCTGCGGCTTAGGCACGCGCTATGGCTGTTCTCACAACCTGCTGCAGTAGTCAGTGCGAGGAACATCTCAAGATGAAAACAAAACCAGGAGAGGGGTGCACCGTATACCTGCGGAGGGCTGTTAGGGGGCAAAGCAGAGCCCCCGACGCGTTCGCAGCTGCACCCGATGGCCAGCGAGTCGAGCTATGCAGTTGCAAGCATGCACGAGAGTCGGCGCTTCGCTCTGCAGATGGTGTGTGCACACATAACACACGCACACACGCCTGCCTACCAAGGGAATGTCATTCGCGCGCGTGAGCCCCGCTGACCGCACGTGCGAGCACGCACCCGCAGGAGTCACGGTCGTGCAGGCCAGTGGAGCACGCTTGACTACATTTGCTGCGGTTACTACAATTAGGCGTGCTCTGGCTCGAGCCGGGCGATTGTGTTCTTCCCGCTCAGCAAAGGACGGTTCCGGATAAGGTATGGACTGAGTTTTGACGCGAGCTGCCATGGACCCACCTTCGGCATAGCCAGGATTTTTTCTCAGAGGGCGGGGTGGTGGTGGCACCTCTTCGATTTTGGAACGGCGGCACGTGCCCGGCATGCCATCCCCTGGTCACATCACTGTTCTTTATTGGGACACCCGATGGGATATTTATACTTCGTTCAGGCGCGTGTGCTTTCTTTTTCTCGATATATGCGTATACGGCCTGATGGTTCCGCCGTACACGGGTACCGTCTGCAACATCCACATCATACCGATCGTTCTCAAAATACGTTAAAACCACTCCGTGGACCATTAAAGTGCCCCAATCCAACGTAGAAATCAGTCTCATCTGTTTCTCTCCCTTCCTCAATTTCACTGACAGCAGCAGCGCCGACCACAGCAGTGATCGAGTAATTACACGGAATGTCTGGGTTTCGAATTTCACTGCCGCCAAGCAACCACCAGCTTTTTAATCGGGAGAGAGGTGGCCGCGTCTTGCGCTCGGTGTGGGTGTGCACTTCCCGAGAAAGTGGCCTCCTCACCTTTCCTCCTCCTTCTTTCGCTCCCTTTCCCTCAACGCATGCCGCACGTGAAAGTGCAAGCCATCATCAAAACACGACCTCGCTGCCGGAAACGTAGTGCATACATGCATGGCTCGCGGAGGAGAGGCCACCACGAATCTGTCGCGAGGATGCGACGTTGTCCTTTTTGCGACAGTGCCCGAGAGCGAAGACATATTGGAGTGTCGAGGAGCCGTGGGACGCCGTTTCCTGAAACAAACACGCGCCAAGAGCCGCCGATGACACGACAAAACGCATCGACCTACAAGTAGTCGCCCATCCGTTGTCGACACCACCACCGCGTGAATAACAGACAAGGCGACAAAACTTCGGTAGAGCCGGCATTCCTAAATCAGCTCGCGCCGGTCGCCTCCTGCTCGAAGCAGCAACCTCAGAACGACAGCAAAGAAGATAAAAAAGACGAAGAACAGAAAGAAACCGTTTCTAAGTTTGTCCCGCGCGTCGCCGCCGTTCGTCTGCGAAACGCCGGTGCCGTAACTCACGCTCGCGGGCGAGAAACGCCGAGAGAGACGAAGTGAGGCAACCAAACAGAAACAAAAGCAAACTAGGTGGGAGAAAAAAAAATGGCCGTAAATCAAGCACTCGCTGCCGGCAACAAGACGGCCATGGGGAGGTAGGTGGTTGGAAGAGCGCTTCGGTCGCAGGAAGGCGTGCGTTCCTGAGATGGGAAAAAAAAAAGAAAATAAAACGAAATAAAAAGCTTCCGTAGGCTACGAGGTACTTTGCAGCGGCGTAACACGATCTCCGATGACCAGAAAGCTTCGTAAGCACTGATAACGAGTTTTAAAGCACGGGTGCGGACTTCCTCCTCCTCCTCTTCCACATCCTACACACATATTTAATCACGAAAAAGCCAAACTCGCAAGTTAGCGACACCACACGTCAGCTTAACGCAAACTACATTCAATATATATATATATATATATATATATATATATATATATATATATATATATATATATATATATATATATATATATATATATATATATATATATTATATTGCGAATTGCTATGCTTCTAAAATAGGGGCCCTAAAAACTTACTTCATTCAGCACATTAAGGTGGTCAGATACCGTGACCTGCATTGTGTATGTGCAACAGATTTTCTTCGCTAGAAACTAATATAGCGTTTGCAAGAAGGCTGCACAAGACTCTGCTGGACACAGTTTAACTATGTTCCTGCGGTCAATCCACATATTGCACCACACACGCTAGGTCGTCCACGTGGCGGCCTCATCGAACAGCATGTTTTTCAAGAGCCACAAATCCTTGCTGTTATTGACGCAAGTACATTTTCGGAACGAACAACCTCGACCGCAGCCCCGGTTGCAACCTAATGTTGAAACATCAGATCCACCCAAAAGAACCGCGGCACACCTGCAGACCCCCTGTGAAAGACAGCCGCCTCACCTGGTTTCCGCTCGATCCGCAAGCACCTGTTCTCTGCAAATTGAAACACGGCGCGTATTACGAGTTGAAAGTTCGTAGTTGATGCGTTTCAAACATCAGGTGCGACGTATATGGAAGAAGATATATGCAAGGATAACAAGGGCTGCAGCGCGAGCACGAAGGTGCTAGAAGAAAAGTGAGACGAAAGGCGAGGCTCGTGTTGTCCTCTTTGCTTTCCTTGCCTCGCCTTTCGTTTCACTTTTCTTCTAGCACCTTCGTGCTCGCGCTGCAGCCCTTATTATCATGAATTCCAACCAACTAGCCCAAATGGCCGTTATTCTCTTCTATGCAAGGAGTTCGGCCAGTAAAACGTACAGACTGTTTTACCTAAGACATGTTGGCGCCGCCACTTTGCGCTGATAAAAGCATACTGATCACAAATGAAAAAAAAAAACAAAAACACTGGCGAAACTTCGAAGTTCGACTCACAAGATGCCACTGTTTTGGTCAACGGAGCTGATTCCTCGTATTTTTAAGCAGCTGGTTGTATTTTTGACGAATCGATTTGAATTAGAGCATTACTGGCCTTGCCATTCTGATTGAGAGACTGTGAAACGACGAGGTTAAAACAACAGTGGAAGAATAAAGCGCAGTCAGGTGCCCGTACGACCAGTCAGGCGTATAAAAAACAAAGACTGCAAGTCGACAATGTTTCTCGTCAGTACTGTTTAGGCGTCAAAAACTCGTCTCGCAGAAATTCCAGAGTGGGCGTCGCCGATTGTGAGCGAAAAATCATGCTGTCCCGTGCCCGAAAATTCCAGAAATGTGCCAATGAAACAAATAACACAAATTTCCAGCTCCGGGTGAGGATCGCACCCGGGCCATATGTGTGGAAATCAGGACTGTTCTGCAGCAAACACACGCGTCTGCTTGGAAACGTGGCGAAAATAGCTTCCTCTGATTCGAGGTGCAGTGAAAATGACTTTCATAAATTGCAGACACACGCGTATTCGCATACATCTGTCATAGTACAATATCGAAGTAATATATATTGCGTGGTACGAGCGTACAACGCCATCGGGCGTCAGAGCACGTGATTAGCTCAACGACTTCGTGGCAAAGCCGGTCACCCATTACAAGAGGCCCACAGTCTTGCTTAAAAACACCATGGAGTCAGCTTTCTAACTTATTTTCGGAGTCGCGGCTACCAAGGTCAAGTGAGTGTGGCGGCGAACGCGCTAGCCTGCGGCTGCGCTTTGGCCGCGGGAGTCACAAAGTGTGACATCCCGCGCATTTCGAGACAGTGCACTCACTCGAGGTGCACTTAGGTTTGTCCGCGTGGCACGGCTATAAACACAGTAACTCTGCTCGCAGTTAGCCATTAAGAACACGCAGTAAATTAGATCTCAAACGGCACTCGTACACACTCCTGGTGTCATCGGCAGCGGTCATCAACGCCAAGGGATGCTCAAATCTTTTTCATTTTCTGGGCAATCTTCGAAGGCGGGGAAGGACCTGCGGCCGTGTCAGTGACTCCAGGCGGCTACCCAGCAGCAGCAGCCCATCCGAAACATTAAAAAAGAAATTCTTCCTTTTCTACCGTCCACCACATTCTGCACTCAACGTGGTTCCAAACAGTTTTCAGGATCGGAGGCATTGCACACTTTCCGCACTTCAAATGGTTCTCGCATTGCCTCCGTGATCAGCCCAGCGATCATAGAGGCAATTCAAAGCGACAATATGGTGTGACGATGTCAGATATTTTGCCTATCCATGACATGACGTAGTGACGTCATCGCGTGATTATTATAATTTTAATTTTACTAATTCGTGTTCACGCCTGTCCCGTAGGTTAAGTTTCGAATTTGATTAGGCATCTAAGACTCTCGCCTTAACATCAGTTTCAACGGTCCAACCAAACCAGGGACGCGATGCCAACCAGGGGCGACCACCAGCGCACCGCCCTACGAGTCGTCGTCCCGATGATCACATCGTATAGCAGCGCGTAGTAGCGATTCTAACGCAACCCCGCGGAAAGGTTGCAGCAAGTCGATCGATGACGGGGAAGTCGGAGACCGTGTGGGCCTGGAAGCTCCCTTCCGCCCCCTCGATGACTTGGGCAATCGGCAAACGTGGAACGTCGTCTTGCACACGCAACCACGGAGGGTGAGGAAAGAAGTAAGAGAGAAGGCAATAGAGCAAAAAAAAAAAAAAAAAGAACAGAAAAAGAGAGCGCGCGACGACCAGTTGGCTGTTGCGATAACGCCACGAGGTTTATATACATAGGCGCAACAGCGCCGCTCGAGAGAAGGCCGAGCGCGCGCCCGTACACACAACCGCAAGTGAAAGCGAAACGCAGGCGTTGGTGTCGCAATGTGTACAAGTACTCTCAACCTCCCTTTCCCGGACGGCTCACCTTCAGCCGGCCGCGACGGAGAGACAACGCCTAAACGACGCGGATGCCTTGTGGAACGGTAGCGTTAAACCGAGACGTACGTCGCTGCCAAGTTATACGATTACCGTACTAATTAAGGGCGGAAAAAAAAAACAGTTTGTAAAAGAACGAACGGGGCAACACTTGGCTCGTGCACGGTCATTCACCGACACGTTCCGTTCATCACTTGGAACCATTGTCATTACACCTTATTTATAACATCAATTGATTGATTTTAGAACGGTGGTACTTGAGGTACTGCGTACCTCTATTCAAACACGCGCAGTTTTTGTACGTAGGTGGGTAGCCATTTTCTTGCGTGTTTCACGCACGTAATCAAAATGCTCGCTGAAACATGATGAACAGCAGTCTCAGTCGCGAAAAAGTACGAACCATTGTTGCGATCGTCCTTTAGTCTCATGAAAAATGAGCTACGCGTCAGTGTGCATTTCTTGTTATTTTTAGACCAATTTTGCGTATTTTCAGATTTTTGACAAGTGTCTAGGTTGACATTGATAATTATCCGTGACCTGCCGTCACTCGGCTCCTTTCAGGCCATCAGCGACATCGCCACAATGTCCAAGCAGACCGGGCCAACGCTTTATATTTAGGAGGATGTCGGTCTGGCTCGGCAACAAAGAAGGTTTTATGCTTCGGAAGAGGGAACACGCGAAAACGAGCCTAGCTGCTGTCTACCCCCCACCCCACCCTTCCCTTGTAACGATACCTTGAAATTCCACTGGCCGCCATTCGCAAAACATGCGGTTCAAACTGTCGAAAAAGCAAGCCGAACGCGCTCCTTTTGCTGGGAGCAAGGCTCCGTGTCAACGTACGACATTCCCGGCCGCCGTCCAATTTAGAAACACACTTTTGTGCCCATCCCCAGGGTATTCAAGGGCAAGAAGGGAAATCCACTGTGCAAAACGATGCTCCCCTCGGCTAGGATAATCGCCCTGCCTCCGCGCCCCCGACAACAAAACGGCCCGGAGAGAGCAGTTCCAGCCTTTCCGCGAACTGTGGCGCGAAGTGTTGCTGCGACAGGCGCAAGAAGACACCGGCAGTGTACGCACTGCCCAGCAAAGCCAGCACAGGCCAGCGCAGCGAGAAGGGACCCCCGCCTGACAATGCGAGTCGAGAGCACCGGTTTGCAGCGAGTGCGAAGACGCGGCCTTTCAACAGTGCTCGACTACGACGCGCGTCTCGTCAACAAGTCCTGCCAAACTTCCCAGTCTCCACTCGTAGTGCCCGCAACCATAGGTCGGCAAACTCACTCACGAGCAGAGCAGAAACACCGCTTTTTTCAGAAGATCATATTTTCTTATCTACCTGCCGGTTACCGGATGAAAAGAAAGATCTGATTTCCACAGAGTAGGTCCCATGTTTTCGACTGTTCTTCCGGTCGCGACGTTTGCATCCTCTTCTGACACCCTCTCATGCGCAGCCGTCGTCTGCCGAAATGTTCTTCCGAGCCTCGAAAATCGACAAAGCCGCGCTCGTTTAGGCAAGTTCGAGTACATTGCCCACTGTTATGCCAGCGAGTCCTCGTCAAACGTCCGTGCCTCTGAAAAAGGCAATCTGGGTCAAGGCCAGCCCGCAGTCCGCCTGACGCGAACAACTCAACGGCGTGAACACGCGCGGCGCCTCTCTGGCCCACGTGCATTGAGTCAGCAGCGCACGTGACAGCGAGCCGGCGTCCTCGTGTCTGGTGGTCTGACGCATTGCGCGGCGACCCCATTGGAGGAATCTGCCCTGACGACCAGCGGCGCTTCTAATTGGACATTTTTGGTTGGACCCGGTGCCTAGAAAAGAAGCCCTGCGGTGCGTCGCGATCGGCGGTCCTATGTGAGAGGAGTCCCCGTGTCGGAGAGCCGACATGTGTGTGAGTCGGCGGTCTTAGGCGAAAAGTTGACCTAGGTATTAGAGAGGAGAGCTCGGCTCTTCGAGTCTCTGTCGGCCCCAGTGCCGAAATTGTAACGCCTCTGTAAATATGCTGTACATAAACCTTGTTTAACTCACCGTCGTCTCGTCCGCTCGTCTCATCAGCTCTGCGCAGAAGCAGTCGCGAGCTGAGAAACATACGCTACCAAACGGCTGGTGACCTTCCCGGCGGAGTTGAAAGCAGTGGCGCCTTCGGGACCGTGTTGGCGTCCCCGTCTTTGGCAACAGTGGTGGCTTCGGCGGGATCGGTTCGTCTTTCGCAACACCACGCACTTGAGCGTACAAGGTGCGAACGAGTGGGGGACGCGTGGATGCGGCTTTACGCAACGTGCGTCGCAGGGTTTTTACCCTTCAAAATATGAAGCTTTAGCCAACATCGGGGGCACGCATTCTTGGTCTCCGCCACCATGCTATTTGTCTAACGGTGACAAATCACGATGCTCTGATGATTACACTTACCAAATGCAACAATTTTTACACTAAAATAAATAACAATTTTATTCAAGTATACTATTTTATAATTGGTGCAACGTATGTCATCAAAGTGATATTTGATTGATCTACTAACTTTCGGAAAATCTAGAAACCTATAGCTGGTACGGCTATTGCTTTTGTCTTGGGGCCATCTGGCAGCACTGCTTGTTCAGGAGTTGACTAACTCAGACTCGCAAGGAGCCGTGAGTCTGAGCGAGTCGGGGGTGAGTGATATTCGATGATATTCCGAGGGAGTTAAGCCGAGGAAAATTTCGGGTGAGCCCGAGTAAGCCCTAAGGGCAAAATATATACCACGAGTGAGTGCCACATCTTTTTTCCACACCTATGTTCATTCACAGCGCGACAGGCCCGTTCACATGCGGCAAAGCTACAAGCGCTCCGCCATGGAAGGAATTGTGTGAGACTCGGAGAAAGAACCTGAGGAGGGATGCACGCCTGCGCAACCTTTAGCGCAAGCCGAGCCTCGTTGCCGGCGCAGCCAAGCGTGCGCGGGAGTGACGGCGAGGGGACATCGTACCGCGCAGGCAGGCAGCGCACAGACAGACGCACATAGAGGGACGCTCGCTAGAGAGAGCGCTGCTACAAACTAACCTTAGCGAGGACGACGAGAGGGAAAAAAATAAGCGCCGGCAACGGAGTCAAGGGCGCCGGCCGCGCGGGTGCGCTCGCTCGACGACGTCCGCTTTCCCTGGCTTCGCGCAGCCCCGGCAACCGCCGCGGCGACGACCGGGCCACCGGGCCATTTCCTACGTCTTCCTCCTCGTGCTCCAGTGCGCCGCTGATGCTGCTGCTGCCGCCGGCATCAGAATGAACAACGACCCGCCGCCCTGATCAATAAAGCATAGAATGGCGAGGTTTTCCTCTTGCAGGAGACAGGGCGCCCTATCGAATTAGGTGGCCAGAAAAGGTACCGTGTTCTAAACGGACCAGAGCAGCACGCACAAACTGTTAGGTTAAGACAGAGCGAGAGAAATGGATGAAAAAGAAGAGGCAAGGAGGTTAACCGCGTAGTAGTAACTAGCTTGCTACACCACGCAGGGGTGGGGAAATGGGGGTGGAAAGAGGATAGAGACAGATCAAATAAAAACAAATTAAAACTCCGTATGTGTTATTCTTTTAATTGTCATCGTCAATAAGCGGGATTCGGCCCTCCTATATTTAGACCGCTTTATAGTGTCCCATATTCCAACACACGCAACGGCATTCTTGGGAATACAAGCCACACACGTGACATCACCGTCGATAACGTGCTCAATACCACGTCCTTAGCGGAAGGTTTACCTGCAGCGAGGTCGAACACACTTTGACGACGGCAGCGGTTAGTGCTGCAGCAACCACTCACTCCTGGTAACTTGCAAAGTTTGCGGAAAAGCTAGCATTCTGATGACACCGCTCCTAGCACCTGTCTCGTGACAAACTTACATTCGGTCTTCAGAATGGGACAGAACGTTATACGCTGACCTGTCGTATAATACACAAGTATTCCAGCGAAAGTTACTGCAGCGTCGCGCAACGCGTTCAAACGAAAATCACTTCCCGATGCCATCGAATATTTCGGGCTCTTTTTTTGGTCTTTACGATTGTCAGCACCACGACATTAAGTGTACTTAACCACACATACACAAAGACATGCCAGAGACCACCTGAGAAAGCTCTTAATGGATGCGACGAAACGAAAGAAAACTTCCATCAGAAGGAGAATATTCGCCCCAACCCGTCGAAAGAGAATCCCCCCGTGAAAATACCCCGTTGCGTAATCACGCGCAGTCCGTGAGCTAGGAGGGACGCCGCCGACGCCACGCAAGAACGAAAATCGCGGACGGACCGAGTCACTTTCTTTTGTGTTCGCGGGCCACGTATGACGTCACATTATGGAGGCCGCTCGTAAGCGGCCCACTTACGCACCACTTTCCTCCTTTCGCGTGCGCCCCATTTCGTAGCACCGCTGCGCGCTGAACTGACCCTCATCGCGTCGGAGAGAGAATGTGCCTGGTCGCCAGCAGGAAGCCTGCCCGCCTCGCTTCGCAGTTGTCCGTAATAGCCGACTCGGTATTACGGTAAGGACGCGCGCTGTTTTTTGGCCTGCGGCATTAACGACAGGACCATTCGACGACGGCGCAGTTATCTGGAGAACATCGAGCGACGTCGTTGGCAGTGGAGAGAATGACTGCCGCCAGGGGTGCGACAGCTGTCTCCCGCTTTCGAAAGGTGCCCTCGACTCGCATGTATAATTGAACGTAATTATAACGGTCATTATATATAGGTTCGACGGCCCATGTAAGAAAAGTGCGGTCCGCAAGCCCGTACGAGACACGCAAACGCGAGACCCAAAGATCGGTAGACTAAACTGGGTGAAGGTTACATTCGATAAGACTAAACAAAAAAAAAAGCTAACTTCATGTTATACGCTATGTTCATGTAACTTGCTTTGCGCGCATAGGCGACTTACAAATCACGTTCATGAGGTTGAACAATTGTTGACTGCGATACTTTTGAACGACTTTGTGAATATACAGTTTAGCCTACCGGCTGCGGCGGCTGCATTTCCGGTGGAGGCGGAAATGTTGTAGGCCCGTGTGCTCAGATTTGGGCGCACGTTAAAGAACCCCAGGTGGTCAAAACTTCCGGAGCCCTCCACTACGGCGTCTCTCATAATCATATGGTGGTTTTGGGACGTTAAACCCCACAAATCAATCAACAGTTTAGCCTACGTTTGCGTGACTGTACTATCAGCGTCAAATGAAACCCGAACAGTGGCAAGCCTTCGCGATGGTATAGTGCGTGCCGTCTGGCTATCACCACGGACAGGCATGCGTATATGCGCAGAGCTGCCGAAAACTATGAGCGCGCCTCTCAACGTTGATAACGGGACGGCGCGCACTACATTGTCGACAAGGCTTGCCGCTGTTCGGTTTTCATTTGACGCTGATATAGTAAGTTCTATGTGTTTGTTAGTACATATATATAATAATCATCGTCCAACACCTGCAGTAGCATGTCAGGCGCATAGCCAGGCAAACACATCCTGCTCTTCACTAAAACATCTCTCTCTCTCTCTCTCTCTCTCTATATATATATATATATATATATATATATATATATATATATATATATATATATATATATATATATATATATATATATATACTCTCTGTGTCACGCCGTAAAAGTTGAAGCTGTGCGATGTGCTCGACTCCGATGGCACGGTCTTTGCAAGGCGCATGACACAGCAAAACGTGCGCAACATGCCAAAACACCCACTTCAAAACCAGTGGCGCAGCCAGGGTTCTCCCCAACACAACGCCACACCAACATTCTCGACATTTTTGCTATTTGTATCTGTACATTTGTGAGCACACATACAAACACATGCACGAACATACATAAAGAAGGGGGTATGAACCCTTTCCCAGTAAAAAAAAAAAGTTTTCTGGCTTCAGCCCCATCCATGACTCTCGACAACACCGAACTGCTAATAAGGAGCCCATAAACAAAACACGTCACTGAACTGGACAACCAAGGCCTGCAAACCGGCCGCGGGGAATAGCATGACTTCTAGTTCGCACACGAAGGCGCACAAGCAACCGACAAAGCTTGCAGAACACGTCTGTTTTGATGACTGACGGACGCCATTAAGACTTATTCGTTGTTGTTCCCGCACGACGATCACTATACTGCAAGCTTGCACCAACGCATCGCCATTAAGTCGGCGGACGAAATAAATGCAACCGTGTCATGGCTCCTAAGGTAATCGAAGCGAACTGTCGTTCTAGCGATGAAAGCGCATAACCTTCGTTTCTACCCTGGGTAGACATTAATGTGCGCCATCCTGTGACCTCTGCTATCTAACCGAAAAGGAGGCACGCATTATCATCAGTGCGATGAGAGCACATTCTGCTAGAGGAAGCGCTAGAAAAGGTGTCTCTTAAAGGTCACACTGGGATTCATGTCGACTTAGCATTTTAAGACAGCCATATCGAGAATACGTTTGACGTTGCAAGCATTTAGTATCTCTTGTAGGTGCGAAAAAAAAAAAACGCAAAGTGGAGTGCACTAAACAATAAAAACAGGAAAAAGAGGGAACGCTCCATGTGACAACGAAGTGTCACGCAAGGCCAATTTTGCTTCGCTTTTAACAACGCAACGGAAAACACACCACTTGATTCAGAAGGCAGAAGCATCGCAGCGAGCCAACATTCCCAACTTCGCATTAACAAAGAGAGAAAGGCACTTTATGAGATATGTAACCAACGTGGTAACTTGTCTGCATACCATCCACGAGCACACCGGTAGATAGTTAAGGAGTGTGGTTTTGGCTTCTGGACGCGGAAGTAGCCAGACGCAGCCAGAACAGCGCAACGCGCTGAAATGCAGCTAGTTTGTATTCAAGGCGACGAAACCCCGCGAGTTTGGCCACAAGGTTGCAAAATTACGCAGATTCATGCAAACGCCGGACTCCCCGTTCATTCCCGTCGGGCGACCCGGTATAGTAAAGGAGTCACGCAGCGTCTTACCGCATAATGATTCGAAGTTCGGGTTTGTTCGGCACACCAATGCGATAGCTTCGCATAACTTGCCAGCGGGGAGCCGCGGAGAAAAGCAACAGTTGCTTTCAAAACTCTCCTTTCCGTGCTCAAAGGATCACATCCGCTCACAAAGGATTACATCCATGGCTGTGCGCCAGCTGGACGCGCTGCGAACGCGATGCCAGACAAGGAGTTACTAACGAGTGCACTCGTTAGAGAATACTTGTGCGTACACGTATACACAGAAGCCAGATGGAGATCTGGAACCATTAGGTCAGCGCAGAGCACCGGCCAAGCAGAAATAGTATAAGGTCATTTCATTGACGCGTCATCGGGAAGAAACCGTTTCGTAACGGCGATACCTCGAAGGACGCGCCCATTTCAAGCTTTCTGTGTAGACGCGCTCCCTTTACAACAAGCAGTCTCCCTAGAAGTGGGTCTCCCATCACGAAGGAAGTACAAATGCACCACAACAAATGCTACGATGCCGTACGAATCGTATGGGCCCGCGCATCATCTGCTCATCGAGAGGAGACATCACATCGATTCCGACAAAGTACGTGTATAGGCTATACTCTTGCCGGCGGCGCGTTCTGTGCAGATGCCGACGTCAATTGGGCACTCGCAGGCTTGAAATGTTGCAACGTCATCACAATCGCCGTAGTCCCATTACGGAACGAAGCATGACTGCAAACTGAGGCGCCAATTCCAGTCTTGCCCTTGATTCAATAACAACAATACGTAATTCCGTAGGCAGGAAAGCACACCCACAAACGTGGAGTTGATGCAAACCATAAATGTTTTTTGCTAACTACTATATTTAACTAAGGATTAGAATCACAGCTGCGGCCAAATCTCGAGACGCTTTTTATCGTGTACAGTATATGCGCCGAAGAGTGAAGAAATACGAGCTTTCTGCCACTATGGTGTCGACATCTTGTGACACTTCGTGCAACCATGGTCATGAACACGTTGCCTTACGCGTAATGTTTTTTGAGCTGAAAATGATTAAAAAACAAAAACGCCAGGCCTGAACGGAAGGAGCAGCACAGTCACAGCGAAAGCTAGACGAGCGGCCTTTCAGAGCCTTTTCAAAGCACTCATCGGGTAGCTACTGCAGGCACACTTGCTTTATACCCACTAGGGCATTAATAAAAAAAATTTTTTGGTAGTAGGCCGGCATTCGCTATGCTATTTTTCGTCATTATTTTGAGAAGCGTAGTATCCGCTAAACACTTGTAAAAAATTTTGCGCCAATTGTTCATGCAGTGGCTGACGACAATGAGGAATTATGGCTGATGTGGGTTGCGCCACATTTAATAGGGGATCTGATTGATATGTGGGGTTTCACGTCCCAAAACCACTATATGATTATGAGAGACGCCGTAGTGGAGGACTGGAAATTTAGACCACCTGGGGTTCTTCAACGTGCGCCCAAATACATTTAATAGGGGAACAAGAACCATATTATGTAATGGGTTGGAGCATTTGACGGCCCACTTGTTACGCTATTCGCATTGTGCGACGATTGGTTGTTCTTTCGGTGTTTAGAAACGCTTTGTAAGTCGTATTAACCCGGTTGCTTTCTCGACATCAAGGAATACAATCACGTTAATACGTTTGCCGATAAGTTTGCCAACAATTCATAAGCACCGGCGTAGTTCAATCGAAGTATTCTGCGCTGACAACCAGCGGACCCGGGTTCGAGCCCCACTGTGTCATTGGTGCTAATTTTTTTTCTAATTACACGCGATGTGGTTACGGGCACCGGCGGCGGGCAATTGCGCGTGACCCGAGTCATAACAGCTTTCACTGTAAAAAGTAACTCATTCATAATTAATAGGACCGCTGCGCAGTTTTTGCACCAGACGTAGAATGCACAATGTTTCTTCAATAACAATTTTGTGATTGCGTGATTCACTTTAGCCCCGCTAGATGGCGCCACTTATACAAGTCTGTCTGGGCTCGCGGGTTCGACGGTCTAGGCCATCCTAGCTTTGGTAATCCGGCTGAAACAGTGTAATGGCTGTCGGCGCTCGCTCTTTGGCCTATTATGACTCGACCGCTGGAGTCTCCGCAGTGCGAAAATCACGAGTTCCGACGAACTAAGGGGGATTTTCGAGATACGGCCGCAAACGTCAAGCCGATCCGGCGGGTAGTTTACGTTAAGTAAGGGTTCACGTTGCATAAAGACCCGCGCATGTGCAGATTCTATCCGGTAAGACGGTAACGTCAAGAAGTATACGTAGAAGCTAAAAGCCCCTAATATGCGCCTTACTTTCAGCTAACTACTGCCACTCCTCCACACGGCATCTGAGGTTAAAGGGATACCATGTTGAAATGAATAAATCGGTTCGGAGAGATATGAACGTACTGATCAGCAGAAATCCGACAGCGTTAGCATCCTTGACAACGTTCCTTAACGTAATGCCACACAAACAGTTTTTATGATTGCAGCTGTCGCATGCAGTGAAGACTGCGCAACTTCCCTTCTTCCTTCTTCTTTTCCTCTGTACATGCAATAAAAACATCGACGAAAATGTATCGGGTAGGAATGAGATCCATTTAAAACACAAAGGTTTAGATTAAGAACGTCTTCTACTCTTGGTAAATGGCCTTCAGAATTCGGGCAGGGCACAATTTGACTACTCTTCAAGAGCGGTGGCGAGACTCTTTGACCAGACTTGTGCTCCCTTCGTTGCCCACACAGAACCGGAATACAATGATGAAACGTTAATAATCACACAGGCTTATCAACCTCCGGCTACCCGGGGCTTTTCCGCAAAAATTGAACTGGAACTACAATAGCCTACACCCCAACCATGGCTTCGAATACACTGCTAACTCCTTCTTAGGGAGGAGTGGTACAATTCAACCACGTTGTTGAATTCGCCGCCCTGTCTACCTTGATTAGCTCTCGTGAACTGCTACGGCCCCTCCGATTGGCTCGAAATGCCGCCATCACGCAGTTCGAAAGTACGACGGAATTCAACGATGTCCATAATAAAGTACATCACCAGCAAAAACACGGCTGTGAGCGTGCTGTAACAATGTCATGGCGTCGAGGCCCGATTCAGCCCTCGGAGCCTCCGCGAACGGACGCAGCGTGTCGCCCGAGCGCCACCGTCAGCCACGTGGCGCCGGCGTCCCGGCGATGGCAGCAAAATGAAAAGCGGCTCTCCTCCGCTCTCATCTGTTGCCACGGGCAGCGGCCGCTTGGTGGCGGCGCAGGCGCGAACCTAGCGCAGCCAACACAACGTACACACACACACACAGGCACGAACGAATCCGGGAGGCCGGTGACGCAACGCGGCTCTCTCCCCCTGCTGATGCTGGTGGAAGGGGGAAAGAGAGCCAATGCTCTCCCGCCGTTTCAAGGCCTCCCGAAAAAGGCCACGCTACAGACGCGCATGCGCCGCTCGCTCGCGCGCCACAGAGAGAGGAAGATGAGAGAAAAACAAACAAAAAAACGGGAAGGGTAAGGCAAAACGAAAAGGCGTCTCGGTCGCGCACCGCCGCCGCGCTCGCCTTCACTCTCTCTCCGCACACTCTTCGCCTTCGAAAGGGATTAATTCCCAAGCGGGTCGCCGGGCCAAGACGCGTCGCGCGCCACTGCTGCCGGTCCTTCAAAAATAGCAGAAAAACGCGCTTCGAGAGAGTAACTTCCATCCTCATGAGGAGGCACGCTCGATGAAAGCGACAGTGGTCGTCGCGGCTTCCGACGGTGTTGCGAACTGAGCATTTGTAGCAGTTCGCATATCCCACCTCTCAGACATGTCAAGATGCGACAAAGGCAGCAAGCTAGGTCAGAAGGTCTTTCTCAGCAGCTGACATCGGGATCGGGAACGCTAGGAAACGACACTATGAAACTTTGAATCGATAATCTGTAGGCGCAATTCTTCCAGCTTTGGCAGGACAGTAGGCTTGAAACACGGAACACAAGTGAAAAATGCAAGGGCGAGTGTCGAGTGTCTCATACTGAGCGATGTCGAACACGCTAATGGAGTCTTGATGACCGCACATGTTAGCGAGAATCGTTTTTTTTTTTTGCGAATAATAGACATTGAAAGACACACTGTACGCAGTAATGGTGCATAAATATGCTCTGCAGCCGTTACGGAAGTGCTGCTCTTTGTAGGCATCGTTAACAATAATAATTGTTGGGGTTTAACGTCCTGACACTACCATAGCATGGGGTTCTTTAAAGTACTCCTGCATCTAAGCGCACGGACTTCAAGCAATTTCGCCTCCATCGAAAATGCGGCCGCCGCGGCAGGGATTCGATCCCGCGACCTGCGGGTCATCAGCAGAGTGCCTTAGCCACAATAGACCACCGTGACGGGTTGCTAGGCTCATTTGGTAGGGTCGGTAGAAATGTTCAAGAGAAACAACGATACCATTCAACATGCCCTAATAGTACGCTTGACGTCAGTATTCTGTGACTTACAGCAAAGCCCGCAGCCCTTCCGTTGGCTGCACCGACGGGTGATAACTGGCATCAAAATTATGCGTGTTTGCTCTAAACGGGGGCGCAGGGGGTAAAAAAAAAAATGTTGGGCCGTATTCGCAGATCTTTCCCTGCGCAAGCCCAATCTGGCATTCGTAAGTTGCCCTTCGTTAATGATGTAGACAACATCGGCATTAGCCTAAATGATTCGTTATGAACAATCTTAGCATAATTGTCCCGTTGTTTACATTTACAAGCCCTGGTCAACAATACGGGGTAAGACGTCAAACGCTCTGTTCCGAAGGCCCGATGGCAGACTCCTCAACAGGGGCATTTCCCAATGCACTCGGGCTATAGCTTATCTCGGCATCTAGATATGATTTATTATTTGTCAGAGTAAGTAACCAACCATGCAAGTCTGTTCAGACAATGCACACGCAAACCATTCACGCGTTGCTTCGTTTCGTTCTTTTGTTTATTTATTTATTATTGTTTGTACTGTCATTACTAAAGAAGACACTACAAATGTTATCGAACAACAAAGAGCGCATGCGCCGTCTACGAGCCATGCTATTCGGCGCGCATCTATTTAACGCCATCTTTACCTTTGAATAAACTCCATAATACAACAGTTCTTCCAAAACAGAGGCACCAGTCGGCGCTATTTCATTACGCGCACCAATTGCTTTCGCAGATCGTGTCTATATAAAATCCCAATGCTTTTGTTGGCAAGTGCCATGGCCTAGTGGGCTTCAAAGACTGTATATGGAATAACAACTATACGGGACCCGAAGTCGACGCCGCTTATATTTTTTCTCCCGAATCCTTCCTGCTGTTGAGAAACGGCGGACCGATCCCACCGCTGCCACCACTGTTGAGAAACGGCGGACCGATCCCGCCGAAGCCACCACTGTTGCGAAAGACGGCGACGCCAACACGGCCTCGGAGGCGCCACTGCTTTCAACTCCGCCGGGAAGGTCACCAGCCGTTTGGTAGCGTATGTTTATCAGCTCGCGACTGCTTCTGCGCAGAGCTGATAAGACGAGCGGACGAGACGACGGTGAGTTAAACAAGGTTTATGTACAGCATATATACAGAGGCGTTACAATTTCGGCACTGGGGCCGACAGAGACTCGAAGAGCCGAGCTCTTCTCTCTAACACATAGTTCAGCCTTTCGCCTAAGACCGCTGACTCACACACATGTCGGCACTCCGACACGGGGACGCCTCTCACATAGGACCGCCGATCGCGACGCGCCGCAGGGCTTCTTTTATTTACACCGGGCCCAACTAAAATGTCCAATCAGAAGCGCCGCTGGTCTTCCGAGCAGGCTCCTCCAATGGGGTTCGCCGCGCGATGCGTCAGGCCACCAGACATGAGGACGCCGGCTCGCTGTCACGTGCGCAACTGACTCAATGCACGTGGGCCACAGATGCGCCGCGCGTGTTCACGCCGTGGAGTTGTTCGCGCCCGGCGGAGTGCGGGCTGGCCTTGACCCAGATTGCCTGTTTCAGAGGCACGGACGTTTGACGAGGACTCGCTGGCATAACAGCACCCCCGCCGCCAGACAATGCACCGGAAAGACGAGCTGCTTCCACGGGGCTCGGATGTCAGGTGCGCTCGTTCGCCAGGTCCCTCCAGGTTCGCCTCCAGGGCCATGGGGAGAATACAGCTCCAGACTGTTCCGGGAACACATCCCATCATTGACGACGGATCCCCGCTCCACTGGCTTGTCGCCACAACTTGCTGGCCAACTTCGCTCGTCTCTTCTGACCATTTTCGGCTTCAGCACTTGTCGATGGTTCTGCAACTTGCCAAGAACGGATCGACAACAGACAACACACGACACACGCAAGTGCCTTCGGTCACCCGACAGAACACCAGACAAAGTATAGTACAACATATACCTATCTACATGTCTATCGGAATTTTGTTCCCTCTACATCAAGAGGCACATGTGGGACAAAAGACCCTTAAAATGACAACTCAATTTTTTTTGTTTCCACGTACAACAACGTAACGAATTAGAATACCACAAAGTTGGCCCCTTGAGATCACTCTGAACGAGAGCGCTCAGCCCAGGTCGTGATGAGGTCAAAATTTTGCCCCGAATCGCCAGCCAGAAACCGAAAGGCTGAGAAGTTACTAGCTGGAACGCTCTGCTCAATGCACCTGCATTAGCATTTACCTTTCCCCCTTTTTTTTTTTTTTTAGCGAACGTCAAAGTTGCGCTGTGGAGCAACATGCTCCACTTCAGTAACCGGCCACTTTTAGGCGACGATACCTATGCGGCACCAAGAGCGGCTCACACTTGCGACGTTGCACAGGGGAACAACGATACGGCTTGCTACTGATTGACTCCTCACCGCTTAGCTCGATATCGTGTTCGATCACCCTCATGTTTCCGGGGCGGTCCGAAAACACGTCTTCAAACTCGGAACCAATCTTTCTCAGGTCCTCTTTCTCAGGTCCTCCTTCACTTAAGCTAGGCTCTAGGTTTATCTGCTCCCAAATTACTTTCGATCCCCCTTCGATCACCTCACTAGAACTCAAATTTCTGCTCCCTCTTCCTCTGAAGCCTTCGACAGCTGATTTACGACCGCTTGATGTTGAACATTGGGTTTCATCAAGTTGTAAATTTTGTTCTGCCGCCTTCCTACTTGCACCTCATAAGTTGTATCGCAAGGCTTCGATAATACTGTGGCGGGCCCTTCCCAATCAACCTCAAGCTTGTTCCTTTTTGGTGGCTGCAGCCGCATTACCTGATTATCAACTTCAAAAACGCGCTTCTTCCCCGATTTCTCGTAGTGCTCCTTCGACAGCACTTTTGCCGCGTTTTTCTGGCTTTCCACGAGCGCTTCAATTTGGCTTTCCACTAGCGCTTCAATCGAGAGATCCTCACTCTGCCCTCGAATGAGCGTCTCTCGATCAACACTCGGCAGCTCGCTCCAACTTTCCGCTACAGGCGAGAGCGTTGCAACCCTCTCGCTCTGACTCAATGGCGCCACGTCGTCTCCCCCAGCGCATACCGCGCCGGCCGCTCCCGCGACGGGCCGCTCGCGTGACTGCTCACATGACTCATGCGGAAAATTTCCCTTCTGGGGTTCCGTCGACCCGCCGACAAGGTCACTTGAGAGTTCACCGCATGGAACCAGGTCCAGCTTCCGCGAAAGCTTTCGCGCTTGCGATCGCGTGGGAGCCATGCACGCTAAGTTGGGGAAGAACGATTTGCCCTGCTCTTTGAGAAGCTGCTCCGAGTTGTTGGAGAAAAGATAAGAAAAACGACCATTCAGCGCGGCAGACACAGCCGCTTCGGTGCAAAGCTTACCGAACGGGCCTTCAATGACAACGGTGGCGATTGGTAAGCGAACACTCTGCTCCTCGGCGACTTGCCTGATCCACGCGCATTCTCCTGTGAAGTCATCCGGAGACACCAATGAAGGATGGACAACGTCCATGGTTGCCGCTGAGTCTCTAAGTGCTCGGCACGTTTTCTCATTGACCCTAATTTCTTGGAGATACGGCTCCAACAACCGCATGTTTTTTTCTGATTCTCGGATCGTTGCGAAGGCAAATTTTTCCTGACAGTTTCTCGCGATGTGCCCTTCCTTTTTACAGTTGTAGCAGATTAGCGGCTTCCGTTTGTTTTCCGATTCAAGTGCCTGTGTGGTAGAAACCTCACTCGATCTCTCCGCTTCTGTTTGCCCTTCCCCTACACTGTCCTTCGTAAGAGACGGGTCCTTTTTGAAATTACGGTGCGGAACGGGTTTCCGTTGATCAGGTTTCCTTGAAAAGCCCTCTTTCTTTTCATCCTTTTCAACGCGCGCTGCCCTGCTATGCAACTTTCGGCGAGTATAATACTCCTCAGCTAACTCAGCTGCCTTATTTAACTGTACTTCCCCAAGTCTGTCCTGCAGCCAAAGTTTGACATCCTCCTCGATGCAGCGGTAGAATTGCTCCAATGCAACGCATTCCACCACTTTATCGCGGTCGTCATAAACACCTTCGCCCTTGAGCCATTCGATCAAATCGGCTTTAAGACGAAACGCGAAGTCAACGTGTGACTCATTCCCCTTTTTAGCATACCGGAACCTTTGCCTGAAAGCCTCGGGTGACAACTTATAACGTCTCAAGAGCACTTCCTTAACCTCGTCATAGCTCTCAAACGCTTCCCTCGACAAGCAAGTTATCGCGTCGGACACTTCGCCGGGAAGAAGAGCTAGCAGGTTCCGCGCCCAAAGAGACTGCTCCAAAGCATTTCGCTCACAGACGTGTTCAAACTTGACGAGATACTTCGCCATATCCTCGCCTACTACGAACGGTGGCAGTTGGTCCCGAATTCTAAAACCGCTGACCTGAACTGTTGGAGAAGCTACGCTAGGCGCCTGCGAACACTGTAGGATTGCCAATTCTAGTCGTTTCATCTCGAGACGCTCCTGTCTCTCGGCCTCCTCGCGACGTTCGCGCCTTTCAGCTTCTTCGCGAGCTTCTACTTCTCGCCTTTCAGCCTCCTCACGGCGTGCTTTAATATCCACCCAGGCCTCATCGACTTCCTCAGCCGACACTCCCTCATCCTTCATGATCTCAAGGATCGCTTGCTTTCGTTTCGCACGGCCCAAAGTAATGCCGAGTTCCTCACAAATTTCGATGAGTTCCTTCACTTTAAGGTTCTCCATCGTTCACCCTAGCCTCTTGCTGTTTGCCCCTGTTAAGAATTTACTTGCCGTACCCACTATAAGTCTACTAGCAAGACGCGCAAGCAATTTTAAACACTCCCGTGTTTACCCCCTCCGCATTAACTTTGGTTTCAAAGCACTTCGACTTTGCTTGAAACGATCAAAGCTCACTCCAATGCTTCACACAGCCCTTCTCTAAACTACTATAACCTGAGCTAGAGTAGTCTGGTGAACTGAGGGGAAAACATCAGGCACTCACCGCATCGATGTCGCTGACGCCGGCCGATCCCGCAGCTGCCAACCACTGTTGAGAAACGGCGGACCGATCCCACCGCTGCCACCACTGTTGAGAAACGGCGGACCGATCCCGCCGAAGCCACCACTGTTGCGAAAGACGGCGACGCCAACACGGCCTCGGAGGCGCCACTGCTTTCAACTCCGCCGGGAAGGTCACCAGCCGTTTGGTAGCGTATGTTTATCAGCTCGCGACTGCTTCTGCGCAGAGCTGATAAGACGAGCGGACGAGACGACGGTGAGTTAAACAAGGTTTATGTACAGCGAGCTCCGTAACAATATATACAGAGGCGTTACAATTTCGGCACTGGGGCCGACAGAGACTCGAAGAGCCGAGCTCTTCTCTCTAACACATAGTTCAGCCTTTCGCCTAAGACCGCTGACTCACACACATGTCGGCACTCCGACACGGGGACGCCTCTCACATAGGACCGCCGATCGCGACGCGCCGCAGGGCTTCTTTTATTTACACCGGGCCCAACTAAAATGTCCAATCAGAAGCGCCGCTGGTCTTCCGAGCAGGCTCCTCCAATGGGGTTCGCCGCGCGATGCGTCAGGCCACCAGACATGAGGACGCCGGCTCGCTGTCACGTGCGCAACTGACTCAATGCACGTGGGCCACAGATGCGCCGCGCGTGTTCACGCCGTGGAGTTGTTCGCGCCCGGCGGAGTGCGGGCTGGCCTTGACCCAGATTGCCTGTTTCAGAGGCACGGACGTTTGACGAGGACTCGCTGGCATAACACTGCGCACAGCGGAATCGCGACCGACACCAAGTGCCAAACGGAGCGAGCGAAGCTTCCTACTGCACGACTGATCATGAACCAATTCGAGCTCCAGACAGGAGACCGTTCGCCGGCACGCACGACCGACTGACACCGTTACGTAAAACCGGCAGCAACGTATCCCCGCGCTTATCCAGCCGATCACCGGACGACATAGTGGGCGATCACGTTTTCATTGATTCAAGTTTCTTTTTTTCTTCTTCGTCGCGCGCGAGAAAAGGATCATCGAAGATACGTTTGGGGCAAAGAAAAAGAGAAAAAGCAACGTGGCACGCTTTTGGAAGGATAGCAGCCAGCCGCCTGCATGGATCCTTCCCAGCAGCACCTACATGCTGAAAAGTAGGACACGACTGCATGGCGCGGTAGGCATGGCTGCTCTACGAAGCCTTTCCCCGTCGGGTCTCTCCCAGCGTGGAGCGAACAGGCGTGTTTCGCTTTCGCCTCGTGTACACGAAAACGCCGAGGAAGCAGGACGACCTTGGCCGCCCGGTTCCTGCGGCAGCAGCTTTCTCCCAGCGGGCCTCGGGGCACACAGCAAACACGACCCTTCCAGCTAAGCACTAACCCCCTCCTGCTCGCTCCAGAGGCAAAACACGCCAGGCCCTCTATTCGTCAGCTTTTTTCTTTTTCTTTTTATTGCCCACCACGACGCTCGAATTCCTCATTGGGCGGTCCGCCCCAAGCCGGAAAAAAATAAAATAGCGATGAAGGAACGAACCCAGCCCCACCCGCCCGAAAGACCGCGCTTTCCACAGCAAGCGTCCCATTAGCCTTTCCCTTACCAAATGCTCGCCCACCTTCGACCCTTAATGGACGACTTCCGCACACGCTAGAAAGAACTTTTACTGCTAAGGCATTCCTTCTGCCCTCTCTCTCACGCCCCGTCGCTTCCGGTTCCCTCTTCCGTAGCCGCGGCCGTCCGTGCGTGACCAGCGCGCGCGAAGGCTTGCCGGCACCACATCGTCACTCCGGGGGCATGAAGGGGTTACCTAATTCCATCGCGTCCCTCCATCCCCTTCCCCGGACGACCGACACTTCCTCAGAGGGGTGCTGGCTGCGATGACACGGCGGCGGTCAGCCAAGCGCCTCACGGCGATGACGCGTCGCGAATCATGCACCGGCCTTCAACGCGCGTTCCAGGACGGCCCTTAGGTCGCATAAGAGCTGAAAGAAGACAGCGCATCGGTAGAACGCCGTAAGCATCACACACGCGCGCGCATGCGACCGGCGCATGCGGGCTAGCACGACGTCAGAGCGGTCACGCTTCCGCGGGCTGTCGTGCCTCGGGCGTTGCAACACCGCGCGCGCACCTGCTCTTTTGACAGGGAGGCGATCCATGGCCGTTCACGCCTCGGGGGTTTAGCAAGCGATTTCGGACAAGAGTTGCGCATGTTGACCTTGAATGTGAAGAGCAGCTGTCGTTTCACAATTGTGACGGGAAGGAGGTGGCAACGAAGCGGAACGAGCTAATAGTAACAAGAGGTTTTAGGAAGACTCCGGCTGTTCTCGTATTGAGAACCGCGAGAAAAAAAAACGAGAGGGAGAAGGACTAGCTGCGTAAACATAAGCTGTAGGATATGGGGCACACTCCCAATTCTCACATGAGTTAGGTGACCTTTAGGTAAAAGCAACGATTACGCCGATCTTGATTTCAAGGACATCGGTGACCTGCGTATACATCTCAACATATCCAGATTGGCGTTTTTCGGCAGCACTTAACCGCATACTGGAGGAACCCTGCGCACTAGCATTACAGAAAAAAAGAATGTCATACCTTTTTACCCGAGGATTCTATACATTCAGCTCCCCTTAGAAAAATAACCTTTTCGATCACGTTCCCATCTGAAAATCCGTACCCGTATTAAAAACGAAACGCGCGTGCAAGACACAGTAGGAGCACTTCCGCCGCGGAACCCTTGCCGGAAGGCGCTTGTGAGCAGGATCGGACACTACATAAGCGGCGCGCTTCGGGGTGGGGCGCCCGCGGGAGTTCGCAAAGGTCCCGGAGGAACGCCGGTGCGGAAATAGCCGCCGGGTACGGCGAGCTGTTGCCATTTTAGGGAAGGCAGGGCACGCCGTAACGAGGCCAAGGGGGCCCCGTTCCCTTCCCTCACTTTCTCCCTCGAAAGTGGCTGCTCACGTAATGTTGCCCTGCAGCCGAGGACACAGCGGCTATAGCAGAAACGACGCTATATAGTGGAGCAACGCTGACGTGCATCTGCTCGCGTTTTTACAAGACATGCATGTTTACGTTTTATACGTCCTTCTTACGCTCAACCGACGCGATGTGACGTAGACATCTAGATGGCTCCGCACTTGTTAGGCAGTTCAGGGGAAGATGCATGCTGGTGAGATGAGAATTCGTGAACACCGGTTGTCGCCAGTGCTGGCGTTTCGACAGGCGGACTTTTCTTCTTCAAGGGAGCAACTCAGACGTTGCACTTGTGCGAGCTAGCGAAGTAGCGGCATGTAGCATATGACACACACCCCAAGGAAGCAACAAGGCAAATCTGCTCTTCGAAACCACACACTAAGAAAGAAAAAAAAGCTCGGAGTGGGGGGGGGGGGGGGGGAGGAGTAACGTCTACTTTAGTCCTGGAATCGCGTCGTTAGTCAACAAGAAGACCAAGTTTTTTTTGAAGAGCATGTCAAGTGCAAATTTGGAAGGACTAACAAAAGGACGAACGGCTCGCATACTCCCTCGAGTAGGGGCTGAAGGGATGAAAAGATGCTTTTTTTTTTTTTGTCCAGCCCTTGTTGTGTGCACGGGTCAGCAGCCTTTCAAAGGTGTGGCTCGCAGTCAGGTGCGCCTCATTGTTCCAAAACTCGCCCATATACTTTGTCGGGGTTGGTGGTTGCGCGAGGTGGGGGACTAAGGTGTGGATGAAGAACGGGGCAAATATGCATGTTCAGGGGTTCAGTCAACTGAAGACAGGGCTCATCGATCAGCCCACTTACAGTTATAGTTATAAGAAAATAACACGAGAAAATATTAATATGTCGGGGGTTAAAACTGCGTCGTCCAATAAACTACACAATATATACTAGCGGTGATAATCATGCAAGTCTAGCGGACATTTCAGCACGTATATTGTGAGTCAATCCGAGCCGGACTTCTTCGGAATCACTCACAGTCACTGCAGTCAGCAGTGCGGCTGGTATTCGCGAAGAACATACTTAATTACATGTGCTGCAATTGGGGACTCACGTGCATTTGTGTTTCTGTGGTACCGCTGTGCAATGTACTGAACACCGTAACTTTCGTGCAAAGAAATCGACACCCCTAGCTTACATGCAAGACTCCTTCATGGCTACTATTGTGGAAAGCTTCAAGAATTGACGCCGTCACCTTGAAGTATGATCATCATTCTATGGATTAGCTGGCTCTGGAAATCACGTGCCTCTGTAAATTTTCAAGGTAAGTTTTTTTTTTTCATTTTCATCGCCTCAGTACATTACATTATAAACAATATGAAAGCAGAAAAAGTACTGAGCGCGGCAGGTTTTAGCATGTTTTATGTGCATGCGACAGCGTAATTACTGAGGCTTAGGCGATTAAGTCGTTGTCTCCTAGCTATTTTATTTTTATAGGAATGTTTTGTTGTATTTCTCGCAGGTAAGAGGGGGACAACAGCCGTAAGCCAACACTGCTGGTGCGCATGACGCACTGTTTGGGGAAAATAAATGTTTCTACATTTGAATTGATCTCTGAAATATTTCGTTCCTACACGCATCCATGGATGTAGTGCTGAGCAAAACGACGCTGACCTGAGCTATTATGACAGCCTGGTGAAGATGGCCAGGTGAATGAACTTGTGGATTAATCATTAGTCCATATAAAATTTTTAAAATAGGTGAGCAGTTTATCCCAAAGGAGTAACATTCACTCTCCCGGGTACGAGTTCTCGGGATCAACTATAGGTCCTTACGAAAGTAACCTTTGCTCTGTTAGGGACCATTTCCGAAAACCAGCTGTTAGTCCTTGCAGGCATAACCATTAGTCCTCTCAGAGGCAACCCTTAGTCCTCCTGCAGTTAGTCCTTAAAGGACTAACTGTATATCCTTTTGCAGTTAGTCCCCAAAAGGAGGAATAGTTGTCGCAAATCATTTGATCCCCAAAAGGAGTGACCTCTCTACTCATTTTGGTCCTTTTCTTTTTTTTTACCTGCAGTGCACGTATAGAATAAACAAAACGTTACGGTATATATAGCCTTTAATAATAAACGTACAGATCTACAAGATATGCATGGCAGAAAAAAGGGGGGGGCTTATTCGACTTCTCTTCCTCCCTTGCGCTAAATACACGACAGAAATGTAATACACGAATGCAAACGTAGCACCCTAGCCGCACATCTGTCAGTTGTCAAATTTTTTTAGCTGAAACGCAACCGGAATATATCGGGTCTAGAGTGCATTTCGAGAAAGATGTCCCACTATTTTTCAAAAGGTCCATTTCCTGGCATCGATGCGGAGAACATAGAAGACAATAGAAAATATTCTCGCAATATATTGCTAAATATATGCCTCCAAATCGAAATGTAATTTCTTGCTATTTAACGAAAACACGGCACCACACATTTCTTGCTCTGGAATTTACTAATACGAGAAGAAAACCTATCGTTCGAGAATCCCGAACGAGAACGCATAAATGGATGTATACGTTGAAGGCACAGACAAAACAGCTCACGTTTTATAACGGTGCGTGAATTAGACAAGGAAGGTTACTGTGATGACAGCATCAGATATGTATTAGATACCGAACAACGAACTGCGCCTGATAATGAGGTCGAGGTCGTTTTGCCTGGAAGTGTTCGTTCCCGAGTGCATTGCATGGACCCTTGGCTGTTTCAGTATAGGCGATATATAGGCTAATCATCCAAGTTTTCCATTCGACATGGCTGTTTCAGCAGAAGGCAAACCTCAGCGAAGAGATGGCTATTTGCTTTCCCAGACAAACGGTCCAGCCTCAATCATTTGTTTCACGATTTACAGTAGCCATCGCTGGCAGCCTTTCTGCATTAGACCTCGCAGCCTTTCATCGAGGAAGGGGTTAAGTGTAAACTCGATTCGAAGGACACACGTCGTCGATTTTCTAGAGAGCGAGAGTAAAGCGTTCCGAGAACAGCTCTCTTAGCATACGCGGCTAGCCAGCCAGGCCCGCGTGCATAAACGACGTGTAGCGAGTACACTGCTAGCTCTACACGCACGCAAGAACGCACGCACTCTTAGCAAGGCGCGTTTGAGGTCAGGCCGCCGCCATTCGCTCGGCATGCGCGCGCACAGCCGAGGCGAAAAACGAGCGGCGGCGGGACCCGCTCTCTCCGCCACCAGCGCATGTGGGTCAGACCGCGCGTAGCGAGCCGACGGCCCAAGTAGGCCACGACAGCGCGTAGACGGCGCGCGCCGAACCAGGCCCGCGGGGCGGTCGCGCGGCCACGTCGTCCGGCGCACCTGTACGGGTCTGCAGACGCACGTGCACCCACGGATGCATGGACTGATCCACGTTACCTACGAGGACTATATTCAACCCCGTTTGGGCCCCTAGCCGTCTTGGAGGCCCTATCATCGGCAAGAGCTGGTCATTTGAACCACCGGACCGAGCTGCCTCCCAAGGGAAAAAAAATGCTGGTAACGATAGAGTCAGAGGGCAAGGCTACACAAACAGTGAAAAAGATATGCCCGGGGCTACCGGCAGGTGGTATAACGTGGATAATCGAATGAATGAACAACTTTATTTATCCCTTGTTAAAGGGAAGGGGGCAACAGGAAAGGGTGTGGTGGGGATGAACTACTTGAAGTAGTCCTCCTCTACCCTCTCAGCCCACTCCAGGATGGCCTCCTGGATAGCGGGCCTCGAGCTGCGCAAGGCAGCCTCCCACTGCTCCTCACTAGAAATTAGGCGTTTCAGGAATGGGGGAAGAGGTGGATAATCGAAGCTGCGGTGACAAAGATGTGCCAAGATACGGGAAAATAAATGCCATGATCCGCTGGATCTGCGAGCTCTGGGTAGAGGAGGGTGGGGAGAAGTGTGGTTAAGACTCCCGTTTTCCTTTCTTTAGCCACTGTCTGAGTTGGTGGCTAAAGAAAGGAACACACACCTTGAAACTTGAGATACCATTGCGAGGTCCGAAAGCCGAGTTGGCTAAAACGTAAGGGAGAGAGGTGAGCGACTCACGCACTGCACTATAGGAAGGAGGAAGAAGGGCATAGAGGTTGCTCCTTTAGAGTAGCAAATAACCTGTCACACATATTGCACCATTTTTGGGAGTAGCTGCGAAGAAGTAACCACGCTGTCACGGTTACTCCTCAAAAGAGCAACAGGTATTTTGCGCCAAAGAAATATGCGGGTTTTGGTTGACGGCCTTTCGAAGTGCGTGCAGGCATTTGATTACATGTACAATCGATGTGCAAGCACCACATTCAGAAATAAATCTAGGAAAGTTTCTTAACAAACAGATGGGATTCGAACTCACGACTACTCAAGCCAGCATGCGCGTACACTAACCACTACACCACACCACGCTACGGCACCGTCTGAAAGGAAACAGGCTTGTGTAGGCATCGATGGGTAGTTTGCACACGGCGCGAACATTCCTGCAGTTACTCCAATAAATGGGCGCTTTACTCCTAACAAAGGAAAGTGGCCCTCCTTGCCGCACCGTGTGGAATTTTTCGCGCATATTTCGGCTTTCGAATGAGCAAAAGAGCCCTTTTCGGGATACTCGGGCTGCTACGGCATGCACCATTCCAAAATAGGTCAGTTCTAGGACACAAGAGTGTCGTAGTATAGTCACATGGACAGCACTTATTAAGCGTGTGTGCAGTAAATCCTTCCGTACGGAAAAACGCAGCAAGCGCATGGTTGTGACGAAAATTGAGAAATTGAGCTGATTAACTTTCCAGGAGGTAATTAGCAAGACCAGTTTTGTGGCAACACTTACCAGAGAACTTACGCGTAGCCGCACCCTCCCCTTCCCTCCCCCCTTTTTGTTCTTTTTTGCCTGCCAGGAAAGGTTTACTTCACGAAAGTTAGCCATGGTTCAAGACATCGGTACTGTATGTCTTGAAACGTACTGGAGAGACGACTCCATGCTAACTCTGTCTGTGATTCATCACCGCCAACCTATACAATGAACGCTCTCTCGAATCGTGTCGTCCGTCAAAAATCAATAAACAACAGCGACTCTTGAAAGTAACATCGTGACATCCATCAGTAACTCATCAGATACGCCAGGAAGATTTCCGCAGCGAAGGTTGAATCGCATGCGGACCTTCAGCGCTCCGAAGCAACGTCAGTGCTAAAGGCAATTAAGGAAAGCGCCAATTATGCAGGCAGCGGTTTTCGGGGCACCCACCACCACGTGACTACCGCCTCGAGCAAGCTGCGAGGCCCTCTTCCCGCCACCAGAGAAGACGAGCGACGGCTGCGAAGCACTGGAGTGACGCACGCGGTACAAGGACGACGGCTGGCATCGGACATCGTTTACGCATGCCCTCCCCCACTGCTCAAGCCGACAACGCGCTCGCCTCTCTTGCCAATCTATAAGAGCTTATGTTTCTTTTCCGCTTCTGCGACGGTTGTTTGACGGATGAAGAACGCCGAGAGTGCATTTTTTAAACGGGGCTCGAGGGAAAAAAGCATACGTGGCGTGCCACCCCGAAGCGAGGCAGTGGCGCTTGTTCGGTATATGTGTGTTGTGTGTGTGCCATGAATATAAATCGCTTCCACCACACGGCCGCTCCTGCTGCGCTCGAAAGCGTGGGCGTGCAGCAGGCAGGCCTGTCCGATGCACGCACCTTCCTTCTCTGTGTGCGGTGCCCTGCCACAGACACTCGACGTCCAACAAATCAACCCGACGCAACCGCTGTCGCGCAACCCAGTGTGCAGCGCCACGGGAACGCCAAGGTCCCCGCGACCCCGACACGCTTATTCTCCCGAGACTTTACAGCCGCAGGCCGGTTGCGCACGCGCGCTTGGTTCGAAGATGCGCAGTCTCCCCGAAAGCAGCCGGAACGCTGCGCCGGTAAGTCAATTAATAAGAGAGTGCCCGCCGCGCATTCCTTTCGCTTACGTAGGCGTCGTCTAGTTCGCTGGAGGAATCGACGCTCGCGTCCATCTATTGCACATGTACGCGACTTCATCAGAGTCTACGGCATTCGTTGAACTTACAGCAGAATGGAGTGCCTGTTCCGCAGCCGCGGGGATAGTCTAAGGCTCGTTATTTCATGCAAGACCGCACGTTGGCGCCGAATCCAGCCGTCACCATGCATTATTTGACAGGTGACTCGGGGCTTGCCGAACTTCGGCTCAAACTCAAGTCAGCGTATAATGCGTGTTTACAGTCTTCTCCCCCCTTCGAGAGGAGCGTTCTTCATTAACGCTGTTACTCATTCGCCACGATGTGTACTGGTTGGTCTCCGGTTCGTTGCCGCTCGCGGCGGCAACGAATAGAGGTGAAGGGCAACCGCCTGCGCGGCACTGCATCTCCCCTTCCCCCTTCGGCAGCGAAACGTCGAGAGAGTAGTTGCGCGCCCCGGTGGCTGCCGTCAACATTCCTGCGAACGGAGAGCCGACGGGAAACCCTGACCCATTTGCACCAACACCGACCGGTACCCGACGCCGTGCATATGCAGCACGCGCGTCGCTGGTGGGTAAACGCGCGCTTATACACAAAGCGACGGAGGTATATTTGCGTAACGCGCGCGCAGCACCCGAAGCGGAAGATAAGGGGAGACCAACAGAGGCGACCCGTAAACTGGGATACTGCCGTGCTTGGACCCACGCGCTCACGCACACTCTCTCTCCCAAAAAACACCGAACCCAGCGAGGTACGTTTGTTGCGGCTTTCTTTCTCCCACCCCTCTCGCTATCGCAGTTCGCAACGCGAAGAGAGATGTAGGTTACGAGCCGCTTACAGCGACCATGAACCCTTTCGTGTGCCGCCGGGAGATTGGGAAAGGGCCAGGGACTGCAAGTGGCGCGCGGACTGCCTTATTTGTGTTCTCACTACTACCACTGCTGCGGAGACCCGATACGAGTGCGGGCACAGGTGCCGCCATAGGGCAAGGACGCCCACCGGCCATCACCGCGGCGCTGCGTGCAGCTTTCGTTGCAAAACGGGACGATGCCTCTTCCTCCACCCTCGAACCGTTAACCGCAATCGTCCGAGGGGAAAAAAAAAACGATGTTTGCTTGCGCCTCGCTCCAGAGACCACCGGCCAGCGAGCGCTGCGAGATACACGCAGGCGAGCGTGCCCTCTTCAAGCCGCAACGTTGTTCGCGAGTGCATTCACGACCTGCCGGCCAAAGCAAGCCGATGTGACGACAGCGCGGCCTCGTTGATCTCATTAGACAATCGGGGAGCCAACTGCGTTAAATAATGCAGCGGGCGTAAAAAACATGAATATGGGCAACACGGCAAAGCGAGTGTGACATTGTGATACGACTATTTCACGGGTGAGTTTAAGCATAGAGTTTCCTAAAATCAACTCTGGCGCTTCCATCGTTCGCCACCAGGGGAATGATGGGTAGTACACAAGTTTAGTCTTCGTGCTTGCGGGCTTCCAGCGCACTTTTGGCCGTGTTTCGGTTTTGTTTGAATAAAAGAACGGACCATTGTGAACATCGTGACCCTATTGGAATTGGTCAACCTGAAAGGTTAAAGTGGTGAAGTGCAACTGCTGAACATTTGCTGATTCGTGAACGAGCAGCTCCAAGCCATGCGAAGCCAAGCGAAGCCGGAAGTACGAAGATTAGACAAAGTTATGTACTAACCTTATTTCCATGCTAGGCTGAAGCGCCACGCGTAGCAGCTCTCATAGGACACTAGCGCCTGAGTTTCCTTTAGTGTGCTTATTAAAAAACTCTATAGGTTTAGCAAGGCCTCCGAGAAGGCGGGCGCTCGGAGGCCACGTGTGCGCACCACACATGACTGCAAACTGCCGTTTTGAACCTTCAACGACAAAACGTACAGAGCTTTGGTATATACACGCACGCGCATGAAAAGTGTTAGGTAAATGAACTCGACGTTTCGTATCAACTTTATCAATTTCACGTCACGACACGCTCGAAAAAATAATTAACCTTCAGTTTAACAGCCAAGGATGTCGGCGCTCGTGTGTGGAAAGTGCAAATCGACTTCGAGAGAACAGAGATCTTTAAAAGCCATTTCGACAAAACAGAGAGTGACAAGGTTTCCATCACTATACCAGCAAAAACTGCAGCTCGCATTCCCGTGAGTAGCGAAGAGCGACACCTCTGGGACGATATCACCTAAAAAAAAAAAGAGACAAAACCAGGGGTAGTGAAACAGCTGCTTTACAACGACAATGCGGCACCATCGGCAGCCACATGCGCTAACTGTATCATCAGCCCGAGTGGACCTGCATAGAAGCTTTGCCTATCAAGGAACGCGGAAATCTATGGCATATCGAACACGCGCAAGAAGCGCTCAGCTGCTCATCGACGTCTGCCATACGCGATCTGCGTCCCAGAAGGACGCTGCTTAATATGACGTCAGAGTTCAAGTTAGCGCCGATTGCGCATGACAAAGACGCTGATGAGTGTCGTTAAATCTCACATATCAATCAGTGTCCCAGTTGTACGCACTCGCAAGTACCGAAGAGTTCCCCGTTCCTCGATAGGTAAAGCATTACTTATGATGACGTCACCTAGTTAGTGCGAGTGGACGCCGGTGGCTTCGCATTGTCGCTTTAGAGCGAGCGTTTCACGACCCCTTTAAGCCGACCCCGTACATGCAGTACGTGAGAAGAGATCCGAGTAAAGCGAAAGTCTAGCAAAAAATTGGCCCCGTATCTGCATGTTACACAGCATATGTCGTCGAAAGACGATAGTCTTGCGTCTGGAGAGAGTGAACAAAACGTTTATTTGATGTTATGCGCAAGAAAATCGGTGAATAGTATTCTGGCGGCGCTGCGTGCCTTCAGAATACCAGAGTGCCTCGAGCGTGCAGCGGAGGCGAACGAGCGGATCAAGTGACGTCACACGTAAGACATTAGCGCTCTCTTGCAGTCGTCTTAGAAAACGAAGCACGTGGCTCTGAGAAAGGTGTGCGCGCCCATTTCAAAGGTGATAAGGTGTAGAACGCGAGGCGACGGGTAGGTGCCGCCACCGTTTTGTTTTAGCAAAGCGTTGGAAACACTCATCTTTCCGTGCAAGTGTTGCATGGTCAGCGCAGCGTGATAAATGCTACGGTCCTTAGAATTACTTATGCACACCTTTTCTAGTAAAAAAAATACACATACATAATATTGACGTGTTGTTATGGTGCCTCAAATATGCGCAATGACTGCTTGTAATTGACAATCGCACAAGTATGAACGCTGAATCTTGAGCAATATTGGTAGGCGCTGCGGATGGGGTCGGCCGTTGGAATATCATTTGGCCACTTTGGTGCCGTTTAAGGTACCGTTAAGGGCGGACAAACAAACAAATGTACAGACAAAGACCAAACATTTTTGCGTCGAATGTCCCCAAGAAAGACTATCGTCTTTAACAGACGACGCTCTGTACGCTGGCTCGGTAGTGGTGGTGAAAATGAGGATGCGACAGGCGGCAGCGCACAAGGTGAGATCTCAGCGCTAGATCTCGGGAGAGAGAAGGAGGAAGCGGGCGGACACATAGCACTGCGGCAGAAACAATGGTGCGCGCCTACAATTGCGCTTCCCATAGCGTAGACTACAATACACATCTGATAGACGCAGGTCACGACTATGATGATGACAGGGATTATTCACCCGTCGCAGATCGTTTAAATATGTAACCTTTAACGGACTGTGACTGCTGGCAAAATAAACGTAATGAAGTCCCCCCCTCTCCCACGCTCCTGGCAATGAAAAGACCTGGGACAAACACGGCGCCAGTTTCCTGCAACAGACACTAGAGTGCATCTGGCGCTGGTGTCGACTAGCATTACTGTATATGCTCCCTACGGTAGCTACCTAAAACTACCTTCAGGTAGCTACCTTATATGCAACCTTTAACGAGCATATTTATTTTATTTATTTATTATGTATAAATAAATAATAATAAAAGAGGCCATATATATATATATATATATATATATATATATATATATATATATATATATATATATATATATCACTACCAACGGTGGTTACGCACGAGCAGCCGCATAGGCTTCGATACACGGTGAAAAACAATGATTGCTTGATAAAATACAAACAGAACTATCTCAATCCAAAACTATAGAATCAGCCCATAATTTCCCTTAATTTCCAAAGTGACTGAAAAATCGCAGCGTCAAAGGGGCCTCATAGAAATTTCTGTACGCTAATATATGCAAAAAAGACGCCAACCACGTATAAGGAGCTATACTGTAGAAAGCGCGTGCTTGTGTTATCGATCACTCCCTCCTCGCCTGCTTAATCGTTCGGCGGTATAGCATGAACGAAAACGCCGGCATCGTCCTGCCCTTGCAAGGACTCCTGCAGGCAACGGCAAGGGAGCTTTCGATTGACCACTCGCTCGGTTGGACGGTACCTCCTCATTATTCTGTACAAAGGGGGGGGGGGGGGGGGTTCGACCTCCTCAAGTAAACGTCTAATAACGCCGTGGCCCGCCGGCGGATCCGCCGGAGGAGCGTGATTCTGTTGGCGACGTGCCAAGACAGCGCGGACGTCTTACGTCAACTACGCCGCGCGATATTCGGAGGAGATGCACCGCCCCCTCCCCCTCGATGCCTCAGCCCCTCCTCTTCCCCCCCATACGCGTACCGCGAACTTGTGGCCGCCGTCAAATCTAAAGATAGTCACGCGTACGCCAAATGGCAAGAAGAGGCCAGAGACGGAGAGAAAAGGACACTGTCGTTCGAATACCTCGCGCGCACGCCAAGTCCAAGGCCTGTCGCTTTCACTCTTTCCGATGATACGATTTCATTTTTCTTTAAGCTCTATTGGCGGCATATATATATATATATATATATATATATATATATATTATATATATATATATATATATATATATATATATATATAGCTGTTGCCTTTAGTGCTTTCCATCGAGTCACGCGACTTTGCAGGCTTAGCTTTGGCGCCGTCTGCCGCCTCGCGCGCGCGCTATCTCGACAAGTGCCGATATTCCGTCGCTATCTATTTTTCCCACTTGTCTACATACTTCGCTGAACGTGGACGAAAAAATTACAACCTTGAACAACTTTCCTGTGCGATAATCCGTGGGCATATGCGATCTCACGCCGCCAACTATGTGGTTGTCAGAGACAGCTTACATGCCTCGCAATAAGCATATAAGCATTAATGGCGCTTGCAATACGTGCGCCGGTAAAAAATAAGATCTAACGAACGCGTTTTAGTAGGCCCTAACATACGATTTCTTTTTTTTCTTTACCTACTCGGTTGACCATACATTAACATCAAGCATTCCACGTGCACGCGACACTGAGATAGTGTAATAATTGGGGCTTTTGGTTCAACGGATTATGGGAACGACAGTGACTTTGTGCCAGTTGGACACGGTGCTATCGTCGCCTCTTGTCGGTGTAAGACGCAAGAAGAGAGTAGGGCTGTTCCGATACGAACGCAAGGAACGCTATACAGCAAACGCCGAAGACGCCCAGGAAAAAAATAATCATAACGCGGGGCCTTCACCGCGGCGTGTCTCTTTGCAAACAAAAACAAACAAACAAAGCAAGAACGACTCAGCAATTATAACGCAAAAAGAAACTCATCATTCGTTGACCGAAAGTATACGTTGGCAGCCAGAAGTCGATTAATCTACTGAAAAAGATTGCCTCAATGCGCAAGTTTCGTGCAACGATCAAATTAATTAATACCACACTGGCGCGCAGACAAGGTATACGGGTTCATAGAACCGTAGTACGCCGGAAACTGTTACATTGAAGCAGCATGTCAACGGAACAATTATACATGCCGAAAACGGTCGTAGGAGGAATGATCTCATTCCACGGCACTTGTGAGAAGAGCCAAGCAAGGAAGGCACACGAGATTACGGCACTCGAAAAGGCCGCGTCTATTATGAATACCCCCCCCCCCTTTTCCCCCCTTTTGTTCACCTATTACTACCACGCTTCGAAAGACGTGTTTCAGCGGGCTTGTCTGGGGAGGAGAAAGAAAACTCGATGAGATGATAAAGAGTGTAACAACGTAAAGAAGCTTTTGTTTGCCTCGCCGCGGCCGCTATATGTATACGCATGCATTCAAAAGCCGCGCAACCATTGTGCGGCCGCCGCTGTCAGAACAAGAACGGCAAAATAACACAATAATAATAACAACAAAAGAGAGGAAGCGGTGAAATGTGAAGGAAATATAAGACGGGGCTGTTGGCTGGACGCCGACCAGAAATATATACCACAGAACGGCGTGTTTGTCATCGCCCAGGCGCGATACAACAGGTCTGGTCTCGCTACATATACAGGTGTGTATACATCAGTTGCCGTCACAAGCGAACATCTGCCCGAAAGCAAAATGAACTAACTGCCTCCACACAGGCTTCGGAGACAGAATGAAAAGAAAAATAAATATAGAAAAAAAAACTGAAGCAAAAACCGCTCGAACTATAAAAAAGAGCGAGTCGGGAATACACTGAATCGGCAACGTACAGCCTAAGATAACGCCCGCCAGGAAAGTTGCGACACAGCGGACGCAGTATGGATGGATGGATGGATGGATGGATATGGCTGTACCCTTTAGATCGGGCGGTGGCTAGCGCCACCAAGCCGTAACACCTAATGAACCAAAAACTATATTTATTTTTTTTTCCTTAAAAAGTGAGTTTGAGGATTCGTACTTTGCAGTGAAGAGTTTAATTTTCACTCGTGTCTTGACTTTAGCCACCAATCAGATAACCTCCTTCTGGTAAAGTCTACCCGCTTAAAGTTTATTTTGCCCTCCCGGTCCCTAAACCTCAGTGCTTTGAAAAACTCTGCGCCATCATCCTGAACTATAGTATAGGGTGAAGCCCTTTACAGAACATTATCAAGTGTTCGGCAGTTTCTTCTTCCTCTCCACACGCACTGCATACTGTGTCTACCCCTTCGTATTTGGCCCGATATGTCTTGGTTCGCAGTACTCCCGTCCTGGCCTCAAACAGTAGAGAACTACCCCGTGTATTATCATAGATCCTTTCCTTGGCAATTTCCTGCTTAAAAGTTCGATAGATCTCTAGTGCGGACTTCTTAATCATGCCCATTCTCCACATGTCAGTCTCCGTTTCCTTCACTTTCTTCTTAACCGATAGTTCTTTTTGGTTTGGCCACCTGCTGTTTTCTAAGTATTTACCAGTCAACTTCCTGGTTCGCTTTCTCCATTTTGTATCGACATTCTTCATGTACAAGTAGCTGAAAACCTTCCTAGCCCAACGCTCTTCCCCCATTTCTCTCAATCGTTTCTCAAATTTTATCTTGCTGCTAGCTTCCCTGCCCTCAAATGATGTCCATCCCATATCACCTTGTACTCCCTGATTTGGTGTATTCCCGTGAGCTCCTAAAGCAAGCCTACCTATTCCACGTTGCTTAATTTCTAATCTTGCTTGAACTTCTGATCTCATGCACAAGACCGCATTGCCGAACGTCAGCCCAGGAACCATGACCCCTTTCCATATTCCTCTCACAACATCATACCTATTGTAATTCCACAGTGCCCTATTTTTCATGACTGCTGCATTCCTGTTACCTTTAGTCGTCACGTATATTTCGTGTTCCCTCAGATACTCGGTCCCATTGCTTATCCATACGCCCAGATATTTGTATTTATCTGTTATCTCTAGCGTGACCTCCTGTATTCTAAGCTCACTACCTTCGTTGTCATTGAAAATCATGACTGCTGATTTTTCCTTACTGAATCTAAAATCTAACCTATCTCCCTCATTACCGCAGATGTCCATCAATCTCTGCAAATCTTCCTTGTTGTTGGCCATTAGCACTATATCATCTGCGTACATTAATGCTGGTAGTGCCTGATCAATAAGTTTTCCTTGTTTGACTAAAGAGAGGTTGAAGCCCAGTCCACTTCCCTCTAATTTTGCCTCTAATCCTTGTAGGTACATCATGAATAATAAGGGTGACAGGGGGCACCCCTGCCTAAGCCCCCGTTTTACCTCTGCAGGCTTGGATACCTGTTTTTCCCGCTTTATAACTACCTTGTTACCTTTATAGATACCCTTTAAAAGATTAGTGACTACATGTTCCACGCCTAGTGTGTCCAGTATTCCCCACAATTCCTCTTGAACCACGCTATCGTACGCTCCCTTGATATCCAAAAATGCTAGCCACAGGGGCCTGTGTTCCTTTTCTGCTATTTCGATGCACTGCGTCAGTGAGAACAGATTGTCTTCCAACATCCTGTGTTTCCGAAACCCATTCTGCAGTTCGCCCAGCACCCCCTCATCCTCTATCCACGCCTGCAGTCTTTCCTTTATAATTTGCATCGCCAGCCTGTAAACCACTGATGTCACTGTTAAGGCACGTTCGCGACGCCCTCTCACGTGAGCGCCTCTCGATGAGAGTACCTGGAGAGAGAGAGAGAGAAAACAGGCGAGGCACTAAATAAAATTGACGGTAATTAAGGGGGTGGGAAAGCTGCACAGCGCAGGCGCACTGATCAAGGAAACGTGAGTACATTCCAGCGTCGTGCGTGACACAAATGTCCATAGTGTCTTGTTCTCATCCCCTTACGCCTGTGATAAATAGGGCTGTTCAAAGGCAGATCGGTAAATGAGCTCTCTCCTTCTCTACGTTTCTTTCTCTTTCACTCTCTCTCTCTCACACACGCACACTTTCCCTGATCGGCGAGTGCAGTAACTCGCAGTTGTGCAGTTCCTGCGTATAGCTGTGTATAGTTCCAACAGCGAGGGCCCACGGAGCGACCGACTTTTACGACCATGCGACAATGTGTACGGTGGCGGTCAAAATTTTGCGGACCACGGGAGCGCGTGTCAAACTAGGGACCTTATGTCAAACTAAGGCCCCTGTATTTTTCAAAGGTAGCGCAAACTCCCTTCCACGCGCAGTTTCCTCCTCGCCCGCCACGAAGGAGCGACTCACGCGGAGCGCGCCGCCGGACGGTTTCGTTTTGTCGCGCGGCGCGTTGAAGTAAGGCCCCTAGGGGCCTTACGTTGAAAAGTTAATACGAGTGCTCTTAGAGCTCGAGTTTGTACAGGAACAACAGAGCCCTACTGAAATTTGGGACATGCATGCCTGCTTCCATAATGGGACGTGTGTAAACGATTTATCCATAAAATACCACAAACGTTTAGTGGGATGAAGGTAGATTTTATTGAGTGCGCAAATAAAACGCGGGAAGCATCGAATGATCACGAACGCTGCAAAACATTCCAGTAGAGCGACGACAGGGCGAAACAATTTCGCTATCAAATCAGATCAAAGGGGCCTCACCAGGAACCGTTTCATTCCCCCTTTTGTGGGGTGGCTTGCGCTCTTGCGGAAGAGGCCGATGCGCAAATATAGAAGGAACCGCATTTGGCTTGAGTTTCTTGATCCCAGTTTGTGCCAGAATTTCTGGCTCATACTGATCCATCGTGAAGTGTTTCTGAAAAATACCGACATCCTCTATCGCATTTTTGCAGTTTGGCTGATGTGATATTGCCGAAGCAAAATATTTTGCTTCTTAGGTTAAAAATGCAAACAGCCACAAAAGCCAGATGATTTTCTTGCATTTAGTAGGTGCCTTTCTCCTTGTTAATGGAAAGTGTACAACTTCGCAAGTATGTTCGAAATTTGAACGAAAGTATCTATGCTTTTCACAAATAAACAACTATACATTATATTTACCATACACTCTCTTATATTAGCTGTACACGCATGCACAAAATTCGGTCATGGAAGTGCGCAAAAGTGAGATAAATATGAAAGAATACAAACTGAGAACACAATAAACCACAATAAAACAATAAACGCCGAAATTTTGCCTACAGGTAATCAAAGTTCGAGCGAAAAAAAAAGAAGGAAAAACGATCAAAGACGTGGTTGATCTTTGGAGAAGCATAATTGCTTCCGCTGCAAATGGTTCCATTTAGAAAGCAAATCGCGAACGCCAAACATTCAACAGTAATTATGTTGTGGCCGTATTCGAATATTCGAGCAAGCTAAAAACGATCGAGCTGTCATCGTGGTTGAAATCGTGCGAAAAAGCGTCGACGGAAACTTCAAGCTGCTTTTGTTTAACATGAACCTGAACCAAGGATGAGCTTTATCTGAAAAGCCTTCCAGAGGCATGTCTACGCGAAGACGTTCTGTAGTGAGTGCTTACCTCGCAAAGCCTCCCTCGGTGACAATAGAAGTTTTTCCTGCCGATGCGATGCAGCCATACCGCTCTCCGCTCCTCATTATTTTTCCCTCGTGGAACCGCAAAAAGCTTGTCGCCTTTTGCAATGCTGCTAGAGCAGCCAACGGCACAGCATGTCGGCATTGCGCTGCATCCGAGGCCGCCTTGCTAAAGGCAACACACGTGGGAGCGACATGCAGTGCGCTCACTCATGGCGTCGCTGCCCGGCGGAGCCGAGGGGTCAACAAGGTTCATTGGTCACGTGTCGCGCCTGGTCCAATAGGGCAGCAGAAACGCGCGCCGGAGTGAGGAGAGACGTAGAGGGCGGGGAGGAAATTCTCCTCCGCTTTTTGTACAACGGTTTGCTCTACCTTTGAAAAATACAGGGGCCTTATGTCAAACAGCGCCGCTGCGCCTTCTGACGGCTGCCCGCGAAGCTCAAAAGCGCGCACTGCGCATGCGCGCCCTTTTTTTTACCTACCAGCGCGCTAGTTCGCTCCCTTCAACAGCGTGCGCGCCAGAACGCTTGAAAAAGCGCAAGGTGTCACTCCGGTATAAGGCAACCACGTCGTAAATTGTGGTCATGAAGCGTTGAGAACGGTATTTTCTGCTCGACAGCAATAACAAAAACGTTGCCCATCAAAAAAAAAAGAACTAGTCGTCCGAAGCGCAAAGACCGCCGTATGCCTTCCACTACGTAAGTTACCAATAATAAGCTAAACAATAAAACCACGACACGAAAGCCTGTCCACACTGCAGCGTATCCGTTGGTCATAAAAGGACATAACAAACCGAAAAAAAAAATAATGTAAGAGAAGAAGTATGCTCACAGGCATGAGTGGCAGTGCCGTCGTCTGCGTAGCCGAAACAGCACTTTGAAATGTTCGTTAAAACAAAACAAAAAATGACACAAACGTCACAATAAATGGCACAGTACCCATGATTAGCTCCCCGTTTTGCGGCCGCAAAGTTCCCGCAACTAAGTTTAGCGACAGCTATATCACCCTTTGCACACGGGTTTAGAAGACCATATAAGAAGCGCGTGAACACGGGCACCACCAACGAGAATCGTTAGCGACGTCAGAAGCAAGGCTGCTGCTCACAGACCGACAACTTTCGCGAGGAGCTGTCGGAGATGACGTTATCTTCACTCGGGTGAAATCAAACGTCGACCGCTTTTTTTCTTTTTTTTTTCTCCCTAGCGCACTGTCAGAAACGTAATTATACCGCGACGAAAAGCGCTCCGGGGGTGCTTGTGCAACAAAATCCCCCCCTTATGTTGGTGGCAGCGCGGCGGCGGCGACATAGTTGGAATGCGCGCGATAGAGGAGCCGTTCGCATGCATCTCCGTCCAAGGACGCGCGGCGGAGGTCACGGAAAACGAGTGGCGAGCCGCCTTCTGCGTTCGCCGCCTACATACGCGATTACGGCATGTCGCGAGCATGCCGTACATTAGCGCCTCTCCCTGCCCCAAGTAAATGGATCGGCGTAACAAGCCACGAGTACACACATACAGCATGCCAGCACATCAGAGTTCGCTATGAATAGCGGTCGGCAACAGGTATCGATTGATTGATCGAAACTTCACTTCGCTCCTGCATGAGAAGCGCCAAGGCTATTCCCAAAGCGAAGACAACAGACACAGCGCTGTTCCCCGAAATCGCAGGCAAGCGTGCGTCACTTTTTTCAGAAATCGCTTTAAACGGGCCACGAATACACGGGCAAAAAAAAAAAAGAAAGGAGGAAAGCGAACAGCTGCTCGTATACGCTCATAATGCTAACATTTCAAAAGGCCAACTGGACATGCGCAGTCGACCGAGGCATCTGCGCGGGCGCTCAATGATATCCGCCTTACCCCCGTATTCACAAACGCTCCTCGACTCGACTTCCATCCTTCACTTGACAGAGTTGAGCATGGCGCCACCGCTCGGCTGAAAACGACGCTGTGCTACTCAAGAATCGCAGCAGATTATCGCTGACATGCAGTGACTTGCCGTGCCTAGAGACGGCGCTTCCATCGGCTTTCTCAAGTGAAGGTGAAGCGTTGAGTGAAGGGACGTTCTAGAATACGGGGGTTATTATGTAAGCATAAGTCAGTTGTTAAATGTTAAATTTGTTCAAAACGATGATGCGTGCGCAGGCAATGGTTTAATACAGTCCGGTTATGTTAACCTTGGACAACCAATAAAGGCACGCCTACCACGCTTATAAGTGCTTACCGATACTCCGAAGACGATAGCGACGCAGCGCGATTGTAGGGACAATGCCACGATTTTTCAAAGCACGCTGTACGCTTCCCGACGCACAAGAGTGCAGTGAATTAAATGCATGTGGTTCTCCAGGGTGCCTGCCACCGGATACGGCAGCAAAAGCACGCTGACTGAATCCGTCGCCAAGTTGTGCGTGCAATAGGCACACAGACATACCGTGCAGTGCATCATCACTTGTACAAAAATGTATGCATCTGCATCTGGCAAGCTTCCACATATGTGCCACGAAGAAAATCGATTTTAAAACGGAAACGGTTAACCCTATACGCGCGAACCAACGTTTCCTTCGATTCTGATACCCGATGGAGGCGGAAATGTTGTAGGCCCGTGTACTCAGATTTGGGTGCACGTTAAAGAACCCCAGGTGGTCAAAATTTCCGGAGCCCTCCACTACGGCGTCTCTCATAATCAAATGGTGGTTTTGGGACGTTAAACCCCACTAAATCAATTCGATTCTGATAAGTGGTAATGATTACGTGTTCCCCTTGAAGATTAAAAAAAAAATGAGAGCGTCCCGCGGCACGGATTCAATAACTGACATTATGCAGAGCGCATTCAGGGAGCGTGCAGCACGACCAGGCGGGTCGCTCCTTATCGGTGGCATGCAGGCACGCCTCGAGTTTCCGCATCTCAATCGGCTGCGCGATTCTGCAGCAGCAACAAGCTTACTGCCGTTGCGCATTCGTTGAGCATCGCGTTCGTTCGCGATAAGGGCGCGTAACGCCGACCTTCGCGGCCACCGCCATCTCCTCTGCGACACGACGCAACACCAACCGACCCCCCAAAGACAGCAGCAGCACCGAGGGCCTCCGAGTACAGCCTGTGCAAGGCGCGGATTGGGCAATCAACGCGAAGCTCAGACATCCCATGTACACTATGCATCGAGACCCTCTCTGGGCGTCTTCGCGCTTGCCCACATTATAGGCAGAGCGCATACACAGCGGAGGAGAGGGGCAAGACACACGCACACACATGCACGTTGTCTTATAAACGCGCAGGCGGGCAAGAAGCCAGCTCTGCTTTAACGAGCCGGCGACCGGATCACCGCCTCATCTGGAAGCCTTTTACGATGGCTGCGACATTCAACCGACTTTGAAGGCTGCGTGTGTGTACACACACACGCACGCACACACACACACACACACACACACACATAGAGAGAGAGAGAGGAGTAGGAGGAGGAGCGGTGGGAACAGAGGGGCACGTGCAGCGCGTTGGTGTGCAGTCGAGAGGATGCGTAACGACTAATGACGAGCTATAAGAGAACGGCAACAAGCCAGGCAACTAACTGACTGCAGTGTGCTAGCGTGAAACTGAACAGTCCAAAAGCAAGTCAGAAACTAATCAGATTCAGAAGCAAACGCATGCCTCGCAACCTGAAGTCAGTACAGATACAAGTTTGTCACAAATAAGTATTTTGCAAATAAATAAATAATACGAAATAAGCGCAGCGCAAGAGCGGTCATAATTCGACGCTGCACATCGTTTCAGATAACACAGAGAAACGAAGCTTACATAAGTGCACATTTCGACTATGTAGTAGAGCACCAAGTTACCGATTCGCGTTTATGCAACAGCTCGAATAAGTGAAAACGGCTCGTCTCAAAAGAGAACACCAGTGGCGCGTCCACCATTTCCAGAATCACTCCGGTTCCACTTCCCCCCTTCCCCCGCCTATGCTTCATCACACCCGCTTTTTTTTTTCTTTTACCGACAAAAGAGGAAAGCCGAGCGGACACGTTGCAAACACGCAGTTGTGTCGTATGATTGAAGAGGCAAGTTAACGAGAGCATTTATGGCTGACCACACGGAACCCCGTGAACTCGCGAAGACTTCCGTAGCACGCACGGACCCCGTCCGGCAGCTGCAGAGCCCCCGCTGAGTTGGGGAAAACTAAAGGAACACCAAAGAAGAAAAAGAAAAGGTAATGCGAACCGCTGATGGAGGGGGGAGAACGGGAAACGCGCAAAAAGAGGAAGTTCTCCAGCCAGCCTGCTTGCGTGTCCCAGTGACCCGCCCCTCGCTTAGAGAGAGCAAAAGGGCGACCGCCCTCGCATCGACTTGGAAGCCAGAGGCCGGGAGGCTTCACCCCCTCCACCTCGCCAGCCGCGCGAAGGGAAGACAAACAGTCCGGGTCACGGCGCAGAGGTTACGAGGGCAGCACCCGGCTTCCGTCTCCCTTCCGCCTTTTACTGGCGCTTGCACTCCCGGCCTCTTCCCTTTCGGAGCCTAGCCCTTCTCAAAACCGGCGGCGCGCCTGCGTCGCTGCAGGGAAACCAGTTTTTTTTTTTTTGTGGATGCCCTCGCGCGATTTCGCCGGGATCTTCGGAAGAAGAAGAAGAATAACTTTATTTATGAAGTCCAGCGAAGTTGATTTGGGGCGGGCCTAGGCGTCGGCCACGAGCCCTTGGGCTCGGGCGGCTTCCTCGGCTCGCTGGACGGCCCACAGTTGTTGTTCGAATGAGGAGCTGAGCAGAGCCCCCTCCCAGCGTGTCCTGCGGTCCGAAACTGCCTCTTCGTGGTTTTCATCGTTGCTTTCATCTAAACTCGAGCATTCCCATAGTATATGTGAAAGTGTCGCCCTTTCATCGCAAACCTTGCATTTTTCTGTTAAATACAGATCAGGGTAACAGAGACTAAAGAGAACTGGATTCGGATAAGTATATGTTTGCAGTTGTCGCCACGCAACTGCCTGTTTTTTATTTAACCTGTTGTGTGGCGGAGGGTACTTTCGCCGTAAATGAAAAATTCCACACTCCGCCGCAGACGCTGAAAAGCGGGGAATGTGGCGAGATGCCTCACGACATTGGTTTATATTGTCCGTGTCACAAGCTTCAACGAATCGTGAGCCTCGGGATCCTCTAATCATGAATGGTACAGTCTATCAGTATCCCTCAAGAGGAACGCATCTTACCGGCCCTTACCTACTGAGCACCGACCAGGAGGGTCACAAAGAGAGTTTTAAATTGAGGACGATGCGGGGAGAAATAGAAAGGAAAATCATAGGTGTAACCTAAGAGACCACAGTGGGTCAGGGAACAAACGGTGGTTAAATATCATAGTTTGAAATGAAGAATAAACGGACAAGAGCCCGGGCACGTAGGCAGGACGACCGCTGATCATTAATCGTAACTGACTGGATTCCAACAGAAGGCAATAAACGTGGGAGAGGAGACAGAAAATTAGCTGGGCAGACGAGATTAGGACATTTGAAGGTATAACGACAGCAGCAGAAAGAACAGAACCGGGTTCGTTGGCGTAACATGGGAGAGACCTTCGTCATGCAGTCGGGGCTGGTGGTGATGAGCCTTGGCAAATGGTTTTACGAATTTGCTACAGCGGCGCACTCTTTGGTGTTCAGCACGAGGGCGCGGGTTCGATTCCAGGCCACGAGGGCTACATTACGACGGGAACGAAATAAAAGAAGAAAAAAATTCATAAAAAAGGTTCAGGCGCAGGTTGAACACCTGGAGAAGTAAGGTAATCGGGAGTATCCTGTCCTGCAATGGCGTGGTTCAGCCGTGTTGATTTTTCATGGAATAACCCAGCACTTGATTCACTTAAATTAGGTCATACGTTCGTTTCACAGTCAACTATCGGTTACATATACAGCAATGCACCATCGATCTCGAAATCCAGAATTGAGAAGATTGGCATCACAGAGAACCTTGGAAACAACAGTGCCGAAATGGATACGTAAAGAGACGCCCCCAAACAAAGCACTGGCATTCCATTACGACACCGGGCGTTCTCGCCGCCTGTGCGAACAAACGCGCACGCTTGCCCTCGGTGACAGAGAGCACGTACCTTCCCGGAAAAAGCACGCCGCACAGGTAGCTCTGCACTTTTCCGGCACCGCACTGAGAGATCTTGGGACAACAGGTACACGGCAGGCGCGCAATCGCATTTCGTTGCGCTCTGTTCGCGCGCAATCGTGTATATCTCCACGATGATGAACCAACCCTTCCTGCGTAAGCTCTCCCCCACCCCTCCTCAAGCTCACCGTAACCCGGAATAAAAAAATAACGTTAAATAATAGTGCTGACTAGCCCGCTCCTACGTGTAGCAAAAGCAGGCGTAAAACCAATTGAAATAAATGAAAAAAAGTATAAAAACAACCCAAAGCGCAAAATTTTCTTTGAAAAACACCAATTGGAAAAATAAAGCTTGGGCGATTTCTCTACCCCTCTACCCCGTGTAAGCACGCAGCTCGCACGCGAAGTTATTTACGCGACCGTTATTGATCACCAGGGCTACTAAGGACAATCTCATTGACAGAGTTTTAACAGATACGAAGTATAGGCGGCGAAGATTATGAGAACAATCATTTTAAAAAAAAAACTCGCCGGATCCCTCATAAATTCAATTTGGATTAAGACGCCTCGAGGGCGTAAAGAGATCTTTTTTTTTCTTAACCGAATGTGCTGATGATGCAACCTGCCACCCTTCGAAAGCTTTCTGCACCCAACGCCGCTTCGCACTGCCTCCAAGATCAGAGGCTGCACCTTTTCATGGTTTTGGATTACCTCAGTGATCGGACCACCTTTCGCCAAGCGACGATGTGATGTGGTGACGTCCTCGTGTGAAGTTACGTGACAATGAAGTAGCAAGTTTTGTCGATCTGTGACGTTATATGGTGAAGTCATCTGGCGATGACTTTTCTGATCACTCGTTCTGACACCGCGGGACGCAAGATGCTCTCGACGGTCAAATTTTACATTCGATGAGGCATCTATGGTTTTTTGTCTTGAAGTTAGGGGGCAAGCAAAGCCTGGTTGCGTGTGTCTAGCCTATGGTCTAGCCAGGGGGTGGCACACCGGGGCCCGTTGCTCCCCCCCCCCCTCCTCGGATTTTTTTTTTCGCCATGGCGTACACAGCGGAAAAAAGGAGCGTTTAAAAAGCTGCCATCTCTTCCCCTTCCCCCCGCGCCCAGAAAAAAATTCTGCCTACGCCCCTGTGCCTGACATACTATATTTTCCCCGATGGCATTGCGCAATGCTCCCTTCCAGCTTTTTTTTTCCTTCCTTCACGCCAAGAATCAATCGACCTTCACCCACTTGAAGCGCGACACTTAAGTTGCTGCCGGCAACACCGAAGGTGCCGAGTGAAACAAGGAAGCGCTACAATGTAATGCCATGGCAGCGAGGCACTACAAGTAGACTCGACACAAGATTCGATTTTTCATATCAGTCTGATCCGTATTCGGCGCCAGCGCGTCGCCTGTCGAGTTTGGGAATCCGATGGTGAGGCATGGAGTGGACAAGGCACAGGAAAGAACACTGCCACCTAGAAAACGTCCACTATCCCGGCAGCAAACATTGCATAAAATGCACGGTTTGCTAAAGCCATCGTGGCTAATGCCGCAGCGCAGCTGCTGCGCAATGCGACGTCCGCCTACCTTACGTTGCTTAGGTGAACAACATTACGATCGCGCACTTTCCGGTAGACTTAATGTGACCTTTCTTCCAGCTCTCTCGTACTAGGTGTTTCAACTTCAGCGGTACCTACTTACAACCCGCGTAATGCAATGAGCGTTCCACATACACCGCCCGTTTCTTAGCCAATTCCCCTCAGCTAGTTTCGAGAGGTAAACGAAGAGAAAAATACCAAACTTTGACAAATGTCCGCGGTGCTTCAGCGGAACCGTCAACTCCTCTAGCTCCTCATTTTTCTTTTCCGCATCTTTCAAAACTTCCACCTGGTAAAAAAAAAAAAAAAAAAAGAACTTTGGCCTGCCTGACTCACAGAAAGGAACTCATGGTAGCCAGAAAAATATAGCTGTTATGAGTCATGTAGGACGAACTTCACAGCAAACTCGGGCACTGGGGGTGGGCAAAGAAAAAAAAAAAGAAAGCCATCCAGCCGAGAACGAAGGCGTCCGTTTCTAAAAACTCGCAGCTCTAGCGGACCTTCCGTGGTCATGGCGGTGTTGTAGGGAAAGGGTATAACGATGGGCGACTATGTAGGGAGAGAAGGCAAGCGATCTCGCTTGCTGGCGCGCAGCAAGGATGGGGAGGGGGAAATCGAGCGCTTTCAAGAACGAGACTGGTCCGTTGGTGACCTTGCATCGGCGCGCTTTCTCGAGAAGGGCTGTATTATGCCGGGCGCGAAGCTGCTGCTTCGCCGGCCAACCGCCCCGGTGAGACGCCTGAGTGCGCCTTCCTTCTGCGGGCCCGGACTACTCTTCCTCGGTTTTCTTTTTTTTCTTTTCGAAAGAAGAACCCGACGGGCGAAACGAAGCACGCGCAACGTTTGATAACGACGGTCAGCAGCAGCTGGCCCGCTCGCCTAGTGAGAGAGAACGCATATAAATAGCAGCCTCCTCGACCAACGGATGCGCCCGCATGAAGTCGTCGCAAGACTCGGAAGGGATGGGGATAGAGAGGCGCGCGCTACCGCCCATCCAGAGAATAATAAAACACATTATCAGCCGAGAGGGTGGAGTGGAATGACTCCCGGTCAGGCTGGCTGCCCGTTTACCGCCGTTGATGACAGCGCCCTTTTCCCGTTGTTTTCTTTCACCCGCACATCTATCTGCATGCACTCGGCGAATCTATTGACGCGAGAGCCACCAGAACGCAGAGGTCTCAAGAGGAAGAATAAAAAATAAACGGGCTCTTAACGACAGAACTTGGTCAGATGACACCGAAATGAGACGCGGTGGGGTTCGCAAACTCAGTGCATGATTCGAAACGAAATACGTGATTTGAAGGTTACTCGACTGAAGTGCGCCCCGTCGCCAGTACTTTAGAAGATGTGGCCGAGAGCCTGCACTAACTGGATGTCGCGCTCGCTCGATTGTAAAGCAATGTCTACTCACTCGGTATAAAACAGTGTAACCATCGATGTGATTCAGCTGGATACAGGGGATCGTACCAACGCTCCCCCGCATCCATGGTGTATTAACAACGCTCACACTAAGTCCACGCACTAACAATATCTGATTATGATATCAGCGACCAGCATGATGAGACGACCCACTATCCACGCTCACAACATTTATGACGGTGTTTCTCTCTTCTCACTTGCCCTTTGTATATACTTCTGTCGGTTACTCTTTTTTTTTTATTCCCTTCGTTTCTTTATCTCGGCTTCTCTCTATTTGATACGCTTTGCCCACCCATTGCTCCTTTCCCCCTTCTCAACCTCACATCTTTACCTGCAATTCCCTTTCCCACTGCTTATAAAATACTGCACAGAGCTATGCTAGCGTGCCTGCATAGCCCTTTATTATTATTATTATTATTATTATTATTATTATTATTATTATTATTATTATTATTATTGAGCGTGCCCAGATAGCCGATCGGATACGAGACTCGTCTTCGGATCGTGTGTACGTAGGTTCGAATCTCGCCTCGCAGACTTTTTTTTTTTCAAGAATTCTTTCTCTCTCTCTCTCTCTCTACTCGCTATTTCGCCCACCAGAGTTATTGCATTCCACGCGGACAAGTCTGCTGGTGTATTCTGGGAGAGAGGAAGAAGATGAAGGTAATGAAGCGCGGGACCGGCTCAAGATGGTGGTAAATTCTGTTCGCGCTACCAGGCTAAACAGCCCTGTTGTCACACACACACACACACACACACACACACACACACACACACATATATATATATATATATATATATATATATATATATATATATATATATATATATATATATATATATATATATATATATATATATATAGCGTGTAAGCCAAGTTATCTAATCGTGGACGTAACATCATATGTAACAGACATGTTGCAGATCGTCGAACAATCATTTAATCGGCAGGGTTCTCTTGCTTTCTATAGTAGAGAAAGGGGTACTTCGGGGGCATCACGTGTCCAGATAGACACATTGCGGCCGCCCTTCACTGGAACGCGACATTACAGAAAAGATAAAAACCGCGCTCCCGCTCCAGCCAGTGCGTCGAGATACAAGGCCCGACGACGATCGATAGCGTCTCCTCGACTAGCGGCGTTTCATTGTATCCAACTCGCAGCCAGCGGCTCGAGCACGTCGATAAAAAGAGGGAGAAGGAAGAAACGGCGCTGAAATTTCAGGGCCATCTCTACGGCGGTACCACTAAAGGAATGGCTTCTCCGCATCTCTCAAGAAAGTGAAAACTCCAGCACTTGCGACATTCCACCTCTGGGGAAAAGAAAGGCGGAGACAGCCCCATAAGGACGCCTTTGTGTCGTTTTTAAAAAGGTAGAAACAAAGCGTGCACACTCTCGCCAACGCGAACAAAAGGCTCGCCCACACGCGCCATTCATAGGCGATGCAGGCTTAGCGACGGCGCGTCGATTCATTGACACGGCGGCGTTGGAGGGCGTCGTGGTCGCCGTCGCGCATACCGCGCTTTTTTGCGCGCCTCTTGCGACACGCGCTTTTCCCGGAATTGCGCTTCCAACCCGGGCGCCGTACCCCCGCTCCAACCCCCCCCCCCAACCCTACACTCAAAGTCCAACGAAGCCCCGCGCCAGCCGGCCGGCTTTCAAACAAAAGCGCCTTCACCCGCTGGCGACGAGCCAGCGTACCGATCCGACCTTGAGCCGAAAAGGCCCCGTGACCTCGACGTCACACAAGCCACGTGACCCTATGAGGAATGACGTCACCGTCCAGGGAGCAACGCTCGGTCAGGCACCGCCGCGGCTGCTGCTGTCGCTCGTCCGCGCTCAAGGTTGCTCTCTCGCGCTCAGCGTCGCCATGGCGACGGCGCTCTTCCCTCCGCTCCAAACTCCCCTTCCATCATGCCGCCGGCCTGTACGCCTTGCCCGCAGCTCGTCGAGCCCTTTCAAATGCGCGCCCACCTTCAGCTCGCCTTCCACTGGCGCGTGGATTCCTCTTATTCGCTGCAATTTTCTGCTCAGGGCTTCCCTGCTTCACAAGAGCACCCGCAAAGAGAAATCGAAGCCTCAGGAGAGCGCGACATACACGTTTGAGAGGCTTGCCTCACGATGCCCTTGTGCTGGATTCGCTTTTCATGAGCACGTTCTGGTGATTCAATTTAGTCCGCAACAAAGAAAACGTACACCTTCGCTTTCAACAAACCACGAAATAATACAAACTTCTACAGCGCTACGGCCCCCTTACACCGCCCACCAACGAGATACTGGAGTGGATTGACGATAGCGCCCTCTTGAAAAGGCGGTCAGTCTGATCCCACTGAATATGGAGCAGGGCAAAAAGTAAGCATAGCGAAACAAATCCAGGACACGTGGGGAAACTATGAATGGAAGTCCACTTCTGCGAGATATGGTAGGCGGCAGGCAGACACACGAGTGCAAGCAATGGAACGGGAGAAATAAATGTGGAGGATTTCCCGCTTCGCCGTGGAAGCCGTCTCACGCGGTGATCGATCTAGCGAAGGCTATCGAAGCCCACCACCACCAAGCGCTCAGCGCAGCCTCAGGCGGTGGGCAACAGTCGGCGCAAGCGTTCAGCATTCGCCGCATCGGAAAGAGGGTGAGAGAGAGAGAGAGAGCAGACACGCTAATATGTTCTCACTCGGCGACCGTAACAATGTCCCTGACCGTTACAGCTGGCAGCCGCGAGGAGGCATCAAAATTGTACAGCAAATAACTAAGTCCTCGATATACAAAGAACACCTCGCGCAACATGCCCTACTTGACCGTATACGTAGTCATCCCGGCTGCAACGTCCACATATCGTAGACACAAGTGGATTTAGTTACGTTTAGTTTAGTCATCGGTTGCAAAAAGGGGTTGGACCTACCGCAAGTGTCCTAGCTATTTCACAAACCATACATTCGCACAATCGGTCACTGGGCCAGCAGTTGGGACCAGAAGGGCGGGACGACCCTATAAGAGAAACTGACTCAAAGGCGACCACCTCCCGGGCCTTAAGTGGGCCCGCTTGTTCTTCGCAGATATAGCAGGCGGGGGGGATACTTCCTAATCTAAAGGCGGCAGCTCCACGAAAGCTCTGCGTTCCGAGACTATCTATTCAGCCCTGCGTGGCGATTACATGTTCTCAGCGGCAGCAGCGCCTCGCCCCGGTTGTGGGCATAGGAGCGAAGCAGGCGAAGAGATAGAGGCGTGCACGGCTAGGTCGCGCCGCGAAAACGAGACTGCCACCACGCGTCGCTCGTTTATTCACTCACAGGGATGAGTGTCGCCGGCCTAGTATATATAGTGCGTGTTGACACCATAAGCGCACGCCCTTGGATTTTAGCATTGCATAAAGGAGTGCTCGGGTCTTCACGGTACTGCGTTATACAGGTCAGTCTGTTGTAGAGCTTGCAGAGTCTTTCAGCGTTACGCAAATACGGTAAGACTACAGTGCGTTCCTCCCTTCTATCTCGTCATTCATTAGCAGCTTCAGTGACATTGCATAACCCGATGGAGGACAGGTTCCTCGTTACGCTGAGAGGCAATAGTGGGGCGCTACTGTACCCCATGCATGGTAACTTGTTCCGTATTTCCCTAACTTACTACTAAGTCGAACACCGCTCGCAACATAGCCGCGAGACCTAAGGAATTCTTCGTTACACAAGTCTTATCGTTGTAGAGGGCGCTCGACTGTAATGTACTAAGCCAACTTTTCACTGTGTCAACGGGTGTTACCGTTCGTCTCTGTACGCTGCGTTGTTAACTTTATCGAATTCGTTTCCGCCCTTCACGTCGCATGCAGTCGGAAAGCACGCTATAGTCAATGCATGGTTCGCGGGCGGCAGTATTACAACAGCACACGCTCGCAGAGCGCACGCAATAAAAATAGCCCGGCGACCAGCTGCGCCTTGCTCGAATCGAAGTTGGAACAAGTGACACATGATGGTTGCCTGCCGTGTGATTCGGAAAATAAAATAAAAAAGTAGTCTCGATAAGCTTGCCGACCCTCAATGCGAGGCACATTGCACATGCATGCTGCGCCAGCTGCGACTCTAGCCGCTTTCGGAGTCATCTCGCCAGCCACGTGCTCCATCCCAACAGCCACGTTAATTTTTCTTGCCTATTTTTTACTTGTATTCTACTTTTCAGTTGCGCAAAAAACATCGAGGCTCTCCGAAAGGGAGCGTGGCAGTGACGATTAACCAAAGGCGGCGCGCAATCCGGCGAGATATACGATGCCGTCCGAGTCGCACATACGACGAGCGAACACGAAACTACAGCCAATCGCACACTTGTGTTTCTTCAAAGAATGAGCGCTCTTGGCCCATGCTTCTGGGATGATGCAGAATCGAGAGATGAATCCACTCACGCATCCGTCTGTTCACCCACCCGCTACTCTGTCGATCATCTAAAGATAGCTACGTTAAACTGTACCTGGCCTCAAGGAAGAAAAAAAACAGAAAAAAAAAGAAGAAAGAAAGCCTGCGTCGTTACAACATGCGCACACATGTCAGTATCGGTACAATGGCTTGTCCTGGAGAACATTTTATATAAGTCAGAAAGTGGTCTAGGAGCTACAGTTAAAAAAGATATACTGTATAGCACGTAACAGGAGTCTGAGCATAATCTATATACTTGCACAAGCTGTTCGTTCAACAGATATGTCATGAGAAACTGAAATTGACCAACACTGGTACTCATAGATTTATCCATGGTAACTTACATCAGTTTTTATATTCTATTAGTTCTCAGACCGGGGCAAAAAAAAAAAAAGCGACGTTCTTCGCTGTTTCAAGTTATATACACACGCCCATACGCTTCAGTTTAGGTCATGATGTTCGCAGCATAGCGGTATGTCGAATCAAAACTGATGTGGCAATGCAGTATACGTAGAGTTTCGACAAGGGTCACACTTACCATTTTGCACATCTGTAGCAGAAACGAGCCGGCAGATGCCTGCAGTCTTGCAATAACTGACGTGGGTGAGTTAAAACCGAGCTTAAAGCTACATTGTTGCCACCGATGCAGGTTATATGCTTACGAAAGATCGTCGTCCGATAACCACCATCGCAGGTTTTCTTTTCTTTCTTTTTTTGGGGGGTATTTCGAACCATTTAGCAATAAGCCGGAAAGACTGGTGTTATCGCGCGTGTCATGTCATGCTTCAACGGCAGAGGCATGCTTCTTTAGGCTTCTTCGATATAAATCTCGGGCTACGGGAAGCTCGAAGTGGCGATGACACGCCAGGAAGTTTCTCATCGGCGTATGCGCTCCAAAACGGACAGCTACGCATTCTCCGCGATCAGCAAGCACTCGCCCTTGTTCAGACCTCCAAGGTCCAGGCGTGCGCGCTGAACAAAGCACAGCAGTACAATGACACGCGTGTTTACACCTGTCACGGGAACAATTCTTTGTGTATAAAGAGCAAAAAAATATGAACGAGAAAACGCGGAAGGAAGGTCGAGAATGTTCAACAGTCAACGAGGCACATTCGGATGTCACATGGAGTGCCCAAGCCTATATACATCGCTCGTTTGTTATTTTCAACTGTTCGCACTGCACGAGAATAACGTGCACTAATATTCCTGCGTGCTCCATGCGACGCTCTTTGGATGCACGCCAACGTATACTCAGCTTCCACACAAGCAGCAATCCTCCAAGCACATACGCGCATAGATTCACGGCTACCTTTTTTTTTTCCTTACGCTATCTCGGTGTAACGGGCCCACGAAGAGCTCGTAATTAATAATTTGTCTGGTATTCCCTGACATGATATTGTGAGGCATATCGTACGTACAGGAAGGCCTCGGAAATTTAGACCACCTCGGTTTTTAACGCAAACCAGCATTACTCAGTGCGTAAGCCTCTAGCGCGTCGGTATACCATCGAAACTATAGAAGCAGCTCATCGACAAGAGCATAATGATGAGCAGTGGTATAGTAACTTCGTTTTGCCCGGCACCTATCGAGGGAAGTAGTTCATGTCCACGACTGTGCTCTAGAAGCTGCGATTTAGCGTTGTCAAAATCGTATAGTAAAACAGCAGAGGGCAGCAGAGATAATAATAATAATAATAATAATAATAATAATAATAATAATAATAATAATAATAATAATAATAATAATAATAATAATAATCCTTTCCTTCAATTTTCCTGAGCTGCCCTCTGCAATACGAAGCTGCCCTTTGCCGAGCCAAATGGTCCCACCAGAACGAAAGCCTCCGAGATCAAGATGCGTTTTTCCGACCTTCTCGCTAGGAGAACGGCACATGCGCCGTTGCATCACGCAAGAAAGATGGATGCCTCGGTGATTCTGAGAACTATCACTCTCACCTCTTATTGCGCGCGGTCCGCGCACAGACGCTGCAGCAAGGGAAACACCGACGCGTCTCGGAGAAGCGTGAAGGAGAAGAGAAAAAATATAGAAGAGGGAAAGGAGGCAGCCACTTTACACAGCAACAGACGGCGCGTTCTGTCAAGCACCCATCCCACGGTAGAGCGGCGCGCATCTCTGCTGAAAAGAAGCAGTAGCGGCAGCAGTGTGCAGCAAATGCAAGCCCGATGAGAGCCAGGCTGCGGCAAGGCATACAAAGAAGAGGAGGACGGAGAAGCAGCTTTATTCGGAATTTACTCTGAAGAGGGGGGGTTGCACAGCGCGCGCGACAGAAGCGGCGGCGCTGAATGACGGCGAATAAAAAGGCAGGCGTCTTTCGTCCGCGCAGCGCCTTTTCCCTTCGCTCGCTCGCTGTCCGTCCTCCTCCCAGTGACAGACAGCCAACACTGGAGTCACGCCAACGCTGGGTTCGAGAGCGCACGCTGACAATGTTTGCGCTTGCTTAGGGCCACTCCTTTGAGGCAGCAGCCACGGTGCCTATATCGCGCGCTTTTACCCTTCTGGAAAGAGTACCGAGGCAAGAGAAAACAAGTGTGGTGCGTGAGGAGGGTGGCAGCAAAAAAGGAGAAAACAGAAAATACACCGAAAATGTGCAAAAGAAGCAATCGCAAAGGCATAATAACCAGGCGAGAGAGCGTCACCGCCACGTAGGTGTCTACTGGGAACGTCTGCAGCACGTTAGCAGCTCAAAAGCCAGAAGGACTATTTCGCAGCAGCTGGAAACAGCCGTCGCGAAAGTACAGGCTTAAAAAAAAAAGGAAAAAAAATAATAATTAGGAAGCGACCGCACAGAACTAAAAAGAAAACTCATTGAAAAACGCAGGCGGGAGAAAAGAAATTAGCAAATTGTGATATGCGGTGGCAGTATTCCTATGTTAACAATAAAGAGGACGCATTTACCGGTATAACAGGGCCTCCACACGAATTCTGCACGAGTCCCGCGCGTAGAACCATCTGATAGGTTGCCGTTTGTTTCCTCAGCACGATGCTATAGTTGATATATATAGCATCGTGCTATAGTATAAATAGCCACGTGCTGCCTAAGCTCGAGGACACGGGTTCGACTCCCCGGCCACAGCAGCCTCATTTAGATGGGGTCGCACTGCGACAGCCACGAAATCGAAATTTATATGCACGCTAGCTGACACTCGAGGTGGTTCAATATAAACCATGTGCTCAATGATACCATAGTATTCGCATAAAAAACCCTAGACTACGATTTAATTATGGCGATCCCGCAGGTCGCGGCATCAAATCCCGGCTGTGGCGGCTGCATTCTCTATAGAGGCGGAAATGTTGTAGGCCCGTGTACTCAGATTTGGGTGCACCTTAAAGAACCCCAGGTGGTCTAAATTTCCGGAGCCCTCCACTGCTCCACTACGGCGTCTCTCATAATCATATGGTGGTTTTGGGACGTTAAACCCCACAAATCAATCATTAATTATGGCGAATCAGGGGCACAAGATACGTGCGAGTAAACGTCAGAACAAATAAACGAATAAATGGGCAACATAGAGCATTAGACGAAAAAAATTAACGAAAAACCAGCTACTACAAAAGGGTTTTTTTTTTTTTTTCCTCGAGGCATCTGGCTTCTGTTCAGCGCCGGCTTCGTTGAAGCACTCCCCGACTTACCAGCCACGAGTTGGAAGTTTCGCGATAAAGAAGCGCTATAACCGCGCGACGCCGTCTAGATTAAAAAATAAGAGAAACAACGCGCAAGATACGGCTAGCGGTTCCGAGATCCTCTCAGAATTCTACACTCCCGGAGAAGGAGGCTACGTTTCCGTCGCTTCTCGCTACGGAAACAGACGTAGCGGGAAGGGTTGCGCGAGCCCCTTTACTGGAACCGCGCCGACTGCGCACCCAGCGAGGAAGGGTTAAGCGGTCTGAACGCGTCTGCAACAAAAATTAAAGCAGAAAACTGATAATTAGCAAACAGTATACCCTGAATGCAATACATTCTTTGAACTGTGACTATCCGTTCAGTCCTGACTTGCTACGTATTTGACTACAGTTTGGCTCCAGGGGCATAGCTAGGGGGTGGAACACAGGGCACGTGCCCTCCTCCCCTCCCTCAAAATTTTTTCACTGTGGCATAGAGAGCGAAAAATGTCCTTTTTGAGGGGGGGGTGACCAAATTGCCTTTTTGAGGGGGGCAGGTCAGCACTCACAAAAAGAAGTGACAAGACTGTTTTTTTCGGAGATAGTCTCAGCAAGTAAGAAATATCAGTTCAGAAACGGAAGTAAGACGAATACAGGTGAGTCACGATGCATTGTTTTGTACTGCATCGCTGCTTCACTGCCTCAAGCTGCTTCACGGCCTTATAATAGGGAAGAAGAAGAAAAAAAAAACAGCGATGCGACGCATGATCCACAACTAAGAGAGAAATAGCTCCTTGAGTGACGAATTATGACGCACTCACATGAAAGCGTCAAATTCACAGTGACATAACAGTGAAGGCACTCAGTATACACTTCAAAAAAGACAAATGAACGAATGTGTTGTTTTGTCTGAGTTTCAGTAAATAACGTTAATGAGTGCGTAACTAATTGCTTCATTTATTCTGCCATAGGTCAGCTTCAGTACTTGCGTAAAAAGAATTAACTATTAGGCCCAAAATGCATGAAAAGTTTGCTTTTGGTTGTATTCGTTTCGGGCGCAGAAAAAAAAAAACGTTCCACGTTGGTATACTATACAACGCGGCGCCGTCGAACATGACAGTGTGTCCAGCAATGCGATCCTCTGCAGCAATACGCAGCCCAATGAAATTAAACGACCACTAGTTATGCACCCGGGAAGCCTGCAGGAATGTGCACAGTGAGTGTCGGGCCATTTGAAGAAACACGCGGCGTGGGACGCGCCTGCAAAGTTCGCGTACGCAGTTGCGTACGCCGTGACTGAAGGAGATAAACGCGGCAGTCTCACCGGATCCTCGCACGATGACACAGCTTCCCGTTAAACGTACTCATACCTACTCCCGCTAAGATTCCTCCTTTGCGCGCACTCACTCAGATTTCGTCCTATAAACGGGCGCCGCATTTCCTGCACAGTCAAGGGATGGGTCCTGTCTGAGCGCGGACAGCTGTAAGCGACGCACGCACACACACACACACACACACACACACACACACACACACACACACACACACACACACACACACACACACACACACACACACACACACATAAATAAACACGAAAAAAAACCACCATTGGGTCACAAGACAAGAATGCGATACGATCGAGCAAGCTATTTCTCGCATTAATACTTACGTCCGCTAAATACCATTCAAGCTCGCTCTAGACAGATTTCGTTGGGCGTCCGCAGCAGCCGCACCGACTGCAGCCTCCCATTGCAAATGGCACGCGCCACTAAATCTGTCTACTGGCTCTCATTTCCTTCACGCAATAACGCAATAACTATAGAGTAGACATTCTACATTGAATATTTAAAAAGTGCATGCAAATTTCTAGCTGACACAACAGTCAAGCACTTTCTGCGGACACTTCTTGCAGATAGGAAACCCGAACATTCGAGGTGTAATTATAATAGCTGGAGTTTAACCTCCTAAAACCGCGATATGATTATCGGGGCCGACGTGTATATAGTGAAGAAAAACGCGGCGGGTAACATTCTAAGTGTACGGCGCGGTCAATAGACGGCGATTTCGCGACACTTATACGCTCTACACACGACGTTCCTATAACACTACGAGGCTGAAACACTTCCGGTACACGAGGGCAGCGCGGTTTGCACGCGTGGTCGTACATGAATGAATGGGGGTCTATACATGACTTAGCCAGGCGCTTGACACGGAGCTCGAACGCAGTGTGAGCGTTTTTAGCGAGCCGCTCGTGTAGTAGCACAACGCAACCAACCACACTCTCGCCTTGCAAGCGGTCCCACCGAAAGCGTATAAGCGCGCACAAAACAAGTGCATACCTAATCAGGTATTTCCTGTACGGAATAATATGACACACAAGAGCACGCGAAGAAGGATCTGTCAAGTGCGACGCCACAGGAGCGAGCCTGCAACTATATACAAGATGCACGCAGATAGCGAAGAAGACAAGCCGCCGCCGCGTTCAAGAGGAGAGGTGCGGGCTGCTACGTTTGCATTAATCGTATACACTCGTATAGCGTGAAACGTATGCGCTGATACTGCGAGCTTGAAATGGAAACCCGTGGCACAGCTGGTGAGACCACCACACACATCCGAGCGCGCTCACAAGCATGCGGATAATCTAGTGACATTATCAGAGAGTCTGGTATGCATATTTGCCCAATCAACATCCTAAGCAAATATCATACAAACTAGTAGGCCCCATCCGTATACGCCTTACCTTATTTTATTACAGCTTACTACGCGCTTTAGAGCTAAGTTAATGTGACCCCTGCAGCTCGCGCAATTATTTTGACCCCCCCCCCCCCCCAAACACGAACGCCGATCCGATCCCTGGTTATGTTTCTCTATACACCTTTTCACAGGAAGGAAAAAAAAACAAAAACACTGCCATGATGGGCTGTGCGCGGGAGTGCAAAGGCTAAGGGCGCAGCGTTGTCAGTGCATTTTCGAAGGAACGCGCTAATTTGCACAGCCCAAGGAGGGCTATGGCGGCACCCAGGGAGGCGTTTATGAAAAGGTGAATAGCAAACACACGCTCGCTTGATTCGTGTTTTCGTATTACTGCATACGACATTCTCAAATCGTCTGTATACGTTTTCCCGTGGCGACTTTCGTTAACTCCCGTGCACATTACTGTATTAACGCCGTTTTAACTTCCGTGACATGCACTCAAGCACGTGTCAGTTTTGTTTCCACCACTTGATTTATTTCTAGTTCCAAAAACTTTGCCAGATCAAACACAAGTGCTTTGCATACAATTCGGAACTAATAAGATTTTATTTGATACCACTCAAAAGCGATAAAGCCAAGCGCGGTCCGAGTGCACCTCACACCTAGAGGCGACACCGCCCGAGTTGGCCGCGAGTTCATCATGCCGCCGCCACGTTGGTGGGCGCGTCTGGCGCGGGCCCCGTTTAAGCTGAACGCGTCGGGGATGCATCCAACATGTGGTCGACGCGCAGCAAGCACCTCGGCACAGAGAAAACGCCGGGCCGGCCTGCAGCTGCGCCGCACGTGCAACAACGACAACAACAGAGAACCCCACCCGCGTGCAGTCGGTCGACTCCGGCAGAGACAAGTATTTCACAACGGGAAGGGGAGGGGGGGGGGGGGGGGCTACACAGCACGCGCCCGAGAGCGGGGAATGTCAAAGGCAGCTTCGGTTCTGGAGTCCGTGGTGGTATAATCGCGCATTATGCTTAGCGACCGTCTCGCAGCGCCATTCTTTACACGTTGAAACGAGCGAAGTACACCCTAAATTTGGGTGTCCCATCTTTTTTCCGATCGGGGTTCAGGTGCCGGTGAACGTGGGCACACCGCGGCCATAGACGGTTGCGATGTAGTCAACATCGATTCGCTTACGCAAAAACAGACGCCCCATTTACTACTGCAGCGAGAAAAGTTGACCTATAATTGCAATGTAAGAAGGTAGAACGAGCAGATACTGACACAACAGAAATTAAACGCAGGCGCTGACTGTCGATGCGCTGCGTTTACTGGCAGGCTAGTTAGTTAGGCATATCGTGCGGTGGCCCGCATCCAAACATGATCTGGGCGTCTCCCGCTTCGATGCGCTCTGTCGCATCCTGTCACAGCCACTGCGCAATGTTAGTTTCATCACTGGGAGGTTTCAGCAAGCTGAGCCCCAGTTATCGGATAGGTGAATCGGCGGTATACTGCGGGGACAAGAAATGAGTAGCGACCAGGGCCGTAACTATGAGTAGGAGTTCAAGGGGTTCTGACACTCCCCGAAATTTCATCAAGCTTTCACTTTTCGAGTGACACCACCAAAGTATTTAAGCGCCTTCACATCGACCATTAATTGCCAAAGTCAGCAGCCGTTCTACACGTAAACAGCACATGAAAAAAATTACCGGGTACGGGCCTGATAGGGACCCAAGTCACGAAGGTACACGCATTCAGGTGGCCGATATAGCTACCTTATAAATAAATCAGTATGCCAACTGGGATGAAGTTCGATGGTAGAACCACCGCATGCAGTATACAGAGCAGAGGAGAAACGCCTTTACTGTGTAATGAACAGTTTCCAGGGTTTCACGTGCAAACACCAAGGCGTGATGACGAGGCCCGCCTATATTAGAGGGCACCAGTCAATTTCTACCAACTGGGTTTCTTTAACATGCAGTGATATCGCACAGTGTCCTGACCGGTATAGCGTGTACACTGCGCTTTGTTTACTTGAACAGAAAGCGTCCCTCAGCACGTCGATTATGGAATAATGAAATAAACAAAAAAGAATATAACGAAAAATTACTGGCAATGATCGGTTGAAGAAAGCGCTGACAACTGCTCAAGTCAACGGCAGCCAACGACCACGGGGTTTATAAAGACGCCAAAAGTGCAATTCGCGCTTGCCGCACAGCAGGCTGTGAAAAGGACAGTAAGTAAAACAACGAGACTAAACCCAGTGCGTTTTCCCCAGTTCTTCGTGTTCGAAAAAAAAACAAATATAAATCGGAAGTTGTAAAAAAAAAACAGAGTAGTCGATTTCAAAGCCCACTCGCTACCTGGCATCGCCGCGCTTCGAATTACGGCGGTCGACAAAATGACACTGCATTATACAAGGCTCGTAGACATAACCGAGAGAACGCCCATACAGCCGAGTAAAACACAACAATCTGGGTGGGCAGCTTTGAGGTGCGCAAAATGTCGCTTGAAGAAAAAAAAACAAAAAACACGAATGCCCGGCGGTAACGACGTAGCGAGGGGGGCCCGCCAACAATAGCCTCCCGCAGTGTCGTGGTGGCTGAGTCGGGCACTCGAAAAAAAAAAAAAGTCAACTTCCTGCCGTGCTTCGTCTTTTTGAGCACTAGTGTTCTTACATTGTTTATTAAACTTTTTTCTATTTCTATTTTTCGAATTCCGCCCTCGTTCTTCGGCAAACATCTCTGGTGTCCCAGAATAGGCGAGTTAGGTCGGAGAAGATATTCTCGAACTCCAGTTTTCTCCAGAAAGAACGCCAGTTTTCGTTGTTTTCTACTCTTCGTTTCTCCTTTCCATTAAAAAAAAAAAAGAAAAGAGAGAGAGAGAGAGAGAGAGAGAGAGAGAGAGAGAGAGAGAGAGAGAGAGAGAGAGAGAGAGAGAGAGAGAGAGAGAGAGAAACCAGACGACCTCACCCTTTTGAGACGAACGCGACACCGAAGGGAGACGCCTGAAGTAAATGGTGTGCGCAGTTTATTCTAGAGGAATTAGCTGGGCCGCATCGTTACCTGGTGTACAAACACCCTCCATTTTTTAAGTGGTCGTTATAGAAGTCAGAACTGCCTCGTCTCAGATGACAGGTTCTCGTTAGCATACAGGGTGTTCCAGATGATGTCACGCAGCCCGATTTAATAACAGAGAAACGGCGTTACGAGAAGCAAACCTAGTGCACATTGTTCCCAGTATGCTGCAGTCGCCACTACAAATGTTTCCCTAATGACAATTGATCAATTAGTCTTAATTTTATTTGTAACTCGGAAAGTACTTCCCTAATTATCAAGATGTGAATAAGGCAGATGTGTGCACGTTGAAACGGCATCTGACTGTGTTACTTTCAACAGCGTGCTCATTCTTTCCTGCTAATAAAGACAGTCCGCGAAATATTAAGAAAAAAAAAAAACCGCAGTCAATGACGAGCGGGACGAAGCGTCCATCCACGCTTCCGTCCATCCGCCCGTGGGGAACTCACAACCCACGGCTCAAGGAGCTTCGCCCCTAAAATAACACGTTAGCGCACTCCTATCCGCAAAAGAAAGCAGTGCACCGAAATAAGCTTACTGCAAGCAACCTTTTTGCCTCTTCCGTTGCCAGAGACAGAGTTCCGCATAATGCAAGGGTACAAGTGGGGCAATCTTGCAGGGATTCCTTTCGCTTGATTGCGCGTCACTATCGTTTTCCATATCTCACGGCCAACTGTATTCATCTATAAAGCGGCTGGAACACTGTTCTGGTTACAGCCTGACTGTCTCAGACCGCAGCGCTCTGTTTCTTTGGACGGGAATAGGGAGATTGCGCGATTCGTATTCTTTTTCTTCCTACATTTCTTTCACTGGTACTGGCCAGCTCAAACTGAGCTTTCTTTGAAGGCGCCGCTCACAGATGCGCGCAGCAGTCTATATATATATTTTTTATTACGCGAACTTCCTTTATCACCCCGAAAAAAAATGACCACGCAATTAGTACGTAGTTGAAAGTAACAAAGACAGATGTCGATTCAACGTGCGCACATCTGCCTCATTGAAATTTAGATAAATAGGCGAGTACTTTCCGAGTTAAATATATAATCATGACTACTCAATTATCCTTAACGAAAAAATTAGCAGTGTTTGCTACATTATACTGGGAACAATATGCAGTAAGTTTCGGTTCGCATAACACCGTTCCACTTTTTTAAAAATCGTGCTGCGCGAAAACTAGGACACCTGTACATATATCGCAGCCAGAGACGATGTAGTACCCAGAAGACAGAGAGGCATGAATGCCCTCTAATATTGAACAATAAATCAATTGACAAAATCTTCATACTCTTTCTTAGCTCCTTTATTAAACGCGAATGCATTTTTTAGTCGGGCTATGTCAGGCGTCCGTCGGGATCCGTCCACCACCCCCTCTCATAGCAACAGCTGCGGGCGACGCTCCTAGCAACCGAAGCCCCCACCTCATTGACCTGAACGTGACTTGCCACCGCCTCGGAGCGGAGCGTTTGAGCTGCCAGCGTTTGTGTTGATAAGACGCCTACATTATGGCCGTCATCTACAATGACAGGCGTAGTGCTTCGCCGCTCCTTCTCTCGCCGTTCGCTCTCTCCCCTCTGCGCCCCACTCTCCCGTCCGATGGAGTTCAGCGCGCGCCTCACTCTCGACCGTTCGCTGGCTGGGCGCCTCTGAAGGCGATGGCAGAAGTCGGTGAACGCGAATGTCTGACGGCAACGGTACCCCTAGAGAGACGTATAACACAATCCAAACCGAGCATTCACACCTGTAGTGGAAGACAAGGCTGCGAAGCGAAGAGCGCGTGATGCCGAACGCAAGCGTGTGAACTCGAGCTGCCGATACTGAACTCCGTGCTCGGTTAGCCGCGGCTAAACGCAAATGGTTACCGTTACGGTAAAAATTCCCGCCATTAAAATTACTACGCCGTCTACTCTCGGCGCAGGAAATGCATTCGCATTTCCTCGCGACTCCCTTGGGGAAAGGTGGGGGACATTTTTTTTTTTTTTTTTACTTCTTGGGCAGCGCATCCAAAGTATCGGAGGCGACGACGTCGTATACATACGCGGCGACTATTGAAACAACAACGACGGGCAACAATGCGCGCCCAGGTAGAACCGGAACGCCGAGGCCCTTCGACAGCTCCGACGATGTGCGTCATCGCGTAATTACTCACAAACACCCACGCACACCCGTACACAGGTATACCGTGCTGCAACCTGCGCCTTTCCACGGTGCCTGACGCGCGAAAGGAAAGGTCCTCGACTCCGAGTGACTCACCGCGCTTTAGAACACGGCCGAAAGCGGGCTTTAAAAAAAGTATATCCTTTCAATTCGTTCGCTATATAGCTCTCGTGCTTCGCTTTATCGTGCCTCACGCTTAATATGCACGTTTGGCTCGCGCAGCAACAGAAGCGCCGTATTATGTCGGAGAAGCACTGCGCATCGCATTTCGAAGCATCGCACGGCGACGTTTGGGCTTCCTCAGTTGCGTTTACGCACCTCACGACCACGGCGGTTAAACGAGGAGCTTTAACGGTCGCCATTCGTCGCGCACAGGGCCATGACGCGGTCACCCGACAATGTGTGGTTTTCAGTGAAAACGAGAACCACGGAGGTCCACTTCACATACACATGTATGAGAAAGCGGGCGGTGAAATAATACTTCATTGCAAAATGAGCGCTAAAGGTCACCGCCGGCTGTAGACCTATACCACCGTGCCGCTTGTGATGTCGTGAGCAGCAAGGAGCGGAGCCGTTGTCTTATACCGAAGTTTCAGGCAATGCAATTCGTCCAGTTTCCGTGCCAAGCTGAAGAAAGCAAGAAATATGCCGAGGTCTAACGTAACACATTCTACATCGGCATCATCATCGCGCAATCCGAACCACATACAAGGGTGACGAGACTTTTTTTTCCCCTGCTTAGAGCATGAAAAGCATACTCACGTCCATGAACACTTTAAAAGATAACGTTACGTTCTCTATTAGCGCTTTTATTTAACAGGCATTGGTTGATCCTAAGGCGGTTAATGACTGATTTACTATCCGTTATTCTACCGTGTGACTCACGTATTACCGGTCAATTATACAAATGTACGCAGGAATGATTTCGCTCCTGCCTTGACGTCACTTCCCTCGCTCAACCTTGTAAAGAACGACACGGTGCTTTCAAAGACGACAAAAAAAAAAAAGGTGAACAAGAGAGCGTGGCCGCGGACTTCCACCGTCATCAGTGGTCGTGACTCGATTAACCGGTTATGAATTCATCCGTGAACCGCGTCCGCGTGCTCGGATCGCGGTATTCCCCCCCCTCCCCCCTTCCTCTCGAAACCAACGAGCTGTGCCAACAACCTGCGTGAAACCACGCACTTGACTCGTCGGTCGGCCAGCCAGGCATGGACTCGCCAACGCGATGCATATGGGCCACTACAGAGGGCGCGCAGCGAAAAATGTACGCGTCGCATTGGTTCGAATCAGAAACCGGCACTGGCTTTCGCGAGAGACGATAATTTTGATACACTTATTCATTCATGTTCATAAAACCGGATGGATACGACGTTAACGACAACTAACAGACAATAAAGCCAAGGCGAGTATAGGGGGCGTTATTTGTTAAGTAATTATAATAGTATAAATGCGAAGAAATTAAAGTGGACGAAGAGACAACTTGCCGCCGGCGGGGGCCGAACCTGCAACCTTCGGATAATGCAGTACACTTACTGCAATGCACTCAAAACATAAAAATTAGCGTCCACTGTACAATTTTTGGTTCAATTATCTGTTGGTTTTCATTGCCGTCGTATCGAAACGAGGAGGCGAGTCTTTGAAATTTCCTTCTTTCATTCCGACGGACACAGGGGGAGGGGGGGGGGCGTACGCATACGAACACTGGCTTACCTCAATCGGAGGCACTGTAATTATGACACTGCGGGTTAAAAAAAATCTTCACACGCGGAACCGACAAATTTACATCGCAACTCCACTCTCGTGTACTGTGTCAAATAATCCTTCTGTGATCCTGCCACTCAGCCTGCGGAATAAGCAGAAATATTAACACCTTGTTTTTTTTGTTTTCTTTTTCAGAAGTCAGCCCGAAGCACAATGAAGCGAAAGGCGGGAGTACAACAATGCGAAGGGCCGGTCTGCTACCCTACACCGGAAAAGCGGGGCAAAAATCTTAAAAGAAAACTGGAGATAACACTCAAGACAGCCTACCACTTCACAGAGAGACCCTGTCTGTCTAACCCAGGAAGCGCAGAAATCAATGCACACAGATTAAGGGTGCGAGAAAGTTTGGCGAAACACGTAGGGCCTGCGTACACGTATGGCCTTCACTGCGTAATCATCATCACCGTAAGTTAAGCGACCCGCCCGTTGGACACAGCGTACAGGCAGAGCGCACAATTACAGCTCCGTTTCTTCCTCTTGGGTGGAAAGGCGTTTTGCACCGGCCGAACAGTTACGTCAGCCCCGCTTATGTACACGGCCGCTCTCTCTCTGGAGAGAGGAAGGACCAAGACGACCGAACGTATCTTTGGCCCAGCGTGGATTCGCCAGACCTGGATCGGCGACAAGCAGCGCGCACCTGGGTGGGAGAGAGGAGTAAAAAAAAAAAAAAAAAAAAACTTCCTCGTTCTTTTATCGCCGACTCTGCAGGAACAGCAGAGGCCTCGTTGATACCCGACGATCTGCCCTTTTCTGTGCGAGTGGCCCCCGCAGCCATGTCACGAACAAAAGGTTAAAAGGAGCTGAGCGATCGTCCCGCCGCTTGGCGGCGGCGTTGATTCTTTGTATATAATCTTTCCTGGAAAACTGTCGGAGCGGTTATTATTGCGGAAAAGAGAAAGAAAGACATCGCCCACGCTCGTTGCCTACACTTCGACTCCCGCAGGTCGCGGGTTCGATTCCCGGCTGCGGCGGCTGCATTTCCGATGGAGGCGCAAATGTTGTAGGCCCGTGTGCTCAGATTTGGGTGCACGTTAAAGAACCCCGGGTGGTCGAAATTTCCGGAGCCCTCCACTACGGCGTCTCTCATAATCATGTGGTGGGGGCATTGGGACGTTGAACCCCGCAAATCAATCAATACACTTCGACTCTCGCCTTTCTATACAAGCACTGCACCGTGCTCGCGATCGGGTTGCAGAAATTAGGTGCCTTTTCTCATCTTCTAACCACTACCACCACCACCACCACCTTTCTATGTCGTGGTGTAGTACACACGCGCGCCTATAGGTTCGTGTGTACGGGATAGCAAAAAGAAAAGTCTATTATAATATATTGAGACGTATAGCATCATCAAGCCGCGCGCTTCAATGCCCCTTCTCTCTTTTCTCTATTATATAGGGTTAATATACTGGAACACGATTCTCCAAGCATTGCGAAAGAAAAAAAAAAGAACATTCGCAACATATAAACATGTTCCCTTATAGAAAACAACGGGGAGAAATTAATCGATGCGGCCAGACGGGCGCGTACGAAAAAGAAACCTAAGAATAATGATGATGGAACACCGGAAGGTCCGTTTTCAGTGCACTTCCAACATTCTTTAGTATCGTGGAGGCTCGACTGTAATATAAAATGCAGCATTGCGCAACGATGCTAGGAAGAAAGCCACGACGAGCTAACGCAACGCCGGATGACGGCCGTCCTCGACTATAATGGTCTCGCGTAGCTCGCTCGGTCTGGCATTCGATACCTGCCAGCACAATGTATCGCCCCGGCAACCACTACCGCCGAACTTTCTTTCCCTTTGGTACATCCGGCGTTCTTTCGGCGAGAAATATTGGGAGACAGATATTTTAAATATAGTGAATAAAGACTCAATTAGTAAAGCACACGAAGAGGCAATAGAAAATAAGCGACAGAAAGGGGAGAGGTAAGCCAGAAACGATTCAGTCGTGTTGCAAGAGACGTCGCGTAATACAATATTCAAACAATTTTCACGTTCTACCTGCCTGCATACGCTACCTGACAGGAGCCAGTAACAGCGTCTCGTTATATGCAGACCCGTCGACCTTGCGTGCGTGTATGAATAACGACTATTTCGCAAGCTGACACAGACGGGAAAAAGCGGCAGATGCATCGGGCTCAAAGCCATTAAAAGAAGCCACGGATTGCAAATCACCCGCGGCTTACCCTAACCACTTCTCGGCTCGCTGAAACATTCGAGCGATACGGATATACGCAGACGAGCAGCTGCCTCCTCCGCGAACGGCTGTATCGCACTCTATATGCACCATCGGAGTGCTGCCTGTGCAAAAAAAAGGCAAAGAGATATGACGTGACAATCCCTCGCACCCAGCCGCGGAATGGGAAGGGGGCGGGAGAAAAAAAAATGAAGAAACGCGCGTTCCAGCAGAGGACGTGCCAAAACAGCAGCTCCAACAACAGCCCGCTACCCCCGCGAACGGGCAAGTGAACGCCATCAAGGACACTCGAAGACTCGCCCGAGTGGCTCCTCCGACGCGCCCTTCCAAATACCGCGCACTCCGCAGTGCAGAAGAGCAGCGCCGCTCCGGTGGCACAAGGAGATTAGCAATCGTGCCGCTTTGGCGATGTGAGAGAAGTCGCCCAAGCTCCCCTCTCATCATCTTGCCGTTTTTTGCGCGCCAAAAGCAGTTTGTATTCCAGCACACCGCGATAAGGGCGGCGGCGCAATGCAGCAGGCTCGACAAGCTTGGCCGCTGCGGCCAACCGACCGCACAGCCGGCGCTTTCTTCTCCCCAGATGCACCCTTTCTCTTCCTTCGCCCATATGGTCAAGGCCAGAGGAGTCACGGTCCCAGACGAGCGAGCCAGCGCAAACGCCCCCCCTCCCCCCGCATATCTGCATGAGGAGGCTTCGTTCTTCTGCGGCGGCGTGCGGGCCCACGTAATTGGGCGCGCGTTTAACACGAAGGCCCCGCTGCCGTGGGCACGCACGACACGCGCTACGGAGCAAGCAGCCGGTCCAACGCCGGGGCCAAGGGCAGGGCGTCGTGGCGGTGGTGTGGCGAATTCGCTCCGAACCCCTCCCCACACCAGCGACGATAATAATTGCCACAAACCGCTAGGATACCTCTCCGCTGCTGTAAGTGCAACCAGTCTATCGCGGCAAATCTCGCGCGTCCGTCCGGGACAAGCAGCTTGTACGCCTTCTTCGCTTCATATCCTTCCCATTGCACCCGCGGTTATGACACGTAACAAACGAGACAGGGCGGCACAAATCGGCACATCAGCAGTTCGCCTCATACGTCTGCGTCACAATGTCGTTGTTACAATTTGACACGACCAAGCACCCCCCAACAAGCCTCCTCCTTTATACGGCAATACTGCAGACAAGAGTTGCTTCCATCCTAGTTGTTCGCTTCCCAGCAATACCGAAAAAAAAAAAAATCTCGTGTGATGTACACTGCATCGACGAACGGCGTGTCTCGAGAGATAAAGAGAGACTAAAAGGTCCAGAAACGCTTCTCGACTCCAACCTCAACCTCAAGGGATCCTTGAGGACTGTTTCACGTTACGATTTCTGCAACGCGAAAAGTCGAGTCGAGGAGCGCTTGTGAATACGGGCCTGAACCTCTGTAAATACACCTGCCACATCTCCGGGAGCTGGTTTCGCCAACCCTGCCTCCTTTCATGCTCTGCCCGCACAACGGTCGCCGACACGCGGAGTATACCACGGAATAAAGAGAAGCCAAACCCATAGGAATAAGAGTCCGCGTTGCGACACGCGTACGGAGGCACTGGTCTCCACAATCCACCACTGCCGAGCTCCTCTTCTGGTACAGAGGAGCTATTAATTGGCTTTCCTTGTACTTCCCATCAGCAGCGAGGCACACGGGGAGGACGTTCCTCGCATGCACCCAGCTGGTTTGCGCAAGCCTTTCACTGCGCCAGGCAGGCCAGTGCACCGCAGCCGACGGTCGTTTGCCCGTCGGGGGCGAACAACGACTTCGCAGGAGGCGGAACACGAGCAATGGGAAACCACCGCAACGGCGCGAACGTGCAAAAGCTGGCGCACCCGCCCATACCTGTTTAATGACGGTATTGTTGCGTTCTCTGAAATGCGGCGCTGTTCCGTACTGTTCTCAAATACTACAAGAAACGCGAGCGCCGTGCTGCGTATTTCTAGCACCCGAATCGGAATTCCGTCGTCGCCTTTTTTTTTTTTAATTTCGGTGCGTGCGGGCCAAACCTGGCTACACAATTCAAATTTCAAGTAGAGCGCAGGTCAACCACTGACGTGCCTAACCGTAGGTATACAATTAACGTCTGTTGCGAAGCCGCTACAGTGCAACCCACAACTTACATATAACAGCAGCCAACAACACTCGGTCGCACAGCCAACACGCGCCTATACTCGAGTGTTAGGGATTGACCGATGTTTAATGTCTCATAAACGGGGGTGTGAGAGGGGACGTCATCAACTATCCGTGCAGTCGAAAGTCGAACACGACACGAAGGCACACGGCAGTAGTACCTGCTCCATTTACCTGCTTTTCGGAACACCCACGTAGTCTCTTTCCTCTTACTAAAACTGTTTTTTTTTTTTCAAAGAATTGCAAGGTGCTCATGTTAAAGCGAATGTAAAAACACTCAGCCGTCAAAACTGCATACCAGCTGAATACTATTCTGGAGGGCTGGTATATGCAGCTCTCCAGAATGAAAACTACACTAAACAGGACGCTGAAGGGGCAAAAGCGAAGAATCAGAAGTCGACCCTGACATAGAAAAAGGGTTGGCCTCTTCACAAGCCAGTTGGCCGAGCTTGGTGTCCTGTTGAACTTACCGGAATAAAAAAAAAATAATGTCAAAGATTAATGCAGCAACGTCATTAGATCAGGCATCTTCGGCTTCCCAACAAGAGATTCTTTTCCTTTCACCCCGTTCTTCTCATCCAGCGCTTCCCGAGGGCCGTTCTAGACGCAATACAATAGTACAGCTCGGACGGAGAACGCACGTAAATAGCATGACAACATCCATTTTCATTATTTCGAAACGTACCCAATCCGTCACAGAACCATGTCGTTTCATTGAGGGCTGCGGCCGTCACGCAATTGTTCTAAAAGCAGCTGCGACCGCGCCGGCCATTTTTCGCTGAATGCATTGCGCAAGGCGCCGCACGATCGATTACACCAAAATGCCAGGGGCGCCGATGAAAAAAAAAAAACGAAAAAGGGGATCAAACGACGTCGAGAGAAGGATTTTCGACGGGTGTGAGACTCCTCCTGTTACTAAAACGATACAGAAAAAAATCGTGCGCGGCGCTGTCAAGGCAACCATTTGAGAAAGGGTTACCGGCGCTACACCTTCTCCGAACGTTAAGCCGGCCAATCGCTGGGCCCGAGACGCCACCCAACGAGAGCAACGAGGCGGGCTCAGCGCATCTGCATCACGAGCGCGGCTGATAAAAGAACGCCAGCGGTGATGTAACAAACCAATCGCAAGTGAGCTAGCTAGTCAAGACAGCACGCCCCGTTTCGGCAAAGTGCAGTTCAGCGGCAAGCCAAAAAACCGCCAGTTCTCACAGAGCATACACGCGCAATTGCGCAATTCGAGAAGTCCTAGCGCGCCCACATTTCGTGAGACTTACGTGGAGTTTTCGGTAGTGATTTTTTTAGTATATGGAGGAAGTGTTACAAAGGAATATTTTCCTCGGGCTTTCATGATTTTTTTTTCTTTACAAACCAGAGGCGAATATCCAGAAAAAATATACTGCATATCTCGCTCTTCCATGTAGCCTCCCAAACAAAAAGTAGACCAATCTGATTATAATATTTCCTCTTTTTTTTCCTTGTCGTTGTGGCATAACTTTTATGCATGTCAAGTATCTCGTTTCCCTTTTTTTTCAGGCTTTGAATAGATTGTGTGTACTTTCGATATGGATTCGAAATGCGCGTCAAATTTAAGGGGCGCGATGCGTCTCCACCTGGCATCTCCTATCCTACACTTTTATCTATCCGCCATCCTACACTCTACCACTAACCTCTGATATTGCTGTATTCGTGAGCAGCGGAGTGAAGTAATGAACAAGCTCAGTCAGCTTGACCTTGAACAATCTTGAGTATCTTCGTCTTTTCTTTCTTCTTCGTATGTGTGTGTAGGAGGAGAGAAGGCTATTCAGCTTTTTTTTTTTTTGCTCCGGCCCCTGTTGCCCACCAAAATGAAAATGCGACCCAAACACAAATCAGCGTTTCCGCTACCAGGGTCACAGGTTTTTGCTGTTAGGGAAACTATCCCTTGCATATAGCTAATCGCTCTATTCGGCGGTCCCAGAAATTTACTGCGCTTGCAAGGGGGACAGCGGCGGCTTCTACAGCAGAAACTAGTCATAACTGACTAGCTAAGAGACTCGCATGCTTTCCCTCAATTCTGGGGGTCAGAAATACGCAGAGACGCGACATCGTGGCTGTTTATGAATGTCATGGGGAAGCGGGCGGATCTGGATTTTAGGATGTGATAGTGCGATCGCCTACCGCGAATTGGTTCTTGAAAGCGCCAAATAAGCATGCGTAAATCAGAACAAGCTCCGTTCTTTAGAAAGTAAGCATTCTTTGATGCTGAGAAGCCACTGCCAAGTGTATGTATGACTCTGCACGTACTTTTCTCAAGGTTGGCAACTCGGGTCGATGGTACTGGGTCATTCCCCGCCAACTGACCCCATGTTCACGCTCAGCCACCTTAGATGTAATATATAAACAGGTTTATGCTTCATTTTGTGGCATTGGTGAAAATTACCTTCGCTTTATTTGCGTTGCCGAACACACACACATTCACATTATATATATATATATATATATATATATATATATATATATATATATATATATATATATATATATATATATATATATATATATTGTTACGGGAAAGATTTATTCACCGAGAGCTGGTCTTGCTAACGGCTTAGAGAGCGCACAGTCAAGCAGGCCAACGGGAGAAGCTTCAGAGTCCAACCCACTACAACCTCGTTGTCGTCTTCGTCATTTGGGTGCCAATTCAGCTGTGTCGGTGCGACAGTTCCATACACGTATCATCACCCCGGCCCGTAAGGCACCGTCTCGGTGCATGTTAAATGAGCGAGTCGGTGTTGTAGGGCTTGAGACGAGAAACGTGGACCACTTCCGTTCTGGGAGCAGCAGCTGATGAGTTTGTGGTAGCGACAATCTCGTAGGTCACAGGTGTGACCTGACGAATGACTCGGTAGGGCCCAGCGTATCGCGATAGGAGTTTCTCGCAGAGGCCAACACGTCGAGATGGGAGCCACAGGAGAACAAGAGATCCCGCAGAAAAAACGGCATCTCTATGTCGACGGTCATAAAGAGACTTCTGTGCTGTCTGCGACGACGATAACCGAGCACGCGCTACCGCACGTGCCGTGAGGGCACGGGTGATTGCATCCTGAGCGTACGAGGTGGAGGATGGGTGGTCTGATGAAAGCAGTGTGTCGAAGGGCAGTAAGGGATGACGTCCGTAGAGTAGATAAAAAGGGGAGTAGCCCGCTGTTTCATGACGCGACGAGTTATAGGCGAAGGTTACGAACGGAAGAGCTATGTCCCAATCAGTGTGGTCGGTAGATACGTACATGGAAAGCATGTCCGTCAATGTGCGGTTTAGTCGCTCCGTAAGGCCGTTAGTCTGAGGGTGGTAAGATGTGGTGAAGTTGTGACGGGTAGCACAAGATCGGAGTAGATCATCAACCACACGAGATAGAAAGTAGCGACCACGGTCTGTGAGCAGGTGAGTCGGAGCGCCGTGCTGGAGAATAATGTCGTACAGCAGGAAGTCGGCAACGTCGGTTGCGCAGCTGGTTGGTAGCGCTCGAGTGATTGCATACCGAGTGGCATAGTCTGTGGCCACTGCAATCCATTTATTTCCAGTTGTAGAAGTAGGAAAAGGGCCTAGCAAGTCCAACCCCACTCGATAAAATGGCTCGGCTGGAACTTCAATAGGTTGAAGTAGACCGGCAGGGGGAGTCGTAGGCTTCTTTCGGCGCTGGCAGAGGTCACAAGATGTGACGTAACGGCGAACAGAGCGGTACAGACCCTTCCAGAATACTCGTCGTCGAATGCGGTCGTAAGTTCTGGAGACTCCTAGATGTCCAGAAGTTGGAGCGTCGTGGAATTGTCGCAGAACATCCTTTCGCAGGTGATGCGGTACGACGAGTAAAAGTTCGGCGCCGTCGGGGTGTAAGTTGCGGCGGTACAAAACGTTGTCTTGAAGCAGGTATCTGCTAAGAGAAGGGTCAGCATAACGCGATTGAAGGCGGTCAATGATGGTGAGCAGCGATGGATCTTGGCGCTGTTCGTCAGCCACGTTCAGAAAGTCAGTGATGGCTAAAACGCAGGCATCGGATTCCAAATCAGTGGAGCTAGAAGGATCGACAGGGTGCCGGGATAAGCAGTCAGCATCGCTGTGCAGCTTTCCAGATTTGTAAACAACCGAGAACGTGTACTCCTGTAATCGAAGTGCCCATCGGCCGAGTCTTCCTGTAGGGTCCTTAAGCGTCGATAGCCAGCAAAGCGCATGATGGTCCGTGATGACTGCGAACGGACGTCCGTATAAGTACGGACGGAATTTCGCAATAGCCCAAACGAGGGCTAAGCATTCCCGCTCAGTGATGGAATAATTTTGTTCCGCTTGCGACAAAAGACGGCTAGCGTAGGCTATCACACGGTTGGTGTCATTCTGTATCTGAGCGAGTATAGCACCAATGCCATGGCCGCTTGCATCGGTGCGAAGCTCTGTTCGAGCCGCTGGATCAAAATGAGCCAACACAGGTGGTGATGTGAGGGCGGTAATTAGCGACGCGAAGGAATGTTCTTGGTCGCTTCCCCAAGAAAATGCCACATTCTTTTTGAGGAGATCCGTGAGGGGCCTAGCAATATCCGCGAAATTGAAGACAAAGCGGCGGAAGTATGAGCAGAGCCCAATAAAACTGCGAACTTCTTGTGTGGAACGCGGTACCGGGAATTCTCGGACTGCACGGACTTTGTCAGGGTCGGGTTGAACACCAGTGGCGTCAACAAGGTGGCCGAGTAGTTTAATCTGCCGACGTCCAAATGAGCATTTCGACGAATTGAGTTGGAGACCAGCGCAACGAAAAACGTCAAGAATTGCCGAGAGGCGAGACAGGTGGCTTTCGAAGGAGGGCGAGAAAACTATTACATCATCCAGATAGCAGAGGCAGATCGACCATTTGAAACCGCGAAGAAGAGAGTCCATCATACGTTCAAAAGTAGCCGGGGCATTGCACAAACCAAAAGGCATGACCTTGAATTGGTAAAGGCCGTCGGGTGTGATGAATGCCGTCTTCTCGCGGTCACGGTCGTCGACCGAAATTTGCCAGTATCCGGATCGAAGGTCAAGGGACGAGAAATAGTTGGCGCCGTAGAGGCAGTCGAGCGCATCATCGATTCGAGGTAAAGGATAAACGTCCTTCTTGGTGATCCGATTCAGGTGGCGATAGTCGACGCAAAAACGCCAAGTGTTGTCCTTCTTTTTAACTAAGACCACAGGGGAGGCCCAAGGACTCGATGACGGCTCAATGACGTCTTTACTGAGCATTTTCTCGACCTCCGTCTGTATTACTTGGCGCTCAGCACGTGACACGCGATAAGGGCGTTTGTGAAGTGGACTGGCGTCGCCGGTGTCGATGCGGTGGGTTACGGCACTTGTGCGGCCCAGGGGACGGTCGTCAACGTCAAAGATATCCAGGTAAGAAAATAGAACACCTCGGAGCGCCGCAACTTGGGAAGGTAAGAGGTCACTGGATATCATTTTGTCGAGGAACGCCTTATTTTGCGACGTGATGACAGGTTTCGTCATGGTCTTAGTGTCAGGTGTGAAAGAACAAATCGAACATTCATCAAGGGTGGAAAGATCGGCTAAAGTGATGTCTTGGGGAAGCACTTGGGTCGACGTAGAGAAGTTCAGAACTGGAAGTAGCACCGTGTTGTTAGAAACAACCACTATAGTATGTGGTAGTGCGATGTGGTGCGTAAGAGTCAAATCAATGAGGGGAGCTACCAGATAGTCTCCATCAGGAACGGACGGGAAGGGCGACAGAGGAATGTACATAGCAGCCTGGGGCGGTAGCCGTAGAGACTCCACGGATCGTAGCCGAGTGCGACTTGGAGGAGTGAAATCGGAGCACAAAGGTAATTCGAGCCGTAAGATACCGGTAGAACAATCGATGAGGGCGGAGTGGGCGGTTAAGAAGTCAATTCCAAGGATTACGTCGTGTGGGCAAGCATCGAGGACTGCGAAGAGAACGGAAGTGTGGTGGCCAGCAACAGTAACGCGGGCAGTGCACATACCAAGCACCGATGTTCGACTTCCGTTGGCAACTCGAACAGTAGAGAACATAGCTGGTGTGAGAACCTTTTTCAGGCGAGATCGAAGTGTAGAACTCATAACAGATACTTGGGCACCAGTGTCAATTAGAGCAGTAACGGCGTGGCCATCAACGAACACCCGAAGTAAATTGCGTCTTGAATTTGTAGCCGGTTGAGGGTTTTCGTTCCGAGTCGTCAACGCAGCGCCACCTCCAGGAGCTGCACTCGTCAGTTTCCCGGGGAATGGGCAGAATAAGCCGGTGACGGAGAGCGGCGGCGTTGAGGGGAGCGTGACGGCCGACCCTGAGGTGACGGCGAGCGGCTGGACCAGTTTCTCTGGGCGACGACGTCAGCGTAGGATGGTTCGGAGCGTGGAAATGAACGGCGAGCTGAAGGGTCCAGAGTATGGTCATCCGGAAAACCGGGTTGCGAATAGTGTCCGCGGTCCTGACGGCGATCTACATTACGAAAGCTTGGCCGGAAATACGACCTGTTGCGGCAATGGCGGGAGATGTGCCCAACTCGAGAGCAAGAAAAGCAGATTGGTCGATCATCATGCGTGCGCCACTCAGATGGATTTCGGTAGCGTGGTGGAAACCGAGGAGCCGAAGCTGCCGCAGCGACAAGTGGAGCAGAGTGGTGGTCAGCGTTGTGGACGGGAGTGCTCATGGGCTGCGGCATAAGTCTGGCGGGCTGGGGAACCTGGACGCCCAGGTTAGCAAACTCCTGACGTACGACGGCTTGAATAAGCGAGACTGTTGCCCAGTTGTCTTGCGCAGGGGGCTGATAGGAAGCGGGTGCCATGGCTTCCAGCTCCTGGCGAACAATCCTTGCGATATTGGCAGGAGGGGCGAGTGAACGGGGCGCTGAAGAATCCTCGCAAGACGAAGTCGCAGCAGTGTTTGGTAATCTCGCGATTTGGTGGGTGATTCGCCTGCTTTTAGCTTGCTCAAATCGCCGGCATTCAGATATGATGGAGTCGACAGTGGTGCAGTTCTTGCACATTAGTATGTTGAAAGCATCATCAGCAATGCCTTTCAACACGTTGCTGATCTTGTCCGCCTCGGACATGTTTTTGTCCGTCTTCCGGCACAGTGCCAGTACGTCTTGGATGTACGTGACGTACGACTCCGTCGATGATTGAACACGCGACGCGAGTTCCTGCCTGGCTGCCATCTGACGAGCAACTGACCGACCGAACAAATCGCGAAGTTTTTGCTTGCATGTGTCCCAGCTGGTTAATTCTTCTTCATGCGTCTCATACCAGGCGCGTGCCGTACCACGTAGGTAGAATAGAATATTTGCCAGCATAAGCGTTTCGTCCCACCTGTAGTGCTTGCTGACGCGCTCGAATAATGCGAGCCATTCTTCGACGTCCGTGCTGTCCGTCCCGGAAAACGTGCCAGGGTCGAGAAGATGGGGGGGAATCACAGGCGATGGAGCCGGCGCGGATGGCGAGGCCTGAGTGCCAGTTTCAGGCATCGTGGCTGGACAAAGCTGGCGTCCACTGCGGAATTCCAGAGCCGGGTTGTGTGAAGACCCAGCACCTTCCACCAAAAGATGTTACGGGAAAGATTTATTCACCGAGAGCTGGTCTTGCTAACGGCTTAGAGAGCGCACAGTCAAGCAGGCCAACGGGAGAAGCTTCAGAGTCCAACCCACTACAACCTCGTTGTCGTCTTCGTCATTTGGGTGCCAATTCAGCTGTGTCGGTGCGACAGTTCCATACACGTATCATCATCATATATATATATATATATATATATATATATATATATATATATATATATATATATATATATATATATAAACGAAGCGAGAAGGAAAAAAGAAACGAAGCGAAAAAGATGCCCTGCGATCGTTGGTGGGGAGTAAAGGCTGGTGCACACCGGCGACTAGCAGCGGTCGCGCGACCATTCGCGACTGGCGACCAAAAAGCGACTGATGTTCACACCGACAGAGGCTGCATGCGAGCGACCGGAAGTCGCAAAACCGGAGAGTGACGTCCGGATCTCGTTATAAGCGAGAACTCCTGAGACCGGCGCGATCAGCTGATCGCCGCCAGCTGAGTCCGTTCTCGCACAGCGTTCCCAACAGCGTCAAGTTCGATTCAAGCGAAGAACAAGACAATTTCATGGTGCTGATGCACTGTGCCATGGTGTCAGCGCTGGCCTCACAGATGCCTCCAAAGAAAAAAAAAGCCGGTAGTGGATGTGACCATCCTTTCGATCGCGGGAATTGACCGGCCATGCAAGCCGCCTACCTTCAGAGCTGCGCTGACACGACGAGGAGTATTTCCGAGAGTCGTACGTATTCAGAAACCATCCTTAAATTTCCCTTGACTTGCCACAGCCTACAATGCAGCACAAATGCGTCTCGAACGTGGATTCTTGAGTCGTTGCCAAGGCATGAAGTACAAACGCCTTCCAAACACGCTGCGTTGAATGCGCTGACAAGTCAAGTTCAAGACAAAAAAAAGTTTCCGAATACGGGGAAAAGACAGTGCACAATTTATTTCTCTTTACTTTGACGGTGTTTAGCTTCTTGCGAATGCCACCACGTAAATTCGACAATTTGCTCGAGTTGCTGCGGCCCGCCATCTCCAAGCCAAGTATTCCGTGGTGGCCATGGTGCCACAGACCTAGAGGAACGCACTCGTTTGTATCTGGCGGCAGGAAGCCAGCGCAATGAAAAAAAAAAAATTGAGCATCGCTGATTGGTTAAGCAGCTTTGCGACTGCTGTCGCGCGACAAAAAAATCGGTCAAGAAGCGACTGGCCAACGCAGTCGCTTTGCGACCGTTTGCGACCGTTCGCGACTGTTTGCGACCAGTCGCAAATGGTCGCGCGACCGCTGCTAGTCGCCGGTGTGCACCAGCCTTTACTTCTACGCGCAGTGGAAATTTGTTACCTCGCTACGCCCGCGCGTCGCATCTTTTCAAAACCGGTTGCTGAAAACGTCCGACAGCCTCTCACAACAAGCAACCGACGACAACTGTGAAGTCAGGTCCTAACCCACTGTCTGGGTTACTACGGTGCGGCAGAACGGAGAAGTTGGAGGCTTACACCCCACAGAACGAGGAGGACGAAGTTAAAAGCCCACTTTCCACCACATTCGCTACGCCTTAGCTGGCGGAATCCAAGGAATGGCTATGACGAAGCGTTCGCCGTGTTTCGAGGTATTTACCCAACGGCTTTTCACGAGCTTTTCTTGGTGCAAGCCCGAACTGAACAAAAGTGTAATTCTTCGTGCCTGCCCGAAAAGCTGCATGCCTTTCTCCACGCAGGGAACTGCTCGTCCTGATGGGGTAAAGGTCTTCGTCTCCTCGTAGTAGACACGGGGAAGGCGCGCGTACTCGCTAATCTGTGACGTCCTTGTCACGTGATCCGTGATCCTCGTTTTTTTACTCCGAGTATTCGTGTGAATAGCCCTTTACGAATACGAGCTGGGTGTCACGTGCGCGCTTTTCGCCAAACTAGTCAAGAAACGCTTTCGCGTTGAAACAAAGCGCATGCACACAGTCACCGCTGGTTACACTGCAGGATGCCCTGCAATAAGAGTAGTAGTTGTGCGTGTGAGGGAGAGGGGGCGAACACGGGGTGTTCTAAACGTGTCGATCCGAAATCTGTACATCAATGATACCAGAGAATATCTAGCGTAAAAAGGCGCGCTACAATCTCACTTCCTAGCTACATCCATACACGGTCAAAAACGAATCACTGCGGCGTACGAACTCCACCTGGAAGCAACGAGACTTGTGTCCAAGATGACAAACCGTTGAATGTACAAATAGCTCCTTTGAGCGTCCCCTTTATAACGGGGCGTTGGCATGTACGCCGCCAAGCTCAGACTTCGCTATTGTGACTATTTTGACCTGGTCACCATCTTATCTCGCTGACTTAAGTTTCCCTTACCAAAACAAAAAAGAAGGAAAAAAGCATGCAATCACGGCTCTACTTTCTTTGTCCCTAAGCCGTTAGTCATACGGCCAACTTCGTTCTTGAAGTGTCTAGCACGACGACTGGCTTATTCTCCTTCTCTGCCGAACAGTTCTTGCGTAGGAAGTTTTCTCGTGCACACGGGCCGTGTTCTTAATGATATACGGTACATCGTTTCTGGCGGACTAGCCGGAGCAACCTTATCCAACACAACGCTGGCGCATACGATTGGTCGGCGGTATCCGTTCTTGCGAAGATTTGCTGCGTACACACACACGAGTCCCACTCATTACGTAAGCCGGCGCGTCGCTCGAGATCCTCCTCGCGAATGTCGTCGTTACCGCGAGACCGACAACTGTACAGGAGGAGGACAAGAATAACAAGAGAGAAGGTAGGGATGTTAACCAGGCACATGGCCGGTTTGCTACCCTACGCTGGGGGAATGGGAAGAGGGGCATAAAGATGAGAGTGCGAGAGGAAAGAGAAAAATTGTCAACTGTACAATACACGAGATCCTTACGGGGTCATAAAAAGAAAAAAAAAACGATCAAAACGTACGGAGGCGACGCATTCTCTTTGTCGTCGACAGGGGGCGTCTGGCCCGAAAATATCATTCCTACTCCCCATTACAGTACGCAGCCTCAGGGTTCGCAAAGGAAAAAAGCCCCCCAAATGACAGCGTTACCGAAGTCCGTTGCGGCAGGCTGATTGCAGACGATTACGCCCTTTCCCTGAGGCTGCCACAAGATGGCGGCGACGGCGGACGCCCATTCCAGCGTTCCTTTCTCTCGTTGGTGGCGCAACGCGACCGCACAGCCGGAGGAGGGACAGCAAGAGTCGAAATTACCGCGCCGCCGCCGGCGGCATCGAAGGAAGGAAAGGAAAAGGGCGCGGAACCCCTCTCGGAGTGCAACTGACCTCCTTTTCTCTCTGACGCTGCACCGCAACAAGGGAGTGGGAAACACTCTTTCGCAGCCGCGAGCGTTTAGAATGAGAAAGGGTTCACGAAAAAAAGAACAAAATCGAACAGCAATGGCTGCGAACTAAAGCCCCCCCTCGCCTGTAGCCGTGTAAGCGATGAAGGAAAAGTAAGCCTTAATGACTTCATTTATGGGCGCAGTCCGCCGTCCCCTGTCTGTCGCTTACGTCAGACGGACACGGCCAGTGCGGCTGGACCGAGTATGCTAGATCGTGAATATAAAGCGGTCGTCGTCGTGCAATCATGCTAACGTTCTTCAATAATATCGACCTTTCAAAATCTTGCCGAAATCAACAGTACGCTGAATGGCAGAACTCCCCCAGATAAAAAAAGTCGAACTGGAATCACATAAGCAATGGTTCTCTATATATTGATATTACAGGCGCGCATGTGCGTCGGAACGACTGTCTAATCACGACAAGTGAAGGAGACACGGCAGCCAATTGACAGTGCATTTTTGCAAGGAAAAATGATGCGGATTCTGAATACACATCGTCACTGCACGATTTCATTAAACGAAGAAAAAGACACAGCACTAACTTTGTGGTGTGGGTGTCATACCATGAAATGTAAAAAAAAAGGAAAGTTTAGAAGATGGTGTGTAAAGATTCGGTTCGTTTTCAAGGAATCAATATTGCGACACTTGAACCTCGCCTTACATATGAACTTCTCGTTCAACACTAAGGCTTAATCAGCATTTCTAGACGGTGCACTTATTCATAACGCCTTGTTAAAAGCACATACAGAGGTTTTATATCGCCTCGACGAAGGGCCCTCCGTCCTCAGCGTTCAATCTTCGTGCTTAGCACAACTTTCTGAAGACCTAGCCTCTAAATATTCTTCCATAGATTGAAGGCGCGGAGAAACCTACTGCCGTGAGTTACGAAGCATGTATTTCTCGGTCGCGTGACAAAGTTAACCCAATTTCATGAGTAGAAGGCAAAATAGCGTTCAGATCAGCAGTATTATTACGTGTGACTCGGTTTCATTAAGAATCGTACAATGCCATGACACATGAGCCGACAAGTGTTGACAAGACCAGAACAAAATGAGACCTCCGTTTTCCCAAAAAAGCCCTTACGCTACAATTCAACGCTAAAGCTGATTCGAGACAATCCTGGCACTTCAGACACGTTGGGGAGCCGGTGGACCTTCTAGAACACGCATGGCCTCGAAGCTTTTGGTATTAGGCTCCACAAAATTAAATACAGCACGGTGGCAAGCTGCACGCATGTTGCCAGAACGTAGGGGCAACTGTTACAAACCAGTAGCGAGCACTTGGCATGCACGCGGGGGCGCGCGTGTATATCTATGTGACGGCGCGCAGAGTAGCGCAACCTTATTGCACGGCCACAGGACGACGACAGCGAAGATACCTGGCGGCAGTGGAGCGCGTCGGGCGAGAAATCGGCCATGCAGAAAGGTCCCGGCCACGGTCGTTCGCCGGGGCTTCAATCAATAGGCGCGCGTGGTGCGTACGTTGGCAGCCTTTTCCCTGGTTTGAGGACGACGACGTCATCGTCACCACCAGATCGAGGGGGGGGGGGGGGGGCACAGAACGGAGGAGGAAGGCGCCACTATTTCGACGCCGCTTTTCGGACCGAGCGACTTGACGCTGCGATCAAGCGAGTCGTAAGAGCTCTCTCGCCCGGGGACGTTCGAGATGAACAGCGTCAGAGATGCGTTAGATGGATTCGAAGGCAAAACCGTCGGGTTTTATGGTGGCAGCAGCAAAATTAATTTCAGCCTCAATGGGTAAGGTAAAATCAGTAGAGCAGTCCTTCGGTTGCCGCGTTCTGTTCGCCAGCAGCGCCAAATAGAACGCAAAGGAACGCGAGGGGGCACTGCCACATATCGGGCCAAATACGAAGGGGTAGACACAGTATGCAGTGCGTGTGGAGAGGAAGAAGAAACTGCCGAACACTTGATAATGTTCTGTAAGGGCTTCACCCTACAGTTCAGGATGATGGCGCAGAGTTTTTCGAAGCACTGGTGTTTAGGGACAGGGAGGGCAAGATAGACTTTAAACGGGTAGCCCTAACTAGAAGGAGGTTATCATGATTGGTGGCTAAAGTCAAGGCACGAGTGATAATTAAACCCTACACTGCAAAGTACGAATCCTCAACCTCGCTATTTAAAGGAAAAAAAAAGATAAATATAATGGTTAGTTCACTAAGTATTACGGCTAGGTGGCGTTAGCCGCCGCCCGATCTGAAGGGTACAACCACATCCATCCAGGATGCCAGTTTCATGCTGCTCAGGTTCGAGCACGCTGGCATCTCAACCAGTTAGTACTCCACAAATGGCGACCACGGTGACGCCAATGAAAATCATGTATACTTAAACTATTCATCTACTGCGATTTCGTCGGTGAGAACTCATTACCAAGATGGCGCACGAGTTACACGGCAACCGCGAAACGAACCTACCTTACTGGTGCCACGGAAAAAAAAAAACCGGGCTAAAGTATCGCTCATGGTACCGGGTTCCAACGTGCGCCGCTACATATCAACCCTTCCTTCCACCTGCACGGATCCCACGCGCACAATCGTAATGTAGGCCAATGCAGTCAAAAATGTCGCCGAACAGATTAGGTGCGCTCGGAGGTATTCGCATTATGTCTTGATTATTGCGAAGTGAGACACGCGAATATTTCGATGGCTTTGTCGCGTCTCACTTCATGCTCTCTACACCACTATATGATGAAATGCCGCGCTCAAGCTAATGCGCGTAATTGAGACCGAGCATTACGCCTGTACGAAACTCGGCCCAGAAAATATAAAAGTTTTTAATCACAGCATACCTTTGCATCGTGCTTTATTCCTTAGTGATAGCTGCTAAGCTTTATTGCAAAAGAGTGTTCCAGTTTTTCAAAAGATATCGTTTTTTTTTTGTTGTTAAGTAGATTCTCGACGTAGGGTGTCCCAAGCACGGAAGGTCGCCGTGACATGTTTATCTCGTTTAAGAATGAGTCAGCGCAGGGGAGGTACCGATTTCGATCACCGATTTTCTATGGCCGCCAGCCACGCAGAGTGAACACAAAGGAACGCAAGGGGCACCGGCACTAATCGGATATCACTGTTTCAACCAGCTGGAACCCACAGAGCTTTAAGACCTCCACCATTGTGACAGAAAACACATTTTATATTTATTCACATACGGTAGGACGAAACCATCGTTTCAGGTTTTTATTTTCAAATACCACACGGGCTCTAAGAATAAGTAATATGTATTTCATTTAACCCTGGACAAAGACGGTCTTGAAGGCACTTTTCTGCCTAGATGTCCTAAGCCATTAAAAATTATCGGTGAATCGTCCTTTAAAGAAGAAAGAGATGATACGCTTGAAAGAAGTATTTATTCGTTCACAAATAGACCCGAAGCGAAGACACATCACGAGAAAGTGCTGGCATTGCGCCGACATAGCTTTCGTTCTTTTTTCGCGTAAGCAAGTCGTTCGGAAAGCTCTCTCGCATAATGTTCCGGTACATTCCGGAGGCTTCACCGGCTACGGGACGATCAGAAGCGACACCCAGCGGCGGCCGCACAACCGAAGGCCGGCGGGCACCTGTCATTCTCGAGCGGGTGTCGTTAGTGTGCCGTAGCTGTCCAGCGCAGTAAGCTCAGCTCGTTTTCCCCCGGAGTTCGCCTCCGGTGGATCAGGCTGCATCTGATGCAGCTGTCGCCCATGGCAGTCTGGACAACCGGTCGGACGCGTTTTGACAGGGAACACCGCATGCAAAAAGGCAAAGCGGGAAGAAAGAAAAAGCGAGAATGACTCGACGAAGCGAAGAATCTGGGTTCCACGAGAGAGAGCGTGGGGGGATGGAGGGGGGGGGGGCGATTGCATCAGAACCGGGCCGAACCTAAAAAGCAGGTCAGCGGCTCCCGGCGGCACGCCGGCAGCTCCCACGAGGGGCTGGCTACAGAACGGCACTGACCAAAACATCCTTGCTAGGAAGGGGAGGGCGACGGATGAGATCTTCGAAGATGCGTGGGAAGGAGAGGGGGGAGGGTTGGGTGGAAATGTCATGTACTTACTAGATGACAACTCTCGGGCGATGCCCCAGAAGCGGCATAACAGCGCGCAGTAACGGAGGTGTGTTACGCGGCATGCACGATAACCTAAAGCCCGGCAGGCCCGCGATAGCTGGCCTGGAAAGAGACCAAGGTAGATTTCGGCGGAGAGAGCGCAGCCCCAGAATGAGGCCGCGACGCGTAAGCGAATCGATAAGGCAAGCCCCGCCGGCCTTCCACACACAACAACGCTTTGGTGGTCGTGACCGTTCGGGGACAGATTGTACGGCCCCGAGAGGAGGAAAGGCTGCTCCGATGGGTGGCGAGGCTCGCGGGCCGAACACACGCTGCCGTCACGCGTGGGGCACGGGGTGCCGCTGCTCGCGGACCGCCGCTGGGTGTTAGCTCAGGGGCCCGCGAACGGGAGCCGCGCCCGGGCACACGAAGAGGGCCCGAAAACTGGGGCGCCTCCAGGGTGCTCCCCAAGCCCGCAGACGTCGGCAACACAGGGGTTGGGCGCATGCGCACACGCCACGACCTTCCAAGGGGTCACCCACTGCGACTGACCGGCCTTCAAAATTAGGGTCAGCCACCGCGAGTGTCGCGCTCCCTCGCGTTACATCACCGGCGGGGCACACCGCGCGAGCAGCGGCAAAAGAAACACCGGCGAACGGACTGAAAGCAGCCGCCATGTGCGCGCACGGATCCACGACGATGGAGGGGGACACTTACCCTGACACCCAGAGGCGAAGGGGTCCGGACGCTGCTGCTCGACGAAGTAGCTCGCCGCGCGAGGACACACACCAAATCCCGGGCAACGGACGATGCGAGAGCGGCCGTAGGCCTAAACCGAGAACCCGCTCGCTCGGCGTCGCAAACGCACAACACAGCACCCTTATTCCAAGCCGGCAGTCGCTGCTGCTCGAGGTTGCCGCACGGGTCGTAGTCCAGACGGGCTGCTGTTTCAAGCCGCGGCCAGGCTCGGAATAAAAAAATAAAAGAGGAGGGGGAAGGGCTTGCCGCCGTAGAGCTTGCGGCCGCGCTGCTGCACGCCCAGCAGTTTTCCACGACGATGCGCTTGCGGCGCCAGCCTAAGTAGGGCAAACGCGCTCAGCCAATCGCAGAGCCGTACATGAGCCCAGCGGCGCCTCGCGGACTCCGAACCAACTAGGCCTCTGTGGCAGCAGGGCAGTGCGACTGCAGCGCCGCCGCCGCATCGTGGCACAGTGGCCATGGCATCGGCTGCTGCTGCAGACGACGCCGTCGGGTACAACGCCCGCTAGAAGAAAGTGCTTCGGCGGTGAAGGCGACGCGCCTTTCAGCCGCTGCTCGTAAACAAATCGAGCGCGTTTATTTGGAGCGATGTCCTTCGCCTTGTTCACTGTCGCCATGACCACGAAGTGTGGACGCGAAAATAAAGTTCATTTTTTTCCTTCTCATTAATGAACCTCTCGCGTGTGTTACGGGGTTGCAGCACTTCACTCTGTGACTGAAAATATTTGATATTTAACTCACCCGGAGTTTACCACAAAAAGTGCGTGCTCGAGGTAATATGAGGTGAGAGATCATAGATCTGAAGCGATAAACCATATTGCTACGAAAACTTCACCATTGGCCAGTAATATGATCAGTCGGTGCACAAAAACTAATAAAAAAGCACACATTCAACTTTCCACGCAGCCACATTGCAATGAAAATAGATACGCTAACATCTCTGGCGAATTAGGTCAGTATCTCCTTTTGTATTCGACACAGTTAAAAGCTTTTTCCTAATCTTAGATGAATTCCTCTTTATCGTGAAATGCTTCTAGAGAAATGATGATTGCCGCCGATATTTCTTTTTCTCAACACTTTATTGCGTGACTTTGATTATAAAAAGAAAGAAATAGATAACCACACCCATATATTCTATTTCAAACTTTATCATTACATTAGAGAATAGTACACATTTTGAGGAACAGTAACTTTTTTTTTTCGGCGTCATGTTGCGAACGTTCTTTGATCCCTTTGCAAATACTAAAGCAATCAAAGCCTCCTTTATAAATGACAATTTATGGTTTCGTCCCGAACCACCGAGCAAGAGACGGAACGGCAAAGTTTATCGGTCGTATTGTGCTATTTGTTATTGGCGAACAACCTTCCCTGGTATGTCAAACAGCACTACAGTCATTCCTTGTTTATTATCTTCTTTTCTTTTCAAATCTCAGTTATTACTATACTATTAAATATCGCGTTTTTCTGTGCATATATATGATACAAACCAACAGTGCTCTGTATATACCGCTTAACACATTGATTCATCAGTTTTACTTGAAGCAAAGTAGCCATCGCCATCATGAAAGGCTTGCATCACTCGACCTGTGGGCGCCATTGGAAAAGTTGCGACGATAGATCGCATGCAAAATTGTGAGCTCTTATCGCTGGCCGTTTACGCGTTTATCATCGCCACTCGGTGAACCTTTATGCAACGCTTGCAAGTGAGGCACGTGGGGGGTCTCCTTATACATCGACCTCTAATACCTATCTCTATCTTCTCAGATGAGAAACAGCAAAGGTTTTGGTTTGGAGGTTTTGAAAACATTCAATTCCTCTTCGTTTAGCTCTCAACGAAGCTAACAGCGCGATTAACAAGGACGAAGACAAGAACTGGTGTCACACCTGTGTCACACCTGTCCCGTTTATTAGGGAGGCGATCGCCGGGCTAATTCCAAGAGCCGAAGTATCGGCCCCCCCGAACCGCACCACGAAAGCGTGGACAATTTAGAAGTGGTCCTTATTGGTGCGCCAGCGGACGCCGGCTGTGGCCCAAAGAACAAGACAGAGCCGAGAGATGATAAACAAACAAAATTATATTCTCATTAACGGCAGATCAAAAACAATACACACGTATGCACACTCCACAATAGTTACATACAATACGTCACCAACAGACAATGTACTACACAGTACAATCAACCACACTTGAAACAACGGACACAGACAACAATACGCACTACGATGCAGTCACATGCATTGAACAACCAAGACACCTAAGGACTAAAGAGATAGAAAACCTATTCAGTCCAAAGTCCTTGGAACAAAAGTCTGAATGATACTCTTCCGAGAATCACTCACTCAAAGTCCAGCGTTGTTGTCGTTCCGCAGCTCTCTGGAGTTTCTCTTCCAGGAAACCTCCCGTCTTCAATTGGCCACTCTTCAAACTTCAACTTCTTCGCCGGAAATCCGTCGGCTTCACACACGCAGCTGTTGCCCGCGTCTTCGCTCGATAGCGGTAAACCCACGCTCTTGCCTGTAGCTCGAGCCGTCCCTACGGACCAAAAACTTCGCCGACTACACGGCGGACTCTCTACGCACTCTGGCGCTCACTTCCGTCTCCTCCTGTTCTGTCACTACGGCAGAACCTTCGCCGACTACACGGCGGAATTCCTACGCGCTCCGGCGCTAACGTTCCGTCTTCTCCTGATTTCTCGTCTCGGCTGCTCGGTTAAATACCTTGCGCGCGACTTTCCAGATCTTTCTCGTCATTTCGTCGGCGCGATACGCAGCGAAGGCTGGGGAGAGGCGAGACGGTTTGTCTGCCCTCCGCGTCGGATGACTCAGCTCGGTCTGACCCCGCCCCGTTCGTTCGAGAGAAATCGCGGTCTTGCTGGGCCGCAGATGTGGGGTGAGGAGGATCGTCTGCGAAGCCGTGCTTCTGCGGGGAGCGCGCGCGCCCGGGAGCCCTGGATGTTTGCTTTCTTTTTTTTTTCTTTTTACCTCGCGGCGTTTCTGCCGCCGTTGTCGCAAGGATTGGCGGCGCGCTCTTGTTTAGCGCTCGTTCTGTGACACTGCCCCCCACTTTAAGAATATTATCTCATAATATTCAAAACCACACAAACGAGCGCGAACAGTCACCACACATTCTCACAGACTGTAACACAATCCGTCGCTCGTGACACGTCACATTCACAATATATCACGCAATACAATTGTTCATTGTAATTCAATTAAACAACACGTGAAAACACAACCACAAGCACATGAGTACAACACTCCACCACACATTCCCAATAATACAAATGTACAAAGTTCTCTCAGTACAACAAAGGTACAATACTATACATCCCATCACAGCACAACACTTCGACACTTGTGACACAGGATAACACAACATTAACACAACATATGGCACTCAACACTGCCAAACACATTCTGCTTTGACTTCAGCACCTATCCTGAATACTGCGAACAGCGCTTGCGCCCCTTTTTGCGGTGCTCGCTCGATCTCTTCTTGTGCTTCCACGTTCTTTTTCGGCGAGCCCTTTCCAACGACGATATCTGAGGCGTCGTCTCAGCCATCGTTGTCTCTTCCGACACCGTTAACGCGTCATTACATTCGACGGGTCCTGTCTGTTTATTTACCCGCTTGATAATGCCTCTACATTTTGCCCGGCTGGCCAACTCCGTCTCCTTTACACTGTCGGTCGGTTGAGGTCGTGCCGACGTAAGTCCGGTTGCTCGGCCCGTGAACTGATTCGACACGATCGTCTTCTCCTTCGCTGTCTCTTGCGCCGAGGCTTCACCTTGGGCTCTAGTGAGATCCGTCACGGGATGCTCCTCCACTGTATCTCGCGGCCGCTGTGTTGGTGAGGGCTCTAACTTCGGGTCTTCTCCCAAACATTCTGGATCACTTGGCCCTCGCGCCCCGTCGATGTTTCCGATGACAAGGTCATACAGGGGGGTCGTCATGCATAACGCAGTAACCTTCCCGCTGAAGTACGGGGTTTCAACCTCAATTTCTGCTTCGGGAAGCATCCGGACCGTACGGTCAATTAGGCAAACCGGTTTCGTTCTGCCTGTCAACTCTCTTTCCCGTACCAAATTTCTCCTCACGATAACCGTGGAGCTACCGGTGTCTCTTAGAACCGTAATCTTCTTGCCTGCAATCTTTCCAGGAAGCGTTGGCATTCCCTTCGTAACACCGGTTGGCTGTTTTGACATTACAGCCCCCACAATAGGAATTTTCTCCCCATTCTTCAACTCTACGAATCCATCAGTGACGGCATTATTATCAGATTTCGGTGCTGCTTGCACACAAGATACCTGGTGAGTTTGACTCACTCCGTTCCGACAAGCGTCTGCTTTGTGCCCAGTCTGACCACACTTGAAACATTTTACTGCCGGAGGGCTCGTAAAGATCGTTCGACAGTTTTTCGCGCGATGACCCACTCGGTTGCACAGAAAACATCGTGGAATGCTCTCTGGTGCACGCTTCTTTTCTTCGGGAGCCAATTTCTTCGAATCATCGGGACAATCCTTCTTGACCTTGGCCAAATTAGTTCCTCCTTGCGCTTCTAAGAATTGATCAGCCAATTCAAGCATTCCTTCAAATGACTCCGCCTTCCTCTCTTTCAAATACAGCGACAGGCTTGGGTGGCAACTAGTAAGAAATTGTTCTTTAATTAGCAGCTCTCTAAGTTCATCGTACTCCTGTGCTGTCCCTGAAAGTTCAATCCATCTGTCGAAATAATGGCAAAGTCGGGCGGCATACTGCGTAGCCGTCTCACCATCAGCTGGCTTTCCTGTCCGAAATCTGTCCCGGAATCCTTCCACAGTGAATCTAAATCGCTTCAACAAAGCCGCTTTCACCTTTGCGTAGTTGGCTGCATCGGTCGGCGTCAGCCTACCGTACACACTGAGCGCTTCACCACTCAAGCAGGTACTCAAAGCAGTTGCCCATTGATGTTCCGGCCAATTCTGGCTCTTCGCAATCGTCTCGAATCGGTGAAGGTACGCGTCAAGGTCGTCCTTCCTTTCATCAAACCCTACGAGCAGCTTGCTTGGGTTCAAGCGGAAGCCGTGATCTTCCCGTTCGCTGCTTTCAACTCTAGCTTGGACGGGAGTTTCGCTTCGCTGTTGCAAACGGAGCCGCTCAAGTTCCATCTCGTGCTGCCGCTGCCGCTCCCTTTCAGCCATCTCCGCTTCTCTTTCTTCCTTCAGCTGCCGCTCCCTCGCTTCTCTTTCTTCTCTCGCCCTTTCGGCTGTCAACTTCTCTCTCTCCAGCTCCAACTTCAATTGTTGCTCTCTTTCTTCCTTAGCCCTTTCAGCGGCCAGCCTTTCTCTCTCCAACTCAGCTTCTTTTTCCGCTTTGGCTCTTTCGACCGCCAACCTCTCTTTTTCCAGCTCGGCTGCTTTTTCTTCTTTGGCTCTCTCTTTTTCTTCTTTTTCCTTCTGGGTGACCCACTTCCGTAGTTCGGCGCCAGAAAGACCCATCTTTTCACCAAGAGCAACTAACTTTTCGAGATCCATTGTGTCTCGCAACTCGCAAATAAAACCTTGTCGCGTGCAAAAAGTATCTGTCTAAATCAGTCTATCGGAACACTCTCCTGCACTCGTTAACGAGAACACTGAACAAAACACAAAATCGTTCCGATAGCACTATCAACAACTCGAGGCTCTTTCTCACTACTTTGGACACACTGTGCACCAAAAGGTCCTGTTTCGCGGACGCCAGATTAATTGTCACACCTGTCCCGTTTATTAGGGAGGCGATCGCCGGGCTAATTCCAAGAGCCGAAGTATCGGCCCCCCCGAACCGCACCACGAAAGCGTGGACAATTTAGAAGTGGTCCTTATTGGTGCGCCAGCGGACGCCGGCTGTGGCCCAAAGAACAAGACAGAGCCGAGAGATGATAAACAAACAAAATTATATTCTCATTAACGGCAGATCAAAAACAATACACACGTATGCACACTCCACAATAGTTACATACAATACGTCACCAACAGACAATGTACTACACAGTACAATCAACCACACTTGAAACAACGGACACAGACAACAATACGCACTACGATGCAGTCACATGCATTGAACAACCAAGACACCTAAGGACTAAAGAGATAGAAAACCTATTCAGTCCAAAGTCCTTGGAACAAAAGTCTGAATGATACTCTTCCGAGAATCACTCACTCAAAGTCCAGCGTTGTTGTCGTTCCGCAGCTCTCTGGAGTTTCTCTTCCAGGAAACCTCCCGTCTTCAATTGGCCACTCTTCAAACTTCAACTTCTTCGCCGGAAATCCGTCGGCTTCACACACGCAGCTGTTGCCCGCGTCTTCGCTCGATAGCGGTAAACCCACGCTCTTGCCTGTAGCTCGAGCCGTCCCTACGGACCAAAAACTTCGCCGACTACACGGCGGACTCTCTACGCACTCTGGCGCTCACTTCCGTCTCCTCCTGTTCTGTCACTACGGCAGAACCTTCGCCGACTACACGGCGGAATTCCTACGCGCTCCGGCGCTAACGTTCCGTCTTCTCCTGATTTCTCGTCTCGGCTGCTCGGTTAAATACCTTGCGCGCGACTTTCCAGATCTTTCTCGTCATTTCGTCGGCGCGATACGCAGCGAAGGCTGGGGAGAGGCGAGACGGTTTGTCTGCCCTCCGCGTCGGATGACTCAGCTCGGTCTGACCCCGCCCCGTTCGTTCGAGAGAAATCGCGGTCTTGCTGGGCCGCAGATGTGGGGTGAGGAGGATCGTCTGCGAAGCCGTGCTTCTGCGGGGAGCGCGCGCGCCCGGGAGCCCTGGATGTTTGCTTTCTTTTTTTTTTCTTTTTACCTCGCGGCGTTTCTGCCGCCCGTTGTCGCAAGGATTTGGCGGCGCGCTCTTGTTTAGCGCTCGTTCTGTGACAACCTGTCCCCTTTATTAGGGAGGCGATCGCCGGGCTAATTCCAAGAGCCGAAGTATCGGCCCCCCGAACCGCACCACGAAAGCGTGGACAATTTAGAAGTGGTCCTTATTGGTGCGCCAGCGGACGCCGGCTGTGGCCCAAAGAACAAGACAGAGCCGAGAGTTGATAAACAAACAAAATTATATTCTCATTAACGGCAGATCAAAAACAATACACACGTATGCACACTCCACAATAGTTACATACAATACGTCACCAAACAGACAATGTACTACACAGTACAATCAACCACACTTGAAACAACGGACACAGACAACAATACGCACTACGATGCAGTCACATGCATTGAACAACCAAGACACTTAAGGACTAAAGAGATAGAAAACCTATTCAGTCCAAAGTCCTTGGAACAAAAGTCTGAATGATACTCTTCCGAGAATCACTCACTCAAAGTCCAGCGTGTTGTCGTTCCGCAGCTCTCTGAAGTTTCTCTTCCAGGAAACCTCCCGTCTTCAATTGGCCACTCTTCAAACTTCAACTTCTTCGCCGGAACCCGACGGCTTCACACACGCAGCTGTTGCCCGCGTCTTCGCTTGATAGCGGTAAACCCACGCTCTTGCCTGTAGCTCGAGCCGTCCCTACGGACCAAAAACTTCGCCGACTACACGGCGGAATCTCTACGCACTCTGGCGCTCACTTCCGTCTCCTCCTGTTCTGTCACTACGGGCAGAACCTTCGCCGACTACACGGCGGAATTCCTACGCGCTCTGGCGTTAACTTCCGTCACCTCCTGTTCTCTCGTCTCGGCTGCTCCGCGCCACCTTCCAGAACGTTCTCCTCATTTCGTCGGCGCGACGCGCAGCGAAGGCTGGGGAGAGGCACGAGACGGTTCGACTGCCCTCTCCGGAGGATGATTCACTCGGTCTGACCCCGCCTCCTTCGTTCTAGAAAAGTCGCGGCCTTGCTGGGCCGCCGATGTGGGGTGAGGAGGATCGTCCGTGAAGCCATGCTTCTGCGGGGAGAGCGCGCGCCCGGGAGCCTTGGCTGTTTGCTTTTTTTTTGTTTTCTTTTTACCTCGCGGCGTTTCTGCCGCCCGCTGTCGCAAGGATTTGGCGGCGCGCTCTTTTTTAGCGCTCGTTCTGTGACACTGCCCCCCACTTTAAGAATATTATCTCATAATATTCAAAACCACACAAACGAGCGCGAACAGTCACCACACATTCTCACAGACTGTAACACAATCCGTCGCTCATGACACTTCACATTCACAATATATCACTCAATACAATCGTACATTGTAGTTCAATTCCACAACACATGAAATATAGCCACAGGTACATGCCTACAACACTTCATCACACATTCTAAACAATACAAACGTACAAAGTTCTGTCTATCCAACAATTATACAACACTATACATCACACCATCGCACAGAACACTGACTCACTCGACATACACTTGAGGCACAGGATAACAAGAACATTAACACAACATATGTCACTCAGCTCTGCCAAACACATTCTGATTCCACCTCAGCACCTATCTTGAGTACTCCGAACAGCGCTTGCGCCCCTTTTTGCGGTGCTCGCTCGATCTCTTCTTGTGCTTCCACGTTCCTTTTCGGCGAGCCCTTTCCAACGACGATATCTGAGGCGTCGTCTCAGCCATCGTTGTCTCTTCCGACACCGTTAACGCGTCATTACATTCGACGGGTCCTGTCTGTTTATTTACCCGCTTGATCATGCCTCTACATTTTGCCCGGCTGGCCAACTCCGTCTCCTTTACACTGTCGGTCGGTTGAGGTCGTGCCGACGTACATCCAGTTGCTCGGCCTGTGAACTTATTCGACACGTTCGTCTTCTCCTTCGCTGTCTCTTGCGCCGCAGCTTCACCTTGGGCTCTAGTGAGATCCGTCACGGGATGTTCCTCCACTGTATCTCGCGGCCGCTGTGTTGGCGAGGGCTCCATCTTCGGGTCTTCTCCCAAACATTCTGGATCACTTGGCCCTCGCGCCCCGTCGATGTTTCCGATGACAAGGTCATACAGGGGGGTCGTCATGCATAACGCAGTAACCTTCCCGCTGAAGTACGGGGTTTCAACTTCAATTTCTGCTTCGGGAAGCATCCGGACCGTACGGTCAATTAGGCAAACCGGTTTCGCTCTGCCTGTCAACTCTCTTTCCCGTACCAAATTTCTCCTCACGATAACCGTGGAGCTACCGGTGTCTCTTAGAACCGTAATCATCTTGCCAGCAATCTTTCCAGGAAGTGTTGGCATTCCCTTCGTAACACCGGTTGGCTGTTTTGACATTACAGCCCCCACAATAGGAATTTTCTCCCCATTCTTCAACTCTACGAATCCATCAGTGACGGCATTATTATCAGATTTCGGTGCTGCTTGCACACAGGATACCTGGTGAGTTTGACTCACTCCGTTCCGACATGCATCTGCTTTGTGCCCAGTCTGACCACACTTAAAACATTTCACTACCGTACGGCTCGTAAAGATCGTTCGACAGTTTTTCGCGCGATGACCCACTCGGTTACACAGAAAACATCGCTGAATGCTCTCTGGTGCACGCTTCTTTTCTTCGGGAACCAATTTCTTCGAATCATCGGGACACTCCTTCTTGACCTTGGCCAAATTAGTGCCGCCTTGCGCTTCCAAAAATTGATCAGCCAATTCAAGCATGTCTTCAAGTGAGTCAACCTTCCTCTCTTTTAAGTACAGTGACAGGCTTGGGTGGCAACTAGTAAGAAATTGTTCTCTAATTAGGAGTTCTCTAAGCTCATCGTACTCCTGCGCTGTCCCTGAAAGTTCAATCCATCTGTCGAAATAATGGCAAAGTCGGGCGGCATACTGCGTAGCCGTCTCACCATCAGCTGGCTTTCCTGTCCTAAATCTGTCCCGGAATCCTTCCACAGTGAATCTAAATCGCTTCAGCAAAGCAGCTTTCACCTTTGCATAGTTGGCTGCATCGGTCGGCGTCAGCCTACCGTACACACTGAGCGCTTCACCACTCAAGCAAGTACTCAAAGCAGTTGCCCATTGATGTTCCGGCCAATTCTGGCTCTTCGCAATCGTCTCAAATCGGTGAAGGTATGCGTCAAGGTCGTCCTTCCTTTCATCAAACGCTACGAGCAGCTTGCTTGGATTCAAGCGGAAGCCGTGATCTTCCCGTTCGCTGCTTTCAACTCTAGCTTGGACGGGAGCTTCGCTTCGCTGTTGCAAACGGAGCCGCTCGAGTTCTATCTCGTGCTGTCGCTGCCGTTCTCTTTCCTCTCTTTCTTCTTTCGCCCTCTCAGCTGCCAGTCTTTCTTTCTCCAGCTCCAACTTCAATTGCAGCTCTCTTTCTTCTTTCAGCTGTCGCTCCCTTGCCTCTCTTTCTTCTCTCGCCCTTTCGGCTGCCAACTTCTCTCTCTCCAACTCAGCTGCTTTTTCTTCCTTGGCCCTCTCTGCCGCCAACCTCTCTCTCTCCACCTCAGCTTCTTTTTCCGCTTTGGCTCTTTCGACCGCCAACCTCTCTTTTTCCAGCTCGGCTGCTTTTTCTTCTTTGGCTCTCTCTTTTTCTTCTTTTTCCTTCTGGGTGACCCACTTCCGTAGTTCGGCGCCAGAAAGACCCATCTTTTCACCAAGAGCAACTAACTTTTCGAGATCCATTGTGTCTCGCAACTCGCAACTAAAACCTTGCCGTGTGCAAAAAATATCTGCCTAAATCGGTCTATCGGAACACTCCCCTGCACTCGTTAACGAGAACACTGAACAACACACAAAATCGTTCCGATAGCACTATCACAACTCGAGGCTCTTTCTCGCTACTTTGGACACACTGTGCACCAAAAGGTCCTATGTCGCGGACGCCAGATTAATTGTCACACCTGTCCCCTTTATTAGGGAGGCGATCGCCGGGCTAATTCCAAGAGCCGAAGTATCGGCCCCCCGAACCGCACCACGAAAGCGTGGACAATTTAGAAGTGGTCCTTATTGGTGCGCCAGCGGACGCCGGCTGTGGCCCAAAGAACAAGACAGAGCCGAGAGTTGATAAACAAACAAAATTATATTCTCATTAACGGCAGATCAAAAACAATACACACGTATGCACACCCCACAATAGTTACATACAATACGTCACCAAACAGACAATGTACTACACAGTACAATCAACCACACTTGAAACAACGGACACAGACAACAATACGCACTACGATGCAGTCACATGCATTGAACAACCAAGACACTTAAGGACTAAAGAGATAGAAAACCTATTCAGTCCAAAGTCCTTGGAACAAAAGTCTGAATGATACTCTTCCGAGAATCACTCACTCAAAGTCCAGCGTGTTGTCGTTCCGCAGCTCTCTGAAGTTTCTCTTCCAGGAAACCTCCCGTCTTCAATTGGCCACTCTTCAAACTTCAACTTCTTCGCCGGAACCCGTCGGCTTCACACACGCAGCTGTTGCCCGCGTCTTCGCTTGATAGCGGTAAACCCACGCTCTTGCCTGTAGCTCGAGCCGTCCCTACGGACCAAAAACTTCGCCGACTACACGGCGGAATCTCTACGCACTCTGGCGCTCACTTCCGTCTCCTCCTGTTCTGTCACTACGGGCAGAACCTTCGCCGACTACACGGCGGAATTCCTACGCGCTCTGGCGTTAACTTCCGTCACCTCCTGTTCTCTCGTCTCGGCTGCTCGATTAAATACGTTCCGCGCCACCTTCCAGAACGTTCTCCTCATTTCGTCGGCGCGACGCGCAGCGAAGGCTGGGGAGAGGCACGAGACGGTTCGACTGCCCTCTCCGGAGGATGATTCACTCGGTCTGACCCCGCCTCCTTCGTTCTAGAAAAGTCGCGGCCTTGCTGGGCCGCCGATGTGGGGTGAGGAGGATCGTCCGTGAAGCCATGCTTCTGCGGGGAGAGCGCGCGCCCGGGAGCCTTGGCTGTTTGCTTTTTTTTTGTTTTCTTTTTACCTCGCGGCGTTTCTGCCGCCCGCTGTCGCAAGGATTTGGCGGCGCGCTCTTTTTTTAGCGCTCGTTCTGTGACAACTGGCCATGGTAAAAAACGTTTTAAATTAATTTTTTATTGAAGACAGTGATAACATATATAAAATACGAACAGAACGCCCGTTACAAACCCAGACTTGACAATTTATAAGAACAACAAAAAAAGACGAGTTTGCGGCATCTAAGCAATATAATGTAGACGTATAGAATGTATAGACGTAAAATGAAAATATGGGACGGGCTAACATGGGGATACTTATCCACTATATGACATAGAAACTTCGTTATGCAGTAAGGCAATGTATGGAAGGCTGACACATTCAAACGCCTCCATAATATCTCTTTATAGTTTTTCAGAGTGACTGACGAACACTCTAGTTTTATAAAAAAAAAAGCGGGTATCACTCACAATAGCGATTCTGCATTGACAAATGCACAAAGCATTTCGCTGAACAGAGGTGTTCACTCAACCGAATTCACGGCGGCGCTGTGCCTACTTATCTACTTTTCGTCCGTGTTAATCGAGCTGTTAGCCACGACGGGCCTTCAACAACTCGCCCAGTATTGCATCCTGAACTCTATTTGCCATTGTGGGATGTGCTCAATTATCACGATGGCAGTGCATACGAAGCACTCATTAGCGGCCGGAATAATATTCCCTCACATACATACTGACATGGAACGAAGTGAGCCATTTCACAAAACGTTTCGCTTGCAAGTAGTACACTTCTATTCTGTGGCCTTCGCCAACAATAACGCTTGCTCTTTACTGATCAGCCGGCTTGAATTCGTATACATGGCTTGTCATTGGCTGCTCACGTCATGGGAATTCCGGCAGACGCGATTGGTCTGGAAATGCTACCAATCGACATGATGCTGCCAAATGCAGCCAGTGTCTGCTTTCTGCGCTCCATGCCCCGCCTGTTCCTTCGACATGCAAGACAACCAATCCTAAACGAGGGAAAGGGCAATGCCGTCCACTCACCTCGCTCACTCGTCGATGATAGTGAAGATACGGGGAGGAGGAAGAAAAAAGACCATATTAGTTATGAGGACATTCGGAATCGAAGACTTACATACATGGAAAGAAACGATATCAGAGGGCTCGACGGGAACAGCCATATAAGCGATTATTATAAGGAAAATAAGAGTAAAGCGTCGCCCGTAACTGCATCTCCTTAAGAGGACACCGCAACAGGTCGGCACAGGGCCGGCCAATGCGCAAAAGCGCAGTCGAGTCTTATTGAGAAGACCAAGTCTTGTGTCTTATATAGGGAAAAACTTGTCACCCAATCACGCTTCACGTGCACAACAGTACTTGTTCTAACGGAGCTGATTAGTGGTCGATCGTGTGTTTCAGGCTAAATATGCGCGCCTATCTTGACTGAAACCTTTTTTTCTCTGCACTTTATTTTAGTGTTGTTATGTGCAGTGATCACCACGGGAATTTTTCCTTCGTCATCGCCGCAAAACGTGGACCCGTACTAATTGCGGTCTTTGTGTGTTGTTTACGCGGAGGCGCGACGCAGCCGCGTTCACTTGCGTATAGTATTCGTGTTATTCGCAGTACGTTACGACAGATGGATTGATGAAGGAAATGGGTAACGACGTGGCCTGCATCTTCTTTTGTTCTTGCGTCCTACGTAATACATGCATGCACGGACGTAGAAAATATCTGTGTATGCAAGTTTAAGTCACTCACATTCTACTTGACACGTGCGTATTGTAACCATGACGTCTCTGTTACGTCCGTGAGGGGTATACAAACTGTAGAGACATCGACTTGCACTTATTCCTGAGTTCTTTTTTTTTCTTCTCGTTTGACAACAGTACTTCAGTGGCGTGTTGCAGTAGAGGAGGTGCGCATGACTTTTTTTCTTTTTATGTTCTGACTTGTATTTTTCGATTTTATTTTTATTAGTTTCAATGAGTACTGACGCAAAAGTTGTACACAGTGTTACTTCTCTTGCAAAGAACGGCCGATCCACTCGCCACGACTAAAGTCCCTAGATTTTCCTTTTTGACCTAAGTATACCGACATCTGCCGCCACTCCCGGCCAAGTTATGGCCCCTACTCACGTGTTGCCGGTGACTGCTGCAATTTTGTTCCTAACTTGGAAGGTTTACGAAGCCAAGTATGCCAAAATACATCATGCATCTCTCGGTGGGCAATATGCGAACCGAACGGTTTTAAAACGCCCAGTAGCAGTTTCGAGGAGCACCGAAGCAGGTGAAAAAACGTAAGCAGGGGCAGGTGCTGGGGCCGGTGTTTTTACAAGAGGACCCGCCTTTTTCGAGAATGCTTCGTAGCCTTTCCTCCAAGCAGAACAAAGGATGAGAGGGCGAAAGTGTGGGAGTGGGCGGGGCACAATGAGAGGCCGCCGTGGCGAATCGGGTGATTTAGAAAAAAAAAAGATAATCCATGAAAAAAAAAATACATGAGCACACACAAAACAGTGCGAACCACGTCGACAAGTGTTCTTCCCGAACTTTCCCTCAGTGCGGCCATAATCCCCCTGTTCGAAGTAGATGCGAGACCCGCCAAGGCTTCTCGAAGAGAACGCGCAGAGCACGCAAGCCTACAAACTCGTGGGTTACACTGTGTAGTGGTCGCGGTGTAGGCGGTTCGTGGTTGTTTACATTGGAACCAAGTCCATATCGGAATACAGTTACGCGACACGAGCTTTAAAATTGATTTTAGATTTGCGCTAGGCCTATGTTAGCTGTTGATAATTTGTCGATGTATACTGCCATCAAGTGGCAAGTATATTAACAACAACAACAACAACAACAACAAAGGACCGTGATTTCGGCCCCCGAACAGCTTACGCGCAAAGCAAAAAGAAAAGGAAAGAGCTTCTAAGTACAGAAGTTTTCGAAACAGCACGCAATCTCAGCCAATTTTGAAGATTGATTGACAAGTAGCCCCTATAGATAACTATGTTAGTGGGAAGCCGTGGTGGACATCTTATTATAATTGGTACAGTCACCGGTTTATCGACCGATCGATGGAATCAGAATGCAAGAAAGTAGCACTTGAGCAGCCATTTAGACACGGATGGATGACCGCTCCCGATCATTTCAGAACACATGAAGTACCATGATGATTACGATGAATGAACATACTTTTGGTCCACGGAAGACGCAAGGGAGACACCGCACTACCCGGCTATAGTCGATCCCGCGTAGAGGCCGCTAAGCCGAGCTTGACGGTCCGATCGCGGGCCCTCTGGACGACCACGGTTTGGTCATTGAGCTCGGGGCTGTGAAAGAGCGAGCGCCTCCCACCTGTCCTCGTCGAAGGCAGAGGCGATGGCTTCCCGCTCCCACGACACACGGTCCACAAGTACGTTACGTGCCACAAAATAGCTGCCGACATTATCGTGGGCCACAAGCCTGACCGAAACATTGTTAGTATAGTGTAGTTCACGTGTGTGCCTGTATGCATTATGTGTTTATCATTGTGTATATTTACCCACTACCTGGAGTAGCATGCCAGGCGAAAAGCCGGGCAAACATATCCAGCTCCCCATTAAAACAGTTATCTCTCTTTCTCTCTCTAGTCCGCAAGCAGGGCAGTTCGCATTGGCATATCCATGAGGGTGCTATAACGCGCATTTCTGCACAATACAGCGTCAGAGCGCTTTTGATGGAGGAGGCGAAAAAGACAGGAAGACAAGCAAGTTAATCAGTGCCATGCAGACTGGTTGGCTGCTAACGTGCTGGAGAACTGAAGTAACGGCAGAAAAAAAAAATGATGACACACGAACGAGTAAAAAAAAAAGATATAATGGAAGTAACTGTAGATCAGTGCGACACCTTGTCAAAGTTTACCGAAATAGCAACTTCAAACACGTTTCACCGTAGCAACTGTGATTTACATATATAGGGTATACACAGTTGGTATTGATCCCACTACGTTTCAGGACAGCACATACATATAATACGATAAGCGTGCAATGGTTCGCATCGCACTTCACGCACGTCATAAAAGGTCCATCACCTAAATGAGATACTTTTATACTTCGTAAGCGCTTGCAAACGATTTTTTTGCCATATCTTCTTTCCTTTATACTTTATACGCCCCCGCCCTCGGCACTCACGGTTGCAGAACAGGAGAAGCTAGAAGCTCACAAATGCGCTCGAGTCACGGGGCAGTCTTTGTTCGTGACGCTCAAGCAGGGAGAAGAAAAGTTTCCAACGCGCGCACCAAATCCGGCGAATACGTGTCGAGACTTGCAAGCATACAAAGTTGGTGTTGAAAGCAATATATGTATTCGATACGGTCATTTCCAGTTGCACCGGCTGCATTTCCAGTTGCATTTCCAGTTGCACTCGCCGAACACACTGCAGAATAAATGGCGCGTAATTTTGTTTTCGTGCCGTAAATAGAAGTGTTTCCTCAAAACCGTCACGCTTTCAATATCATTTGATGACATGTAGTTTACAGCTGCTATGCACGCCGCCATATCGCATGCGCTCGTTCGCTGTTTGCATAGGTCATTCGAAAGGGACTTCGAGATCTCTTATTTAAGCGGTCATTGTAAGCTATATAAACTTACGTTCGGAAACGGTGGGAAGAGAATTAAATTAGATCCCACGACGTGATTATTTTCCCTGACACTACCTCAGTCACGTTTACGTCACCTGCAGGCCCCACCCTCCTGGCTTTATTATTTAATTTCGATCATTTCTTAATACGTGGCTACATAGATTTAGCACCCAATTCTCGTTTTAGTATTCAAATCGTGTATATTAAATGAACAAATGCCTTTTATCAGACTACCCGCGCTGGACAGATATGTTGTGAAGTTTGTTGCATTTCAAAGAAAGCGATAAATTTTGTGAGGGCTATAAACAAAGTAGAAAGTTTATCTTGAGCTTCCAAGTTTTCATAGCTCAGCACTGGAAATATACATCACATTTGTGATTATGTCGGCTTCATTTGACGCACTTTTGTCGCGTAAAAAAACAAAGCACTGAACTTATAAATATTATTTTTATGTTGTTGTTGTTGTTATTGTTGTTGTGCGTGTGACTTGAGACATTGTATTTTGCTGTCGTAGAAACTGAACACTCTAAAACACACACACACACACGCGCGCGCGCGCACACGTACGCACACACACACGCACACACACACACACACACAAACACACACACACACACACACACATTTATTCTTATGAAGAAGGGAACGCAGGGGCGGCAAACACCCATTACGATTTCTGGACAGACGTACCCAATAATTAAGATGGACTTCAATGAACCATCGGGATGAACACAGGCGCCGCATGTTTCCGCTGCGGACAAGAGCGAGTTCATTTATATTTTTCGTTCTTAACTGTATTTGAGACCTGTCATCGGCTCATTCTTTCGTACATATTTTTGTGGGTGTTCACGAATGAAAAATTGTCATTTATTTTTGTCTTTTCTTCGTGTTTAGGGCTTCCAATGCTTGACGTTTGCGAATTACTACCACGCCGCATCATTACAATGTGGCTCCCGGGCTGACTCCGATATTTTCGAATACTCTATGTTCTGTTTTTTTGTATATTGGTTTTCAGTGAAACATTCTAGTGAAACATTCTAGTGAAACACCCTGGCATAACAATAGATTTCATACGGTTTTGTGCGGAATCCATATACAGTTCACATATTTTTCGTATATTTGCCACACATTCCTACGAGAATCTTACGGAAATATATGGAATTATTGGAATAGCATGCGGGCGTTCCATGGTGTCCTTATTTACACCAATCTCGAATGTACTTGACCTGCTTATCCGTATGCACCTACGTTCTCCACTTTCTCCGCCCGTTCAGCCTCTCGAGCTTTCATTATCTCCCCACAAATTTTGACTGCGAGTACCACCGCAGCTTCAGACATAACAGTTTATTCGGCCTAATGTGCACAGTTATCGACGCATACACCTGCCCTAACACCTGAAGGGCACCGAAGTAAAGACGGTGGAAGCGTATTGAATACTCCGAGGAATTAAAATAATAAAAAAAGATGCTTCCTATATGTGTGTACGTAGTTGTTATGTGTTTTGAAACCTAAAGCTCTCCTTGAGAGAAGCAAGCACAATTAGAGGTGAGGTGATTGCGAAATGCAATTCACTCCCTTCAAAGCGTGAAACGCTTTAGGGAACCGGCTCGTCACCGATCCATTTCACGTCGCGTGATCAGGCTCACAGAAAAGTGCTTCATACAGGCCTCGACAAGACTACCAACCAGGTTATTGTTGGCGGACAAAGTCTGAAATAAAATAATTAACTGGCATAGTCAGTAGGTAATCACATTGATTAACTAAAAATTGCTAAAACGCTAGGAAAACACGGGGCTGACTTTGGCGGCGCGAGAGAGAGGGCGCCACTGCTTTGCCGAGTGCGTCGGCGCTTCGCTGAACCTGACGGAACTAGCTGCAGACCACGCGTGTCAAACCTTCGAAACAAGCAGGAAGTCGATAAATCGCAGCAAAAGGCAGCGAGCATGTCGCACATCCAGTTTGTGGACCTACCTAACTCGTGCCGGGGAAACCCCGCGTGCTCAAACGTTGGCGTAGACGGAGCAGTGTGAACTCTATACAAGCGGAAGTTGCTAGGTGCCCGTGCGGCACGCTTCTCCAGGTTTCACCGCTTCACTGCAGTGGAGCTGCCACACGTTTTTCAAGTGCGAGCGGATAGCGCCGCCTGGTAGAGTTCGGCTCCCACGAAAAATAAGAAAGAGAAAAGAATTGAGTTCTCATTCACATGTTCCCCACTTTTCCGCGCGTATCTCTCCGCCTCGCTGGCAAATCGCGGCCAGCGTTCGCATTTGTTTTCTGACAGTTGGCTTCACGCGAGGCGTGCAGATGGTAGGCGAAGCATCACTCACGCAAATAAATTATAGCAATGTTGATTCACCAAGTAGTAATGGACACTGCAACGTGTTACAGTTCCCGATGACTGCAAAAAATGCAAACTCTAAACAAACAAACCAACGTGTTACAGTTTCCGATGACTGCAAATAATGCAAACTCCAAACAAACAAACAAACAAACAAACAAACAAACAAACAAAAAGTTATGGCGGTCCTAACGCAAAACTTGTAGCTACGTTTAAAGTTGTAAAATTGTCTACCAAAGAAGAAAAACTTAAGACCATCGCACTACGGAAAACAGTGCGGTGAAAAACGAAGCCATTGCCATCGTCATTCCTTATTTGTAGGAGAGGGATGAAACAAACTCCGAGAGTGTCATGATAGTGAGCCAAGATGGAGGACAAATTTGGTGGAAATGGGGGGGGGGGTGAGAATAATAATAATAAAGAGATCATGCTTCAATTGTATCTGTGCACAGTTGTCGTTGAATGTTACAAAAGTTAACGCATGAACCAAACTCGAGTAACGGAAGGATCGTAAGGAGGCCTACAATTCTGCCCATGCCTATAATTTCTGTATGAAGTGCCGGACAAGTTTTGTATCCATGCATTTTATGACCGCAGTGGTGGAGGAGGGGGTCGGTGACACCCTTACACACACCTCCGTATGCCTATGAATAAGATCGACATAGAATCGATCAAATGCCATCGCTACTGCACGTAAGAGAGATGTATGACGAAAACGTGACGGCCCACTCTGAGCATTCATGAAGCCATTTTGCAGGGCGAAGAGATAAAGTTGATGAATGAGCAAGTGACGGTTCGCAATGTTCCCGTCCCTGCTCTCTATAGTGCAGCAAAGGATAACATAACCAGCTTCATGAATTTAATTTTTTTTTCTTTCGAGGTTCTTTTTGAACCGCTAGAAACTCACGCCGACGAGATGGGAAATAATTGTCGATGTTATCGCGCTCGCTTTCTCTCTTTATTTTACATATAGAACACATCGAAAATAACCCCATAAAAAGCTATAATAAAATTTTATGCAAACAGGACGATGAGAAAAAAAAAGTGGACAAGTGGACAAGGTCGTCGTCCTGTTTTCTACCTTACGCAGGAGTGAAGCTGATTGACGAGTGAGAAAGAAGGAGAGTTTACATCAGCAAAATTTTAGAAAAGTGTGTGTAACAGCATAGCTTGTTGCACATTAATTAAATATATATATATATATATATATATATATATATATATATATATATATATATATATATATATATATATATATATATATATATATATATATATATATATATATATATATATATATATATATATATATATATATATATATATCGTTCTCTCGTCATCTTTGTTCCCTTGGTTTCCATTTCTCTCTTTCTCGTTCATCTCTCCTCTCCCTCGCTTCTTCTCCCACCACCTTGGCACACCATGCTATACAAGGCTATTATACCATGCTCTGCGTTCGCGTATGATGACAGCGTGGGAGGAGCTCATTAAAATTTTGATTGCTAGAAAAGCAGCTATAGTTATTGCTTCCTGGTTCGTAAGAGTCGCTGCACACGTGCAGCCACCTTGAAGACCACGCCGTTTATGCAAATAAAGTTGATTCCACCAGCAGAAGGACGCAGAGCCAATACTTTCCGTCAACAGTTTATTTCATCAGAATGATAACTCAGCTAAAGGATGTGCATTAACTATAGCGAACACGTATCCCACAGGAGTACAGCCAGTGTCACGTGGGTTCGATCTCAGCAAGTCACATCACACGCGGGTTCAGACAGCCAAAGTGCCGAGCGCAGCGCGGCAAGTTTACACACCACTGCTCTCAAACAAGTCGCAACACTCTATTGCCTGCTGAAAAAGGTGGCGGGAAAGCAAAAGAGGCTTATCCGTGCCACGGGTACAATGCCCAATGGCTTATCCATGCCACGGGTACAACACAAAGGGTGCCACGAGCACGTCTCCGGTTCCAGAAGGGCTCACGGTGACACGCCGCTGAAGAAAAACGGTCCTCGCGACTATGCTGCGCTTTCTTACGATCAGTGACCACAGGACCCGATTGCTCGAGCGAGGGCAAACTCCGCTCGCATTGGCTTCAAGAGGCACGTGTCGGCGTAGTATGACCCATACTGCACCGCTCTTCGGCCTAGCGTTCGGAAGAGGGCAACGAAAGGTAAGCGTTCGTCGCGGGCGCAGGCGGCGTTCACGAGTCCGCGCGAGCTCCAAGAACAAAAGAGCTGGTGGACGGGAAAGAAAAGGCGAGCTCATCCTTCGCTGTCCAGAGAGGATCTGCCACCTGCACGCGTGCGAAACGTCTCGCGAGACGGCGCCACAGTCGAGATCCAGTATCCCGCACCGGATGAGCGGGGTCAACGTCACTCCCATTCTCCCAGCACTGGCGGACCGCGAAGGAAAGAATAGTCATGTAAGGACATGAGGACGGTAGAAATAGGCGAAAAAGCCCGCGCAATGGCGACGGGCTAGCCTCAATCCCCAAAGAGCAAAGAAAAAAAAAGCCAGCCAGAATGGTATATTGTGTTCATTGATAGGAAAACACCACTACTTGATGTATTCCGTCTAGACATAAATGTGATTACTTCAGTCCTGGGTTCATAATTGTCTCATGATACGAGCAGAATAAACATATTAGTTTTCTGTATTGAATTACTTCCAAGTGCCATGCCTATGCTGAATAAATGCGCCTAATAAATAAATAAAGAACTCCTTAGCTGTACTGCTTGACGTTCGCCTTCGATTCGCGGGTACGCGGTGTTGAGGTTGAGGCTTCCCCCACTGCTCTGGTTTTCACGCGTCTAGGCAGGTACTAGGTAGTCGAAAACCTTGTCTTCAAGAAGAGCTGCAGTTGGTGAGAACCGGACTGAAGAGCCGATAGAGAGCACGAGATGTGTCTTAACATTTCAGAGAATAGAAATTTTAATCAGGAGTCCCGCTGCTCAAGCATTCGCCTGCCCCTTTTACTCTGTTCGCAGTGCCAGGCTTAGGGAAACAAGGCACGACCCTTTTGTCGAATCAGGTTGCCACGTCTGAGTTTTTTACCGGCACCGCCCCCCACCCACGCACCCACCCACATACACACACAACCCAAACACGTGTATTGCTCCGGCTCCGGCAGCGCTGGCGCTTCTCGGAAAACATGCCTGCAGCATGCTGGATGCGGCTAGTCCGTCTTCTGGTCACTCGATGACCACCCGCGGTGTCGCACGACAGGCCCGGCTTTTTTTCTCACCCCACAGCGCGGGTCTGGGCAGCTGGCGCTGACCCGAGCGAAGACGTCCTGTCGGCCGGACACACACAGCCGCAGCCCGAGGCCCCACTTCCACGTATTCGGGGGCACTTGGCGTTGCGGCCGCAATCGGGGCAAGGAGGCTCGAAGTGTCGCATTTTTAGGTCCGCCCCAGCGACTATTGTGTTGTCCCGAATAGGGCTCAACGCCTCGCGCAGAACTGTAAAGTGCGCTTTCACGCTTTCCTTCTCGTTGCACGAGGCTGCCTCCCTTCCTGCGCCCGAAGCGAAGGAAGACCCACCGTTTTGTTTTTGTTTTTTTTTTCGCCAAGAACTTCCCTCTTTTTTTCGCCTGCTTCTCTCTGTACCCGTTCTCTTGTCCATCGGGGTTATTGCATCTCACACCGGACAAATCGGCGCACGTGTTCTGAAAGCGAAGCAGAACAGTAATGAAAAGGTGGAGAGCACGTGTCCGGTTTACGGTGACGATTTTTTTTTCTTCTACACATGGCAAACCTAGAGCATAACAGCCAGAATTGCCAGTTTCGCTTATACATAAGCTTATTTGTGCTTCGGTTTTTCCCTAGTCACTTGTCGCATTTTCTTGGGCTAATATTTCAGCAAGTATAAGTTATTCTTGTGGTCATCACGTTCACCAACGACACGTTTGTTATTCACTAATAGCGCAATTGTCGATGACTTTGAATAGTTTATAGTGTCAAACATGAATTGGAGACTCAACAAACGACGTTAATCAAGCTTTGGCAAACGTGCATTTCAACGAATGATGTCTAGTTCAAGTATATCTTCAGACACATTCAAGTATATCTCCTTTCGTTCATAGGTGCGCATACGTTCGCTGCATTGCTTTATTAAAGTGAGTCTTCTCAACGCCTTGTAGCAAGAGAGGAAGACGGAACGTCGGCCAACGTGGTCGTGTCGTTCTCTCGCTGCTTTATTATCCAGGGCGATTTGCTGAAGCGGAGCGGCGGCGGCTGCCACGTCCAAAACGCCAGGCCAGAAGCTCGTTTTTCACAGCACGCGCTTCGAGCTGTCGCATGAGCTGCGCGAGAGGCGCAGCGCGGTGGCTAGAAAAATGACGATGATGATGAATGGCGTTGATGATTGAGCTTCTTCGCAATTGAACCTCTTTGCAACTGAACCTCTTCGCAATTGAGGGACATTTTTTTATTATAAGTAAAATATTTTTAAGAATACTAATACAATAAAGAAAATTCCCGCCTATTTTGGGCTTCTCGGCAAAGGAAGGAAAATAGGGGGAAAAGAACGGCAGGGAGGTTAACCAGCCTATAGGCAGCCGGTTTGCTACCCTGCGCATGGGGGAGGGATGGGGGAGATGAAAGAGAGCAGAGAGGGAAGATAGAAACAGCACATTCGGTAGCACATGCGCGCACACTCAGTCATAGTCCAGTCTTGTCTTTCGCGGTGTGTGACATTGCTGTTACAGTCGCTTGTTCAAGTCGGTGTCGCGTAGGAATTTCAACAGAGCTTTCGTCGCCTTCTGTTGCAGTGTCTTCTCTCGGGCACTCCACAGAATAGTGTCCACAGACATTTGGCTGTTGTCGATGCGCGCAAAAGCGGACGCCAGTGACTGTCTCTGGATTTCATACAACGGACAGTCACACAGGATGTGGTGTGGCGTCTCTTCGCAATGACAGGCATCGCAGAGAGCGTTGTCGGCCACTCCTATGACAAAGGAATAAGATTTTGTAAATGCCACTCCTAGCCATAAGCGATGAAGAAAGGTGGCTTCTCTTCGGTCGAGTCCAGTGGGCATTCGGAGAGCCATCAAAGAGGACGGGTGGTGTTGACGATTCGTATCGATGCTTGGTGGGCACCATAGTGAAAACGTGATTTCACGCGCAAGTCGTCGAAGATTACTGGCAGCATCGGTCCTCGAAAGTGGTATGGCTTCTTCTCGTGTTCCTTCAAGGGCTGCCCGCGCGCCAGTATCGGCATGTTCGTTCCCTATGATGCCGCAGTGACTTGGCAGCCATTGAAGCGTCACATGATGCCCTTTCTCGTGTGAAGTGTGGAGAAGGCATCGAATTTCGAAAACAAGCTTCTCGGCAAAAGTTGTCGAGAAGCCAATAAGACTTCGCACCTCTCTTCTTTTAGGTCTACGTGCTCGCAGCCACCTTTGCCTGTAGCTTCTTTCCCGTTCCCTGTATCGTTGTTCGCATAGATTATTTTACCGATAAGTTTGCGTGCTGCTGTATTGGGCTGTTAACTACTGTGTTTTGTACATTGAACAAGTGAACGAACACCGTTATAGCATACGCATACGCATGAGAACGATTGGGTTAGGGCGTATGACGTTTCACATATGGTCTTAATATTTCGTGTCGTAGTATACAGAAACAAGAAAACATCGGCTTAACAGCCCGAGACGGTGGCGCCCTCATGTCTTACATAAAATAGTCTGGAGTCATCGGCTCTCCGACGTTGATGATGATGATGATGATGACGACGATGATGATTACGATTGCCTAAATGTATGACTCACACCCACTATAGGGTATTGACCAAAAAAACGAGTAATTAGATAGATGGGATCACATATTAATTGTAAATCTAATGAAATATAAGATGTTCAGAAGAAATTAAATTTTATTAATTCAGAGATCTGCGATAAAAACCGCATTGATTCGATTAAGAATTTTTCTGCAACCGAACAGACATCCCAGTAACAATCGCCTATAATGAGGCTCCCAAGGAGAGAATATTAAAAATAATAAAATCCAATCTAATTCGATTAAAAGCCGCTTTAGGAATGTTCTTCTTCAGTAACTTGAAGCGACTACGCGATAAAAATAATGCTCGATTGTTCCATCCTTGTTGCACAATGAGCAATGAGGGGAAGGTGCCAGACCAGCTCTATATATGTAATAATTTAGTTTTGGAACTCTACAGCTTATAATTTCTTTAAAAAAAATGGCAGCATATCCACGGAGTGAATGATGGAGAGTGGGGCGAAGAATTCGTCCGTCCATTCGTTCTTGCTTCCGTCCGTCCATGCGTCCGTAAGTGTGACCGTCCATGCATCCATCAGCCCGTCCGTGCGTGCGTCTGTTCGTGCGTCCGTCCCTGCGTTCGTCCATGCAGCCGCCCCTGCGTCCGTTCATGCGTCCATCCATGCATCTGTCTATGTGTCCGTTCGTCCATCTATTCAACACTCCAAGTACCACCATCTCGCATCTTTTCATCATATATTCTCCATATAGAAGCACCGCCATCCAGCGGACATTCCAAGGACTAAACGGAAGGTGGCACACGCACACTTTCTTACGGCTTGCGCTTTGGGTCCACTTCCCACCTTTAACCACCTCGAGTTCATGGTATATACTAGTTCACTGTATTCATGGCACTGCGGCCGAACGCTCGCTAAACATTTCGAAAACCAAGGAGGTTACGCCCAGCGAGTATGACGTAGCAAACTTTTTCAGTCAGATAGTGCTCAATGTACATGCCAATGGCTGCTAATGGGAAATGAGAGGCGGAGAATTCGGCTTTTACTTTCTTGCGGCTTGCGCTTCGTATCTACTTCCCATTTTTAACCACCTCGAGTTCATTCATGGTATATACAAGTTCATTGTATTCATGGCACTGCGGCTCAACGCTCGCTAAACCTTTCTAAAGCTAAGGAGGTTACACCCAGCGAGTATGACGTAGCAACCCTTTGTTGTCAGATAATGCTCAATGTACATGCCAATGGCTGCTAATGGTGATCGCAGCTTGCGCGTTAACTAAAAGCCGAATGCTCCTGTCTCTCATTACCCCTTAGCAGCCATTGACATGTACATTGAGCACCATTTTTTATTGTTCAGCAACGCACAGAAGAAGCCTCTCACCGGCACCACCTTGGAGGTCAAAATGTTATATTTGTTACATACTACGGGGGACGAACGGGTGCCGCTATAAAAAGTTTCGCCCCTAAAATAACTTCTTCTTTGCGTGTTTACCAGAACTTCTTACGCCAAGAAAACAAGATGTGTCGATATTCGTTTAGGTGAGGGATTAATGTTTTAGCAGAGTCCTGAATGGACATGTGAGGTTTAACGTACCAAAACCACCATATGATGATGAGAGACGCCGTAGTGAAGGGCTCCGGAAATTTCGACCACCTGGGGTTCTTTGACGTGCACCCAAATCTGAGCACACGGGCCTACAACATTTCCGCCTCCATCGAAATTGCAGCTGCCGCAGCCGGGATTGAATCCCACGACCTGAGGGTCAGCAGCCGAGTACCTTAGCCAAAAGACCACCACGACGGGGCAGAGTCTTGAATTATGGCACGCTTTCAAAATCTGTCACGCATTATGAGTGCTGGTGGGGGAATAATTGAAAGTAGCGGACCACTGAGAGCGGCTTTCGCCAGAGCGTCCGCCATTTCATTCATTTTTATTCCCATGTGTCCCGGAACCCAGATCAAGCGGAAGTTATATAAGTTCAGATCAGAAAAGGAAACGTGCGTGATACATACGAGTCACTATTAGAGGTGAGTGCAGAACACGAAGATAACAAATCGGTAATTATGGCCACACTTGAGGCTGGCGATCTGAGCTTTCTTAATGTCATAATCACCGCCATAACTTCTGCCGAAAATACTGACAAGAAATCGGGTAGTCTTAGTGAAAAGGACCCAGTTGAAGGTCTCACAGAAAATGCCAATGCCAGATTTATCTTCAGATTAAGAGGCATTCGTAGCTATGATATGTATTACATTTATCTTCTCTAAATGATGTTGGAGAAGGCCATTTAATAATGTGAAGAGAAATTTTTTCGTGATTTGAATATATATCCTCAAAAATGATTCCGAGATTCTGCCTGCATTGCTAATGGAAGGGATTTCATACAGTTTAACATCTAATGTACCAACGAGTGATTGTACGTATACCCCACCTGTGGAGTCTGAAACCGAGGCCGATAAGATAGAAAGAAAAAAAACCCTGGCTGCTGCATAAAAATAATATTTAGTTTTATACGACACTAATAAAACTTCATAAATGTTTGTACCATTAGTTTCCTAAATCTGCACAAAAGAGAGGACAACCTTGCATCTAAGAACAGCACACTATTGGCGACAAATTTCGGTAATCCAAGGCATAACCTTAGGGCCTCTCTTTCAAGTATATACCAGAGGACGCCGTTTATAAGCTGGTGCACCCGAATATAAAACACACCCGAATTAGGTACATTTTGCATATCATAATTATTGAATCTCTCCGCATCCCCAGTCGGCTGTTGCATATATCCTTCGTAGGACTCCTAACCCCCGTACTCCTTTCTTGGCTATGTATTCAATGTGTGTATGCCACCGGAGGTTGTTATCATAAATTACTCTTAGATATTTTAGCAAGTCCACTTGTAGTATAGTCCACAGGTTACAAGTTAGTCTGCTAGTAATTGTATTAACCAAAGGAAAACTATAATTGCACTTTTTTGCACATTAAGACATAAATGAGTAGCCTTTAACCAATTTTCAATTGCGCGCGTATACGACTGTAAGCGCCTGCTGAAGCTAAACATGCAATGTCGTCTGCATATACATATGTTTATACAACACAGTGACTGGGAATAGTGCTTAGTAATATATTGAAAAGAGGACGCGAGGTAACTGTTCGATTCGAAGCTATCACCATCTTCTTTTTCTCCGATGGCTCATAACCAGTATACTACTGATATAAGCTAGAATCAACTAGCATAACGAATTTAAATACGGATTATTATTGATGAGATATTTAAAATATGAATAATTTTGATAAATAATGTTTTAAACTGATTGATAAATTCCTCAATAGCGAAGAAAACATCCATGTGACTGCGGCCCAGAGTGGCACCGAAAGAAAGAATAACTGATTCACCTTTTCCCCACACGACGGCCGAGCAAGCACTCGAAATTTCTAGATGGAAAGGGGCGTGGTGATGCCGGGTTGAGTCATCCGTCGCGGACGGCCCTCGTATCGTCTCGACCTTTCCCCCAGCCTTCGCTGCGCATTGCGCCGACGAAATGATGAGAACTTTCTGGAATCTCGCGCGGAAGGTATTTAATCGAGCAGCCGAGACGAGAGATCAGGAGAAGACTGAAGTTAGCGCCAGAGCGCGTAGGGATTCCGCCGTGTAGTGGGCGAAGGTTTTGTCCGTAGAGACAAAGCAGGAGAAGATCATTTCCACCTGAGGGGTGACGACTCAGGCCACAGGCCAGAGTGTGTGTTTACCGATATCGAGCGAAGACGCGTGGCAACAGCTGCGTGTGTGAAGCGGGCGTGTTTCCGGCGAAGAAGTTTGAAGCTTGGTGAGTGGCCAATTGAAGACGCGTGGTTTCCTGGAAGAGAAACTTCGGCGAGGTTTCCCGGAAAAGAAACTTCGGGGCCAGCGGATCGACAACAACGCTGGACTTTGAGTGAGTGATTCTCGGAAGAGTATCATCCAGACTTTTGTTCCAAGAACTTTGGACTGAATAGGTTTCCTATCTCTTTAGTCTTTAAGTGTCTTGGTTGTTCAATGCATGCGACTGCATTGTAGCGTGTATTGTTGTCTGTGTCCGTTGTTTCCAGTGTGGCTGATTGTACTGTGTAGTACATTGTGTGATTGGTGACATATTGTATGCGACCATTGTGGAGTGTGCATACTTTGTGTATTGTTTTTGATCTGGCATTATTGAGAATATAATTCTGTTTTTTTTTTATCAACTCTTGGCTCTGACTTGCTCTTTGGGCCACAGCTGGTGTCCGCTGGCGTGCCAAAAAGGACCCCTTCTAAATTGTCCACGCTTTCGTGGTGCGGTTCGGGGGGCCGATACTTCTGCCCTTGGAATTAGCCCGGCGATCGCCTCCCTAATTAACGGGACCCGTGACACCCCCGTACTCCTTTCTTGGCTATGTTTTCAATGTGTGTATGCCACCGGAGGTTGTTATCATAAATTAGTCTTAGATATTTTAGCAAGTCCACTTGTAGTATATTCTGCAGGTGGTAAGTTAGTCTGATAGTAATAGGGTTAACCAAAGGGAAACTACAATTGCACTTTTTTGCAAATTAAGACATAAATGAGTAGCCTTTAACCAATTTTCAATTGCGCGCGTATACGAGTGTAAGCGCCTGAGGCTAAACATGCAATGTCGTCTGCATATACATATGTTTATACATCACAGTAACTGGGAATAGTGCTTGGTAATATATTGAAAAGAGGACGCGAGGTAACTGTTCGATTCGAAGCTATCACCATCTTCTTTTTCTCCGATGGCTCATACCCAGTATACTACTGATGTAAGCTAGAATCAACTAGCATAACGAATTTAAGTACGGATTATTATTGATGAGATATTTAAAATATGAATAATTTTGATAGATATTGTTTTAGACTGATTGATAAATTCCTCAACAGCGAAGAAAACATCCATGTGACTGCGGCCCAGAGTGGCACCGAAAAAAAGAACTGAATCACCTTTTCCCTAACGACGAGAACCGGAGACAAGATAAAAAGTAATGTCTAATGGTTTCCTCCTCATTACAGAATGTGAGAGTAACCCGAGGAATTCCTGACCTGCACTACCGATGTATCTCAGGTGGCTACTCATCACATAAGATACAGACAGAGGAAATCGCTCGACCTGCTCTATATGCAGGTAAAAATTGAGGAAACTATACGTGGCAGCGAAATTAGGTTATATGCACTTCCATTACTCTCGACCTCAAGAAGTCGCTGCGCCAGGGAAGTAAGAGATGCTTATATTCTAGAGCAGCTGTCAAGACAAGGTTTGATCAACTTTTTTTTTCTGATTTGTAGTGTGCGGAACCTTGCAATTGTGATGTATGCTGTTAGCGAGAAAACCCGAATGAGCGGCACCGAAAGCGCCGTCTTTGTTAAGAATCGGCGATTTCGTTTAAAAACAAACATTTGTAACCTGGTACCCATGCAGATTACCCATGCCCATGATGCCCATTGGCATGGTACCCATGCCCATTACCCATGGTACCCATGCATGGTACCCATGCCATGATGGCGTAGTAGTTAGAGCATCCGCCCCGCATGCAAGAGGTCCGTGGTTCAAATCCCAGTGCCGCGCAGTTCCCAACCGGATTAAAAAAAAATCCGCGTGTTAATGGAACTGCATAAGAGGCCTGGGGTGCGGCCTCACCGGTAACCACCGCCGGGAACGCACTCCCTCACCAGAGAAGGATTGGCCACCCTGGTGCAGTATCTGGCCACTACCTCCCACATGCATACGTCAAATAACTCACGGCCCTCAGTCCCCAGCAGCTGCGAAGCAACTGATTACGGCGGCGGTCAGATCTGCAACGCAGCAGAGGGTGCTAAGAATCTCTGGATCCGGACAGGCCGCCATTAGAACCTGAACTTGGCAACATTTAACGCTAGAACCTTATCTAGTGAGGGAAGTCTAGCTGTACTATAAATGGGATATAATAGGGCTCAGTGAGGTTAGGAGGACAGATGATGCCTGTACTGTGCTACAGAATGGGCACGTCCTTTGCTATCGGGGCTTGGCAGACAGAAGAGATCTGGGAGTGGGGTTCCTAATTCACAGAAACATAGCTGGCAACATAGAGGAATACTATAGCATTAATGAAAGGGTGGTAGGTCTTGTAATTAAACTGAATAAAAGATACAAGATGAAGGTAGTACAGGCTTACGCGCCTACATCTAGCCATGATGACGCTTCAGTTGAAAGCTTCTATGAAGACGTAGAATCGGCAATGAGTAAGGTAAAAACACAGTATACTATAGTGATGGGCGACTTTAATGCAAAGGTAGGGAAGAAGCAGGCTGGAGACCAGGCAGTAGGAGATTATGGCATCGGCACTAGAAACGCCAGAGGAGATCTACTAGTAGAATTCGCAGAACGCAATAATTTGCGGATTTTGAATACCTTCTACCGAAAACGAGAAAACCGCAAGTGACCATGGAGGAGCCCTAATGGCGAAAATAAGAACGAAATAGACTTTATAATGACTGCACACCCAGGAATCGTGAAGGATGTGGAAGTGGTTGGCAAGGTACGATGCAGTGACCATAGAATGGTACGGTCTCGAATTCGCCTAGACTTGAAGAAGGAACGACAGAAACTGATACGCAAGAAGCCAATCAATGAGCTAGCACTGAGAGGGAAAGTACAGGAATTCAGAGTGTCGCTGCAGAACAGGTACTCGGCTCTTAGTGAGGAAACCAACCTTAACGTAGATACAATGAATGATAATCTGACGAGTATCATTACGGAGTGTGCAGTGGTAGTTGGAGGCAGGGTAGTTAGAGAGGACACTGGCAAGCTTTCCCAGGAAACGAATAACCTAATTAAGAAGCGTCACATCATGAAAGTCTCAAGTACAACAGACAAAATAGAACTGGCAGAGCTTTCGAAGTTGATTAATAGGCGTAAGGTATGCGATGTAAGAAGGTATAACATGGAGAGAATTGAACACGCTCTGAAAAACGGAGGAATCGTCAAAGCAGTGAAGAGGAAACTTGGAATGGCAAAAGTCGGATGTATGCACTAAGGGACAAAGAAGGCAAAATAACTACCAATATGGATAGGATAGTTAAAATAGCGGAGGAGTTTTACAGAGATCTGTACAGTACCCGAGACAACCACGACCTTAATACTATAAGAACTAGCAGTAACCCAGATGACACCCCACCAGTAATGATAGAAGAAGTCAGAAAAGCTCTGGAGAGCATGCAAAGAGGCAAAGCTGCTGGTGAGGATCAGGTAACATCAGACCTGCTGAAAGATGGAGGACAGATTGTGTTAGAAAAACTAGCCACCCTGTTTACGAGGTGTCTCCTGACGGGAAGGGTACCAGAGTCTTGGAAGAACGCTAACATCATCTTAATACATAAGAAAGGAGATGACAAGGACTTGAAGAATTACAGGCCGATCAGCTTGCTCTCTGTAGTATACAAGCTATTTACAAAGGTAATTGCTAACAGAGTAAAGAAAACATAAGAATTCAATCAACCAAAGGAACAAGCAGGATTTAGAACAGGCTACTCAACAAGTGACCACATTCTTACTATCAATCAGGTTATAGAGAAATGCTCAGAGTACCAACCACTATACATAGGCTTCATAGATTACGAGAAGGCGTTTGATTCAGTAGAAATATCAGCCGTCATGCAGACACTGCGGAATCAGGGCGTAGATGAAGTATATATAAACATTCTGGAAGAAATATACAGGGGATCAACTGCTACCATAGTGCTTCATAAAGAAAGCAACAGAATACCAATCAAGAAGGGTGTAAGGCAGGGGGACACAATCTCCCCAATGCTATTTACCGCGTGCTTACAGGAGGTTTTCAGAAGCCTAGAATGGGAACAGTTAGGGATAATAGTTAATGGAGAATACCTTAGTAACTTGTGCTTCGCCGATGACATTGCATTGCTGAGTAACTCAGGGGACGAATTGCAACTCATGATTACAGAGTTAGACAAGGAGAGCAGAAAGGTGGGTCTTAAAATTAATCTGCAGAAAACGAAAGTAATGTACAACAACCTCGGAGAGGAGCAGCGCTTCGAGATAGGTAATAGTGCACTTGAAGTTGTAAAAGACTATGTCTACTTAGGGCAGGTAATAACCGCAGAGCCTAACCACGAGATTGAAGTAACTAGAAGAATAAGAATGGGGTGGAGCACATTTGGCAAGCACTCTCAAATTATGACAGGTAGATTGCCACTATCCCTCAAGAGGAAGGTATATAACAGCTGTATCTTGCCGGTACTTAGCTACGGAGCAGAAACCTGGAGACTTACAAAGAGGGTTCAGCTTAAATTGAGGACGACGCAGCGAGCAATGGAAAGAAAAATGGTAGGTGTAACCTTAAGAGACAAGAAGAGAGCAGAGTGGATTAGGGGACAAACGGGGGTTAAGGATATCATAGTTGAAATAAAGAAGAGGAAATGGACATGGGCCGGGCATGTAGCGCGTAGACAGGATAACCGCTGGTCATTAAGGGTAACTAACTGGATTCCCAGAGAAGGGAAGTGGGTTAGGGGGAGACAGAAGGTTAGGTGGGCAGATGAGATTAAGAAGTTTGCGGGTATAAATTGGCAGCAGCAAGCACAGGACCGGGTTAACTGGCGGAACATGGGAGAGGCCTTTGTCCTGCAGTGGACGTAGTCAGGCTGATGATGATGATGATTATGACCCATGCAGATTAAATGAATACATTGAGGGTGAGCTGGAACGAATACTTTAAAGAGCTTAAGTAGAGGCGTTTCACCTCTACTAAAGGGAAGAACACACTGGCTGAACACAGTCCGTAATCATTGCAACTATACTGCAATTGAACTGCTTAACTTTCGTAAAACTTACATTATAGCCATAAATTCAGCTATTAAACCAGGAATAAGATCAGACAATCGCAATGAAAAAGACCACTCAAGTTGAGGGCAAAATATCTTTATGTCAGATTTTGTTGGGCTGACTAAAACCATGAAAACCTGGCATGTATATTCCATTTTTATAGTGTACCAATGGTGAGCAGAGTTTGCCCAATTTCGGTGGTGCACACCCGTGTATGACGCTCATAGCTTTCTTTGTAGACTCACGGGGAACGATCTGTTAAACAGTTGCGCTAGATCGGTTAAATTCACAAGGTCGAATGGTCGCTGAAATATACAGCCGCTGCAGAATTACTGAACCCGCGAGCCACGGAATGTGCGAGTGAAGCGCAGTCTTCTAAAAAAAAAAAAGAAGGGGGGGGGGTATATGAGACTTGCGACTCACCGAAATAAATGAGGTGAGTCGGCAAAAAAAAAGTGATATCATACTATAGCCGAATGATCACTTTAGGTCTAACAACTCGAAAGTAAAGCAATCTTGTCATGGGAGGTCAGCGCGAAGAGTGCGTAAACGAGACACACAACGTTTTTCTCGCATCCAAACACAAAGCCCCAATATTCACGCTCCTGACATACGCATAAAAAAGCACTATTTTGTGCTCTCTTTCGCAACCTCGGCCTCGCAACAATTCATGCGCAGCATAGACACGCACACACAAAGCCGCGAACAAGGCTTGCGCAAATGCCTCTTTGGCGGCACATACAAGTTACAACACAAAGCGCGCGTACATGCATATAGATAGCCCTGAGGATTATCCGGCATGTGGGGCGTCCACACTTTCTTATCTCGCAGAAGCGCCCAAGCTAGCTGAACTTATCTGCACGCACTATCGGCCACACGAGGCTCCTTGTTTACAAACACAGCGAATCAGGGACTTTGCTCTCATGCTGCGCGGGTGACCTCGTGTGACTACAGATGAAGGGAAGCAGGTCAGTATACACTATATTGCCACGTCCCATTTCCCAAGTTTTTGTTATCGTCCCAAAACACCACACGATTCTTAGCGCAAACCGCGCCTGCAGTTTTCTAGAAGGTTCCGGACTGTAGTGGATCATTTCGATAAGATCACGCCCACTGTGCGAACGGTACAGATTGTTCTGGAAGCTACGCCACCGCCAGCGATAACGCTAGAACATTCGACGGCAAGAGTATAAATGCCGACGCGCTTCGCCGCTTGTGAGTTGTTGATCGAAGGCCGACGCTCCGTTCGCCGCTATCAGTCCGAGACTGCTATCTGTGCGAGACTGCTGCTGTAATTGGACTTTCCGTTTACCGGGCACAGGTTCGCCCAAATAAACAGTTAAACCCCAACCAAAGTCTCCTGTCTTCGGCCACGTCACGACCCCGTGACATCTGGTGGAGGTGCTGCTTCGTTCATGTACCGGACGCCCCCGTCAAGCCGTGAACCCAGCCCACGTTGCGGAGAAGACACCGACGCCAACTAGGAGCAGCGAACAAGCCGCCGACAGCAAGGGCTACCACCGGAGTACGGGCTTCTAGAAGACAAAGGGCGGAAGACCAAGGCCATGACTGCGACTGCATCGACAATGACAACCGCCGCATCCCAGCCCACGATGGTCATGCATCAACCCAGGGAACCACCAATTTTCCATGGGTCATCGTTCGAAGACCCGGAGACCTGGCTGGAAACATACGACCGTGTGGCCGCCCTCAACCACTGGGACAACGAAGAAAAGCTCCGTCGTGTGTACTTCTACCTGGAAGACACCGCAAGGACCTGGCTAGAGAATCATGAGTCCACGCTCCGAACGTGGGATGTCTTCTGCGGCGCGTATACAAGTTACAACACAAAGCGCGCGTACATGCATATAGATAGCCCTGAGGATTATCCGCATGTGGGGCGTCCACACTTTCTTATCTCGCAGAAGCGCCCAAGCTAGCTGAACTTATCTGCACGCACTATCGGCCACGCGAGGCTCCTTGTTTACAAACACAGCGAATCAGGGACTTTGCTCTCATGCTGCGCGGGCGACCTCGTGTGACTACGGGTGAGCAGATCAGTACGTATATGCAGCCCGTATACGTCCATAACCTCTATCTTGCCCCAGGACGCACCATCTATCTATCTATCTATCTATCTATCTATCTATCTATCTATCTAGCTATCTATCTATCTATCTATCTATCTGTCTGTCTGTCTGTCTGTCTGTCTGTCTGTCTGTCTGTCTGTCTGTCTGTCTGTCTGTCTGTCTGTCTGCCTGTCTGCCTGTCTGCCTGTCCTGTCTGTCTGTCTATCTATCTATCTATCTATCTATCTATCTATCTATCTATCTATCTATCTATCTATCTATCTATCTATCTATCTATCTATCTATCTATCTATCTATCTATCTATCTATCTATCTATCTATCTATCTATAAATGACTGGCGGCTACTTGTTACCATCGACTTTAGCACCAGAAATTTAAGGTAATGTTTCTTGCAGGAACGAAGCCAGAAAATTTTCGTTTTGCAGTGGGGTATCGGGGGAGGTGTGCTTGCATATGAAAAACTGACAGAAACAAAAATCCGGAGGGGTGCTATTTAAGGGCGTAGCCAGAATGTGCTTCTATATCTTTTTTTCGAGGATTAGTGGAGGACGGGTAGTTCAACATTCCTTCATATATATGTTCGAGCGTTTGTTTGTTGGTGTCCGTGCGTGGAAAAATGAAAACATCGGAAGGGGGAGGGGGGATGTCTTGCTTCAGCTGCCGTGTTCGCCAAAGGAGTGATCGAGCTGCTAGCCTCTCTGCTTATGACAGTGGCCCCGCCGCGGAGGTCTAGTGGCTAAGGTACTCGGCTGCTGACCCGCAGGTCGCGGGATCGAATCCCGGCTGCGGCGGCTGCATTTCCGATGTAGGCGGATGTCACACATGTCCCGTTTATTAGGGAGGCGATCGCCGGGCTAATTCCAAGGGCCGAAGTATTGGCCCTCCGAACCGCACCACGAAAGCGTGGACAATTTAGAAGTGGTCCTTTTTGGCGCGCCAGCGGACGCCGGCTGTGGCCCAAAGAACAAGTCAGAGCCGAGAGTCGATAAACAAAACAAATACTATATTCTCAAAAATGGCAGATCGAAAACAATACACAAGAATGCACACTCCACAATAGTTACATACAATACGTCACCAAACAAACAACGTACAACGTACTGCACAGTACAATCAACCACACTTGAAACAACGGACGCAGACAACAATACGCACTACAATGCAGTCGCATGCATTGAACAACCAAGACACTTAAAGACTAAAGAGATATAAAACCTATTCAGTCCAAAGTCCTTGGAACGAAAGTCTGAATGATACTCTTCCGAGAATCACTCACTCAAAGTCCAGCGTTGTTGTCGTTCCGCGCCCTCGAAGTTTCTCTTCCAGGAAACCTCGCGTCTTAAATTGGCCACTCTCCAAGCTCCAAACTTCTTCGCCCGAACACGTCGGCTTCACTCGCGCAGCTGTCGCCACGCGTCCTCGCTCGATGGCGGTAAACACACACTCTTGCCTGTAGCTCGAGCCTTCACCCCTCAGGTGGAAATCCTCTTCTTCTCCTGCTTTGTCGCTACCGACAAAACCTTCGCCGACTACACGGCGGAATCCCTACGCGCCCTGGCGCTAACTTCCGTCTCCTCCTGATCTCTCATCTCCGCTGCTCGATGAAATACCTTCCGCACGACATTCCAGAAAGTACTCCTCATTTCGTCGGCGCGAAGCGCAGCGGAGGCTGGGGAGAGGCGCGAGACTGTACGGGGGCCGTCCCCGACAGATGACTCAACTCGGCATACACGCCCCTTTCCTTCTGGAAATTTCTAGCGCTTGCCCGGCCGCCGCTGTGGGGTGAGGAGGTTCATCGGCGAAGCCACGCTTCCGAGAGGAGAGGCGTCGCGCGCCCGGGGAGCCTTGGATGCTTGTTTTCTCTTTTCTTTTTTTTTTTCGTTGACCTCGCCGCGTCTCTCTGGGCGCGTTATCGCAAGAATTTGGCGGCGCGCCCGTTTTTAGCGCTCGTTCTGTGACACTGCCCCCCACTTTAAGAATATTATCTCATAATATTCAAACCACACAAACGAGCGCGAACAGTCACCACACTCTCTGAAAGACTGTAACACGAACCGTCGCTCATGACACTTCACATTCGCAATAGATCGCTCAATACAATCTTACATTGTAGTTCAATTCCACAACACATGAAATATAGCCACAGGTACATGACTACAACACCTCATCACTCATTCCAAACAATACAAACGTACAAAGTTCTCTCATTACAACAATTATACAACACTATACATCACACCACAGCACAGACACTTCGACACTTGTGACACAGGATAACACAACATTAACACAACATATGGCACTCAACACTGCCAAACACATTCTGATTCGACTTCAGCACTTATCCTGTGTATTTCAAGCTGCGCTTGCGTCCTTTCTTGCGGTGCTCGCTCGATTTCTTCTTGTTTTTCCTTGTTCTTTTTCGGCGAGCCTTTTCCAACGACGGTATCTGAGGCAGCGTCTCAGCCCTCGTTGTCACTTCTGACCCTGCTAACGGGTCATGACGTTCGACGGGTCCTGTCTGTTTATTTACCAGCTTGTTCATGTCTCTACATTTGGCCCGGCTGGCCGACTCCGTCACCTTTACACTGCCGGTCGGTTGGGGTCGTGCCAACGTACGTCCAGCTGCCCAGCGCGTGAACTCATTCAACACGATCGTCTTCTCATTCGCTGTCTCTTGCGCCGCGGCTTCACGTTGGGCTCTAGTGAGATCCGTCACGGGATGCTCCTCCACTGTATCTCGCGGTCGCTGGGTTGGCGAGGGCTCTATCTTAGGGTCTTCTCCCAAACATTCCGGATCATTCGGTCCTCGCGCCCCGGCGATGTTTCCGATGACAAGGTCGTAAAGGGGGGTCGTCATGCATAAAGCAGTAACCTTCCCGCTGAAGTACGGGGTTTCCACCTCAATCTCTGCTTCGGGAAGCATCCGAACCGTACGGTCAATTAGGCAAACCGGTTTCGTTCTGCCGGTCAACTCACTTTCCCGTACCGAATTTCTCCGCACGATAACCGTGGAGCTACCGGTGTCTCTTAGAACCGTAATCTTCTTGCCTGCAACCTTTCCAGGCAGCGTTGGCATTCCCTTCGTAACACCGGTTGGCTGTTTTGCCATTACAGCACCCACAATAGGAATTTTCTCCCCATTCTTCAAACTCTACGAATCCATCGGTGACGGCATTATTATCAGATTTCGGTGCCACCTGCACACAGGATACCTGGTGAGTTTGACTCACTCCGTTCCGACAAGCGTCTGCTTTGTGCCCAGTCTGACCACACTTGAAACATTTTACTGCCGTAGGGCTCGTAAAGATCGTTCGACAGTTTTTCGCGCGATGACTCACTCGGTTGCACAGAAAACATCGCGGAATGCTCTCTAGTGCACGCTTCTTTTCTTCGGGAGCCAATTTCTTCGAATCATCGGGACACTCTTTCTTGACCTTAGCCAAATTAGTGCCACCTTGCGCTTCCAAGAATTGAGCAGCTAATTCAAGCATGTCTTCAAGTGACTTAGCTCTCCTCTCTTTCAAGTACAGCGACAGGCTTGGGTGGCAACTAGTAAGAAAATTGTTCTCTAATTAGGAGCTCTCTAAGCTCATCGTACTCCTGTGCTGTCCCTGAAAGTTCAATCCATCTGTCGAAATAATGGCAAAGTCGGGCGGCATACTGCGTAGCCGTCTCACCATCAGCTGGCTTTCCTGTCCGAAATCTGTCCCGGAATCCTTCTACAGTAAACCTAAATCGCTTCAGCAAAGCAGCTTTCACCTTTGCATAGTTGGCTGCATCGGTCGGCATCAGCCTACCGTACACACTGAGCGCTTCACCACTCAAGCAGGTACTTAAAGCAGTTGCCCATTGATGTTCCGGCCAATTCTGGCTCCTCGCAATCGTCTCAAACCGGTGAAGGTACGCGTCAAGGTCGTCCTTCCTTTCATCAAACGCTACAAGCAGCTTGCTTGGGTTCAAGCGGAAACCATGATCTTCCCGTTCGCTGCTTTCAACTCTAGCTTGGACTGGAGTTTCACTTCGCTGTTGCAAACGGAGCCGCTCGAGTTCCATCTCGTGCTGCCGTTCCCTTTCAGCCATCTCCGCTTCTCTTTCCTCTCTCGCCCTTTCGGCTGCCAACTTCTCTCTCTCCAGCTCCAACTTCAATTGCTGCTCTCTTTCTTCCTTCAGCTGTCGCTCCTTTGCCTCTCTTTCTTCTCTCGCCCTTTCGGCTGCCAACTTCTCTCTTTCCACCGCCTCTTTCTCCTTCTGGCTTACCCACTTCCGTAGTTCGGCGCCAGAAAGACCCATCTTCTCACCAAGAGCGACTAACTTTTCGAGATCCATTGTGTCTCGCAACTCGCAAATAAAACCTTGCCGCGTGCAAAAAGTATCTGCCTAAATTAGTCTATCGGAACACTCCACTGCACTCGTTAACGAGAACACTGAACAACACACAAAATCGTTCCGATAGCAGTATCAACAACTCGAGGCTCTTTCTCACTACTTTGGACACACTGTGCACCAAAAGGTCCTGTGTCGCGGACGCCAGGATTAATTGTCACACACGGTCCCGTTAATTAGGGAGGCGATCGCCGGGCTAATTCCAAGGGCCGAAGTATTGGCCCTCCGAACCGCACCACGAAAGCGTGGACAATTTAGAAGTGGTCCTTTTTGGCGCGCCAGCGGATGCCGGCTGTGGCCCAAAGAACAAGTCAGAGCCGAGAGTCGATAAACAAAACAAATACTATATTCTCAAAAATGGCAGATCGAAAACAATACACAAGAATGCACACTCCACAATAGTTACATACAATACGTCACCAAACAAACAACGTACAACGTACTGCACAGTACAATCAACCACACTTGAAACAACGGACGCAGACAACAATACGCACTACAATGCAGTCGCATGCATTGAACAACCAAGACACTTAAAGACTAAAGAGATATAAAACCTATTCAGTCCAAAGTCCTTGGAACAAAAGTCTGAATGATACTCTTCCGAGAATCACTCACTCAAAGTCCAGCGTTGTTGTCGTTCCGCGCCCTCGAAGTTTCTCTTCCAGGAAACCTCGCGTCTTCAATTGGCCACTCTCCAAGCTCCAAACTTCTTCGCCCGAACACGTCGGCTTCACTCGCGCAGCTGTCGCCACGCGTCCTCGCTCGATAGCGGTAAACACACACTCTTGCCTGTAGCTCGAGCCTTCACCCCTCAGGTGGAAATCCTCTTCTTCTCCTGCTTTGTCGCTACCGACAAAACCTTCGCCGTAACACGGCGGAATCCCTACGCGCCCTGGCGCTAACTTCCGTCTCCTCCTGATCTCTCATCTCCGCTGCTCGATGAAATACCTTCCGCACGACATTCCAGAAAGTACTCCTCATTTCGTCGGCGCGAAGCGCAGCGGAGGCTGGGGAGAGGCGCGAGACTGTACGGGGGCCGTCCCCGACAGATGACTCAACTCGGCATACACGCCCCTTTCCTTCTGGAAATTTCTAGCGCTTGCCCGGCCGCCGCTGTGGGGTGAGGAGGTTCATCGGCGAAGCCACGCTTCCGAGAGGAGAGGCGTCGCGTGCCCGGGGAGCCTTGGATGCTTGTTTTTCTTTTCTTTTTTTTTCGTTGACCTCGCCGCGTCTCTCTGGGCGCGTTATCGCAAGAATTTGGCGGCGCGCCCGTTTTTAGCGCTCGTTCTGTGCCAGCGGAATTGTTGTAGGCCCGTGTGCTCGGATTTGGGTGCACGTTAAAGAACCCCAGGTGGTGGAAATTTCCGGAGCCCTCCACTACGGCGTCTCTCATAATCAAATGCTGGTTTTGGGACGTTAAACCCCGCATATCAATCAATCAATGCTTATGACATTCCGATTTGTTGCTGTCGCGTTCATAGCTCTGCCGTTGTGAAGCGTGGAAATTTCCGAAATTCCTGCGTTCCGTATGTGTTATATAGACGCACGCATAAAGACAAGCACGATCATTAAGGGTGCACACTCCCAGCCCTCGAAAACAATTCTAAGCCTCAGGCTTTAAGTGAGAAGACTTTTACGCCAGTAAATGGACGTCTGTGCAAACGCTCTGGCATTCACTGCAGAAGTTTCATGGGGACGATAGGTTTCCTAGATGTCCCTCCTCTCCCGCCGTCCCGAGCACAGATCGGCGGGGAAGAGCAACGAGGCACCCTATAGACGATGCCGACAAGAGAAGCCGCCTTTCGGGATTGTTTGAAGTTGTCACAGAACGAGCGCTAAAAATGGGCGCGCCGCCAAAATTGTCGCGACGAAACGCCGGAGTGACAGCGCGAGGTCAAAAGAAAAAGAAAACAAACATCCAAAGGCTCCTCGGGCGCGCGCTCTCCCCTCGGAAGCGTGGCTTCGCCGACGAACCTCCTCACCCCACATCGGCGGCCGAGCAAGGCCGCGAAATTTCTAGAACGAAAGAGGCGTGGTCACGCCGGGTTGAGTCATCCAACGCGGAGGGCATTCGAACCGTCTCGCCCTCTTCCCAGGCTTCGCTGCGTATCGCGCCGACGAACTGACGAGAACCTTCTGGAATCCCGCACGGAAGGTATTTAATCGAGCAGCCGAGACGAGAGATCAGGAGAAGACGGAAGTTAGCGCCAGAGCGCGTAGGGTATACCGCCGTGTAGTCGGCGAAGGTTTTGTCCGTAGAGACAAAGCGGGAGAAGAAGACGATTCCCACCTGAGGGGTGACGACTCAAGCTACAGGCAAGAGTGTGTGTTTACAGCTATCGAGCGAAGACGCGTGGCGGCAGCTGCGTGTGTGAAGCCGGCGTGTTCGGGCGAAAAAGTTCGAAGCTTGGAGAGTGGCCAATTGAAGACGCGAGGTTTCCTGGAAGAGAAACTTCAGGGGCAGCGGAACGAAAACAACGCTGGACTTTGAGTGAGTGATTCTCGGAAGAGTATCATCCCGACTTTTGTTCCAAGAACTTTGGACTGGATAGGTTTTCTATCTCTTTAGTCTTTAAGTGTCTTGGTTGTTCAATGCATGCGACTGCATTGTAGCGTGTATTGTTGTCTGTGTCCGTTGTTTCCAGTGTGGCTGATTGTACTGTGTAGTACATTGTGTGATTGGTGACATATTGTATGCGACCATTGTGGAGTGTGCATACTTTGTGTATTGTTTTCGATATGCCATTTTTGAGAATATAATATTTGTTTTGTTTATCAACTCTCGGCTCTGACTTGTTCTTTGGGCCACAGCCGGCGTCCACTGGCGCGCCAAAAAGGACCACTTCTAAATTGTCCACGCTTTCGTGGTGCGGTTCGGGGGGCTGATACTTCGGCCCTTGGAATTAGCCCGGCGATAGCCTCCCTAATTTACGGGACCGGTGTGACAGAAGTGAATGCTGCTATTGTTAAAACTCGAAGCTTGGAGGCCAGCAGTCATAGCCTATGTAGCACCCGAAACTCCTTACACACACACGTACACGTAGGCTGCGGAGCATCATTAGTCGCCTGCAGTTTCGTTAAATACTTGCGGGCTAACAGATGGTATTTTCCTTGTCTATTCTCACCCCCGCCGTGGTGGTCTAGTGGCTAAGGTACTCGGCTGCTGACCCGCAGGGCGCGGGTTCGAATCCCGGCTGCGGCGGCTGCATTTCCGATGGAGGCGGAAATGTCGTAGGCCCGTGTGCTCAGATTTGGGCGCACGTTAAAGAACCCCAGGTGGTCTAAATTTCCGGAGCCCTCCACTACGGCGTCTCTCATAATCATATAGTGGTTTTGGGACGTTAAACCCCACATATCAATCAATCAATCAATTGTCTATTCTCACAAGGTACCGGACGGTTTATATTATTGTGCAACTAAACAATTCGCTTCATGCATTTTTACCACTACCAGTGCAATTGTGACGTCATGCTCTTAGTAGAGTGAAACTGGGCTAGTTGGCTTGAAGAAACCACAATCATCGGCAGACACCAGGAAACGCGTGCTCGCGAAATCATTCAAGCCACCCATATCGCGAAAATATGTTTGCTATGCATCAGCATGGCTTCTATTGGTTTACCGACGAAAGCATTGTCCTTTATGGAAGGGCGCATGTAACTATCACTGGGAAAAAATCTTGTCATACTCTTTTCAATTTTCTTTTTTTCCTGTTGTATTTCTGTATATTTTCCTTTCGTGTTAAAAAAAATTCACTTACTAGTCAGCGCATGTCTGTGTCTCTTCTTTAGTAACTTCGTCTGGAGTTCGCACTGTACGTACTTCATTCGTCACGCTCTCCAGGCATCGGTTTGGGGGGGGGGGGGTGCAAACAGGGCGCTTGCACCCCCTCCCCCTAAATCCATGCCAGCAATGGTCCTAAAGCTTCTCCAAAGCTCCCCTCTCCCTCCGGTGCCCCGACACAACACGGGACTGGATTTTGCGAAACTTGTGCCTGCACCCTTTTTGCGATGCGGATGTGCGAATTCCTTCTCGGGAATCCGCACATCCACTCACGTCATAAATGGCAACTGAAGTGCGGATTCGGATTCCTCTCGAAATCCGCACTTCCTTGCCGTTTATGACGGGAAAACAATCTCACGCCGAATGAAGTGCGGTTCGACGTGGCGGTCGTATACTACCGAAGAAATGCTAAAAGCCTTATCTTTCTATGAAGGTTACGCTTGCACTTCTTTCGGAGGTCGTCGTCCTTCGGTGCGGCGAACATCGACGCTTTTGGCCCATTCGGGTAGCCCATGCGGCAACCCGGAGCGAAGAACTGGTGCGAATCTGTCCGCCTCCTCACTATGCCGCGGGCTGCACACGGGCCCTCACGATCCACGCGACAAGGCACTGAAAGTGCAACGGGTGCTCCCAACACTGACGACACACGAGCACAGCCAACGTTACGTTGGGCCAGAGAACACGTTGGACGAAGCCATCCGCACCGTACCACCTCCACACACACTATGAAAATAGGGAGCCTTCGTGTGCGCGCAATGATCCATAATGGCTCACAGCGCACGAGATACGGGCGAAGAAGGGACACACGAATAGAAGCGTTGACTAACAGCGGAGTTTTATCTCGAAGGAACGTGTGCAGAGCTGCCCATGCGCAAGTACGTGCTGTCGAAACTGTTTTAGATGCGGAGCATCTTATACTCGCGCCTTGTAGTGCGCCGTCCGCGCCGTCCGCACCGCTTCTCGAACATTCGACAGCTGACGCGCGCGCATGCGCCGTCGCGCCGTCGCCCACTCTTCCACCATCTGTGCATCCCTTCCTCCTCTACACACCGCGCGCGCTTCACTCCTCCACCATCTGTGCACCCTTCCTCCTCTACACACCGCGTTCGACGTCTACAATTCTCCTGATTCTCCAGTGGACGCGCATGTGGCGTCGCGCTTCGAGAACATTCAACAGCTGACAGTGCATGCGCCGTCGAGCTGTATATATACTCAAGGTCGGTGCTCGCTCGCTCAGTTGCCGCTCGTCGGTTGGTTTGTACGGCGCGTCGACGTCCAAGGTCGCGGTGAAATGAATTCTAACGAATCCACAAACACAATGATCGACGTCCCTTCGACCAGCGCTGCCCTTTCGCATACGTGTGTACGTGTTCACTCATTTAACACCCCCTCCTACAACCACGTTAACCAATTTAGCCATCGACCCAAGTAAGTCGCAATTTAACACCCCATTTCACAACCACGTTAACCAATTTAGCCATCAACCCAAGTAAGTCGCACTTTAACACCCCGTTAACCAATTATATGGTCCGCATCCTCCTCAGTGTTCCCCCGAGGGAAGCTGCGGGCAATTTTTTTTGACAATGATAACACGTAATGATTTACTCAGTTAAAAAAAAAAGCTTGCAAGGGCGTTCGTTCGCCGCAAGAATGATAACTCCTTTGTTATCATTCATAGAAGGCTTGATAATCACCTTTTTTTTTTCAATTGCCGCAGCTTCAATATTCTACCTTTTTTTTTTTCCTCACAGGACGTTTCAGCGATTGCAGTATTCCGCCAAAGATATGAGTGCAGCCACACTCGGAACAAAGTTGCGCCTAAAAACCATCTCTACCTTTATCTGTTTTCTTGACGATGCTCTTGGAGATGCACGTTGATGCATCTTCCCTTTTGTCCCACGTATGCCGCTCCACAGGAAATGGGTATGTCATACACCACTTGTTTAGTCCACTCTGTGATTGGGTTACTATGCTTAATATTGCAACCTTCTTCCTTATTCACAGGACGAGTTTGCTTGCATAGCTTCGACAGTTTATTGAGAGCAGAAAAAATCACCGTCACTTCTGATTTCTCGTCGATTTTCTTTAAAGGAGCCCTGAAACACTTTTTTAAGTAACCATGAAATGTATTCACTAAAAGAGCTTATTGACTCGCAAATTCAACCCCCAAAATTTTTAAGAATACGTCCAGTACGAGCGAAGTTACAAAGAATTGTCGCACGCTGCAATCACTTTCTCTCGTCCCGGCGAAAGTGCTGGAGCCTAAGCACTGCAGGGAGGGATGGCAGGGAGAAAGAAAATACGTCACGTGCGCCTCGTGACCTTGCACATTTTCTCTTTGTTTTTTTCATCCAATACGCGGCTTTTCCCGCATGGACAAGTCGCGGCTTCCCACGCCGATCTTTGTAACGACCAAGCGTGCCATATTCAAATCAGCCAATGGCTGATAGACGAACTTTAACGCGCGATTTTTGAACGTCTTCTGTCATTTCTCGAGAGAAGAGAAATCTTTAGCTGACTTGGATGATTTATTGTGAATTCCAGGCTGTGTGCTGCGCTCATATTTGGCTCGCGTGTTCTTGGGAGCCTCTACTACCGATAGGCAGCATTTTCTGACCATGCCCGCACATGAACGCTTCCTCTATGGATGGATGGATGGATTGGATGGATTGATATGGCTCTACCCTTTAGATCGGGCAGTGGCTAACGCCACCAAGCCGTAATACTTAATGAACCAAAAGCTAGATTTATTTTTTTTCCTTTAAATAGTGAGGTTGGGGACTCGTACTTTGCAGTGAAGGGTTTAATTTTCACTCGTGCCTTGACTTTCGCCACCAATCAGATAACCTCCGTCTAGTTAATTCTACCCGTTTAAAGTCTATTTTGCCCTCATTGTACCTAAACTCCAGTGCTTTGAATAATTTTTCGCCATCATCCTGAACTATAGGGTGAAGTCCTTTACAGAACATTATCAAGTGTTCGGCAGTTTCCTCTTCCTCTCCACACGCACTGCATACCGTGTCTACCCCTTCGTATTTGGCCCGGTATGTCTTGGTTCGCAATACTTCCGTCCTGGCCTCAAACAGTAGAGAACTACCCCGAGTGTTATCATAGATCCTTTCCTTGGCAATTTCCTGCTTAAAAGTTCGATAGATCTCTAGTGCGGACTTCTTAATCATGCCGATTCTCCACATATCGGTCTCAGCTTCCTTCACCTTCTTCTTAACCGATAATTCTTTTTGGCTTGGCCCCTTGCTGTTTTCTAAATATTTACCAGTCAATTTTCTGGTTCGCTTCCTCCATTTTGTATCGACATTCTTCATGTACAAGTAGCTGAATACCTTCTTAGCCCAACGCTCCTCCCGAATTTCTCTCGATCGCTTCTCAAATTTTATCTTGCTGCTAGCTTCCCTGCCCTCAAATGATGTCGATCCCATATCACCTTGTACTCCCTGATTTGATGTATTCCCATGAGCTCTTAAGGCAAGCCTACCTATTCCACGTTGCTTAATTTCTCATCTTGCTTGAACTTCTGATCTCATGCACAAGACCGCATTGCCAAACGTCAGACCAGGAACCATGACCCCTTTCCATATTCCTCTCACAACCTCATACCTATTGTAATTCCACAGTGCCCTGTTTTTCATCACCACTTCATTCCTGTTACCTTTAGTCGTCACGTATATTTCGTTTTTCCTTAGGTAGTCGGCCCCATTGCTTATCCATACGCCCAGATATTTGTATTTATCTGTTATCTCTAGCGTGACCTCCTGTATTCTAAGCTCACTACCTTCATCATCATTAAAAATCACGACTGCTGATTTTTTTTTTACTGAATCTGAACTCTAACCTATCTCCCTCATTACCGCAGATGTCCATCAATCTCTGCAAATCTTCCTTGTTGTCGGCCATTAGCACTATATCATCTGTGTACATCAATGCTGGTAGTGCCCGTTCAATGAGTTTTCCTTGTTTGACGAAAGAGAGGTTGAAGCCCAGTCCACTTCCCTCTAATTTGGCCTCTAATCCTTGTACGTACATCATGAATAACAAGGGTGACAGAGGACACCCCCTGCCTAAGCCCTCGTTTTACTTCTGTAGGCTTGGATACCTGTTTTTCCTACTTTATAACTGCCTTGTTACCTTTATAGATATCCTTTAAGAGATTAGTGACTCCATCTTCCACACATAGTGTGTCCAGTATTCCCCACAAGTCCTCTGTGAAAAGGAGCAGCAGCGCCCCCACCTACCTTAGCAGCACTCCAGAGCGTAAAGGAACGCCGGGAAACCAGGCGCGCCCGCCGGTCATGCCGTTACATCTCGTCTAGCTCACTATATCAGACGAAAGGTGCACCTCTAGGCTGCGGCATCATCTAACGTCTTTGAGTAAAGATATAACAACGATGGTCACAGCCCAGGAGACCAACATAGGAGACTAAGCCACGCATTCTAGGCTCTTGCTCAAGCTCTCACCTTTATACGAACACGGCCAAAACTAAACGTTTGTTTGGGCCCATAGAATAAACAATAAACGATGGATCCTAGCATAAATCTTATGAATAAACTCTAAGCAGGAATATTCGAATGATACTGATCACGGTCGCAGGGATGTAGCACAAATACAGCACTGACCCGTAATATATATATAAATTACCAAGGAATCATTTAGCTCACACTGTCACAGACTAATGATGATTACTGCAAAATTCGTGAAGTCACATTCGCACATCGCTACTGGAAACTAGGGGACTGTTTGAGAAGGATGAAATTACCATACGTCCCAGATTTTTCTAAACGGCGTAGACATCGGAAATGTTACACTTATATTATATGGGGCACTGTGTGAAGGAAGTAAATTACAGTTCCCGATTTACTCAGTACATGTGCCAGTTTTGCGGCTGGTGTCCCGCTATCCTGCCAACCTCCATGTGGGACGGCGTTTTGACACGCTTTCAGTCGAAAGCAGGCTCGAATTTTCAAGCATCTTGACCGGCCGCCACACCCCTTTGCTATACACATGGCCATGATCTTTCTTTCTCTCCGTTTTCATTCTCTCGATCTTTTTTTCTTCTTGTTCTCACAACGCGATCATAGATGGTTCCCATATATGCTTGTTCAGTTATCGCGCCTTAATAGCCTAGAGCTTCCGACGCTCGGCTTTGGAGCGTGGGTACTCTGGCTTTAATCCCACCTGCAGATCTTAATAATTCCACTGCCCATCTCCACCCCTCCCCTTCGCCGAGCAGAGCTTTCGCTTAAAGCTCACCTCACTCCTCCTCCTCTAGCTCTTGCCTCAGCACTCTTCGTTTTAACGGCCTTACTTTCTCCCACCCCAGGCTTTAACTTCCTTCCTCACCGCTCTTGGATAATCCGTCTCCTTCACTCTGCACGTGGTAAATAGTGGGGCTTGCACAATTCCTGTGGCGCATATACGTCAGAGTTTTTGCGTACACTTCACATGGACTTCTCCAAGTCGATAGAAGCCTCGCTGTTGAAAGTGTAGTTTTGTTCTGCCTTCCGTCATTCCGCTGACCACGGTAAAATTATCTTTACACGACTATTTAAAAAAAAAAAAACGCGACGTAGAATGTTTTCAAGACATTGCTGATTTGCGTACTTGGGATGAGTTGGCGGTTGGCGCCAGTTTTTGCTTCATTTCTCGCTTTTACATGAAGGAGTGCCGAGTTTCCTGTACATATGAGCACGAAGGGTTGCAGACTTGCAGTGTATATTTTTGGGTTCAATCCAACACCCATGCAAGTTTTGCATTTACACGTATTTACATGCAAACAAAAACGTATGAACGTAAAAAGAAGCCACCCCTCCACTTTTTTTTAAAAAAAAGTGTGGGGCCTGTTGGCCACTTCGCTGCTTTGATGAAGCAGTCTGCCATACAACTTGAGTTACACACACAAAAAAAAAATGGCAGCATATCCACAGGGTGAATGATGGAGAGTGGGGAGAGAAGCATCCGTCCGCCCATGCGTCTGTCTCTGTGACCGTCCCTGCGTCCTTCCGCCCGTCCGCGCGTGTCTGTTCATGGACTCGCACGTCCATCCGTGCGTCCGTCCCTGCGTTCGTCCATGCGTCCGTCCATGCGTCCGTCCATGCGTTCATCCGTCTGTGCAGCCATCCGTGCATCCGTACATGCATCTGTCTGTGTGTCCGTTCGTCCATCTAGTCAACACTCCAAGTACCACCATCTCGCATCTTTTCATATATTCGGCATATAGAAGCACCGCCATCCAGCAGCCATTCCAAGGACTAAATGAGAGGTGGCACACGCACACTTTCTTATGGCTTGCGCTTCGTGTCTACTTCCCACCTTTAACCACCTCGAGTTCATGGTATATACTAGTTCACTGTATTCATGGCGCTGCGGCCCAACTGCTCGCTAAACCTTTCTTAAACCAAGGAGGTTATGCCCAGCGAGTATAACATAGCAACCCTTTTATTGTCAGATAGTGCTCAATGTACATGCCAATGGCTTCTAATGGGGAATGATAGACAGGAGAATTCGGCTTTTAGTTAATGCGAACGCTGCAAATTTTTTATTGTTCAACAACGCACAAGAAAAATCTCCCATCGGCACTACCTTGCAGGTCAGAACGTAACACATGTTACATACTACAGCGAGGGACGAACGGGTGCCGCTTTAAAGAGCTTCGCCCCTAAAAATGCGAACAGGTGGCAGAACCAACATACACCTCTACTAGTAGCTCTAGTTTCTACAGCTGCTCCTTCCTCAGATCAGATGGCTAGCAGTCAAGATTACATGAACAAACCAGACAGGGAATATGTGACAGGTGCTAAAATGCACAATTAGGACACCAAAAATAATAAAGTTGCCCTATGGCAAAACCCAAAGTTAAGCAAAAAAATGAAAAAAAGTTTATAAAGCTCGGTAGTGTTCCAGCACATCGTGCATTGGCATATGTTCAGTGGCAGCAGTGTACTACTAGTTAACAGCAGGCAGTATGTACAGTGAACAATCACAGCTTCCATAAAATTGTGCAATTGCTCAGCAAACACTACAGAGCTGTAATCAATAGTCATCAATAGTCTTCTGCAATTAACAAAGGACCAAGATGCGACAGGCAGCAGCCTGTAGGTGAGGATATCATCCAAGTGAGCATTGAAATTAATTTCTCAGTTCAAATGCCATAGGAAAAATCAAACGAGGATGAGAAACCTTGCTTTAGACAACATAAGCCATTATAACAGTGTTTTGAAAGTACACTAGAATTGGAAACACTGTAAAAAAGAAAAGAACCTAGAGGGAATCGAATTGGTGGCACTGAAAATGCTCGAAACGCAAAGTAGGCTAATGGCACACAGCGGGTCTGGCCCACCATGTCGCACATAGCACATACGCAATGCTTCTTCCAGCATATTAATGATCATGGTGCATGCACAGGCCTCGCACCTGTGAGTAAACTTAAATGGCTCGATCCAGCTGCTGTTGCAGACAAAAGTGCAGGTGCAGTGATGCGACTTCTTGCATTGGTTTCTCGTAAACGTGCAGATGCACTTATGTTGTCAAGGCTGCACAAAGCAAGCGGACATGGCAAAGTGCAGTTGGTGTGACGTAGTGTCTTTTACGGTTCCTCATAAGTGCATCTTGTAGCGGTTTCTGATAGAAGTGCAGGTGCATGAACCATTTGGGCTATGAATATTAAGAGCAGTTAGAGTGGTGCAGAGTCTTGTTGCTGCTCCTTGCACCAAAAAGAATGCACTCGGGCTGGTGTAACATTGTATCGCTTCCCACTAGCTTCCTGATGAAGTATAGCACACAGCATTGCTCAGCATGAGGTCTAGCAAGCAACCACAAGTTGACAAAGTTTACACATTACATGTGCTAGCATGTGTTCAGAAATGTTTTGCACATATGGCTCTGCACCACCTTAGCACCAACTGTTCTTACAATTAGTTTTTTGTTTGTTTGGAAGACAATAGATTTAACTATCCAAGAACAATATGATGTACAAAAATGAGAAATTGGAGCACAGAGATCGGATTCTTTTTTTAAACACTTTAATAAAATTTTTATAATCCCACAATACATTTTCCGTACTCATAAAAAGTTACATTTTGTGTGTTGAATGTAAAATACATTAATTAATGCCCATGCTAGTTGTGCGAATTAATAGGTACATGCATCAAATAGTAAAAAACAAATAATTTATAAGTTGCCTTAAGAAAGTACATCAAATAATGTTCTGCAAAACTGTAGAACAGGTTCTCAGTTAATTTCAATACTGAAAATATGACTCCTAAATAACTGCACTCCAAACTTACGTCAAACTTATAAGTGCTCTTCACCGGCAAAAAGTAAGTCAGGTTTGAGCAATACCAGGAAAGTAATATGTACAACAATTTTCACAACGTAACATGCAACAACATATCACGAGACTATTGTAAAATATGGAAGTAATAAAAGAGCTCCATGTAAAGCCATGTGCGCCCAATAATATTTCACTGACGAGCACATTTTAGACGTTTGCATGGCTGTGCGCAGGCACATTATTTTTTACATCACCACATAATGACTAAGAGTATCAAAGCGCCTAAACCGTGTCAGAACACCCATCACTATAGGGAGAATACTAGAGGCTCAAACATTATTATACATCTAATAAAATCAATAGACCAAGACTTCATTTCTGAAGTTCTTTTTAGTAAGTTACAATTATTCTGTACATAAGTGCCAACCACGTCTTAATATCCCTTTCAGAAATGTCTCATGGACAGCCACTAAGTCCTTGAGCTTATCAGTGGGCACACTTGCCTGCCAAGATACCATGTTTATATGGCCATGTTGGTTTTAGGGTTCATCATACGAGATAGTGAGTCATGCCAGATAATACTTGCAGTATATGCATGACTCCGCTTTTGTTTTTGTTTTTTGAGGACAGTCAGTTAAATAGGCTGTCGCATGGTTCAATACCTTGCTTGTACATATTTGTGGATGTGCAGTAGTGTTTAGTGTCCCCACTGGCGCTATACATATGAACGTGAATATTCAATATTTGGTATCAACCTGTACCTGCTTTTCAAAAATGCCAGACCCATGAAAGTCTCACTAAATTATGGTGTATATGGCCTGAATGTAGCTCATTGGTGGGCCTGCTCTTTTCATTGTGCGTGCTTAGCTTTCCTCCGAGTGGACAATGCCAGGGTAAAGAAAGGCTGTCTGGTCCACAAAATGTCCATCTAGTGTGCAGCCATGGCAAGGCATGCACAAGTTCCCGAACATCTGATAACCTTCCTCGGCATGAAATCTGCTCAGTTGGTCGTCGTAAATTCAGTGGGAAGTGGCGAGTAAGCCACCATATTTTTGGGGGTCTTGCGCTTCCGCAGAAGACAGTAGGCAGTGCAGCTGAACACCACAATGGCCAGTATGGCGCTCTGCCCAATCACCAATGCCAATGCTGCAAAAATAAAATAAACAGAATACGTCAGAACTACAATTACATTCCGTGAGCACGTCAATGCATTTTAAGGAGAGGCGGTCTTTGAAAAATCAATTTTTGCAAACATTTTCACTTCGAAATTTTACTTGTAAAATTACTGTTTGTCATTAGAGGTTTTAGTTAGTATGTGTACTTTTCAATGTCACAGCGTTGCTGGAATGCATGGTTATTTACATTTCTGCAAACCACTCAATAAAGATAACTGTATCTTGACTAAACTTACACAACATGCGATATTATCAGAGTGGTTTTTAGCATGTACAGATCCCCGTATATGCAGAGGGGTGTAGGAATACCGGGTAATTCGACTGTGATGCCGACATTTTATGCCGCTGCGACAATTGCAGTCATGGACACAACTGTTTTCACCTAGAGTTTTCGAGGGAAAAATATGATTTAACTCATTTATAATTAAACTACAACAAGGCATGTACATCAGAAATAGAATACACCATTTTTCTGCAATAATGATTTCGTGCTTGTCTGGTTCATCTTGGTCCCGCTAGATGGCCCCATCTATCCAGTCTTGGGTCTTTAGGCCTGCTAAGCTTATGGCTTCGATATTTTAGGTTAAATTAGCTTGCATAATCCGGATCAAACAACACGTCGTAATTGGCGCTCGCACTTTGGCTTACTTTGACTTGGCGGCTGGAGTGTCCATAATGCGGACACCGTGAGCAATCATGAGCAAAGATGAACAAAATGAGTAGTCATGAACAAAGGTGAATCCTCAGCATCGCACAGAAATTGGCTGTTTTTTCTATACATAAGTGTCTCACATTTGAAAAGCTGTTGGTTCACTCTGTGGGTTCACTCTCTGCAAGGAACGATGCAAGATGCTGCGGAATTGCTCAGCGGCCAGATTTTGGCATCAGTGTCCAAAGACAGAGCCCCCATCCAGCGTAGTTGTGGATCTGCCGTAACAATGACTATGACACTGTTCAACAAGAAATATTGAAACCTTGACCAAATTGTCTCAACGGCATGGTATACTGCTCTCTGAAGAACTTGTCACTTCAAGGCCACTCACATGTAACCAGAAGAGAACTGAAAAAAATGAAGAGTGCCTCAGCAAGACAGCTGAGGTGCCGGCCCATTGTCACAACAGGATGGAGAGTGTATACTTTGACTTCATTTGTCAACTGGTATTCGACAGCTACAGCACTGCTTAACATGGATGCAACCTGTTGACACTTAGTCACACACCTTCATCCCAACTAACGTTTAAACAAACCTTTGTAATCATAATGCTTGTGGTACCTGTAGCAGTTAATGGTGAGAGCGGAACAAGAGCAAGTTATCCGACAGCCTGAAGAGCATGATTAATTGGACGCAGAACTTGGGTCAAGGTCGCCTACTCGTGACATGTTGTAGTCATTGAACAACGCTAAATGGAAATACAATGCGTGTTGTGTCTTCCCTTTGGCCAGCCATGATTATTCGTGGGGCAAGCGTAAGTGGAGTTAAAGCCCAGCGAAGCTGGCAGGTGTCGCAATTTAGCTTTAGTATGGATGAATGGAATGAGTGATGCCAACGCCTGAGGTAAGGTCGCCACCTGGAGGTGTGCTAAGGCATTGATAAAATCGCACTTCTACTAGAAACGCACCGAATGGGACGGACGCTTAGAAACGACGCATTACTTCACTTTACCAAGAATGCTGCAAGACGACAGTGGTGTAAAAATTTCAAAGTATGTGCCTGTGGCATAGTGAATAGCATGCCCAGCATCTGTTATTGCGAATCCAGTGGTAATGGATTCGACTCCCACTGACGAACTTTTAAGTGTGAATACACTTTATAAGCGACCCCAAACCATCCACCGTCGGCGGCGGCGTCCGCAGTCTTCTCTCTATCTTTAAAACAAAGAGGACTTGGCGGGCTGCAGCGCGACGCTCTACCGAATAAGCCACAGACGCGACGCTGATATCGGTGTCAGTAACGCGCCTTATATCTTAAACGCCGCTGCGCGTGTCCCCCTCCCCCTTCGCTCGCTCCTCCGCTCTCCTCGCTCGCTGCAGCTGCGCGTGCACCCCCTCTCTCGCGTGCCCACCTTCTCTCCCAGTCTCCCGTTGAGAGCGGGTCGTGCGATGCATGTCCCGGAGGCAATGCTACCATCAACAACGAATGCAGTACAACCGAATGCCAGCACTGCACCCGTCGTTGGAGGTGACGGTACCGCGGTGGTTTCGCCGACGTTGGAAGACAAGGCGGCGCTGCGAAGGGCTCGTGAGACCGAACGTAAGCGGGCGAAGCGTGCAGCGGATGCCGAACTGCGTGCTCGCAAGGTCGAGTGCAAGCGGGCGAAGCGTGCAGCGGATGCCGAACTGCGCGCTCGCGAGGCCGAGGACAAGCGGGCGAAGCGTGCAGAGGATGCCGAACTGCCCGCTCGCGAGGCCGAGGACAAGCGGGCGAAGCGTGCAGCGGATGCTGAACTGCGCGCTCGCGAGGCCGAGATGAGGCGTCAGCGTCGAGCCGCGAACGTGGCCCAAGAAGCGGAACGACAACGTAAGCGTCAGGCGGAGAAGGGCGATGAAGGCCGGCGTCAAGACGCCGCTCGCAATCGTCAACGGCGAGTGGACGTTCCTGAAGCCGTTCGAGCCAGTGAACGTGCCGTGCGGGAGAGGGTGCGAGCCCTGGACTTTGCTGGCCCCGAACCTCTCGAGAGATGACGTCTTGGAGCAGATGGATGCGGCGATGAAGAGCGAGTCTGTGCGCGCGCGTCCCTCGGTTCCGATTGTGGTGGTGGGTGACTTTAACGTGGACGTTAGAAAGGACAATGGCTGGTTGGTTGACCACATGCTGAACAATTACTCGATGACGTCTGTCTCTCGAGTTTCCGACCACGATCAACGGTGGCTTCATAGACTTGGCGTTCAGTAGGAACTGTACGGTCCGCTCCGTCTTGCCGGATCCGCTCACCGTACATTTCTCGGATCACAAAGCGCTGGTACTAACCGTGAGCTACAACGATAACACGCATAGGTGCTAATCTGTAGTGTAGTTTGTGTGTGTGTGTGTGACGCGCTCGCGATGTGTGCATTTAATGCATCGTACGAAAATCGTGAAGTGTAAATAAATAATACTTCGTATATAATGTATCTGTGTACAAATGCTTCATGACAAACAACACTTAAATTAATTAATTACACTTTAATCATCATCATCAGTAATAAAACTCCCAAGCATTTCCCCGAGGGTGAACATGGTTAAGTGCGAATGCACGGGGTGATGCTATGAGGGGGAGTAAAGTTAAAATTTGTTGGCATTCGCCAGTGAGTTAACGTAAACTCCCCCGTGTGATCAAATTGCGATTCCCAGGAACCATTACACCATAAAGGCACCATAGTGTGATTAATAAATATAATAGTGCGAATTGATAAACACCCCTCATAGCATCACACCGTGCATTCGCACTTAACCATGTTGACCCTCGGGGAAATGCTTGGGAGTTTTTTTTCTTTGTCTTTCTTTGTCTTCTGATACTGTGTATTTGTTCGATGTCACTTCCGTGACTGAAATATATCACTGAAGTCCTGGTGCAGCCCGGCACGAAACACTTTCGTGATAACAAATAGGTACACGTTAGAATCTCCATTCATAAAAGGGTCCCTCACCAGGCTCCACAGCAAATATTGATCAGACAGTGGAAACAAGGATACCTTTAAAGCTTCTAAAGCAGGCAAAATTCACACACTCTGCATACTCCTGGAATTTTCCTAGGATGCTTATTTTTTAAATAATTGCAAGTGACAACTTTGTCGAAATGGCACTAATGCTCTGCTAGATTGGCTGACTATAGATGGTGTTTAACAGTACTTAAAAATACTGAGTGCACTTCCACTGCTCCATTTAGGCCTTTACAAGCTTTGTAACTGGGTAGCACTAATTGCCAAATGCAGCCTTAGCTCCACCTGCATCAGCAGATAGCTCTGCATTATAAAGGACCAGTAATAAATCTGCTACAGTGCTGCGACATAGGCAGTGCAGTGGGTTTTAAGTGACAATTTATTGCAAACACTAGCTCCGTGCTCTCACCTATATAGTGAGAACATATGACCACCTTGTATGGCCATCTCATACTTTTGACATTGGCTATGCTACTGGCATTTGGCATCTGTCATGTGATCACACATTGACATATTCACATGCCAACTTAATGAGACTCCCACATGACAACTTTTCATACTTTTGCTGTGAAAGCCAGTGCTTCCCTTCTTATCCTACAATGACATAAGCAGCAGTCACTGAGGAGGAAAGAAAGCATACCTCCATCAGAGAGGAAGAAAGATCGACGGAGGCCGCAATCTCGCCGCCAGTCATCTGGAATGTACACCTTGGCCAAGCTGAGAAAATCCTCCAGGGCGCAAAACTCGCCCTCACAGCCAGGAAAATGAAAAGGCCGAGGTTCCAAGTCAAATGCATTGAGTGCAAGCCCACGCACGGAGAAATTGCCTGGTCCATTTTTCCATAGCTCGAGCACAAGGGTGGAGCAATAAGGCGGGGCGTGGCCATCAAACACACCCAGGGCATCCAGGATGGCCGAAATTTCAGTATCGTGCTGCAGAAAAAAGAAGGAATGTTCGTCTACAGCGCATACACAACAGAAGAACTACGCACGTTACTGGTGCAGTACGATGTTACCTTGCCACACTGAGAAAAACAAAATAGTAGAGAACTGTAGTGTATGGGGCAGGAGCTTATCAATAATTTCCATCTTGGGTGGATATTAGATGAATGGGGGTGGGTCACAGAGGGTGGACGAGTGTGTTTATAAGAAAGGAGGGAGGGGGTTGGTGTGGAACAATTTTTTTCTTTAGGTGTTATTTTATTTATTCTGAATACTGTAAGCCCTATTGGGATGTTACAGGGTGGAAGAGATTACTATGCAGAAAGTACAAGCAAACAGCATAGCACGAACAGCACCATGCAAACTAAAAAAAAGAAATACAGAAGTACAGACAGTGCATAAATGTATATATACAAAACAACAGCAGTGCTAATTACACAGAATAAGAATTTCAATATTATACACTGAGTGACTAAAGTTTCTCTTCAAAACTTGTGAGCGAATTGACGCCATCAAACTATTCCGGGCTTAGCTTATTCCTCCAGTCTTCAATTGTTTTGACCAAGAAAAAATGCTTGCAGACATCAACTCTGCACACGTAGGGTGTAACAAAGCATGGGTCGGCGGAACGAGGTAACACTCTGTCTGGAAACCGCAAGTACAGTTTGTGGGGGTGCTGAGGAATGGAGGGCAAGGCATGAATCCTTGGTAAGGAGTGCTTGTAGTGCTCTACATGGTGAATAATCATGTCAAAGTGTCAGGACAGATCTGCACAATTTGGCGACATTTAACACTTTCAGGTATAGATTTTATCAATATGAAAATTTCATGTACACATGAAGCCCAGAGCAAGCTTTCTTTTCTTAGATTTCCAAATATACAATGTGCCAACATCTCGTAAGCATGATCAGTGGTTTTTAAACGAGGATCTGTGAAATTCGCCCAAAATTAAATTTCCAACGTACATGATGATAAAAAATTTGTACTTACTGTGGAATACATGAAGACTTTGTAATTCGACATGTTTCGAGCTGCTGCCTCCAGGTTACCAGACATATTGGCGGCCAGCAGCCCTGTTAGGAAGTACAAGCACCAAAGAAATGGTAGTTGTGGAGCCGCAGACGCTATACATAAGCATCAGGTATGCTTAATGACATGGCAGGTTCGGACCAACACATTGTCCTTAATCAGATTTTCATTTTAATAACCACATAATCCTACGTTTCTTTTTTTTTTTGTAAAAATTGTGGCCTCAAATCACTATATTGCATTATTAATTGCTGCCAAAATATGTTCAATACATCAAGAATCACAGAAGTTACAGAGGTTTGTCGCATGCTTTAATATGTGCTTTCTCAACTTGTTCACACCACGTGCACTAAAAGCTAGACAACACATGACGAAGAGGGGAAGAAAAATTACGTTAGCACGTTTCATGAAACACATTCACTCAACCCGCTGCGATTCCTGTGGGCACTGGAGTTGCTAGCGCGTAAGTTTAGCACACTACTGCAGGTTGCCCCAAGGCAAGATGCACGTGTAATTTAAATGCCGCTTCTGATTTTTGCAAGCCATTGGCCAATAGGAGCAATCTGCAAAGTGACAAAGTGCAGCTGACGTTGGTAGCTTGAAAGGGAGTGAGGGCGTCTGTATGAAGAGAAGGTGCTTGAGATAGTGGCAATTGAACCTTTCATTCCCAAACTCTTTGTGCGGCACACAACAACAAAATTTGGCTCAACTGTTCATAGCACTTTGCTGTTCATAGAACGTGTTTATTTTTATCAGACCGGAGGACCATTTTGATGATCAGAACCCTGCTGATATTCACCCGCTCAGGCAAGCAATAATTCGAAACAATACTATTGCACAACAGTGCTTGAAAACACCAAACTAAGGTACAATGGTATGCAAGGTAGACCGAAGACCAAGACAACAGAGAGCCTCTTTTTCGTCCCAATTTATGGCCTCTCTTATCCTGTAGTAAAAAATTTATAGCTTTGTGAAACGCCATATTTCACACAAGAAAGAACCACATACATAATTACTCTGCAAGTTTATAAAATGACACAGACTGTGTTTCAATTTTTCTAATTGTAACAGATAGGCTGACAGAATTTTTTTTTTGCTTGATCAGTTTGTGTTGAACTCATAGCTACTATTTTTTTTCAACGGGCCTGGCTGAAAATTTCATGCCGCAAAACTTCTTTGCAATTAGAAGTGCGATGCTTGCATTTTTGTTTGAAACGTAAAGATCAACTTCAACAATTTTGTGATGAAATGAGAGCAGCTTTAATAAGTACCTAATGACACACTTATCACAGCAGGAAAGCTTGTTTGCTTGAGAATGTGACAATTAATTACTTAGAAAGGGTTTTATACTGCCCAGTCGCAGTTCCGGTTTCAGAGAGCGCTGAGCGAGACTAGAAACGGAGTGGTTTCTGTCTAAACTTAGCTGACTACGTGAGCATGAAAAATCACGTGCACATTGCGCTGACAGCTCTTTTCTTTTCTACGTACGCTGCCTCTGAGACATCGATATGAGTGATCCCCCCCCCCCCCCAAATGCACTGCGGAGACAAAGACACCAGCCTTCGCCCTCGCTTGCAAGCCTGCCCCCTCTTTCCGCTAAATGGTCTGCTGGGAGAGAGTTCTCGCAAGGAACGCGGCAGCCAGCACACACTCATAACACAGGTGGTGTTCGGTTATTTACAAGCAAACCAGCGACTCATTTCGCGTGTGGAGCCCCGACATGCACTTCGAAATTGATTTTAAATATGCTCTAGATTGTATTATATGTTGATATTTCGTAGCTGATCAGTGTGTGTGTGCACACAAATCTATCCCACACGTTATTCTGCATTAAAAAGTTTTTGTCAGCACTCCTTTATATTGCCAATGCAAGCATTCCACAGATATTCGAGCATAGAGACTGAAGCTAGCAACACTAGGTAGAAATAAATTTCCCACCTGCACGCAGTTTCTTCAGAAGAGGAGTCTTGGTGCGGAAGACAAAACACTGGTCACTCTGATACTTCAAATCTTTCCACAATTCTTCAGCCCACTTGGGCACAGTATAATTATAGTATTTCTGAGAAATTACAAGAATGGCACACATTTAGATGGTGAGCAACCACAGCTGATCCACAATATCACAAATGATAAATAAAATGAAACAACTCCATTATATTTTCCAGCAATTGCAGCTCCATGTGAAGATGCATGCTTTTAATTTAACACTGGGTTTACTGTATCATAACAAAAGTAAATATTAGGACAAAAACCAACATAAATGACTGCCAAGGTAAGCCAAGTTCAACCATTTTGGCTGCCTCTTATCACTGAACTGCTCTTTTGGTTAAAGGGCCTCTAAACCACCTGCAATACCTTTCTTTATTATTTCAAGTAAAGTCACGCATTGAATTATCATTGCAGTCACCATTAACACTGCCAAATGCGGTAGCGCTATGCCATGCAGGCGCCCTGGGTTTTTCAGTATCCCTAGAGTTCGTCATGGCATCAGCAGGAGAAGTTGGTCAAGACAGCAGCAGCAGGAATGCGTTCGTCTGCCTGCAAGTACGTGCGCTCTGACTGAAGGAGAGGCAAGCCATTGAATGGAGTGTAGCAAAGGAAAGAGTCAAACGAGCAAGGGCCACATTGTGACCATCAAACATGCGTAACACCACTAGTACAGCACCATTTCCAAAAGTCCTCACAGCCGTGTGTTCATTGCACACTTGCGCACAACTGCAACGCCACAACTGAATTTTGGTGTCTAGTTGATTTAGGGGCCTTTTAAAGCTGCTAGCTTCACCTGCAGTGTCACTCTTTCCCGATCGACAAAACTCTCCATTTAGAGTGGTCAGTCAGAGGGCAATGCCACGTGCCAGCCCAGAGTGCCACGATAATGCACACTGCACTCCGCAGCTACGGGTAAGTACAGGTGTCCCACCTCTCCTTGCAAAAATGACGTCACGGATGAAAGTGATCAACCAACAGTCTTACACCAACCAGTCCCTGATCAACCAATCTCGCACATACCCTCCTCTCTCTCAACAGTTTTTACCTTAACAGTTAGTAAAATCACAGGAGCATCAACCATTGGCACATTATTTGTACATGCTGCTTATGTGCATTTATGGAGACGAAGTTGATGCTCGAATGATTCACGGTGTTCCAATCTCTCATGCCCGATGAGCATGTAGGCATTAATGCGCTACCCTATTCAAACGTGCACTAATCTCATACAACCTGTCCAGTTCTGAGGAAAATTGAGGCAAAATATGACAGATCTCACCTCAATCAGAAGAGTATCGTATATGTATTCAGCATCGAACCAGTCTGCAATAATGTTTCCAGTTTTTTCCGTAAGTGTTTCATAAAGTTTCTGAAAAAGTGTGCAAGATTATAATAAATTCCCACATGTCTATTAGGGAATAGGGGAAAATTGTTATAAAAATCAACACTAATAGTGCCCTATTACTTCAAGGCTATGCCATGCCACACCGAGATAAGCCTCTGCACACTTTTTGGGCGGTGCTGAGCACTGATTTCCTCTCACCTACAGCATAAAACAAATAGCCCCAAAGAGGAGGTACAAAAATATAACAGCACCACAAGCATCATTGCCCCACAAGATTTAGAAAGGCGATGGTTGCTTCTAATACACCCGTTTTGCCTCCAATACTGTCAGAAGGCAGAGTCTACGCTTCAAGCTTTAACAACCACGAACATATAAGGCAGTTTGCCTGATTAAAAATTTCGTTGCAAGTAAAAACTAATGCCCCATGACCTTTCTCAGCATCGTTGTATGTTGCGAGTAGCAATCAAATTTACACGTCAAAAATAGTGATTAAATTTAAAGCTACTGCACAAAGTATATCACTGCCAATCATCATCATCATCAGCAGCAGCCTGACTACATCCACTGCAGGACAAAGGCCTCTCCCATGTTCCGCCAGTTAACCCGGTCCTGTGCTTGCTGCTGCCAATCTATACCCGCAAACTTCTTAATCACATCTGCCCACCTGACCTTCTGTCTACTCCTAACTCCCTTGCCTTTTCTGGGAATCCAGTTAGTTACCCTTAATGACCAGCGGTTATCCTGTCTACGCGCTACGTGCCCGGCCCATGTCCATTTACTCTTCTTGATTTCAACTATGATATCCTTAAACCCCCGTTTGTTTCCTAATTCACTCTGCTCTCTTCTTGTCTCATAAGGTTGCACCTACCACTTTCCTTTCCATTGCACGCTGCATTGTCCTCAATTTAAGCTGAACCCTCTTTGTAAGTCTCCAGGTTTCTGCTCCGTAGCTAAGTACCGGCAAGATACAGCTGTTATATACCTTCCTCTTAAGGGATAGTGGCAATCTACCTGTCATAATTTGAGAGTGCTTGCCGTGCTCCACCCTATTCTTATTTTTCTAGTTACTTCAATCTCGTGATTCGGCTTCCACGGTTATTACCTGCCCTAAGGAGACAGTCTTTTACAACTTGAAGTGCACTATTACCTACCTCGAAGCGCTGCTCTCTTTCGAGGTTATTGTACATTACTGTCGTTTTCTGCAGATTAATTTTAAGACGCACCTTTCTGCTCTCCTTGTCTAACTCCGCAATCATGAGGTGCAATTCGTCCCCTGAGTTACTCAGCAATGCAATGTCATCGGCGAAGCGTAGGTTACTAAGGTATTCTCCATTAACTCTTATCCCTAACTGTTCCCATTCTAGGCTTCTGAAAACCTCCTGTAAGCACGTGGCAAATAGAATTGGGGAGATTGTGTCCCCCTGCCTTACACCCTTCTTGATTGGTATTCTGTTGCTTTCTTTATGAAGCATTATGGTAGCAGTTGATCCCCTGTAGATTTCTTCCAGGATGTTTATATATAATTCATCGACGCCCTGATTCCGCAGTGTCTGCATGACGGCTGATATTTCTACTGAATAAAACGACTTCTTGTAATCTATGAAAGCTATGTATAGTGGTTGGCTATATTCCGAGCATTTCTCTATACCTGATTGATAGTATGAATGTGGTCGATTGCTGAGTAGCCTGTTCGAAATCCTGCTTGTTCCTATGGTTGATTGAATCACTGCCAATACACTTCTCTAATAAGGGGCAAACGCCCTACCTATCTCAAAGTGAAAGGACTAACAAAAACATTTTAGACAGGAAACAGACAGCCATCATTAAGGTATGAAAACATGTCAATTTCTATGTGGATTGAACTAGTATAAGCGTATATTTTCCTGCTACATGTGTCAGTTTCACAATATAAAATAGAACATACGTGATATTTCTTGAGAAAAGCCTGCCCTTCAGGAGAATTCTTCACTCGTTCCTCTTCTGCATTGGCTTCAGGGCAAAAAGCATCTCCTGGAACAAGCATCTGCAGAGTAGCAAAGGAAGTTTTTTTTTTATTTTTTTTTTCAGGCCATGGCTCACTCAAATGCAGCTAGGAGAAGCTATGTATTTAAAATGTGAAACTAAGTTAATTGATTATTATGTGGGGTTTATCATCCCAAAACCACCATATGATTATGAGAGACCCCGTAGTGGAGGGCTCCGGAAATTTCGACCAGCTGGTGTTTCTCAACATGCACCCAAACTTGAGTACACAGGCCTACAAAAACTAAGTACATTTTGAGGTTTGAAGCGTTAAAGCAATTTGATTATGAGGTACGTCCACAGTGTGGGAAGATCGTGGTTATATTCAAACACTTGGGATTCTTTAGTGTGGAAATATATGTAAATAGATGAATGTTCTCGCATTTCAAGTCGGTTAAATGCAATTGCGGTGGCTTGTGTTGAATGAACAACCAAGCTCAGCCACAAAATACCATAACAACTCAATTATTTTGATGGTTTGTGAGTGAAAGCTTCATTATGATTTCTGTATGTATTGGTGCCTTAAGGAAGGATGAATAGCACAGACAGGTGTGCAACTACTGCTGCCCATTGTTCTGTTAATTTTAAGCAAAATTTACAAAATTTTGGTGGTGAATTGAATAGGGACCTTACTTTATGTTTTTCTGAATTTGTCAAGAAAAAACAAAGCAGTTATAACGATAATAAAAATAGATTACTTGATGTTTTCTTATTTTTGGAGGAACAATTGTGAAAAATATTTTGCATGTAAAACAATTAAATTTCTTCTGGTTACTAAAACGTGCTTAGGGTATCCTTCTGAACCAAAATAGCGATTGAAGGCATGACCATTCTTCAGTTATAAATGTAAATGTTTTATAAATACAATTTTAGTGCTTTTTTTTCCTTAAAGAAAAGCTTTCGTAAAAATACAAGTTCTGGTGGCAACAACATTCTTTTGCTTCAGAAAGAGCACAAGCTATTCAGAAAGAGGTCACAAAAGTTTGCATTTGATAACTGCAGTAGTCACAGAAAAAATGTTCCTTTTTTGGTGAAAAGTAATGCTCGAAGAAAACGCCATTTAAAAGTTGAGTTGCTATGGTGCAGTTACGGGATCAGGTGCGTTCGAGGCCATTTTCAAATGCCTTCCACTGGGCATAAAAACTCGCCACTTCATGGGAGCACGTGTCAGTAATGCTGAAATGCTGTGCCATGAAAATTGAAAAATTGCATTTTCAGTTGTCTCTGCCCTCCATCTCCCCCTAAGTTACATATGGGTTCATCTATATTACATATTCTATGAACATGTGCTTCCCGTACCTGCAGAAGTGCACAGGACGATGAGGGGCACGTAGTGATAAGCAAAATTAACAAGTTTTTCAACACTCAGCCCTAACAAGAGATCTGCATTTTGTGTGTGATGTCTGTGAACTTATATTTGAACAGGTATTTAATGCACAACATGCAAGCCAACACAACCATACTTTGCACACACATAATGTGGCAGATGGGTGCTCGAACTAACAAGTTATTTCATCCACCTGAATGTCCATTTTTCCTTGTTATTTTCAACTTTAATCAAAAAGAACAATTACTTTCTAACACTCTCTTGTGCATCTTTCACTTTTGTGTTCTTGTTATTCAAACTAACAAGTAAACTGAGCTCTTTGGCTTCCGTTATTCTTCACGCACATGGAAACAATCAAGCACCATGCCTACCCCATCTTCAAAAGTTGGACGCGTATGTATGGCAACAGGTTGCCAATCGAAAGTCCGATTCCAGGCCCATTCCGCAGAAGGCACAGCAAATCCGGCCAAATGACACTGCGCGCTCGCCAAACATCGATCCCTGTCCGAGCTCCAGACACGGATCTAGCCAAAAGACAAATTCCAAATAACAACCACTGACGCATGCAGTTACAAGCAGCTAAAAAGAGGAAGCAGGTGAAACGAGATCATAGCTAAAACAAGACAAATAATGGCACAGACTTCAAATTACCAGAGTTTAAAATTTAATCCCTTTCTGAAAAGGAATGTGCAAGGCTATCCTCTCTCTAACTTTCGTTTAAGAGCACGTAGAAAGACGCAGAGGAACACAGGACAAGCGCTTACTCGTAACTAAAACATTTATTGAAAAGAGAAGAATAAAAATGCACTAAATAAAGATGAACGCATGTGTGTGAAGGCAAAAAGGACAACCGCGGTAGCACGAGAACAGTCAGTTAACAAAAGAAGAAATATTATCCAGAAACTGATAAGGCAAACTCCTTATCATGTAGCAACAGGACAAGGAGTGGGAAGGTGCATCAATATTAGTCTTAGAGAGCATGATTGATTTTTTAAATTCTCAGGGGCATCGCATCTCTTGGTTTGCAGAGAGTGCCGCTGCTATCCTGTTTTTCAGGACACTGAAGTTTTTTTCTTTTTTAGCAACAATCAATTAACTCATAAAATGACTGAAGCGTAAGAAAAAGAAAAACACACACACATAAGAAACATAAGAAAAAGAGAAAAGAAAAAGAGCAGATCACATAAGAAAAAGAGCAGATCAGTGTGTCAGCCAACCTTCGGTGTTGCTACACGATAAGGAGTTTGTTTTTCTAGATTATATGTTTATGGATAATCTTTATGCTTTTGTTAACTGACTGTTCTCGTGTTTCCGTGGTTGTTCTTTTTGCCTTTACACGCATGCGTTGATCTTTATTTCATGCATTTATATTCTTCTCTTTTCAATAAATCTTTCAGGAGTAAGCGCCTATCCCGTGTTCCTCTGCATCTTTCTTCGTATGCTTAAACCACAATTATACCATGCATCTCAACCAATTAGCCCAAGCGTCAATTCTGTTGCTATCCTCTGTGTCATTACAAAAATTTTTTTTTACATCCTGGATACTCTCATTGCCTGTATCGTAATTCAGCAAACGGGTTAAACAGTGTGTATCAAGAGTATCAATGCATGATAAACTTTACCAGTTGAATTTTTTACCACTAATTATCCCACTTATCTTTCCCAGCTGATGCCAGGTGAACTCATTTGCTTTAGCTAATCCTCGAAACTTCTTTGGCAGGAGACAATATGGACACAAAATGACACAGTGTACATATCCTATGACTACGGTGTTTAAGTCCAACAAAAAGGAGTCCGTTGAAAATGCACATGCATCAGCGTCTCGGGTGCCAACATCTGATAGAAGACAAATTTATGACAATGCAACATTTCATTGTGTAAATACCCTGCAAAACAAGAAGCAGACACACTCTAAAGATGCTAAATGTATCCACTCCCTTTCTCTAGTCCAGTTCTTGCATTGTGCAGCCCAAACACAATGATCCATCACAAGAAAGAGAAACGAGGTTATGCATACAATGACCAATAAATTGCTGTTTTACAAAAGCCCTCATACAACATTTTGTACATTTTTTTTTCAACGATGCAAGTTATACCTTTAGGAAAAAATTGCTTTGCACACTTACATGGTGAGGGTTACCAGTAAGAAAGTTTGCATAACGTGACCTCAGGTGGCTTCCCAGGGTATAATGCTGCCGACATCCAACCTGTTGGTAAGAAATGAAACAGTGCATTCTCGAGTAACTGGACTGACCTGCCTGTCATTATGACAACAAAAAGATATGGCATACTGATAAGCTGAGCATGCAATTACAAAGAAAAAAATTTGAATGTGCAAATTTATAGATTCGATTGCTGGCACTACAGGTTTTTCTGCTCACTTTAATTAAAGTGCCAGCATAAATAATCCACATGCCATTGAAATAACCTGAACGCCAAGCTATTTAATCCATGTGCTAAACATTTAGTCCAAGCGCCAACATATTTAATCCGTGTGCCAACTCAAATAAGTCACATGCCAGTAAGTTTAATCCAAGTGCCACCATGTTTAATCCAATTGCCAACGGCTTTAATTCAAATGCCAGTCACTTTAATCCACGCACAAAAAGCGGAATACGGGGTATAAATACGGCAGTACAATTGTAATGCATTTTCTACAATATACAAGATAATAGTCGCAAAATAGAACAAATCAGTATTATTTGTATTCGCCGCTAGTATTTGTGAAAAAAAAAATTACTGCTATTTTTTTGCAAGACCAGTATTTGTACTTTGCTATGTACAAGTTTGTAGACGAGTGCTTGGCCCGGGTGCAATCATTTTAATGGCAATGAAATAAAAAGCACAAACATGTTAACAAATATTTTTCGCTCGTCACTAAAGCTCATATTTGATTTGTATAGCATTACATGACCGGGACAGGTCATTTAATGCAAAGGACAGACAATGGTCATTGGAGTGTCTGAATGCATACAGAGATATGTAAACCCTGGCCATGGGTAGCGATGTATCAAAAGCAGGTACATAATTAAGAAGTTAGGAGGCCCTCACAGGGCACAGAGCAAATTAGAGATAATTTGAAGTTTTCTACCTGCAGTGCACATAAGACAAACTCATGATTCTGATGTGGACAACGGAAGTCATATTTTACATTCGTATTAGCTATTATCTTTTTATTCTAATAAAATTATGTGTATCCAATGAAACACGCGTCTTTCAAGCAAACGCGCTTCAGCAACACTAGCGTCGTCTGTTACATGAAAACAGGAGTATCCCCTTTGATGATTTTATAAAAAAAAGCTAATTCCACATAAACACAAATGAATGCAAGTTTAATTTTTTAACGTGGTACTTCTGATTTCAAGAACAGAAGAATATTATCTGTCGGTCCACCATCATTCTCACCGGGCTACGCAGACGACTGCGAACGCCTCAGCGAATAAGCAGCCAAATGCCGTCTGCTGAGCAGACGACATGAGTCTCTGCATATGAGATGATGTAGTAGTTGGAATAATGCAGTAACAATGAAGCATATAGACTTATATGAACTCTATAAGCAAATGTATTTAGTACCTGTAAATACAATTAACACACACTGTTTTTTTTTTATTTGAAGCTATGACATCAGAACGGTAGGGGGAATATAGCACTACACCTCATTTCATAAGCACTAGCATGATAGATGAGCGAAAAGTTCTTCCTGTTGCTTCATGTTTACATAATTGCAACATTTAGACTGTATAAAGTGGCAAACGATGAGTTTCTGGTGCATCGATTAAACTGACTGGCACCTGAATTAAAGCTGTTGGCAATTAGATTAAACGTGATGGCACTTAGATTAAACTCACTGGCACGTGGCCTAATAGGTGGATAGAGAAATCGTGCTTCATGCAAAGGATTGTGGGCAATGGCGCCCGCCTGCATCGGCTTCTGGTTCGAGATGCCGTCCGCCGTAAAGGAGTTTTTGTCAAAGCCATCGCTTTCTGTGTGATCCACCCAGTACTTGCGGTGCCGTTTTATCACAAATTGCTGCAGAATACTTTAGAGTGCAATGCAGCTTAGTTGAATGACAAATACAGCCACTATGAGAGATAATAGTGTGAGCAGACATTTCTTCATTCAAGCGGCAAGTACCTCTGGACACATGCTTGTTGTTTGCAGCAAAGAGTGTTATCGCACATGTTTTGTCACATGCAAAGATTTTTCTGCACACACAGCATCATGAAATATCCGCCCTATTTGTTTTAACTTTACTCATATGTAAAATATTTATTTACTCTTGTGTGGCTGTTTTTTACTGTAAAAATGAAATGTGCACTTGAATTCTGGCTTTTTTTCTATGCCTTTTCATCCCCTCTACATGAGATGCTATTCCCTCACAAACTGACATTGTGCTTTAATGCAAAATTGTGTGTACCAAACATATATAACACAGCCTATAGTTGCATAATAAGTAAATTTAATCACTTTACGTCCACGATACTATCAATAAAGTGGCTCACATGCTCAGCTGTTTCCATAAATGTGACAGACAGATGGCAATGCAGGATGTACAATGCAAATACACCATAACGTCATACTTGATTGGGCAGAGTACACATACTTGCGTTGTTATCGCATGCACGTTGACATTTGGCTGCTTGTGCCCATGTGTGTGAGTGATTTTGAAAAAGTCACGATTCGAACTTGAAAATACCAAATTGAGATGGTTTTGCAAAAGATTACCGCGTGTTTCAAAGCATAACTATATACGCTGTGCTCGAAACCCTCCTTTTATCCTTCGTGTTTGCCCATTTCCACTTCTCTCTTCATGCTCCGAAATGCGCGAAATATCATTTATCATTTCGCAAAAAAATCATTTGAACACAAACACTGAACAAGCGGCAACAAACCCGTCACAGGATTGCACTGTGTTTTCTCCCAGATTACACTGCTCAGCAGGCAAATTAAAGCAGCGAAAGGGATAGGCCTCGAACTGGAAGTACTGCAGCAGATGATGCGCCGTTTTGCTATCTACCTACCGAGTTGGCGCTTGAGTTAAATGTATGGCACATGAATTAAATTGCTTAGTGCTCAGATTATTTCGATGAGGTGTGGATTATTTAAGCTGGCACATGGATTCAAGTGAGTGGGAAAACCTATATATGTAATAATAATTATTACAAACAACACCCAGTGCAAGCAAAAATTTTGAACATGTCAAAAGCTAAGGAACCATAATAAGCTGTTATAACCACAGCTACAGTACAGGGAACGTACAAAAGGCAGGAAATTCTGAAGTGGAAAGCAAAAAATGGAAAGCATGATTGGTAAGCATGCCGTGATGGGGGCTTTACACTAGATTTGATCCCTTTAATGTGCAGCTAAATATAAGCTACCATGAAAAGCATGAGAAGCGACAGCCTGATACTGCTGTAGCGGCGTATTTCTTTCCTTCAGCTCTGTTAAAGTTTTACCTGCTAAATTGAGACAGTGGTGACAGTAAAGGAGGTATTCACTGAGCTGTTCCAGACAGGCAGCACCAGTGCACAGCCATATACATGGTCCACCAGTGATCCAGCATAAGACAGCCTGATGTTTGGCAGCGCTGCGCCTAGCATGTTTTATAAACAGAATATCAACATAATAAGTGCTGCCGAGAACTTTGGTTGTCGTCTGGCTATCAAGTTCGCGCGCGAGACCACACTTGTGGCGACTGCCGTGCTATTGCCCCTTGCAGATGACTTCACGTCAATACCTCCTATACACATGCTACTGTTTTGCCACATCTGTGTCTTATACATTCGACTAATTTCTCGTCTGGTTATTTTCGACGGCAGCACAGGTCTGCTTGAGACATATTTCATCATGCGAAAATGTATTTTATTAAAAACAAGCAAATCCAGTTGGCACATATTTATCACTATACACACTTTCATTTGCACTAATGGTGAAAAGGAATGGTTGACCACACCATACTTGTCCATCTCTTTCATTCCCATGAAATACAAATAAGCGGTCATTAGAGAGGAAGCAAAGAACATTCCATGAAATACAAATAAGCGGTCATTAGAGAGGAAGCAAAGAACATTGGCGCTCAGCCCCGCCGCAGTGGTCTAGTGGCTATGGTACTCGGCTGCTGACCCGCAGGTCGCGGGTTCGTTTCCCGGCTGCGGCGGCTGCATTTCCGATGGAGGCGGAAATGTTGTAGGCCCGTGTATTCAGATTTGGGTGCACGTTAAAGAACCCCAGGTGGTCAAAATTTCCGGAGCCCTCCACTACGGCGTCTCTCATAATCAAATGGTGGTTTTGGGACGTTAAACCCCACAAATCAAATCAACATTGGCGCTCAAGGCCAGTTATTTGGGAAAACTCTGACAATGACAACATTGTCGCAACGTAGAAGGCCACAATTGATTGTTGCTAGCTACTCACTTCTTTTGTACTAAATTAATGGGTAAGCATACTTTGAGCACATAAATGTGGATGTTGAGGTTGAAAATTTGATGGTATGAATGACAATGCGGGCTGCAGCTAGTAGCTCTGCAGTAGGTACGTGCGGCAGTCCAAAACGCAACCGTCCAGCCGAAATCGCTGGGCAGTGCTCTTCATCACAGGCGCGCTCGCAGAGGGGGCGGGTCATTTAATAGGGAAGGAGGGCGCTGCGATAAACCTTCGTCCTCCCCGAAGCGGGAACCCTGCGCAAGCTTATGCTTTCCATGGGTATAAACCTCGGACAGGGAATGCCTACCACTCTGAAAGCTAATAGAATGCTGAACTGAGCACCTTTTCTTGTTGCGTAATGAAAAGAAATAGGATCCTCACCTTGGTCAGTTGCCCAGGGCCTTCTTTCCAAGCTGTGATGGGGATAGGGTCATTTTTGAACGTTTTAATTGGAGTCCTGTCCCCATGTCTGTACACCTGCGATTTGGAAAACAAGGCATTACATAAGCAGAAACCGATGCGCGATACACCTTCGCGTCTACGTTGCTTTTATTTATTTACGTCGTATGCAATATCTAGCTAAGTTAATCCAAAATAACGCATTTCAACGAGTCCAGTGAACTTGCTCGCAAATAGGGAGCCGGCTGGATGCCAGCCAAATACACCCACGTCCGGCGGCGCGGTAGAATGGATCACAACACATGCTTCGAGCTTACCACTTGTAGCAAAACGAGCGAGCTGTCGTTGGCCTGCCCTGTTACTTGCTGACGTGTAGAATCCAGGACGAAAGCGAAGAGCGTAAAAACAAGCGCCAGCTTCATGATTTAGCAGTCGATGACTTCACACGGACATTTCGCTAACGGAACGCTGCAGTATTTCGCCCCCTACTGACACGAGTCTCAACCGATGATGGGACTTACTACGCTATCATTTTTATCGCGCGAATGTATGTGGAACACTTCAGCGGGAAGTGTTCGCGCAAGCACAGCCACGTTCAACAACAGCTGAGTCCACCGCGCGCAGCGCAGCGCTGTCAGCGCTCTTTTGTCGAATGCAAATAGGACAACAAGGTAGAGGAGGTGGAGCCCATGGAGCGTCGCCGTGATTGGGCGGACTAGTCACATGACTGTAAAAAAACAAAACAACTGTCTTGTGCGATCTTGTGATGATCGTCATTCACGACATAAGTGATCAGGACAAGATTAGTTAACCAGTTGACCGTCCCGCCACTTAAATGAGCAATCGTTTCTCTGCGAATGCAAGACCTTGACTGATACCATCCTTCAATCTGATACTTTCTACAAACATGATTTGGTAGCAGCGTTGGTTGTGCTTCTGTTGGTTCTGTCATCAGTGGATTAGCTACGCAAGAAGTGAACAAGTGAGCTAGATTTCATCGTCATCAAGGTGAACTCCTGCGTTATTGTAACTCTATGGACTCATGTAGGTGTTGGCGCAGCGCATTCCAGACCGAGTGTCCAAGTTTTACCTCGTCTTCGATTTGCAGCTAGCGAGTTTCGCAGTTTCCAATCACCATGCTGTCGAGCCTTTTAAAGGAACATCAACAGCGGCAGCATTTGAGGAGAGAAGAACAAGGTGGGCAGTGATTTTTCCGAGTATCTCCTTCCTCCTTGTTGAACAGCGCAACGTTTGCATTTTGCAGAACGAAAGAAAAAAGAAGCCACCGCCGCTGCAAGCGCACTGACAGCGGCGATGGTAGATCATCTTAACGTTGGGTGAGCCCTGGGGACGTTTCAATTTCTCGAGTGAATTTCGCATTTATTATACATACGGGCGCTCTAAAAGTTAGATGCCTCTTAATTACATTGTAGAGTGGCACAAGCCTACCTGAACCAGAGAAAACTAGACGCCGAAGCCAAGCAGCTGCATACTAATGCAACCAACTTCAGCAAGCAAGCAGCCAACTGGCTCCATTTGGTAGACAACTTCAATCATGCGCTAAAGGTAAGATATCTGCACCCTTGACGTCACTGGGCGTTGAAGCGAAAATCTCCCAAGTGTGACCCAATTAAAACAAGTTCAATGAACACCCAAACCATACAGCATCAAAGCCAATGACCCCTGTGCACACGTAACGAACAATACTGTAGAAGTCTCCACCAGTGTACTGACACCGTAAAACCATCCTTGTGTACCAGTCAAAACAAATAAGTGTGCTCACGTCTCTCTGCCTTTGATTGGTAAAATATCAACACAATGCAGCAGTACACCCTTCACAACTTCTAGTAAGCATAGGTTAGCAAAAAATGTGAAGCTCACTCAGACTCTCTCAAGAAATATTTCCCGCTTAGGGCTTCCTCCGACTCATATTCGCCAAAATTTCCCTTGACTGGACTTGGTCAGCTTCAGACTGGCAAAAATTTGCTCAACCAAACTCGTACTTTCCAAAATATTACTCAGCCTGACTCACTCAGACTTACTTGGTCTTCAGCCTAACTCACTCAGACTTACTTGGTCTAAGGAAGCAGTAAACTTGCAAGTGGCGTGTAATTGCTTTTTCAACCATGGTATCAATACTGTAACCAATGCCGCGTCTAGAGTAGGCGTTGCTCAGATATAACTTTTTTCAAAGTATCTTAGTGTTTATTAGATGCTTTGACTAAGATGTTACAACTAGAACGTCCTTAATGTGTTTTTTTTTCTCCGGGACCCACTCTGCTCTCTTCTTGCCCCTTAATGTTACATCTATCATTTCTGCGGCGGCTGCATTTTCGGTGGAGGCGAAAATGCTGTAGGCCCCTGTGGTCATATTTGGGTGCATGTTAAAAAAAACCCAGTTGGTCGAAATTTTCGGAGCACTACAGCGTCTCTTATAATCATGGTGGTTTTGGGACAGTAAATCCCACACAACAATCGATCATCTATCATTTCGCTCTTCTTAGAGAAAACAATATAATCCCCAAAAAAGAAGGGTTTAAGGCCGAGAGCTATGTCTCCAATACGATTCACTGCATGTTCACAAGAGGATTTTAGTGCTTTGTATTAAAAATGTTGAGGATAATCTGCAACTTGCTGATGTCATTGCCTTGCTGAGCAACTCTGGGGACAAATTTCAAAGCATGATTACTGGATTGGACAGGCAAAGCAGAATGGCAGGTCTAGAAGAAATTAATATGCTGAAAACTAAGGTTATAGTCAACATTCTAGAAAGAGAACACAAGTTTGTGATAGATAGCAAACCACTGGAAGTACTGGGGAATACGTACACATAAGGAGCAATGTTAATTTTCTCAAATTTACGCAAGCCATATTTGATACACTTACTTAGTTGGTATGCAGGAACTTGGAGACATCGAAAACTGGGCCAAAAGCATAGAAGCGGACATGCGGACTGTGTCCAGTGCATTGGAGTATGCTTACAAAGGTATGCTTTACATAATTTTTCTTCAATCCTGAATAATTTCAATGTCACTTTCCTTTCTAGTGGGTCAGCAGGGGTCCTGAACATCCACGATCTGTTGCTGACAGTCAGTGCAAGCAGGTATGCTGGTCATATACGTACCTAGTAAGAAGTGGGCCACTCTGATAACTGATACATCCAAGACAGTGAAGCAGCTCATGCCATTCGGAGGCATTGGTGGTCATTTTGCTAGCTCACAGTCAAGCTCAAACGCATTTTAGTCAAATTGTGGCTGTCTGTTCTTGGTAAAGGCTCCCAAGCAGACTGCGTTGCAATGTTAGAGTGTACAAAATATGGGAGTGCTCGGAATGGCCGCAGCACCAGTGTACAGACATACAGGGTCATGCCGCTTAGGCGCTGCGATCGCTGGTCTGCAGCATGTTATTGTTTTTGGAGTTGCGTGCGGCTCCATCAATGTGGTGCAGAGGTAGAATATCCGCTCCCCTTTCAAAAAGCCCGGGTTTGAATCGCAGCTATAGGACTCGAAGACAGTACTACTCCGTTGAATTTTGGTGTTGCATTTTTTGCTTATTTAAAACTATCGTCCAATTCGCCAAATATTTCTGGCATCAGGCCTTTGACAGCAGTGTCTCGGGAACACAAAAGAACCATTACATTTTACATGATAAAAAAATGGTTAGATTTAGCCTTTTATTAGGCAGTTTTGAATAGGGTATGCAAAAGCTGCATTTGTTGGGTATGTGCACTGCTTTCATCACCCAAGCAGATTGCATAGTAGTGAGAAACACTAGCGCAAACTCTGCATACCCTATTTTAAAACTCTCCATTACCTTTGAAAGCAAATGGGAGCCTTCAAAGCACTTGTGTCGGATGAAAACCATTGTATAAATCTTCTGCATTACTGCTAGAATGACCGTTATATTTTGAAGGTCCTTCATTCTCGAAGTTGAACGCTGTGCTAGTGTTGAAGCGAACACTATGCCTTGCTGAATTTGGTAAAGCTATCTGGTCTTTTTTTTTTTGTGCTTTTAAGAAATGAAGTCACAATGCAAAGTGTTTTGTTAACACTTTATTGGTTTGTTGAAGTAGCTTTCCTTTCTTCACTTACATACGATTCTATTCTGTTTTTCTTCTACAAGAGCCCATTTATCGTTCTATCAAAATGTACCATTAGGAGGCTTGCAAGACATTGCAGTAACTAATCCCCTTGTGTTTTGCAGCTTTTCTTTCAGATCAGCTAGTTCAGCCAGACGCCTTTCTTAAAGCTACAACAACGAGCTCGTGGACACGACTTGGTAGGCTCTTTGTGAGCAGATGGATGGCACAATAAAAATTAAAAATTCATCTTTTTTGTATTGTTGAATGAAGGTCTCTTAAGGAGTTCATACTTACAAGAAAGATATGTCTCTTACTGTTTGGGTCAAATTTCAGCGTGATGTTAATGCACACGCCACATCGAGATGTGACGTTTCGACAATATTCCATTTCCCTCTTTAGGCCAGGCTGACCATTAATTTGTATCATACGCATTAAGTAACATAACGTAGGATGAAAATGCAGCCTTGCACATGGGAAATCGCCTTGTGACCAGTTCCTGAGCCTTTTGGACTAGGCCAAGTATAAGGTTCACTCAAGCCAGAATGGGGGCAGCCGCTTCCATCTGGCCTCGACATGGGGTTGAGAAGAGAGTCGTCATATACGGGAGAGTGCAAGAGTGATTATGGAAATGGGTAGCTGCATGAAAAACCTTGCAGGCTGCCCTGTGGCTGAGGCAGCTCAAGCACAAGACAGCACAATGTCCGTGACAATGGGTTGATGGTGAGGTCTGCCCGGAGAGAGGCCGCAGCGTCCAGAACTGCGTCTCCACGATCGACCAGAGCTACACACCCTTTCGTGGACAGGGCACACGAGTGTGGCCAGTGGCATCTCGGCGCAGCTTCTCTGGCGTGTACCTGGTACTGCCACAGCAGTCTCCAGAAGTTGTGCGTTATGGCCAGTGGGAAGAGACGTGCCACTGGTACACGCTCGAGTAGGGTTGAAGGGCAGGGTGTGCCAAGCTGCTGGTCTTCCCGGCGCACTTCTCATTCGATGCCGTCGAGTTCGAGCTCTTCTATCTGTGCCTCTATCTCTTCCTGGCGTGCCACTTTCTCAAGTTGCTCTGGTTCCGGGTTGGCCAATTCACCGGACTCTATCCTCCTCTTCAACTGCTCAATGTCACGCAGCTTCTTGCGCAGGTTGCGCAACTTTTTGGCAGGGTCAGCAGATGACGATGGCTGTGCCGATTCTTCTATCTTGGCCTGCGACTCCAAGGTAGCAGCCAACTGGTCCACGGCAACTTCAGATGCAGACGCCTCGGCAGATTTGGCAGCTCCTTTCTTTTTCTTCTTCTTCTTTTTTGCAGCGTCTGGCTGCTGTTGTGCTGCTTGTTTAGCTTCGTACTCCTCGATCTCTGCTTTGGACAGCCCGACAGGGTACTTGTGCCCAGACTGGCTCTTGGCCCACAATTTTCCCTTGCTCTCATACCTGAGTGGAGCAAACAAAACCAATACATTAATGTTGCTGAAGACCAGCATTCCGAAGTAAGCTATGCAACATTCAGAATCACAACCTACTAACCAGACAAATCTTCCCACAGGTGACTGTTGCAGATAGTTTTTTTCATTTCCAGATCCGCCACTTTCACATGACACCACACTGCACCCTTAAAGCGGGAAAAGTTGTGAAAATGTTTTGATATAGTCCCGAAACTCTGCTTGATCTCAGAAACTTTTGTTCTGGCAATCACAGATTGCCACATGAAACATGAAACTACGCCACACTGCCGAAACATTTCCCGCAGCAGAGGGAAGCACAGGAACATAAAAAAGGTGGACTGAATGAATTGCTTTTGTGGTTACCCTGTACACCATGAATGTCACCCAACACCTGCTGCAGCATGCCAGGCAATTAGCTATTCTAATTTCCTCATCATTTCGTTAAAAGAACGCTAAATAGGAACACTACCTCGGTTTAGACTGATAAACTGCACTTTGAGAACTCTCAATCCATATGTTTCGCTAACATAGGTTCATTATTAGCAGAGAAAATCAAGGTTGAAGTCTCATTTTTAAGTTTTGTCCAGAATCTACGTGCCATGACATATAAAATTTCAAAACGTAGTTTCGGTATTTTCGTGGCATTGGCTTAAAGAAATTTTCTGAAACTTTGTAAGCTCTTTATGGCACCCGCAGATTATAGGATCCAGTAGACGCCTTCAAAATTTCTTCACGTCCTGTTGTTTGGTGCTTAGGTCTCAAGGTGACGTCGCCACATGCATTTTCGTTTCCCACGTCTCGCTTACTAAGTAGCATGAAACGATAACAGTGGCGTTTTCGGGATAGCGAAACTGTACATTACCCATACGTGAAAAATTGTTTTGCTCTTCAGTGTCCCTTTATGTTTGAATCCCTCTTTAAAAAAAAGGTTTGGCATATCCCAGTCATTCGGGGAGTGTCATGTGAAACAGTAGACAAATAATGGCCGCTTTTTTCAAAGTATATTTGAGACAAGCGCTGCGAGTTCAGCTTATGTTTGTGCATTTTGGGTAGTCATGGGTATGTTGCGGGCAGGCCCGTAACGAAGAATTTTATTTTGGAAAGCACAGGGATATTTGCTGAAGACCTTGACTATTCGAGGAAAGAGCCTTTTTTCAGGAAAGTACGAATGTGAAGAAGACACAGCGTGGGAGGGGGAAGGAAGTGGTAAGCCCCTAACATTGAAGGAAAGGGTTTTATGATGCACTATCGGCGTCAAATGAAACCTGTCAGTGGCAAGCCTTCGCGATGTCAACTTATCACCATGGACAGACATGCATATATATGCATGCCTGTCCATGGTGATAAGTTGACATCGCGAAGGCTTGCCACTGACAGGTTTCACTGTGCAGAGGTGCCGAACAGCATGCGTGCGTCTATCAATGGTGGTAACTGAACGGCATGCAGTATACCATCGCAAAAGCTTGCCGCTGTTCGAGTTTCATATGACGCCGATGGAACACGACGTCAAGTATCTCACACAATAGACATAATGACCAGTTCATCCTCCCATGCAGACTTTGGTACCTATTAAGTTACATAGATGACCGGGGAGCTCCTAAACACAGGCGGCTAGGTAGATATGGATACGTAGACAGACAAGCTTAAAGTGGTTTAGGTTCACAAAGAAATGCTCTGCATTTTAAAAAGGTGCAATGTTGAAACATATGTGCAGCCCTCAATGGGGTTCTCAACTATTTTTTAAAGTAATCACTGAATGATGCCAGTATGGGTTTATCGCCTTGCAAATTGTTTGCAGCAAAAATGTTTTGAATTCATTAAGAACGAGTGGAGTTGCAGAGATATTTTATGTGTGTCAAGTGCTTTTCCTTTCCTTTCGTCTCGAAGGATGCACTGGAAGTTACAAGGAGGACAATAGCAAAGGGGCAAGAAGCTATGCCAGCACGCATTACGACCTTGAGTGCAAGTCAAGAAATGCTTTGCCCACTCCCCGTGCGATTTTGATGTGTTTTAGTGTTATTGCTGTGTAATTTTAGCACAGTATCAAGCACAGTGCAGGCATGTGGCTGTACCAAGAAACATATCAGATTGAAACCCCCCACTCTTCATTTAAGTTGCCAATCAGGGCAAACTGCTGCCATGATCAGGTAGAGCAGATGCCAGAGGCTTCAAAGAGCGTGGCAATGAGCCCATGTAGGAGAAGAAGGCACTTGACCCACGAAGTTTGGCTGAACAGCACATTTACTGTTCGTAGAATGTGCTTTTGCTCCAAACCCAGATGGCAGTTCATGACAGCTTGAAATGTACAAGCAATACAGCCTAGGTTATCTGCATCACACAGATGCTTATATGCCATTGCTTGATTATTCAAACTTCAATACAAGCTGCTGAAGTTTGACTTGAATGGCATGTATGACAGAATGTAGATGAAGCATAAGAACGTGAAAGCCATTGCTCCATGAACATGGCGGTTCTAATGTGTAGGAGAATATTTGTGTCTGAAAGAGCCCAAATATTGTGCGACATGCACAGCACAAAAGGTCAAAGGATAGGCATTTATATTTCCCCTTTTTTATTTTTGAAGTCCGGTTGCAAACACAACAAAACTGCAGTGTAATCACCTTAACTGTCTATAAAACCAGTGAAACATTACCTACTTTCAACAAGCGCCATCATACTAGCTCAATGCATCTTGTGTAGTTCCACAACAAACCTACCAACTTGGGCATTTAAATTTAAGCCAACAGTAATCACAGTTTTCATTGTGTCAATGTTGCCATATGTTTGCAGCAATATGGATGCTTTAGAGAAAGTTTAGTTCCAGGTCAGGGCAAATTAAAATTTATGTATCGTGCACATCTTTTGAGATAAACCTTCTTCGCATAGAACATTATGTTTTTGTTCAAACTCACAAGGGGACCTCTTCCTGGGGCACATAGCCGTCTTTGACGCGTCGGGCCTTGCGCCAAGTCCCATCAGGTCTTTGCGTTGCAGGTATATAGGAGCCTGGAAGATATTTCAATGATTGCAAAGCAACTTGAGTGATGACTCTCTTTATATAGCACATAAAATGATGAAGATACTAGGCAATTACTTCAGCTGCATACATTCCTTATACCACTGACCCGCTTTGCTTCGAGAGCATGCCTCTATAGCTGCATTATGCACACCCATTCCTCATATTTGATGAGTGAGCCATAACCATCACTGCTAAAGGGTTGCACATACCTGCTCCCTCTACTTTTTTATTTTATACACTGTAAGGATGAAGTTGCATTCGATCATAAGCGAAAGAAAACGGGTGTTAGTTCCTTAGAATTGTCAAGAATGCAAAGAAATTTTTGCGAGACGCGTCCAGTGAAATGGGAACTAAGGTGACAACACCGACACAAAACTATTTTTATTTTCTAATTCTACATTCTTTGAACAAATTTGCTAAAATTTGAACTCCACGAAACAGGTACAGCGGGTTCAAACAGAAACGTCGTACTACCACGGAATATGAGGACCAAGTGCTTATTTTCGGCCAGTCGCACGCAGGCCTATCCACTTCGCTAATTTTTCCACGGATATTTTTGAAGCCATTCCGCTGACACAGAAACGTGCTTTACGAAGTCTTGCTTCAGAAACACCAGAGCAATGCTACCGCACCGTTTCTGCATCGAAGCGAGACGAACACGCGATTTCAGAGGCAGTAGACTCAATAGAAGTGCCCCAATCACTCTCGGGAATCAATTATTACGATGCATGCATTTAGTCCAAGTGTGCATGTCACGAAAGGATTGTGCCGGCGCTCGCATTTTGTGGGCTACGAAAATGCATGGCTTCACAGCTGCAGCGAGGCCTTTCACGGTACCAAACTCGACTACCCAGTAGCTTTCCGACACACAATTCCTAAAATACTTCAAAGAACAGAACAAGAAACGGGCAACATGATCAATACACAAAAACAACGTCGTCCTAGCCCAAGTGCCGGGTAAGCAAGCCGTGGCGGCACAGATGTAAATAAAATATCGATGGCGCCAGTACGTTAAAACCTCGGCATTATCGGTACAGGGGCGACATAGCTTCGACATTGCGTAACTCACACTGCACTTGCATGCATGCACGAAGTTTGTGCCGCAATATTACCTTTCTCGTCCGTCGCATACAATGCAGCCATCTCGGTCGACGCCATCGTGATTGTAGGAGCCCTCTGGCGGTCGCAAGCAAAAACGTTCAAGCGGGTTCATGGCCTCCGAGATTGCGAGCGCACGGCGGGTTTATCTCCGGCCGTCCCAATCACACAGAAAGCGCGTTTTTCCAGAGGTGGGCGCGGCCCGCTCTTTTCTCCGCACCGCGGCGCTTTTTCTTTCGCTTTAGGCGGTATTGTGCATGAGATCAGAAGTTCAAGCATGCAAGATTAGAAATTAAGCAACGTGGAATAGGTAGGCTTGCCTGAGGAGCTCACGGGAATACACCAAATCAGGGAGTACAAGGTGATATGGGATGGACGTCATTTGAGGGCAGGAAAGCTAGCAGCAAGATAAAATTTGAGAAGCGATTGAGAGAAATGGGGGAGGAGCGTTGGGCTAGGAAGGTATTCAGCTACTTGTACATGAAGAATGTCGATACAAAATGGAGGAAGCGAACCAGAAAATTGGGTGGCAAATACTTAGAAAACAGCACGTGGGCAAACCAAAAAGAACTATCGGTTAAGAAGAAAGTAAAAGAAGCTGGGACCAATATGTGGAAAACTGGCGTGATTAAGAAGCCCGCACTAGATATCGTACTTTTAAACAGGAAATTACCAAGAAAAGGATCTATGATAATACTCGGGGTAGTTCTCTACTGTTTGAGGCCAGGACGGGAGTATTGCGAATCAAGACATATCGGGCCAAATATGGTATGCAGTGCGTGTGGAGAGGAAGAAGAAACTGCCAAACACTTGATAATGTTCTGTAAAGGACTTCACCCTATAGTTCAGGACGATGGCGCAGAGTTTTTCAAAGCACTGGTGTTTAGGGACAGGGAGGGCAAAATAGACTTCAAGCGGGTAGAATTAACTAGAAGGAGGTTATCTGATTGGTGGCTAAAGTCAAGGCACGCGTGAAAATTAAACCCTTCACTGCAAAGTACGAATCCTCAACCTCACTATTTAGGGGAAACAAAATAAATCTAGTTTTGGGTTCATTAAGTATTACGGCTTGGTGGCGCTAGCCACCGCCCGATCTAAAGGGCACAGCCGTATTTATCCACCCACCCATCCAAAAACAACTACCATTCTATCACAGTGACATAAATGGTCTACAGGCTGGCGATGCAGATTATAAAGGAAAGACTGCAGGCATGAATAGAGGATGAGGGGGTGCTGGGGGAACTGTAGAATGGGTTTCGGAAACACAGGAGGTTGGAAGACAATCTGTTCTCACTGACGCAGGGTATCGAAGAAAAAGGAACACAGGCCCCTGTGGCTAGCATTTTTGGATATCAAGAGAGCGTATGATAGCGTGGTTCAAGAGGACTTGTGGGGAATACTGGACACACTAGGTGTGGAAGATGGAGTCACTAATCTTTTAAAGGATATCTATAAAGGTAACAAGGTAGTTATGAAGTGGGAAAAACAGGTATCCAAGCCTGCAGAGGTAAAACGGGAGCTTAGGCAGGGGTGTCCTATGTCACCCTTTTTATTCATGATGTACCTACAAGGATTAGAGGCCAAATTAGAGGGAAGTGGACTGGGCTTCAACCTCTCTTTCGTCAAACAAGGAAAACTCATTGAACAGGCACTACCAGCATTGATGTACGCAGATGATATAGTGCTAATGGCCGACAACAAGGAAGATTTGCAGAGATTGATGAACATCTGCGGAAATGAGGGAGATAGGTTAGATTTCAGATTCAGTAAGGAAAAGATCAGCAGTCATGATTTTTAATGACAATGAAGGTAGCGAGCTTAGAATACAGGAGGTCACGCTAGAGATAACAGATAAATACAATTATCTGGGCGTATGAATAAGCAATGGGACCGAGTACCTAAGGGAACACGAAATATGCGTGACGACTAAAGGCAACAGGAATGCAGCAGTGAGGAAAAATAGGGCACTGTGGAATTACAATAGGTACGATGTTGTGAGAGGAATATGGAAAGGGGTCATGGTTCCTGGTCTAACGTTCGGCAATGCGGTCTTGTGCATGAGATCAGAGGTTCAAGCAAGATTAGAAAATAAACAACGTGGAATAGGTAGGCCTGCCTTAGGAGCTCACGGGAATACACCAAAGCAGGGAGTACTAAGTGATATGGGATGGACATAATTTGAGGGCAGGGAAGCTAACAACAAGATAAAATTTGAGAAGCGATTGAGAGAAGCGCGGTGGAGGAGCGTTGGGCTAGGAAGGTTTTCAGCTACTTGTACATGAAGAATGTCGATACAAAATGGAGGAAGCGTACCAGAAAATTGACGGGTAAATACTTGGAAAACGGCAGGGGCCAAACCAAAAAGAATTATCGGTTAAGAAGAAGGTAAAGGAAGCTGAGACCGATATGTAGAGAATTGGAATGATTAAGAAGTCCGCACTAGAGATCTATCGAACTTTTAAGCAGGACATTACCAATGAAAGGATCTATGATAATACTCGGGGTAGTCCTACTGTTTGAGGCGAGGATGGGAGTATTGCGAACGAAGACATATCAGGCCAAATACGAAGGGGTAGACACGGTATGCAGTGCGTGTGGAGAGGAGGAGGAAACTGCCGAACACTTGATAATGTTCTGTAAGGGGCTTCACCCTATAATTCAGGATGATGGCGCAGAGTTTTTCAACGCACTGGTGTTTAGGGACAGGGAGGGCAAAATAGACTTTAAGCGGGTAGAATTAACTAGAAGGAGGTTATCTGATTGGTGGCCAAAGTCAAGGCACGAGTGAAAATTATGCCCTCCACTGCAAAGTACCAGTCCTCAACCTCACTATTTAAAGAAAAAAAAGATAAATCTAGTTTTTCGTTCACTAAGTATTACGGCTTGGTGGCGTTAGCCCTTACCCGATCTAAAGGGTACAGCCATATCAATCCATTCATTCATCCATCCAAAAGGATGCTGCGATGTTGAAGCTTTTATGTGGCGAGAAAAAAAATGGTCTGGCCAGTGCGCGAGCTCGTGAACCGCGCCGGCGACTGTCCTCTATAGGGAAACACCAAAGACCGTACAGGATGCATGCGGCAGCCCTATGACAGCTGCAGACGCACACGTATCCCAACCCATCGCTGTTTAACAGACTATACCCCAATATATATCCGACGAATATATGCAAGATATGCCATAGCGAGGTTACCGCATTGGATCACATGCTCTGGGACTGCGCTAGAAATCCGCAAGGTGCTAACTCCGGAACCCTTCCGCCACGCTTGGCCGCTGCCCTGTGCGGCCCTCGGTGGCCAACTCTGGGCCGTCCAGCAGGCCCGCGAGGCAGAGGTCAGGCAAGGTCTTGACGTCCCCACGCGGGAGACCTAAGGCCCGGTCGGCGAAAGCTCTGCCGGACTTGCAATAAAGTTGTTAGCAACCAATTTGAGCTTTGTGTTCGTTTGGAAATGTCGGGTCAAGGAGTACGAGAGGCAAATGCAATGCTTGATTGATATGAGGGGTTTAACGTCCCAAAACCTCCACATGATTATGAGAAACGCGAAAATGCAATGCTAAGGCGTTTTATTTTCAAATGGGGTTTTTATTTTGCTGTAGATTGGCACCGCCCATAATTAGAACAGTTATATTTGCGATGCCTCTGCATGGAATCCACATGTGCTCGAAACTATACCTCAAAGTTCGCGGGCTGTATAAAAGGTGAGGCACTAGCATAGAGTACTATTGTATGAAACTCTATGGGCACCGGCGAAGAAGAAACAAAAAAAAAAATAGTAGCCTAATCCGCAAGCGCAGTCAGACGACCGCAGCGTTCTACGTCCATGGATTACTTTTTACACCCCATTGAATGGATTAATTCTTGCTCTCATTGAACTAGCCCTGCTTTTCATTGTAACGCTGTTTTGAGAATTCTTGCAGACGCCCTAATATGATCACAGCTGTGCCAAGACGTCGTTTTATTGCTTCTTAGAATCGTTCTTCGCTTCTTAGGCTAACACGCCGGCCGTCCAGCCGTGCTCGCCACAACTGGTCTTCCCTATATATGAGGAACGTTCAGTAGGACTTGTGAACGACAAGCAAAACGCTGTTCGGTCCACGAAGGATAAATAAACGAAATTACAGCATATACACTGAGTGAATGATTAGTGGCGTGAAGCGTCCACACATTCGTCCGGCCGTCCGTGAAATCGTTCGTCCATGCGTCCGTCGTCTCAACACTACAGCACGCATCGGACGGAAGAACGCTTCGCCCCGCTGATCACATCATTCACTCAGAGGATATGCTGGCTACGCTGGATAGAAGTTGACGACTGAAGAATGTGATACTATAAAAAGCTTCGTTCCTAAAAGCAATAAAACCACGTCGCGCTACGCATCGCAGCTGTGATTATGTCAGCGCGCCTGTAATAAATGTCTTAACAACGTCCAATATAAATCAGGGGCAGTTCCACGAAAGGAACAATAAAGTAACACATTTATTTGCGTGTAACCGTGAGCGCAGAATGCGGCATTCTGATTTAGCTTGTGGATTGGGATGTACGTCTCTTTTTATTAAACGTGGATCGCTTCATAATCGCACCTGCTCGCAAATGAGGCGTCGGCGGCGTCGTTGACATCGCCACTGCGCACGCTGTCCGAGCTTTCAGGGGCGAAGCTCCTTATGGCATGGCTTGTGCGTCCCTCGTAGTACGTAACCACTAGTGGCACATACCCGAAATAGCTATAACATTTGATCTCCAAGGTGGTGCCGGTGAGAGATTTCTTCTGTGCGTTCTTTAACAATAAAAATAGTGCTCAATGTACATGCCAATGGCTGCTAATGGGGAATGAGAGACAGGAGCATTCGGCTTTTAGTCAACGCGCACGCTGCGATCCCCATTAGCAGCCATTGGCATGTACATTGAGCACTATCGGACAAGAAAGGGTTGCTACATTATACTCGCTGGGCGTAACCTCCTTGGTTTTAGAAAGGTTTAGCGAGCATTGAGCCGCAGTGCCATGAATACAGTGAACTAGTATATACCTTGAACTCGAGGTGGTGAAAGGTGGGAAGTGGACCCGAAGCGCAAGCCGTAAGAACTTTGTGCGTGTGCCACCTCTCGTTTAGTCCTTGGAATGTCCACTGAATAGCGGTGCTTCTATATGGGGAATATATGATAAAAAGATGCGAGATGGTGGGACTTGGAGTGTTGAATAGATGGACGAACGGACACAGACAGATGCATGGACGGTCACACAGACGGACGATTGCTTCACCCCTCTCTCCATCATTCACTCCGTGGATATGCTGCCATTTTTCCCCATATGTAATGTGCAGAAGAGCACGCATCACTATGACATATTCTTGAAATTAAACGGAAGAAAACCTGACGTCACCTTCTCTAACAGGGAAAAAAAAACAGCAGCATTGACATAGCATCAATTGTATAAACCATAACCAATCGGCAACTTAATAAATCGCTACAATTGAATCAATTCATTTAGACTTACACTTCCAAAATTTCTCTCCTCTATGCAGAATGCCAGCGACGCATGCACGCAAGGTAACCACGCGAACGCCGCAGCATGAGCGCGTAACGAATAAATAACACCCGCTGGAGGGGAACGGTCACCGAGCCGACCAAACTCACCTCTGAGCATCAGTAACTGTCTTGCTCAATGTTGGTCTTGCTCTCTCCTCGCAATGTGCCGACGTCATTAAGTCAAGCGCGAAATCCGTGCTCTCAAATCTTACAACGCCTCGCACTCGCCCGCGGCGCGAGGCATGCTGTTGCGACGGCGGCCGATCCCACAGCTGCCAACACTGTTGCGACGCGCACCTCCGACGACGTTACGAAGGGCGCTACGAATCTCACCGCTGCAACCACTGTTTCGAAAGACGGTGACGCCAACACGGTCCCGAAGGCGCCACTGCTTCGAATTCCACCGGGAAGGTCACCAGCCGTTTGGTAGCGTAGGTTCCTCAGCTCGCGACTGCTTCTGCGCAGAGCTGATAGACGAGCGGACGAGACGACGGTGAGTTTAAACAAGGTTTATGTACAGCACATATACAGAAGCGTTACAAATTCGGCACTGGGGCTGACAGAGACACGAAGAGCCGAGCTCTCCTCTCTAACACATAGGTCTGCTCTAAAATGGGTCCGCTGTCAAAGGGGTCTCTCTCGACGCGCCGCAGGGCTTCTTTTATATGCCCCGGGTCCAACCCAAATTTCCAACCAGAAGCGCCGCTGGTCGTGAGGCCAGACTCCTCCAATGGGGTCGCCGCTGGGCCGCGTCCTTCTTTCTCATCGAATCTGGAGAGGCTGGGCTGCAGGTGGCTGCACCCAAGGACGAGTGACGTCGCCGCGCATTGCGTCACCCCCCCCCCCCCCCCCCAGACAGGAAGACGCCGGTAGTTTACGGGCTCGCTGGCTGCGCTGACTCACAGCACGTGCGCGCCAGAAAGGCGCCACGCGTGTTTACGCCGTTGAGTTGTTCGCGTCAGGCGGGCTGGCCTTGACACAGATTGCCTTTTTCAGAGGCACGGACGTTCGCTGTGGACTCGCAGGCATAACAGCACCCCCGCCGCCTGAATGTGCCGAAAGGACGAGCTGCTTCCACGTGGCTCGGATGTCAGGCGCGCTCGTTCGCCAGGTCCCTCCAGGTTCGCCTCCAGGGCCATGGGGAGAATGCAGCTCCTGACTCTGTTCCGAGAACACATCCCATTCTTGAGGATGGATCCCAGCTTCACTGGCTTGTCGCCACAACTTGCCGACCCGCTTCGCTCGTCTCTTCTGACGATCTTTGGTTTCAGCACTTGTCGATGATTCTGCAACTTGTCAAGAACGGTTCGACAACAGACAACACACGACACAAGCAAGTGCCCTCGCTCACCCGACAGAACACCAGACAAAGTATAGTACAACATATACCTAGGTACGTGTCTATCGGAATTTCGTTACCTCTACATCAAGAGGCACATGTGGGACACAAGACTCTTAAAATGAGTACTCAATTTTTTTACACGTACAACAATGTAACGGAATAGAATACAACATAAAGTTGGCTCCTTGAGCTCACTCTGGACGAGAGCGCTCAGCCCAGGTCGTGATGAGGTCAAAATTTTGCCCCGAATCGCCAGCGAGAAACCGAAAGGTTGAGAAGGTACTAGCTAGAACGCACTGCTCAATGCACCTGCATTAGCGTATAGCTTTCCTTTTTTTTTTTTTTGTAGCGAACGTCAAAGTTGTGCTGTTGGAGCATCATGCTCAACCTCAGTAACCAGCCACTTTTAGGCGACGATACCTATGCGGTATTAAGGGCTGCTCGTACTTGCGACGTTGCACAGGGGAACGATACGGCTTGCTCCGGATTGACTCCTCACCGCTTAGCTCGATATCGTGTTCGATCACCCTCGTGTTTCCGGGGCGGTCCGAAAACACGTATCCAAACTCGGAAACAATCCTTTTCAGGTCCTCCTTCTGGACTTCACTCAACCTAGGCTCTAGGTTCAACTGTTCCCAGATTACCTCCGATTTCCTTTCGATTACATCACTAGAACACCAAATTTCTGCTCCCTCTTCCTCTGAAGCATTCAAAAGCAGATTTACGACCGCTTGATGTTGAACGTAGGGTTTCATCAAGTCGTAAATTTTGTTCCGCCGCCTTCCTAATTTCACTTCATAATTCGTATCGGGAAGCTTCGATATTACATTGGCAGGCCCTTCCCAATCAACCTCAAGCTTGTTCCTTTTGGACGGCTGCAGCAGCATTACCTGACTTCCTACTTCAAAAACGCGCTTTTTCGCCGATTTGTCGTTATACTCCTTCGACAACACTTGTGCAGCTTTCATGCTGCTTTCCACTAGCGCTTCAATCGACAGGTCCTCACGCTGCTCTCGAATGAGCGTTTCTCGATCAACCCTCGACAGCTCGCTCCAACTTTCCGCTACAGGCGAGAGCGTTGCATCCCTCTCGCTCTGATTCAATGGCGCCATGTCGTCTCCCCTTACTACGGAAACCGCGCCGGTCGCTTCGGCGACGGGCCGCTCGCGTGACTGCTCACATGACTCACGCGGAAAATTTCCTTTCTGAGGTTCCGTCGACCCGCCGACAAGGTCAGTTGAGAGTTCACCGCATTGAACCAGATCAAGCTCCTGCGAAAGCTTCCGCGCTTGCGATCGCGTGAGGGCCATGCACGCTAAGTTGGGGAAGAACGATTTACCCTGCTCTTTAAGAAGCTGCTCTGAGTTGTTGGAGAAAAGATAAGAAAAACGATCGGAAAGCGCGGCAGACACAGCCGCTTCGGTGCGAAGCTTACCGAACGGGCCTTCAATGACAACCGTAGCGATTGGTAAGCAAGCACTCTGCTCCTCGGCGACTTGCCTAATCCACGCGCATTCTCCCGTAAAGTCATCCGGAGACACCAATGAAGGATGGACAACGTCCATGGTTGCCGCTGAGTCTCGAAGTACTCGACACGTTTTCCCATTTACATTAATTTCTTGGATATATGGCTCCAACAACCGCATGTTCTTTTCCGATTCTCGGATTGTTGCAAAAGCAAACTTTTGGTTACAGTTTATCGCGAGGTGCCCTTCCTTTTTGCAGTTGTAGCAGATTGGCGGCTTCCGTTTGTTTTCCGATTCTAGGATAGTTGCAAACTTTTGGTTACAGTTTATCGCGAGGTGCCCTTCCTTTTTGCAGTTGTAGCAGATTGGCGGCTTCCGTTTGTTTTCCGATTCTAGAATAGTTGCAAAGTTTTGCTGACAGTTTATCGCGATGTGCCCTTCCTTTTTGCAGTTGTGGCAGATTCGCGGCTTCCATGTATGAAGTTTCATTGAAAAGCCCTTTTTCTTTTCACCCTTTTCAACGCGCACTGCCCTGCTATGCAACTTTCGGCGAGTATAATACTCCTCAGCTAACTCTGCTGCCTTGTTTAGCTGTACTTCACTAAGTCTGTCCTGCAGCCAAAGTTTGACATCCTCCTCGATGCAGCGGTAGAATTGCTCCAATGCAACGCATTCCACCACTTTATCGCGGTCGTCATAAACACCTTCGCCCTTGAGCCATTCAATTAGATCGGCTTTAAGACGAAACGCGAAGTCAACGTGTGACTCATTCCCCTTTTCAGCATACCGGAACCTTTGCCTGAAAGCCTCGGGTGACAACTTATAACGTCTCAAGAGCACTTCCTTAACCTCGTCATAGCTCTCAAACGCTTCCCTCGACAAGCAAGTTATCGCGTCGGAAACTTCGCCGGGAAGAAGAGCTAACAGGTTCTGCGCTCAAAGAGACCGCTCCAAAGCGTTTCGCTCACAGACGTGTTCAAACTTGACGAGATACTTCGCCATGTCCTCGCCTACTACGAACGGTGGCAGTTGGTCGCGAATTCTCTGACCGCTGACCTGAACTGTCGCAGAAGCTACGCTAGGCGCCTGCGAACACTGTAGGATTGCCAATTCTATTCGTTTCAACTCAAGGCGCTCCTGCCTCTCGGCCTCTTCACGGCGTTCTCGCCTTTCAGCTTCTTCACGTTCGCGAACTTCTCGCCTTTCAGTTTCTTCACGTTCGCGAGCTTCTACTTCTCGCCTTTCAGCCTCTTCGCGGCGTGCTATGATATCCTCCCAGGCCTCATCGACTTCCTCAGCCGAAACTCCATCTCTCATGATCTCAATGATCGCTTGCGTTTGTTTCGCACGGCCCAAAGTAATGCCGAATTCCTCACAAATTTCGATGAGTTCCTTCACTTTAAGGTTCTCTATCGTTCACACTAGCCTCTTGCTGTTTGCCCCTGTTAAGAATCTACTTGCCGTACCCACTATAAGCCTACTAGCAAGACGCGCAAGCAATTTTTCACACTCCCGTGTTTACACCCTCCGCATTAACTTTGGTTTCAAAGCGCTTCGACTTGGCTTGAAACGATCAAAGCTCACTCTAATGCTTCACACAGCCCTTCTCTCAACTACTACAACCTGAGCTAGAGTAGTCTGGTGAACTGAGGGGAAAACATCAGGCACTCACCGCATCGATGTCGCTGACGCCGGCCGATCCCGCAGCTGCCAACCACTGTTGCGACGCGCATCGATGTCCCACCTCTGCCACCACTGTTGCGACGCGCACCTCCGACGACGTTACGAAGGGCGCTACGAATCTCACCGCTGCAACCACTGTTTCGAAAGACGGCGACGCCAACACGGTCCCGAAGGCGCCACTGCTTCGAATTCCACCGGGAAGGTCACCAGCCGTTTGGTAGCGTAGGTTTCTCAGCTCGCGACTGCTTCTGCGCAGAGCTGATAGACGAGCGGACGAGACGACGGTGAGTTTAAACAACGTTTATGTACAGCATATATACAGAGGCGTTACAAATTCGGCACCTGGGCCGACAGAGACTCGAAGAGCCGAGCTCTCCTCTCTAACACATAGGTCTGCTCTAAAATGGGTCCGCTGTCAAAGGGGTCTCTCTCGACGCGCCGCAAGGCTTCTTTTATATGCCCCGGGTCCAACGCAAATTTCCAACCAGAAGCGCCGCTGGTCGTGAGGCCAGACTCCTCCAATGGGGTCGCCGCTGGGCCGCGTCCTTCTTTCTCATCGAATCTGGAGAGGCTGCGCTGCAGGTGGCTGCACCCAAGGACGAGTGACGTCGCCGCGCATTGCGTCACCCCCCCAGACAGGAAGACGCCAGTTGTTTACTCGATGGCTCGCTTGCTGAGGTGACTCACTGCACGTGGGCGACAGAAAGGCGCCGTGCGTGTTTACGCCATTGAGTTGTTCGCGTCAGGCGGGCTGGCCTTGACAAAGATTGCCTTTTTCAGAGGCACGGACGTTCGTTGTGGACTCGCAGGCATAACAATGCCCAGTTTCTCTTTCCAACTACCTCCCGTCGCACCGCAGGAGACAGGGAGGAGACTACATCTAGACCAAACGTCACCAGCTCTGCGACGACCACGGGCTGGTTATAGGTGCACTTTGGTCACTTACGGTCGCCCACTCGCACCGCGAGTTCTACGGTGTTCAGTCGATATGTTGAGGAATGTAAGAACAAATAGCAAGACGTTTTGCTTGTCGGAAAACGCCGCATGCGTTTAGAGTTTTGTGTATGTGATATAAAACACTGCGCGTTACATAGCAGTGACAATTCGCACTTTTTATTCTTCAGCAGTCTACCTCGACGAAAACATGGTTTACTGAAAGACGCCGTTCGGCCACATGTGCGGCCCTTTGATTTGGATGCAGTCGATATTACTGCAAATGAAAACGATACTTATATTGCCATTTTGCTACCAAAACATAATCAAAAGACAGGTGACGGGAAAAAGGAGACGATGATAACCAGAGCACTTTCACTGTGGAGGACGTGGGGGAGTAAATGTAGGTCGGCTAATCGTACCTTTTCACAATATTCCGGCAAAATGACTTATCATAATAAGTGGCATGATTGCGACACTTGATTATCTAGAGCGTAAGTGGAATTCGGTCGACCAGCTGGTAAATATCGGTACGCGACAAAATAGTAATATGATCTCTAACGATAGGAGGGCAATGTACAACGACGATAATCTGCGCAGTTTTCAACCATAAACGCGTCTCCAGAAAGGGGGAATGGTAGAACGCTTCTGTCACGGACGAAATAACATCTTTATAAGAAAAGTTTAGCAGTTGCCATGCTTTTATTCGCCAAGTGGACCAAAATAAAAGCAGTAACAGAAAAAAATACTTGCCTTCAGTGCAGCCACAAGATTTGTCGGTAATTTTTGCTCGCACGCGAGAAAAACAGAAACAAACATACGCACATTGAAATTCCGCGCGCTTTGCTTTTGGCCGTGGTCTCTCCACCGCTCGAGGATGGATGGATGGATGGATGTCTCCGGCTGTGCCCTTTAGATCGGGTGGTGGCTCACGTCACGAAGCCATAAAGTTAAGTACTATCACTGTGTGTTCAATGATTGAATTTCACTCGCTTCTCGATTGTAGCCACGAATAAGTTAGCCTACTCCATCATCTGGAGTTAGCCTACTCCAGGAACCCACATTAAACGCGCGCTCTAGCGGTGCCGGGCGCGTGAGGCGAGATTTGCTGGTATTGCTGGGGAGCGCGGCGATTGGGACGGCCGGAGAGTACCACGCTACGCGCCCGCAATCTCAGAGGCCATAGTAGTGAACCTACAGCTTTTAAAGGAGAGCCGAGCCTTCTTTACCAAACGAGGTCTCTGAAGGTCAATCGGAGCTTTACAGCAGCTTTTAAAGGAGAGCCGAACCTTCTTTACCGCACGAAGTCTCTGAAGGTCAATCGGAGCTTAAAATGTAGCAGCTGGAAGCTGAAGTCGAAAAGCAAGGAGTACTAGGGGAATGACCGACTAATGGCGCACTGTGATTTGAACGCCACAGGTGGAACTGTCGCTGCAGAATTAGTGGCTATTTTCAGGTACAAATTAGACATCATGAAATCCGTATACAGAAAGACGGGCGCTGAGTATAGAAACCTATCATTTCTGTACACTTTGCTCTAGCGTTGACTTTCGGCATACAACACCACTAATGAGCTCAAGCTTCTTAGACAACTTATAACGTCTCGCAACATTTTTCTTCCGTGACCCCCCCCCCCCCCCCCTCAAATGCTGCGGGGGCACTATTCGAATGAAATTCCAGCAATGCTAGATCTCGCAATTGAAGTGATGAAATATCTGAGGAAAGTCGATGAACAACTTCTCTGGGAAGTTAGAAACCTGTAGGGATGAGAGCAGGCTTGGAATAAAGCTTGCGAAGTGTTGCCCTTACATTTAACTCCACTATGCTTTCATGCGCTTCATTTACTGCCCCAACAAAGGAAGAGGTAGTAGCCAACTGGTCCATGGAAACTTCAGATGCAGACGCCTCAGCATGTCTTTCTCTAAGCTACGAGCTTGTGGTCATTGTGGACAAGACTTGGCTCTTTGCGAGCAAAGGGCACAATAAAAACTAAAATTTTATCTTTTTTGTTTTGTTAAATGGTCTCTATGGAATTCATGCTTACAAAAAAAGATGCGCCTTTTAAATTTTTCGGTCATCTTTCAGCACGGTGTTAATGCAGTCGGCACATCAAAATGTGACTAGTACATTACAACCATGGCTGTATCTTACGCGTGAATAAGAGCTATCGGCTTTTTTGACCCTGCAATGAAAAATTACATGCAGTATCATCTGTTCTTGCATAAGAGACAGCTTGAGTGTGGCAGACTGGAAACAGGCAGTGGCCATATCACTCCATATTGCTTGGGAAAACGTGCAAGGACGTACATATCAGCGTCGCTGTAGTTATCACTGACCAGAAGCCCTGGTATTTTCAGGAGTCTGAAAGGTTGCCTGATGAGCATTGCCAGGAGAGTCTTAATTTCAATGGTGTCACAAATATGGCAGAAAACTGAAAATCGCTTGGGTTGTTTGGCAGTCAATGAAATTTCAGTTAACGGCCGCATTTCTTATACACAAATTGATATAGTGGGTCAATTAAACAGATGAATGTGTATTAGTGACCACAAGAATGAGAGCAGTGGCCAATTTCAAATTATTGAACATTGTGATCCGAATGGCCCTATTTGCTTGTGCAATGCGCAGTTCAGCCAAGTTATAAATATCTTAACCACAAAAAGTTGTGCCGTGCAAATTATGCAGATGTACATTGTCCAGGCACAAAACCAGAGAAAAATCTGTAAAACTTTATTGACAGAATCACTAAAACATATAAAATCGCACGTGTATGTTACATAGTCGCTGTGTGTTTTTTTTTTTTTAAATCTTTCTCAAGGATGCATTAAAAAAGTTCTCCTGGGATAACGCCTTGCAAAAGATTGGCTTATATGACACATCATTCAGTATACATAGCCCTGGTCAAACACTTGTGAAGTAGTAGCTCAACAGATATGGGTCTACCATTGTACACCTTGGTTCGCTCCACCTTTTCTCTACACAGCACGATCGCAAAGCTACACTGCACGCAGCCAGATTGAAACACTGATTATGTATCTGATGCTGACGACTGGCTGCGTTGCCTGCACGTGAAATGCCAACTACACCCTACCACTTGTCCGAGAAAACTCCGGAAATACCACCATGGCCGTATCTTATGTTTAGCATAAAGGGGGAAACCTCTGAGCGTGCACACACTTGACATTTTTCCAAAACTCTGCGGTCGTGCAGTGGTCAGCCATAAATATGCTAAAGGTTATTAGTTTTCTATAAAGTACCATATATGCTCCAGAAAGCAGATATGCAAAAGGATGCAATTACTCGTAAATCATGTCACATACGCATATGTTTATATACATGGACACACATTTTTCTCATCGCGTACAGTTGACTATCAGACGCACCTCTGACACGTGCAGGACGCACGAAAAAAAAAAAAAAAACTAACTAATAAACGCACAGAGGGATCAAGTGCCACTTGCAACAAGAGCCCCGTAACAAAAAAAAAAAAAAAAAGAGGGGGGGGGGGGGGTAGGGGAAGGCTTTGGCACTATTATTGACATTGCAGTGAGCCTGTGGTAAACGCTGATTAAACTTTGACAATATTCCTTCCCGCTTGCGGTTGAATGAGTTTGTTCGCCATTTTAAACCTACTATAAGCAAAAGGAGCTTTTGTCAATATATACAAAATATAGCTCCACGGTCACACTGACTACTTTGCAATAAACTAGGACAACAAAACAAAGCCATTAAACTGCAAACATAAACAAAAAAATATATATATGTAAAGGAAGGGGAGGAAGAAGTGGGCACGCACGTGAGGAATAAAAAGAAATAAATGGGCATGAACAGGTTAACCAGTGAGAAAACAAATTCTTTTGAAATCCACATGGTCAACATATGCCATCTCCAGCATGAAATGAAGGAGGACTTGTTTCAATAAAAAAATAAAATGAAGACAAGGAACATTACAGAGCTGTGGTAACTTATTGTCCACCGGACACTTATACAAAAGCTTGCAGTATCCAGACGTTATATAAACACCATAGCAAATTACAGCAAAGCAAATACAAAAAAGAGGAAGAGGGCTGAGGCAGCACGGTGCTCCAGATGAGCAGCTTGTGAAGAACTGGTGCGAAGTAGGTAAATCAACAGCACATGCCATCATGCCAAGTGCTGGCACACAGACGCACTGGTGGTAGCCAAGCTTAAAGGAGGCACTGATATTGGGAAACAGTGCCCAGCCGCTCGCTTTGAATAGACCAGCTAGGTCACATTGAGCAACTACAAGGCCTTATCAGACAAATAGGATACACGATTCTTTCAGCTGATTTCAACCCAAAATGAAAACGGTGCTGGAACAAAGCATGGGCCCTCAAAGCCACCCCGTTCATTGAAGCTGTTGCTGCTGCCACAAGCTATAAGGTAATGTAATGGTCGTGTTCAAGTTTAAATATGCAATGATAATTTGTGTGGATGTTGGGCAACAGATATGCCTGTGGTTGTGCACACATAAGCATGGGACGAGCAAAGTCAGAGGGTGTTAGACTAGCACCTGTACAATAACTTTTTCTTAAGCTCACCAGTGGTAGAAACCTAGTTTCTTTCCCCCTTTCTTCAGTGACTGTGAAATTTTGAGCAAACAAAATGTACATCATACTCTATTACCAACTACAATGACTGCCTGAGTGCTTAGCTCATGCCCAGTACCTCGTGGGTGTATTTCATAGTTCACCTCAATGTAAGAAACTGTCTATTCTGCTGCCATAATATATATATAAAAGACAAGGCGGCACAGAAAAGAGCAGACTGTACAAATACAGCCAGCAATAGTAATCCAATGCACAGCCAATGCCATTTTAAAAGACAGAGCACATTGCCATGTTAAATAAAAGTACCTACGCTTCCAGGTGTTTAGTTAAGCACCTACTGGTTGAAGCGAGACAAATGCACAAAATAAGTTTATATTAGCAGCCCTTGCCAGTTGCACACCACCTAGACAAAAGCATGTTATATTTCCAGCAACCCACTTCACTCCATGCATTTCAGACCATGCCCTTAGTATGCACACTCCAGAAACAGGCCTGCCAGTGTAGATGTGTCAAGCACTGTCACGAAGGGCACTATGCTAAGAGAACACAAACTGCTTTGTTTGTCGAGTGGCACTTAAAGAAAGAACAAACATCCAAACAGCGAACAGCTATTGGGTGAAAGCAAGTCTTTCCCCTCCCTTCAGCATGGGATGATAAATAGATAAATTCTGTACACGATAAATACAGGTCACGACATTGACCAAAAGCTGAAGAGACAACAGCCTTCACATGCCACTGCTATATATATATATATATGTATGTATATAATATGTATGTATAATATGTATATAAGAAAACTTAGGAGCAACCATGCCTTGGACCACAAATGACACAAGCAGTGTAAAGGAAAGCAGCGTACAGGGCCCACCTGCTCAGATAGACTAAGAGGAGTATTGCACAAACAAAAAAATGTAGATATGTAACCGTAACTATGTGCACTATGTGACATGGCCAACTCCACAACAAGACCGCAGCAGCAGTCGCCTGTTTATTTTTTCATGTTTTAAAGCCACTGAAGCTACGCTTAGAGAACACAGTGCATCCCTCAGGCAAAATCGCTTTTTAAGTCTGGGTTTGACAAATCAACAGTGAATCATGAGCAGCAAGAGCTTGCAGAAGGCGCTAACAGCAGGCTACGCCAAAACGGCACAGCCAGTTGCACACCTCGGGGCTGCTAGCTGGTCAACACGACAGAAGCATGACATGGCCCCAAAATAGAGAACATTCAAAGTCAGACAGTCACTAGGCTGTGACAAGCGAATTGCAGTCCAGGCAGAAGTAAGCACACTGCAGCAAATGCAGCAGTTTTACAACTCTGCAAAACACTGCACTGTTCCAGAAATGCTGCTAAGTACACACAGATAGCATTTCAAACACTGCAAAGATAAAGAAATGATAAAGGAAAATAAAAAAATCTTCGTAAGATACTAGATCTGTTTGCTCATACTCATAATTTGAGTTGCATAAACCGTGTGCCAGGTGGATGGCAAAAAGAAAATAACAAAAGGTAAATTAACATGAAATTAACTTACGAAGGTGAAATGATTAAACTACTTAATAAAAGTATCACACTGCAAGGCTGCGTAGAGCACAATCAGGCTTGAAATGCGTGGTACTCGTAAGTGAAAATACAAAATATCATATGTAATAGGACTAGGCGAGGCTAAACAATTCCTCTTTGTAGTGCAGCTATATTGAGTAACTTCGGGGGAAAGCGACTTTAATGAACTGCACACGCAGTACGTCACCACCGAAGGCAGCTGCAAAGCGTTGACAGAGGGCAGCTTGCCTGAGGCTAGAGAATGGCCTGAATTGCCACTGGCAGCCGAAATATTTGCTTAGTTTGAGCCCTAACTTCCATTATAGTAGGAGAAAAAAAAGTCATCAATTGTTCTCCAAGACTGAATTACCGATTCCAGAAAGATGGAAAAACTGCTGCATTTGCTCGAGCAGGATGACTGGAGACATTTTTTACGGGAAATTGTAAACTACGCCTTTTGATGCCTGCTGGCTCTAACAGGCGGCCTGCTGGTACCATGGTTACCAGTTAGCCATTCCTGGCTTGTTCAGCGTCATGAAGTAGATCTGGCAGGAGGTGCCCCCCTTGGCCGACGAAAAGAACACCTACAAAGCACAGAAAAATATGTTAATGAGCACCTTCACAAATGGTGCGTCTAAAGGAAAAAAAGGAAAAGGTCGAGCTCTGGTGGCTCAATTACAAAACAATGGTTTACAGAAAACTTTTACAAAGCTGCGTAGTACTAGTACTAGAAGCAATATACGATAAAACCCGGCCTGTGAACTCAAAATCTAAAAGCAGGGAAGTTCAGAGGCATGTAGACCTTTGGCATTGTTTGAAAAACCGCACTTCTGCAAAGACCATGCTAGAGTTAAGAGCAACAGCTGTTACTGGCACCCTGTCAAGATGCTGTACTTGGTCACGAGTCAAGAATACTGATCCAAATGCAAGCTTTGAAGGCAGTCCACAAGAGGAACTCACAAATTATTTCAGACAAGTCAAAAGGTGATGATAAGTATACGAACTTGCTAATAAAACTGGAGCTGAATGGTGAAAAGGCACATTCTGCCTTAGCAAAGGCTCATCACCTGGGCAGTTTTGAATGCGAAACGTTTCTTAGTGAACCAATGGCACATTGGCCCATCTTTCTAGCCGTTTACATCTCTGCATGATCTCGTGGTCATCCCTTCAACTTGGTATATACCAAGATTGGCAGAGGAGTGCGTGACTAACTTGATTCATGGGTCTTGAAATGAATAACCCGACTTGCTTGTCACTTAAATTGCAAAATCCGAGCAGTCACATTTGGCACATACCTGTATAATGCTACGCATGGTGTACTGGTATACCCCCACAGGTGACTCTTGAGTAGTACATCAAGCCAGGCACAGCAAAAATTAACTTTGGAAATCTTTCCGCGAAAGCGTTAGGAGACTCATGTCTAGGATCTGGTGGTCGCCTCGACGGCGCGGAAAAACAAAAAAAAAACCCGACTGAGGTGAAGAATAAAAAATGGCATCTCGAGCTAGAGTCAAACTCTGGCATTTTGCATGGCAGTTCAGTATACTGCCACAGAGCCATGCTCGTGCTTTAAACTGCTTAGCATAAAGGCCCTCTACAAGCGTATTGTTGGAAAAACATTTGTGCTTACACTGTAGGCCACCCGTTTTCAAAAAAGCACAATAAATATAGACAAGCCATGGCCAAGCATCGGTCGAATATAACGACAAGTGCTACTTATGGTGCGCACATTATCACAACAAAGCGTCCACTTGCTTGCGATAAAACCGAAATCTCCGCTCGAACACGAGCGCTGACGTTACGTTAGACCTTGGCTACCTTTTACGCGTTATTTTGATCTATATGCCTGGCAAGCCTAAAATATGTGGGCAAGTATTTTATTTACACAAACCTGTCGATGCACTTTGTAATGCTTGGCACAAACAATAACTTCGGCCCACTGCAGCTACTTGCCGATTAATAACATGTGGGGTTTTACGTCCCAAAACCACAATACGGTTACGAGGGACGCCGTAGTGGAGAGCTCTGGAAATTTGACAACTTGGCGTTCTTTAGCGTGCACTGACGTCACACAGTACACCAGCCTCAACCGTTTCGCCTCCACCGAAATGCAACCACCACGATTAAGATTAAACCCGCAACCTGGCTACTTGCCGATTTTTTCGCATTGGGTGGACCAGCAAGAATTGTTCACCTCAGCGCACGTGTGAAAATAGAAGAATGTGCATGTCAAACAGCATAAAGTTGACAGGTATTGCTTCAGCACATCGAACTATAGACTTATGATTTATTGAAAAACATTTGTGTTATCATTCGCAAGCAAAACATGTGCCTTTTCTCACAGAGAGATTGGCTTTCCCACATAGCTCACCCCTCCAGCAGCTGAACCATGCGAGAATGTGTTGCAGTCATGTGGCCATACCTTGTCGTTGCGTTCACAGAGAAACTTGAGCTTTTGTGACTTCTTGTGCATAAACACGCCGTCCAGGTGGCCAGACTCGACGCTACGAATTTCAATGGCCTTGTTGCCCCAGCCCATGATTTGTCCTGTGCCGACGTATGCTGCATTGCGACAGATAAAATGCAGAGTCACTGGTAGGCAAAACATAGCCGAACAAAGCACAACTACACGGTCTCAACAGGCAATACCGAGCCAACATATCTTCAACCTAATGTACCACAGCTTTCTGAATACAGCAACTACACAGTAACAATGAGTAAACACAGACTCATCGTAACCCAGCTTAACAAAAGTGAGAGAGGGGAAGTGTATTTTCATTACATTTGACGTGAGAGGTTGATCACTAGAAGAGAAAAGAGGGAAAAAAAAACTTTGGATTGTACTATTGCATGTTGATATTTAAGCACCCATGCATCGTTGTAATAATATGAATTTTATATTATCTTATAAAGGCTACTGTGATACATTTAAAAGTACTTAAACATTCTGGTTTTAATCTTTTGCTCCTTAAGAAAAATAAAAGTTGACATTTACTAATAAAAAATGAACTAGGCTTGAACAGACCATTGAAATTTATGATGGTATGGTGAGCTGGTATGAAAGCTTCAAGGCAGGATTGCTACAAGTATAGCAGGCTTTCGTTGCATTGACTCTCGTGTGATTGAGGAGATCTGATTAAGGCGAGAACACTCACAACACAATGCCAATTCAGTTAACAGTTTCTGCTCAAGATCCTGACATGCCTCCAAGCCAAACACAGCTAACTGTTTTTATGAATTTAAAGAAAAAAAAAATCTAGACACACACTAGTAAAAGAAAAAAAGTACTCAAAGAATGTGTCGGCATTTTAAATAAATATTAGGCTTGCCCACTATTTTGATGATAAATAATGTCAAAACTACTTAACTTTAACTTCACAGAATGAAAACTTTAAATTTATCGTCATCACTAGAAACCGGATTTATAGGCATTAAAAAATCGGGTATTAGGTGCCAAAAATAGGCAGAAAAAAACACAGTTTTAGGTCCCCAAAACAGTAAATATATACATAATAAAATTTCTCCAAAAATTCAACTTTTCGAAGAAAGACCTGTGGAATCTGTGTGTAGACAAGGAAAGCAAGCAGAAATGTTATAGTTTATGACGGTAACAAAGGCGCTAATAATTAGCATAGCCATGTAATTTTTTTCCCCCCGCAGGGTTTGAAGAATACGGTCTATCCTTTTTCTAGTCTAGCATGGTGATTTAAGTGTCCACTGTCAAATAAACACGTTCCTGGGTCTCTCTCTCTCTCTCTTTTTTTTTCCGGCATGACTGAGAAGGGCTACAAAGGAGCAAATAGCCAGTGTGCTAATTGGCCAGAAGGGTCTTTTTTATTCATATTAACTTAGTCTAACCGGACAAGGTCAGCTTCTCTTCTGCCGGCGATCGCCTTAAAGGGTCGTTCACCATGTTTGAGAATTTGAGCAGGCAACAGGAATGCATGTACTGGGCGCTCACAATCTCATCTGCCAAGATTTGCGATGCTGCGCGGCCCGGAAAGAGGTGAAATATCAGACTGAACACCGATTGACCTTCATACCACTGAGTGCGTCCGAACACGGTAGAGTTGAGGTATACAACAAGGAATGATCTTGCATACACCAAAGTAGTATATGACACCGTGAGAACTAGTAGATGTGACATGTGTAACTTATGCAATCTATTGCTTGAAGAGAAGTATCAAGGATGATAGAAATAATAAAACATACAAACGAAATGTGTGCGTGGCATAGTAATTTTAATGGCGTAAATTAATGATAAGACGAGGATTTATATCGTAACTCTTTATTTACACATTCATCAGCCAGCTAACGGTCGAGAGTGAGGCGCACGCTTCACTGCATTTATACAGTCGAATCTCGATAATTTGAATTGATAGGGCCCCAAAATTATTTTGATAAAATAAGTTCGAATTAATGAAAGCTAAATGAACCGAGGGATCACCATGCTGTGGCGCTTGTGCATTGAGCTAACACACGAGGGGAAAGTTTCAGAAGACAGATTTATTCACAAATCACAGGACATCCGTAATTAATTGAAGTAATCGGTGATGCGCGTCTGCACACGCTTGCCTTGCAGAGAGTAAATTTCGCACGAAGCTTGCAAAGCATTTCTACTTCGGCTTCAGCATTCTCCTGGCAAAAGAAGTTGCGTGTGGCAATGTCCAGCGCCGACACTCTAAAGACGATCACAACAACTGCGTCTCCACACGGAGAGAAGCAGATTGGCATTTGAGAAAAAACCAACACTCCACAGCAGCCTTTTTTTTTTTTTTTTGCTCTTTTCGCACATGTTGTTGAAAGGTGAAAGGTCTACGTGGCAGGAACAGGAAAGGGGGAAGAAGCCTAGCACCGGCGCGCAAGAGAGAGCAACAGCTTTCTTTTTTTCCTCTCCCTCTACGCGCTGCATTGAAAGGAGAAGGGTCTTCACGTTGCAGGGACGGGAAAGGGAGAAGCCTGGCACAGGTGCGTTGCAGATCAGCATTTGAGAGAGAGCAAACATTCTACTGGAGGCTTTTTTCCCCTTTTCTTTTCTTTAGCACACAGGGTTGAGGTGTCGGAGGTGCCGCCGCAGGATTGGGCGTGGTGCTGAGAGCATTTTCAGCAGCACGTTCGAATTGATCGTCGCAAGTGCTCGCGCGTTCGAATTACGGGGTTTCACCCCATGGAATGCACGTAGTTTTGACGGGACCTCAGCGTGAGTTCAAATTAACCGTAAGTTCAAATTAAAATGAGGCGTTTTAGAGTGGCACTCTTTTATAAAGCACTCATCTTCTTCACCTACAGAATAAATGAGATTCGACTGTATATACGTACCTGCGAGCGGACAGGAGAGTGGGGTGCATGGAGGAGAGAGAGCAAACGGCGAGAAGAGCGACAAAGCACTGCACCTACCCTCGCCTACACTGCCTCCACATACGCGGGAGCTCCGCTGAGCTCTGGCAGTGGGAGTGCCCTCACACGCCAGAGCGTGCTCCTCCTCTCCACTCGCACCACCTGCTTCAGTTGTTAGGCGCGAGAATAAGTGCATGTGCCCATAGCTGTTGCCATGAGAGAGCAAGTGAGAGAAGAGCTATGGCACCTGCCGGCAAGCGGACGGCTGACATAACCTGACTAAGAAATGCATTCGCATTTAAAATATTACATAGATCTTACCAACTGACGTCGGCATTTCTCCCCATTGCAGGACAATGTTCTTGCTGACTCGGCCATAAATGCTCACATAGACACCTTCATCTGGAAACAAAATAGGCAGTGCCATGTAAGTGATTGCATGATCCTACAGTAACACTAACAATACACAGTTAAGATCACATGTACAAGCAATGCTATGCTAAAGAAAAAGTTGAAATTTTGTATTCAATTCGCAAAATCGTTGCGCTAGTTGCAAGGAAATTACATGTTCATAAAAAGATGCCTCAGAGCTGACTCAAGGTTGTAGTTGAGCTGCCGAAAAGATATCCAAACAGTGTGCCATTCATCAAAGGGTGTCATTGCAGCATTACTGCCAGACACAACCCTGATTAGCAAAAATAACCAAAACAGACTCGTGCAAAGACCGTTTGCTAGTCGGCAGCTAAGTGGATGGCCGAGCCACATGACCAGTGACTCTTTTATAACAAGTGTGGCCACTGTTGCCTTCATGGACAACTTACGCATATTGATGACATCATTGTGGTCAATTGTGGAAATTGCACCCTTGGCTCCAAATGAAAATTGCCTGCAGATGGCATGCCACTCCTCATGGCATCACCTGGGAGCAACACTGAGGTATAGTTTTTTCATATAGACCCACACTTCTTTCTCAGTCAGGCCAGCGCACATCAAGATTGGCACAGCCTCAAAATAGTGTTCCCGCCCAAAAGTCCATGCAAGGCACTGCCACAACCAGATCATTGGTCATAAGTTGCTATTCATGCAACAAACTGCCTCAGACTGTGCCTCAGTCTAGAGATTTACCAAGGTGAAGTACTGGCCTGCCTTGCCAAGCAAAAAGATGGCCCCACAGCTTTTATCTCAAAGTCCATTACTCACAGCATCCATGGTTCTATGCACTCGAATGGAATAACTGCATACCTGTACGTTGTTGTGCACCCAGCAAGGCTACCCCACCAGCTCTACTACAGCTGCCAAGTAACCTTCCAATGCAATCATGGATGAAACCAAAGATCTGCCGAGCACTAACAACCACACGACAACCGCAGTAGTGGTTATGCTACCTATTGCACGTTGCTGATCCTCCGTGTCATTAATGACGTGCTCTACTGCCGCCCATCCTGTCGGTCTCGTTGCCATGCTGGACAACGAAATGCTGCTTCAGAAGCTTCTTCATTGTGCATGATGCTGATGTGCCTGACACAATGACAAATGTGCAACGAAGAAAACACTCTCCCCAAACAGTGAAGCCCTGATTATTCGACTTTCAGGGGACCATGCAAAATGGTCCTATAATCTGGGCATTGTATAACAAAAAAAAAAAAAAAAAAGATTGTAGGCAGTGGCACTAAGCCTTGCCGAGAAAAGTGGCACAGACTGGCTGAGTAAGCCCACAGTATGAACTTGTGCCTCTGCAAGGAAGGCAGATTAAAATATTCTTGCCAGTGGCATCTAATGGCAGCCCAACATAAGTGAAGGAGGTGGGAGCGGATCTTTATTTTCAACTTTACAAAAAGTCGAATCCAATGCACATCTTTCTACTGATAAACAAAGCCCAAAAATTGCCTACGCGTGAGAAACGAAATTGAGACCGTGTTGGCAACAGTCTCCCATAAGAAGAGTCTGACACAGTGTCATCATCATCACATAATGGCAACAGACTACGAGTTTCCATAGAATGCCTTCGCTCACGACTAATCTGTGCGCGTTGTAATTTGTTGGCCTGTGAAGTGCAACTGGTGATGTCCCGCTTATATTATGAACATTTACGCCCAGTGAAAGTAATTTTGCACGATGAAAAGAGGTGCATCGCACCCTTGTGCATGCGCAAGCCTGTGACTGAGAGTGTGACAAAGGCAGGAGATCAGCTGTATGTCGACCAGAAAAAGTTTCCCTGGACTGAAGACTTAAAATTATCAGTTTTTAGGCTGGCTGAAGCTACTCTGTGTATATAGAGCTTGACTAGGTAACGACCCTGGATACGTACGCATACAATCGACGCATATGCAGAAGCGCATGAACTTCTAGGTGAATAAATTTTCCATTCCTAAAAGACATTGTCAACCTAAGGGAACACAAGTAGAAATTTCGTGCTCGTGAATACAGTCGAACCTCGATATATTGAACGGCGCGGCGATCACGAAATAGTTCGATATATCTGGAATTCGATATAAAAAAATCACGAAAAAAATGCGCCAACAGCTTGCTGAAAACAACCAACGAACCGTTCAAGCGTGGTGCAGTAAATACTCACTTGAAGATTCAAACATAGTATTTATTGTGTTGGTTTAAAATATTGAGAAAGAGTAGCCTGCTTTTTGTTGGCCATGGCGTGTTTGACGACTGCGTCCTCAATATAGTCCAGGCGATCCATAAGTGATAAGCTGGTGCCTTCAATCGGGCCGCAGTGGCGGCGCACAAGGGCCAAGGCAGCTACGACCTCAGCTGATGTCGGGAGCGGGGCATCATCAGCGCTTGCGGGATCCACCTCGGCAGAGTTTTCATTTGGCTGCTTAGCAGTAGCTTCGGCGACAATCTCCACATCCGTGAGCTCCGCCGTTCAGAGTTAGGCCTGTCGCGCACCACAGCGCGCGACAGGCCGAACTCCGAACGCACGAACACTGCGAGTACAACGACCAATGCCTGCCGATGCTACGGGGGAGGAGCTTGCAACAAGTGGGGGTGGTAGTGGTTGTAAGGAAGAGGAAAAAGGCACCCAATTTCTGTCTGCCTTCAGGCGACACGGCGCAGTGCCTTATAGGGGTGGGGGAAGGAGGGATAAAAAGAATAGAAGGAAATAGATGAAGAAATAGACAGGCAAGCCACGGAAAAAAGAAGGGGATATGAAAGTGGGGATCCGGTCAAAGCAGTCCAAGGGCGGGACGCCACAATGCGAGAGCTGCACGGCGTCAGGAGACCGCGGAGGGCGAACCAGTCAGCAGGAGTTACGCTGGCGCCGGAGATTGCGAGGGCACAACCATTAAGCTTGAAATCCTGCGTGCGAATCCTCCCAACAAGTGCGCAGTGTGCTGTTGACACCATAGAGACTGCAACGACTGCAAGCTGCAAGGCTGCGGCGCGAGTACGCCGCTACCTTAAAAGTGGCATGTGTGCAGCATTCGTAAACGCCCGCCGCTCTACCGCTACTTTCGCGAGTTGCGGGAAAGCTCGCCGCCTGTCAATGGAGCGCGGGCGGTTTGGGGTGGCTGAGTTCGATATATTCATTATATGTCAAACTTTGTTCGAAATAAAAAATCAATAATGCATGTGATTTCCTGCGTGATATAGGAACCGTTCGATATAGGCAATAATTCGATGTATCCGTGTTCGATATATTGAGGTTTGGCTGTATTTGGTCAACATTTATCCGAGTAAATGTGTTCCTTTTTTGACGAAATCTGAAAGCCGTCGTAAGATGCAGGGTCGCCGTAAAACTGCATTGTATAACCAAAGTTTTTAATACATTATTTCTAGTATTAAGATTTTGCTGGGAATAAACCGGGCTAGAAAATATCATGACAGCACCACTCCCCACAATGCTACCTACCAGCTTTGTACACTCAAAATGTTACAATGTTATAATGAGTGTACATCTGCCACAAAAATACTTTGTTATATCTTAAATTCACAATGAAAATATATTCTTCACACTTTATGACAAACTGAGCTGCCTTTCACACAAGCCCTACACTGCCTGTCGCCTTCTGCAAAGGATGTGCCAAGGTGCACTAGCCAACAGAAAAGACCTTGCTGAGGTTTCAGCATTAAAAAATTGCCACAAAGCTCTACAGAGTGAACCTACTGCACAGCTTTAATTGACAAGGCACCAGACAAGCAAACAACGAAATGTATACCAAGAGAATAGACACGTCTAACTTCATTAGCGACTTGTACTTCACTACAGTGATGCGCAAAAATGTGAATAGACAGCCTTACTGTCGTAGCAGAGCAGTAGTTGAACTCCTTTGGAGTTTGGAAGAGTCACAATGGTGTGGGGGGTAATCTGGCCCTGGTTCTGAAAGGTAAGAAAATCATCTGTGAGCGCCGGTTTTTACAGAAGTGCGCAATACTTGTGTCACTACGCAAATGCAGCCAGAGTGCAGCAACTCAGACTTGTATATATAAATAAGTGTGGGAAGACAAGTCATTCTTGAATATCGAACAGACAAGACACAAGACATGAGTAGAAATATACAAGCAGCTGCACTTGCACAAAAATTCGTGAAGTTAACTTACCATTAAGCAACTTCTATGGAGAAAATGAAAGGAATGTCTAGACACAACAGTGCATTTCGAGCAGTAACCCATTAGAAAAGTGTGCACAGTAATCCAGTGTGATGCCAACACTAACTTTTATATTTTAGTGAAACTACAGTGTCAATAACAGTCCAAGCTCAACAGAGTGAGGAGCACCTTAAAGGGGTAGTGCCAAGTATAGCGAAAATCTTTCAACTGTGCAAACAGTAAAGTTTGATAATGATACCTCCGGGTCTCTCTTCGAGTGTGAAAAATAGTTGTGCTATCAAGTCGGTAAAATTTCATACGAACGCAACCTTAAATTGTAAGTGCAAGTACATCTAACATTCCAGGATGCACAGACATGCGCCATTAAGTTCAAATGATTTTCATGTGCAAGGAAGTAACTTGCTTCAGGAGAACAAGTAGCAAACTTGATAACTGAGAGTGCAGTGTGCATGTGACCATGCATTACAGCGTGTTCAAAGATGGTGCTTATATACGTTCTTCCTCAGCACTGCATAAACTACAAGTTTTTCAGCAAGCCGAAAATCAGCACAATGCTTACCCCCGCTGCACGATCCTGGAACTGCTCCACGACAGCACAAAAGGAAAAGCACAAATGAAACACACATGCCCTCTTATAATAAATATCACTACCAGACATCATGAACTTTCTTATTCCCTTGTTGCTGGGTGTAGGTTCCTCACAGTGAAACCTTGCACCTTGACGGAGACAACACCGCACTACTGCTGATTTTCCCTGACATCATCCCTTCGTATTTTACAAAAACCACAGCAATAAAGATGACGTCATGAAAATAGGGTATGTTCGCACTCAAGGCACTGTGTTCCGAGGTGCACTAGGCCGGAATTTTGTAGTGATGTGCCATGCTCAGTTCTAGTCTTACCATCAGCAGTTCGAGGCCAGCTAACCCCGTTGATTGCACAGGTGGTTGAGCCAACCATGGTTGAAGCTCAAGAAGCACAAAAGCATTACCAATAAAAAAAACATCAGCAAAAAAATATTCACCCCTGATTTACTCGCCTAAGTTTTGCTGCTAGTGCAGTATATATTACAACCACCATTTATTACCCTCCTGCACTTGACAACGCTTTTTCATCCCTCGACGAAACCAAATGGCCCCAGTGAATATCTGCTGGCCATCAAGAATTTATAAATGGAATACAAGTTGATTGATATGTGGGGTTTAACGTCTCAAAACCACTATATGATTATGAAAGACGTCGCAGTGGAGGGCTCCGGAAATTTCGACCACCTGGGGTTCTTTAACGTGCACCCAAATTTGAGCACACGGGCCTACAACATTTCCGCCTCCATCAGAAATGAAGCCGCAGCAGCCGGGAATTGATCCCCGCCAAGTACCTTAGCCACTAGACCACCATGGCGGAGCAATCGAATACAAGTTAAATGTGAAGTTATTGCAGAGGACACACACCACACACACACATACACACACACACGCACACACACATGCACACACACCGCACAACCTGATAAGGAAGACTTACATGGGAAGGAATGTAAACATCATAAACAGCTCCTGAGTCCAAATCCACTGCATGAAACCCTTGGCTTGATCCATACACCACCTGAGGTGAATTCAGAAAAATAATTTGAAGAATCCACGGTTTCAAGTGTTTGGGCTAAAATACATGGGGTGACAGCACACACAACGCGAGACTTCTTTATGAGCCAACTGCATTTTAAATCTGCATGCGGAGTTGAGAAAATTTTGAGAAATTCAAGCAGGCAGTACTACAGGAGACCAATAATGCTGAAAAAATGCACACTTAACGTCTAGACTATTGATAGAGCATTTAGAGCAGAAAGTTTTTAATATTTATGAAATGAAATAGTCTACTCTATGTGCCTTGCTACAATACATTCTTCGTCCCTACATCAGTGTTCCATAGCTGAAAACTTTTTGTTTTAGAAATACCACGTCAGTCTCTTAAATTATTACTTCCAGTTCCTTGCTCTCTCGCTAGTCTGGGGTCTTTCTTTATATTCCCCATTTCCTAAATCTACTGGCAGTGGTTACATACTGTATTTACTCGATTCTACCGCGCCCTCGATTGTAACGCGCACCCGATTTCCACATCGAAAAAAATAAATAAAATAAGACATCGATTACAACGCGCACCCATTTCTCTCGCTGGCCCGCACGATCACACCACTCGAAAAAACTACTCCTTTCGGGAGCGTCTTCCATTTAATTATGAGGTACGGGGGAATCTTGTGCTCATCTGACGTGTAACAGAGCATTGCCGTCACTGTAGTTTTACCGTGGACCGATGTCAGCACGCGAACTTGCTTCGCCCCGTTCTTCTCGACGGTTGTGGTGCTAGGCATGTCCAAGTAAAGAGGCGTCTGATCGGCATTCCCGATTCGCCCAAGTAAATAGCCGTTGTTGTGCCGCAAGTTTCGGACGAACCTCTGAAAACTGTGAAGCTTTTCATCGTACTCCTCCGCAAAACCTTTCGCATATGCCTGTTCCCCTTCGGAGGGAAAAGCCTTTCCTCTTCGTAAAGTTAGTTAGCCAGCACCTGCTTGCTTTAAACTGGCTCCGCATTAGACCTTTTTCTAAGGCTAATTGCATAGCCCGCACTTGGAGCAGTTCTGTCGTCACGGGCCGCTGTGCCGCTCGCTGATCAAGCACATACTCGCTGAGCAGCTCTTTAATTTGTGGAAACCAACCCTGCTGTGGCCCACTGAAGCCTTTGCGTGAAGCTTTGCTGTCGACAATCTTCTGCTTTTGTTTCCGCCAGTCCCGCACGCACGTTTCGAGAACTCCGAACAACCACGATGCGGCCAGATTTCCGTCCGTTTCGGCACACGTGATGACTTTTCTTTTAAAAGCGGCATCGTGGTGCGCTCGAGTTTTTGGAGTCGGCTCTTCCATATGCACTCCAAGATGACGAATTCCTCAGCACACGTACGAAGTGCCGCACATGGGAAACACGTAGGCAGAAATGGCCGACGCGCCATGCCGACGCACGTAGGGGGCGGCCATTTTAGAAATGCCGATTTCAATACAATGACCGTATTCATTTTTTTTTTCGTACTCGATTCTAACGCGCATGCGATTTATGAACTCGCTTAACCGGAAAAAGGTGGGCGTTAGATTTGAGTAGTTACGGTACTCGTCAATCTCTTTGCCATATTGCGAAAGCATTTTCTTGCTCACCCTTCCAGGCACTAGACAAGTAATAACTGTGCGGGTCTTAGCCACAAAACCATGATACGATTACGAGACACACTGTACTGGAGGGCTCCAATGATTTCAAGCACCTGGGTTTTTTCAATGTGTAAATAAATCAAAGCACGCGACCTTCTAGCATTTTCGTCTCTGCTCTGTCGAAATGCAGCTATGGCAGCAGGGATTTGATCCTGTGACCTTCAGGTCAGCTGCAAAGCACCATACTGACCAGACTGCTGTGGCTGGTGGCACTCGACAAATTATGCGGGCCTAGAATCTCTAAATTGCAGTAGCGAGAGCATGTGGTGCTCACCTTAAGGCGAATGTTTTCCTCGATGGTCATGTCCACCACCAGAGGTTTGTGGATCAGCTCGGGAAAAGACTTGAACGCCATGAACTTGTGGTACGGCTTGGGTGCCCAGGCATAGATCTCAATGCTGTCCCTTAGCGCTATCACCAGAAACTTGATGCGCTCGTACTTCACTGAAAAGTGGAAAAAGAAAAAGACGATAACGCTAGAGCACACACGGCTGTCTGTCAAGTAGCAAGCAGGTTACTTCTGAAACAGCACTCGCATGCACCGGTTGAAAATATTTTCGAAAGATGGAGCTGAATAAATAAATAAATGGGCAGCTTTGTGTTGCTATATTTGAACTCAACTTCAGACCAACACTTTTTTTTTTTTTTTGAAAGTTGTGCATGCTTCCTCAACTTTTGCGAAAATGAGAAAGTCCGAATCTTGGCAACTGACAACAATCACTTTTTCATGCAAAACATTAGGCAAACAAACTGGCAGGGCAGTGTGAACACTGAAAGTGCCAACTAAATTTATTCATGCAGGAAAAATGGGGCACGCTTTTTCGTAACAGCCAGTAGCAATCAAAAAGCAGTATATGCATCATTACCATTAAAACTGCCCATAAACATCTCCGAAGAGCGCATGCAGGCAAGCGTTGCGCAAGACCAAGGCAAAAGCATAGATAAAACAAGGAAATGGTCCCTTCAGGTAAAACGCATTCCAAAAAGCAGAAATGGCCCCACCAAAGGAAATCACAGAACGAGGCCAAGGGCTTCAAGAAATGGGATGAAAGCACTAGTTACCGTTGCCACTCCAAATTCGAAAGGTATTTTCCCACTCCTTTAGATCGTGTTGGGGAATTGACCACACCACTGCGCTCAGCGAGTCACGGGGAGGGAGGGGCAGAGAAGGCCCCCGGGGGAGTCAAGAGAAAGCCAGGGGGAAGCAGAAGAAAGAAGAGAAGAAAAGAAAAAAAAAATATTTCTGTCAGAAAGCTGCTGCTTGGGCCTTGCAAAGGGGCAAACACACAAAGTGAAACATGCACGACTGAAACGGGAAGGGCCAGGGGAGAACGGACGCTGGCAGTCCCCTCTACACGCACAAAGGCTACATGGAGCGACAAGAAAAGCACCACAGCCAATGCCTATGGAGAGCTTCAAGGTATCACTACGATGCTCAGACTTAGGTTGGGCACTCGACTGTGCTCAACAAGAATGTGCTTGTACCAATACTGCATTGACTGCAGCCACGCTTACGTGAATGGGACAGTGTTGCATCACATTAATGTGCTCAGACGAGGGCGAAGAATCTGAGTAGACTTGTACAGAGCATGTAAACACAGGCATGTCTTAGCGTTATGAAAGATGTGATAGAATTCGGTGATATACTGCAAGAATGGTTAAGCAGCGGCCAGAATCCATAAAAGCTTGTTGGCACCACAACGTCTCGAAAGACTGTTCGGTGTTAGAAAATGGTAACTGCAGTTGTTGAGCCTGGTATACCGGCAATTCCCTCATGAGACACCTTGTGGCACTACGACCTCAGGGAAAAACTTGTACTACATATAAACAGTGTCATGGCGGCTTTTTTAAACACACTTGGAAACGTGATCTTGTACTGTCACATTCACGCAAACGACGCTCAGTAGATTACTGAACACCCCAAAGCAACACCTCAGCTGAGATAAACCTAGTCTTGAAAGGGCCGTTTTAAATAATTTAGACCAGAACGCAGCTCTTCTACCACTCAGTGAAAGTCAAGCCTACTACCTCACTAAACAGCACTGTGGGACCCTCGGTAGAAAGACAATGCTGAAGTATGAGCTAATTTCAGAGCCTTATCATAAGCAAAATTGTTGAAATAACGCTTCCAAACTTTGGCACAAGCAAGCTTTAATGTTTGCTGCTAGCATGTCTGCAGTGCCCCCCGCTCCTTCTTGGCACTACATTAAATGCGACACCGGCAAAAACACAAGTGGCAGGTAATGGCGTGACTCAAAGCAAATGCTCATTACGCTAAAAGCTTATCATCAACCTAATTTCACTCACACCTAATGCTGAACACAATTATGAAGCTTTCACGAAGTGGTGCGGTCAACACCCCACCTGATGCAACAGAGTCAAGTGGCAGTGGTAAAAGAAAAAAAAGTAAACGCCTTTATTACAACATGCAACACTACTTTCAGGGAAGGACAGCAGCCTGCCTTTCCTTTACCAAAAAAGCTCAAGAAAAAGTGGACAGTCATGTGAACATAAAGAAGGAAGAAGAGCCACAGCTGCAGTGGGAAAACACACTACAAAAAGATCACAGTAATAGATTTAGAAGAGCGAGTAAGCAGTATAAACACTGCACCTTAGCACTTTCATACAATTCACAGCGTGCACCAGGCACATAAGCCAACATTTAAAAACAAGAATAAAAAAAATCCCCGTGGGCTCACCTATTTTGAAGTGCACTGCACCATGGAGGTCTCCGACATTTATCCAGCCATTGCGCTTTTCAACTTGCTGCAAGCAATGCAAAACGGAAAGAAGGCACTCATTTATCTGTGGAACGAAACATTCCAAATCGTATTCAGGGTAAGAGAGGCTATGTAGCGAAGGAGTGGTGATAAATTCTGACCATCTAGAGCTCACAGTCTACCAAGAGAATAGTAAATGTGTTTTTAAATTCTACCTTCATTAGAATGCGCCTTCGCGGACTGAGACTGTATGCGTGAACTTGTATTCGGCAGAAAAACACCACAACCAACTGAGCCACTGTGTCAGGACAAAGACCCTGCGGAGGTAGCACTACTGCTAAAGACAAGAAATGTTGGTCCTCGCCCTAAAAACTACGAAACTAAGAAAGCATGATATTTAATACTACTGTCGATGCAGATTCCCGCTTTGTACGTTAATAAGCACTGATTTCGTATGTCTGCAGAATTGGAATATATGTGCTGTTAAGACGTTTATTGGCGGGCACTCGGCGACGATGCGCAACAGCTACAGTTAAAGCGAGAGGACCCACTCTCTGCACGAGCTGCTCTGCTTTGAAGAGGGCAACCCACTAGAAGGCGCTGGAGAGGATGAGTCATTGTATAGTTCTAAGGCATTGCTATACTGCAACTGAAAATTCACAAGCTGGTCTTTTCTGGCAGTTAAGCTAGTTGTAAAGACCAAGTCACAAACAAAACACACACAACCTCATGTAAAACAAGATTATACCCCCATTAGAACAATCTGCAAGTCAATTGTAGGTTAATTAAGGGGGAATGCGGCACTTAGACGTCGAAAATCGGCCCAAAAATCGCATTTGCCCTCTTAATAATTTTCGCGTTCCCGATGCTTCCTTACAGTCGATCCCGGATATATCGAACCCGCAGGTGATCGTGAAACAGTTCGATATACCGAGAATTCGAAATACAAAATATGCATTTTGGAGGCATAAATTGAATTTCAGGTCTCAGAAATCATTAGAAGAGCTAACATAACGATTCGCTCAAAGACAAGATGCGAGCCGCAGGTTACCCCACTTGACTTAGTCCGTAAACTTGTCTTACTTCTTGCACACCATCAAGTTCCAGTCATCCTTAATATCATTGAAGCTATCATTGAAACTCCTTCGCCTACAATGTTGATTGATGCAGAACACCAATGCAATCTTTTTTCTGCGGCAAAAGCTTGGTTAGCAGCAGAAGCGAAGGCGTTCGCGCATTCATAACTGCACGGCTATACTTCCACGGCACCGGCAACAGCAGCCAAAATCTCAGCATCGATGCAGTCAGAAACGTTGTCATCTGTACCAATGAAGTCGCTATTGTCCGAGACGGTGCCCTGAAGAGCTGATAAGTCGCAGAATTCACTCAGGCATCGTACACCGTTGTCAGCGGCCATGACACACTCGTAGTCATCACCTGGCCCGCAAGGAACGTGTATGACAGTGTTTTACTGGACGCTGCTTCAAGCGCAAGTCATAATTTTTACCGCTACGCGCAGGTCAACGTTCAGTTCAACTCCCAAATGAGGATTTATCAGGAACGAGGCGAGAAGGCCACAAGGCTCAAAAGATGCAACGCCGAGTTCGCCGGAGTTCTCACTGTCGACATGTTGGGGATATCAATGTCATTGTGGCTTTGTAGATAACAGCCGCTGCTTTTAGCGGCTTTAATGCAAAACGATAAAAAAAAAAAGCGTAGCCTCCAAGACATGCAATCTGAAGCTGAAAACACTTAAATAATACCTCACAAGGTCGCACAAACAAGAAAGGGAATTCGAACCACATGCGAAAATTGCACTGAGATCACAGAGTCACTTCGCATTCTGTTTCAGTGCCCTCGGCAATCGGTCTTTTGGAAAACACTATGCCCGCACGATAAGAACCGATCTACACGCAAGTGCCGCGCAACGAACCAGATCAGCACGATGAAATGACACTATTTTTTTTTGTCACCTGTGCGCGAAAAAGGATCGGAGCTGGTTAGAATGTGGTCTAAGATGGATCAATATTTGCTAGGAAAAATACACTTTCTGGGCTTTGGCACGGACACTTTCTGGGCTTCGGCACGGCGCAGCGTTTGATATACCGGATGTCCCACTGTACGGGAGTTTGATATACGGGTGCACCGGTCCCATATTTTTGCATGGGAAATTCAAGGAAATTTTTCAACTGTTTGATATAACCAATGATTCTATATATTCGAGTTAGATATATCCGGGATCAACTGTATCAGCAAAATTTGGCTTTGAAATTCCACTTATTTCTCAAATTATAACCCATAAAGAGAGCAACTTCACACAGCAAACCTTTAAATTGAAGAGTAAACTAGCCGTACTTCAACCGCCGACGGCACGTATTCCACCGAAGCCATTTAGGTCTTGTTGGAAAGGTTGCATTTCTAGCTTTTTTTTATTTTTCAGTATACAACTATGTGAACTTCGCAAAAGCAAAAAAAGCGAAGTCAAAATCTCGAGCAGGGCATGATTCTATTGGTTTCTTGACGCACATGACTAAAATGGCACTGCCCGATTGGCCAGGAAAACTCGCTGGCAGTGTCTGTCGCCATTTTGAAAGGGTATCGGCCTTGCAAATGTGTCGTAACCGTTATCCTTAACGTGCTTGTGCGTCACGCTGTGCCCGGCGGTGCGAAAAAGTTCCGATTGCAGCATAAATTTGGCTGTTCACGGAAGAAAGGCAGAGGCAGAAAGCCCAATGGTGCTGCTACTCTGTCGCGGGAGCAAGCGCCGACGTTGTTTGATAACGCCGTCGTAACCGAAGGTGGTTTCCAGGGTTCATAGCACCTAAGTGAAGCGAAATTCAAGGGTATTCAAGGCCTTTCAAGGACCTAACAAATACTTTTCAAGGACCTAAAACAACACTTGAAACCTGAGAAAATGACAACACTTTTTATAGCATAATAATTTGTACTTTATTTGACAGAAGCAAAACCAAGTACATTTGAGCAATCATTTTCTAGCTAACAAAGATTTAACAATACTTATTAGCTCCATTTTTTCTGTTTATCACAGGCTTCAAAAACTGTTTTATGGTTTGCTTGATAAATTAACACATACTGCACCCTCAATTTAAGACATATTGCACACACACACACACATAAACAAAATGCCCTTTTTCGACAGTGGACTAGAAATTATGTTCATGAAGCTTTCCTTTCAACTTCTCATTCACTTCTGCAAGTTCCAAAGTCTCTTCTTTCACTGTTTTTCTCAGACTGTTGGACTTCACGATAAAAGAGATGTCACTTGTAGCTTCTGCCCATTCAGCGTAGTTGTCAGGGCAAGCTGTCAAGTTGGCAACTGTTTCTTCAAGTATGCACCTTTTCACTTTGATACTGAAAATTTCTTCTTCAATGTGGCTTCTCTTTGATACCTTTGCCTGCTTGTTCGCTTGTTTTTTCATCTCCAAGTAGGCCCGATAACAGCTATGTGCAGCTGAGACATATTTAAGCAACTCCATTGCTATTGCAATGTTCATGACACGACCAGCCTCGCTTACTGCATCACAAATGATTCGCTTCAACACATGTGAAATCTCCTTCAGGTTTTCAACATATACCTGTTGGTTGACGCTAAAACCTCTTTCAACAGAGGCTTGTCCATGACTCAAGACTAGAAGAAGTCGTACAACCTTTCACAGTTGCATATACAACAAACTGCAATCAGTCTTTAGCAGCTCAAGATGAAATTGATCCAGACTAGTAGAGTGTTTGTCAAACTGCTGCAGGTTAGGCTTTTTCTTCTGCAGGAGTTCAGCGTATTAACCAAGCACCACATCGCGCTCATGCTCATCTAACCAACCAACTGCTATGAGTGCGTCAAGGACTTTCCTAAAACTTGTAAGGCACTCATCAGGCTTTGAGGCCATTTGACAGGGGTCGAGCGAAGACAGGCTCCTAACCAGCTGATTTGCCAGTGGGCTCTTCTCTAGAATTTTTTTTCGCTGTAGCTAAAAGGAGCTGTTTGCTTTCTATTTGCAAAGCAAATACGTTTTTGGCTCTCACCTTTGCAGCCATGGAAACAGACGTGATGTAACGCGTCCTTGCTCACTCCAGCGTTGTGCTCCAGAACCGCAAGTGAATGTTCATCTGTTTCTTTCGTAAGTAGTCGGTCAAGGACTCGTCGAAAAGAATAGTGTACCCATCTGTCTGCCCACTTAATATTTCAAGCTGGAGAGAACAAATGGCCTTGGAACATGACACAAAACATACGCGGACTTCTCCCCACATGAGAATGCCTTAGCGATGCTGCTATCCTGGAACATTCTCCTGAACAAGTCTCCCTGGGTGGGAGACTTGTAAAAAATAGTGGGACGTCACCATCTTCACGGTCCACAGTATCTCCACGTCGGTCACACACTCGTGCACTTGGCAGATGCTGCACACATGGCAGGACGATGGACCTGGCTCTGCACTTTGCTGAATGACTGTTGGCACCACGAACGCACTCAAGTTACCATGGACTGTAGTCGCTTTTGTGTTATAAATGTGTTTCACACTCTTCATGTGACTTTTAAGGGCAGACTCCCCCATTGATGACACGTCGAAGCTCTTCCCACATAGCTTACACTTTGCCCAATGCGAGTTTGACCTATCTGGTGCAATTCACTCCCTATAAACAGCAATGCATAACCAAGACTGCTGGGATTTGCACTTGCCTGGCATAGTTCCACCATAAGCGACATTACTGCAAAAATGCGTGCACACTTTCACAGTCTTTACTAAAAAGCAAGGCTTTGTTCCGTCGTTGCTACTGTAACCACACGAGAGCTACCACAACATTTTGATATGGCTGGAGAAACAGACCGGATTGGATAGTTTGTTCGCTTTAAGAGCACATAGTCGCCAGGTGCACAAAAAATCCACCAAATTACAGCTGAATGAACCTCCATTGGCGAAATTCAAGGACCTTTAAGGACCTCAAACAAATTTAAGGGTCTCCAAGGCCTTGAAAATGTCATTTCGCAATTCAAGGGTTTTCAAGGGTTTCAAGGACCGCTACGAACCCTGGTTTCTCGTGCGTGCGCGGCGTGGACGCTGGCCGCACGTGTACTGAAGATGTTATTAATACAGGAGTGAGCCCAGACGGCTTCCCCGAATAACGGACGCTCTGTGGATTATGATCGCGCCAATGCTATTGGCAACAGTGAAGTGTGCGTAGACACGGGCCTTCCTGACAGCGCCCACGATGTCGACTCCGGCCGTGTGCAGTTAGACACTGATGTGATCGATGCCAGTGAAGTTCGCGACGCGCACACCCGCGAGACAACCATGACGCTTGAGGGTCTTTCATCGATGTTGGCAACAGCGCGAAAAATTGAGCCATTTTTGGAGTCATTTGAGCCATTTTTGGTGCGGCAGCGAGGCAAGATGCCAGCAAGGCAAGACTCGGAATTCACAAGAAATCCTCCAATCTGTCATTTGGAGTTTGGTATTAAAGGAGCAGCAATGCTGCTCTTTTTGCTGTGCAAGCTACTGTAGCAAAAGCTGTACTGTGCTTGAACATTGGCAACGTCGATGCATTTGCTGCGATTCTAGAGCAGCTGGACATCACAATATTCAGCAGCAGATTCCCGAGGGCTAGGGAGAAGGACTGTCATCAGAGTGCAACCTCAATTAAATAGAGAAGCGTCCCAAAGTCTGCAAAAGCTGATCAAGAAGAAGCATAAGGATGGGATGCATCCAGATTATGCCCCTGATGCATTTTAATAAGATTTTATTAGTATTTGTTCAATAAAGATGTTTCGAAACATTTTTTCTCGTTTTCTCAAAACAGCAATTTTGGCAAATTTGCCAAGTTGAAGGGAAATAACTTCTGTTCCATTTGAGCTATCAGCATAATTTTTTTTTTTGCCAGAAAGATAAATGCATGCAGTATGCAATATGCCTATTTTGAAGGCAATATACAGAAAATTTTTAATTGGGTCATACGCATGAACGGTGAAGGTGGCTTTTTTCTTTGTGAGCATTGATGTCCTCTAACTCTTGTTGAAATTGGCCCAGCAAATTGATTTATAGCACATTACACTCCTTAAACATTCTACATTGTTTATACAATGTCGCCAATGTTTTGGTGCTTTCTGCTTAGATGCTAATTAGTCTCCAAACAAAGGACCTAGGTTATATATTGATTGTGGTGTATCTTGGAAACTACGTGACCTATCAAAAAAGTGATTATATTTTTACAATATGCACATATAAATACACAAACTGTGAAAATTTCGTTCAGATCTATACATAAACAAGAACCTTGCCCATCAAGTGTAGCCTCCCCTTTTGCCGAGTAAATTCTCATAACTTCTCATACAAGTGATGAGAAGCACCAGCTGTCTGCCGAGTTCATATGTAGCTGTTGAATATTTGCAAGACCCTTGCAAGTGTTCTTACTGGGCTAGAAGTGCAAACGTGCTGAACAGAATTCGTCACAGTAGAGCACGAGATTCAGACTTCCAAGGAGTCAACAATGATGGCATATGTGGAAAAACTCATTACACAGTTATCTGGACGTAATTCCTGGTAGCAACAAAGAAATGCTGCAGTTGAATCGTATGTATGGTAAATTTTTACACATAAGCTTGCTAAAGCATGCTTCCACAACTCGCATGACTTGCAGTGCTTTGACCATGAGGCTAGTTTTAAAGGGAGCTTCCTCCAATTCAGGAGAAGGCAGACTGACCGCATCGGTGCGCAGGATCTTGCTTTTGAGCCAGGAAAGATAGTAGACGCGCACACGCTGTTTCTTGCCCGAGATGGTGACCAAGATATTCTGGCCTTCGAGCACCTCCATTTGCTGAAAGCGCCGGCGCGAAATGAGCTGGTACACCTTGCCCTGCCCACTGCGGTCCAGCAGCATCAGGCCATTCTCCGTGCCAATCAGCAGATTCACCCCTGAATTGAAAGAAGTGAAAAACGAGATGAGATTAATAATTTACTGGGTAAAAGATTCATATGGGGAGGGGGGGGGGGGGAAGAGTCAAGAATAACCACTCTTGAGAATCATTTCACCTTTAGCATTGTCAACTGCTTACAGAAAGAGGAGGGGCAAAACTTGTCACTGAAATGGGCTTTACGTCCACATTAGTTATTTTTTTCTTTACAGCAAAAGCTGCTATGAAATCACAGCTGCAGCATTATTTGGCGATGTAGTTGTCTGCCTGCACTATTAGTGGTAGTCGAGTATTCTACATTTAGTTTATTTGCAAAGAAACTGTGGCTAGAGCAATACTGCAACATACGCACAATTGGCAAAACACGTTTGCACACAGTTATGACCTAACGATAGCAGTGAACATGATATGTGTGCATGAAAGAACTATTGGCCATTTCCATATATGACCCCACAGTTCGTACTGTCTATATTATAGAGACGGCAACACCATTATATGAATTCCTTCAATGGAAAAGAATGTATTACTGCATAAATGAAAGTCATAGTTTCTTCATGTAACTTCATGTAAAGGCTAGACACGTAATAAGAATGAAAACAGGTGAAACAAGAACGTTTAACAATGCTGCTGACGTCAGTTTTGCAGGCTGCACATTTCCTCCAGTTGAAACAAGTTAACAAGTTTATTTCCAAGCAAGGTATCACTTTGGCATCAATGTTTTTTTTTTTTGTCTCATCTCTTTTCTGCCAGATACTGCAGTGCACCTTAGCAAAGGAGGGACACAAGGCGGAAGATGTGACGTACCCCAGAGAGCTGCACAGAGGATTTCCGAGTAGAAGCGTTTCTTGTACTTGCGGATCTCCGGGGTGGTGCTCACTGCCTCATGCGAGGTGGGTGTGACGTTGACATTGACGTGGGACTCCCGTCGAGGAGATGGGGCTGGGGGGCCCCCACCCCCTGTTGTGCTGCCCCCACCCGCACTAAAGCCAAATGCCAGGAAGGAGCGTTGCTTCTGTTGCAACTGCAACTGAGGTGGAGCCGGTGGGTTAAGAGCCTGTCGGTACTACGGGAGGTGGGAGGGAAAAATAAAGAAAGGGGAGGGGAAGGAGAAATAAAAAAAGAAGACGGGACGCACACACAAGGTGGCCAGGCCTTAGGTACACATGCAGGCAGACACCAGTGGAAAGGAATGCCATGCACACAACAGCGCGCAAAACCCAAAACCTGCACATAGTCCAGCCACAACCGATAAAAGAAGGCACAACGAAGGCCAACACCTCCTAGGAGAGCGCAAAGTGCATTACAGCCTTTGCCGAAGTGGGCCTATTAAAAAGAAAATGCTCAGGGCACACTATTTGTGAGCGTCAGCACGGGCATGTAAATGTCTGAGCTGCAGTCCTCCCAGATCAAAGCACTATTACTTTAAGTTAAAGTTATTCACCATTCAGATTTATAATCACACCTCAGCAACCCTTAAATCCTTTCATATTCTTCCCGTGCGAGACAGCAATGAGGTTGTCAGTATAAGATTAAAAAGTGCATGTGACGAATAGTAATCATGACATGTGCAAAGTGCTAACCCCTATTAATGCGACAACACTAAAGAGCTTGTTTCGTAGAAATTACGGAGTCAGCATCATTCGTTGTGAGATAAAATTTAAAATACATGCAAATAAGTCATAAAATGTGTTCAGTTGGTCAACTGCTATTCAACAAGCTCATTCAAGGATTCTTGAGCTGCATCTTCATAGCTAAGAACACTCAAATGCACAAATGTACTGCAGAAAAAAGATGTTTCTCAAGTAGGTGCTTGCTTTATGATTTGCTTTAGAGTAGCATTCAGGAGCACCATCTCAAGTCCACAGACAGCTGCTACACTTCACCCTATAAGGTTGAGACGAGAGGCTTAATTGTGAACCAAAGCATGGGCTATTGTGTGTTGTGCATTGATCTGCAAGATAATTGTTGCCCTGCTGCATTGTCCAGTGATCTCGGCTCTTTCATCTCAAACATGCATTAATGACAACAAAAAGAAGCATTACTGGGCAGCATTAGAGCAACACGTGGCGTTGCATTGGGGTGTACGACGAGCCATCTAGAAAACTTGTGGACAGTGTCGGTAGCTGTAGATTTACCTTCTACACCACACACTTGCAGCCATAGCAAGTGGCAATACCAATTAGGAGTGCTGATAGTGAGCAAGTATGAGACATGCTGCCATGCTATCACAACAGCTGCCTGTTATTACCAATGTATAGAAGGTTTAAAACAGACACTCCTTACTCGGCTGTCTTTCTAAGCTGATTCATAAGAGTTTCCTTTGCTCGGTTCCCATCAACATATATTGTCTCCAAACACACAACAAATAAACAATTAAACCTTCCAATGCTTTTGTTGATGTCACAATTCAGCACAATATTAAATTCCTTCATACAACACCTAGCTGGTGGGGTTCTGTCGCAAATGCTCTAAAGTCACATGAAAAAAGATTTTTAGCAAGCATTTTCATTCAACAACCATGCAAAAAAGCAGAAGTGCAACGAACAAATTACTGGGCCATCACAAAAATCTATTTATCCAAGCCCAAAGCATCGTGCCATCACATTTTGGTGCTATGCCATAAGGGTCGTGCTGCAACTCAAATATAGTTCACTAAAACAAAGCTTTCAACAGTGCTAATGCTGCTACGGGCCTACTTCAGCCTAAATAGAACTAACACCAAAGGTGACTAGGAAAACAGGCTGAAGGCTGGAAAACATAGCTCCCACAGATCAAATGTTCCCAGAAAGTTAAAATGTGAACACTTGCGTCCATGACAAACACCGAAATAGTAGACTAGCATCAACTGATCTATAGTTATACTCGGCGACAACTATTTTTAACAGCACTGTGGAAGTACTGAATTGAAGCGCATGCCCGCAATTATGATTACATATAATTTTCTCATTGGACTTGCTGAAATAAATGCTGCTTTATTTATTATGAGGCTAGACTAGTTGCAAGAAAGCTCAGGTAAAGTAGTGTTATTCAATTTACAAGAGTGCCTTCCTTTCCCTTTTCTTTCTTAGCGCCGTCTTTTCAGCGTGCCCGTTTTTCCAAGGTAAACATTGTGTCCATGACAGTGGTTCAGTGTGCGTCTGCAAACGTGTAGTTTAGTGCTCCACGGAACATATACTGATAACATGATGCTAAACTTTACACTAGGCAATGAAAATGTTTATTCCAATCTCTTTTTCTCGTGTATATAATTTTCCAAATGTGTTAACGATGCGAGTGAGCAACACCGAAATCAGCTGCAAGCTGCCATACTACTTGTGGAGCTACATGTCTGTGTGCGAACCCTGCCTCCATAGCCTTCGCTCCAATTGGTCAAGATTAGTTGTCATCCAGTGTAGCTGCAACTCTCCCTGCAGTTTTATATGCCTAAAAAGAATTCTACTGCATGCTGGTTAAAATCCTGTTTACCCAAGCAGTTTTAATTTTTGCCCCACATGCTTTGAACATACATTTCCCCTCTTTTACTGCAACTGTTACAAAACCGAAAAAAGAGGGGGGGGGGGGAGGGGCCTCTCACTTTTTGTCAAAAACAACTGTGTAATACATTGACCAACGAATATTTCAAGACTGAAGTCGAGAAAGAGCACCATCCACATTATTGCTTCTATCGGGCACAAAGGTGTTTGCAATTGAATATTTTGAACAGAAGTAGGGCGCCATGAACATTGAACACTATACAGGAGAGCTCACTGATGCAAGTGGTGCTACTGATGAAAATAGTGGCACAAGTGCTCATAAGGTGATGTTCACAAGCATGTTCTTATAACTATTTCAGTTTCAGTATTAACAAAATTACTGCATACCTCGTCAGATGTTGACTTGTCCTGTTGGCGCTGCTGTGCATGACGTGGCAGCAAATCTGGAAGCTCGCCACTCGACCGAGCATTGGACAGGTTTCCCGACGAACTCTGGGACAGGTCTGACCGTCCCAGTCGGTCATCATGGTTGCCCTACACACCCCAAATGCAGAAACCCTGAGCACCCAGTTGCCTGTAAATATTGCAAGGCTGCAAACATGCTCAGTTATATAACTTAGAGAAGTGCAATGGAAGCTATACACAATGAGATATAAGTCTTCAACAATGCAGGAATTCGTGCATTAAGCCCCACACGTATAAAATGCTGATGCACATGCACTTGCAATGCTTACTACAGGCCAAGCATCCGGGTACAATTATTGTACAGCATACCAGCCACAGCATCTTTTAGGCACCAAATATGCTCAGCTATTATTTGCATCATCATATTAACAATGGATACTCAGACAACACAAAGCAAAAGGGAAGTCTTATAATCAAGGCATTTGTTCTTAGAACATCAGTTTTTTTCATTGCATAATTTAATTCGTTGAATGCCTATGAATACAATAGAACCTTGATTGATATGTGGGTTCTAATGTCCCAAAACCACCATATGATTATGAGAGACGCTGTAGTGGAGGGTTCCGGAAATTTCAACCACCTGGGTTTTTTAACGTGCACCCAAATCTTAGCCCACGGGCCTACAGCCTTTCCGCCTCCAACGGAAATGCAGCCGCCACAGCTGGGATTCGATACCGCAACCTTCGGGTCAGCAGCGAAGTACCTTAGCCACTAGACCACCGCAGCGGGTATACAGTAGAACGTTGCTGTTACGTTCCTTACTGTTGTGTTTACACGGATGTCACACAATTTTGTGCCATTCCCGACATAACTCCCATAGAATCTACTATAACCCTGCTGATCCGTTGCGAAGTACACTCTGAGCCAACCGAGCGATCATGGGAAGAAGAGCGGCTATGTTGGCTTTTCATGTAGCTTGGCCTGGCTTGACCATAAAATTAGTCGCACGAGTGGCACAAGGAAAATGCATAGCATACTTTCGGTTTTCGCAAACACAAGCATAGCCTTCGAGATTTGTACTGCAAAGATGCCATCTAAGACTCAATTTGTTTTAGACTTTTGGCGAAAGAAATGCTTTTGAGATTGGCGTTTGTTTCTTCTGTTGCATTAGTGTGGACTCATCATCATCATCGTTATTTGTTGGAAGCGTTCGTGCAGTTCACGGTTCAACTTGTTGCACTGTTTCTGTTGCTTGTGCATAGTTCTTTCATGCTTACAACTGTTGCTGCCAAAATAATCGCATATGCTGATTGCATTTCTAAGGATGACGCCGATATCAGCTGCATGGTTCCATTTGTTTACTACAGTTAAACCTGGCTATAATGAAATTGACAAACTCCCGGAAAAAATCGATATAAAGAGGTCTTTGTTATATGCAGTTTCGGTACGAAAATTAAAAAAATAGACACACAAATTGAACAAAAGGAAAACTGAAGGCACAGCTAGCAAAAAACTTATTTGGCGGTAAAAAACTGCCTTATTATTTTGATAGCCATTTCGAGGGCACGCTCGGTGGGTTCTTGTTATTGCTGCCATATTTCGTAACAAGTAAAAAATTGAGAACACGCCCATGTGCATTGCGTTTTTTACGAGCGGGTAAAAGCATGCCAGCCCTGCTGAAGCAGAGACCAATCGAGCCAGCCCATCTCCACTGCCTGGATGACGCATTCAATACACCCCGAATTTTATAACCACCGTCGAAAGCTGAAACAGAAAGAAAACCATGCATCTTGAACAAGCACAAGAAAATGCGGGGAGTGGGGGGTGGTGCTCGAATAGCAACAATGCACCTTCATTTTAAAGGGCCAGTAAACAGGCTCAGACTTTTTTTTTAACACCCCCCCCATACAAGCTCGGCAATTTGTAGATTAGACCGCAGCGATTATGTTTTCTGAACATCACAGTGCTGCGCGCCACGCAGAGCCTCTATTTTGAAAAACAATTCCCGCGCATCTTTCCAATGCCTGATCGACCCCCTTGCACGCGCAGTGACTGTCAACACGGCAATCGGCGACGTGACGTAGCACGCAGCTTGCCGAAGAAGCTCGCCGATTGGCCTAAATCAGGTGTGAAAAAACAGTACTGAAGTCAACATCAGTTCCTGTTCCTACCCACAGCTACGACACTGCCCCTTGTTTCTTGGCACTGCGGTGAAAGAACCAGCCTCGCAGTTGTCGCGTGCACGTGTACACTCCTTGCTCAACTACAGTGCCTGTGTGAACGTACTTCGCCCTTGACATGAGCAACACGGGTAAAAAGCATTGCTCTGTCGTCGGCTGCAAATCGAGGGACTGGGCAGTGGAGAAGCATCAGCACCGGGAGCCTCACGATATAGTGCCCTGCGCGCTGCATGGCTGAAGCGAATCGGCCATCCAGCGACGTATGTAGGGGACCTGATCGTTTGCGGTCGACACTTCGCACCTGACACTTACACGGTTGACCTGCGGCTGGTTCGGCAAACGCAGCAAGCGGAAGTGCGTTGTGACTGATCGAGTTCGCCGATATCGTCAATTGCTGACGTGGTGTCACGTTGCCGAAGTGGGCGGAGTCACGGTGATGGGCTACACCTTTCCCTTCATGGAAGGGAGAAGAGGGCGAGTCCGCGCGAAAATTTGAAACCAGCTTAGACCGATGTTCCAACCCTGTAACCCTGTAACCTTGGTTCCAACCCTATAACCCTGTAACAGCGGGAAAACTATTCTGTAAAGTGTCCTCCATATGTAGCTCACGGGTTTTCTTGCTCATAGCTTATGTCTGTAGACTAGGCCCATAGCCACTGTCACTTCCTCGTAATGTTTTGATCTGCAGGCGAAAACGTGGTCAGCTTTGAAAACGTATTTGTCTTCGAAGAGCTGCTGTGAAATATCACACAGCTTATGAATGAAACTGCAAAAAAAAAAAAAAAAAAAAATCCCTGGACAAAGGCAATTTTACTGAAACATGAAATTGCCATTTAGATCACTGTACGCAGGACCTCGCAGCATGCTCAAGGGCGTAAAATTATACGGCTGGCTGATCGCAATTTTTAAATCATGATTTATCCCTTCACTAGAAGCACTGCAACTGAACCAATCATTCACAATTTTCACCTATATGTGGCTAAATGGCGATAGAATGTGCAACGTGTGACCACCGTAGAAATTTTGCGCAATAAATATAAGGAGCGTGCCACAGAGAAGAATAACGGCTCTGAGTGTACCATGCATGCGCGCGATTCTCACGTTTGCCCGCAATCATAACAGTAAAGTTGCGGCTGCATGCGGCTGTCAGACTCGGAATGCTGTGTTGCTTCCCGCATAGCGGGGAATACGGTTGCTTTGTGCTTTGTAGGGTTATGTGTGCTAAACATAAATGTAATTTGTGCATGCTTGTCATGTCAACTGCAGCCTGTCTTTAGATACAAACCTACAATGAACAAAGTAGCGTGATTGCGCGCACTTCTCACAGCTAGTTTCTTTACCGTTAATATCCATTGACACACAATGAGTCACCTTTTACAGAGGCAGCGCGCTCGGCCGCCCTGGTTTTTTCATTTAGGTGGTCACAGCAGACGACGCCGGCAGTCAGGCATTGTGAAAAGCGTAACACTATTCCTGGGCAGTTATTTACCACTTCGTACAGTGAGGGAACAAGCTGCAGCAGTATTTTAATGATTTTTTCAAGTACAATAATAATAATAATAATAATAATAAAAAGGACACGCGAAAGCGGCTGCTGGTTGCGCGTGAGACGGCGGCAAAGCAGTCCAACCACAGACGTCACAGGGATGCCTCCGCATGGTGGCTCCACGGTATGCCTTCGCGCCAGGTTCATTATAAGCAGGTTTAACTGTATATTGTGGCTGACTGCGTTAGTGATGAAGTTAGCAGTTGGTGGAGCAGGGGTAATTTTTTTTGACAATCGCTTTCGCAAGTACTTTTTCTTTCGCAAATCGTTTTAACGTCTGCTGCAAGCTATGGTGACCCGACACTCTGCCAAAAGTTCCCTACAATTACCCCTTGGAGATGCCGATGCATCCACTGACAATTTCGAGAGGGCATCACCAAAAATGATCGCTTGCTCTGTGTTAGCCATGATGGCACCAGATTTATTGAAGTATGTGACACTACATGTGCCCGAAAAACTTTCCATGCTGATCGGGTGCGATAACTGCACTGAGCAACTTAAAGGGGCCCTGCCACACTTTTTGAGCATGGTCAGAAAACGCTGCCGATCAATAGTAGAGGCTCCCGACAACATGCGAGCCAAATATTATAGTGCAACACGGGGTTTGGAATTCACAATAAATTAGCATAGTCAGCTAAAAATAGCTTTCTCTTCTCTCGACAAATCACAGAATTAAGACCAGCAAGCCCATCTATCAGCCATTGACCGATCTGAACATGGCGCGCTCGGTTGTTACAGAGGTCGCCGCGAGAGGCTGTTACTTGTCCACGCGTGTGTGCGCGATCGCACCGAAAAAGCCGTCTATTCGAAGAAAAAAAGTAAAGAAAAAGCTCAACGTCACGATATGAGAGTGACTTTTTTTTTTTTTTTTCGCCCCTCACATTCCTCCCTGCTTAATTTGCAGTGCTTTCGTCTGGACGAGAGAAGAGAGAAGGTTATTGCAGCGTGTGATAAATCTTGGTAACTCCGCTTGCACCGGACGAATTCTCAAAATTTTTGTAGCATTTAATTTGTGAGGCATTACGCTTTTCCAGTGAATTCATTCCATGGTTACTCAAAAAAAGTGTTTAGGGCACCTTTAACACATTTGTTTTCCAAGCGTAAGTATTGAAATTTAATTCTGCACCACTAAATATTTTTTGTTATTTTTTTCAGTTATGTTTCCTCGATCTTACGTTGATTTCCTACAGTTATTTAAAAGACTTATCAACACAATTCTACTGTGTGGGTAATACTGTGTGCTTCTCTTAGATATAGGTAGTTATTGTTCAACTATTTTTATGCAAGTGCCATTTTAGTTATCTGGAAGTGCTTGTAGAACTTCAATTACACATATTTCCCTAAAAAGAGCATCAATATTGCCTGCTTGCTCGCAGAAATGCAATGAAAACCATTTTTATTCGATCGTCTTTACCCTGAAACAGATATTGCAAAAGTTTCCGAAACGACACTTTCCGAGTATCCACTATTGAGTATGATGTTTTTTTAAATACTCAAACGCTCTGTTAATCGCAATAAACAATAAAGCACATACTAAGCACACGCCTCGCTGGCGCGACATCAGTAGGACGCTGCCGCACATTGGCTGAAACTGCAAAAGACAAGCAGGCACACTCACGCCAAATGATCGCAAAGGGGCCATGCAAAATGAGAAGGATAATTCAGAGAAGAGACGGAGCTCACTGGACAGAAGACCTTGATGAAGAATGGAAGTGTGGTTAGTAGCCAAGAGAAAGCAATGTTAGCCAGAGAAAGAAAGTGTTAGTAGAGGAGGCAAGTGAGAAGAGAAGGGGAGGGGAGACACATACAGCTACGAATATGGCATGTAATACAAGTACTTCAGCACAAAAAGCACAATCAATGAGACAGGACAAAATCTCAAGGACACAAAGATTGAAACCCAAAATTGTCGAGTAACCTTGGAGACTAGTAATGTACTTTCGCTGACAAGCAGCAATGTGCTAGTAGGCATGTGGTGGCCCTGTACTAGATCATTAATGAAACATGAGCCCTTCCCCCCCTCCCCCCTTGAGCCACTGCCTGTCATAGGGCCGATCACTAGGCTGTGTTTTAAATCACACAACAGATGCTCTGATGCTTCAAGGCTCTGAAACTCTAAAGACCTTGTGTATTGCTTTCTAGAATCATGAGAGCAACCCAAGTTCTACCCACCGAATTCTAGGCGATTATTTTCGTTTCACTGAAGTACATCATTGGCAATGGCAGGTGATGCGAGAAATCTGGCAGAACACAATAAAATTAATGAATGGTCCGTCAGGTTATCTTTCCGACCCTGAATGCATTTGTCTTCGAAGCAAATGTGCCTCTCAATTCTAAAATCCAAAATGAAAGCTCAATAACGAAAAATGGAAAGCATCTTCCTTTCCACAACAAAAGATACTGTCCCAATGCAGGAGGAGGGCTCCGTTTTTCACTGACATTATCACGCGTGCTCATACACACAGATAAACAGCCACTTAAATGATAACTAGCCTGCAGTTTGATTTATGGTGGCTTAAGATGAGTTACAGCTGGTTGAAATAGCAGGCAATGAGCCAAAACAATGGGCCCTCCTGCATTTCCTCACTGACCTTACTACTTGTCTCCTCTCGCAAGAGGGCAGCGTCACCACTTGAATTTGCAGAATCTGCTGCCTCACGTCGTGACTGCCTTTCAGCACTGGTTGCGCCAGAGGAGGAGTTGAGCGATGACCTGACTGCTGGCGATCCAGAGTGCTTCATGAGCCACTCGGCGACTGCCGCTGGGTTGCGATCCGTGCGGTCTGGAAGTTGCTGCGAATGCTTCCGCTCGGTGGGACGACGCGATTCTTGTCGGCCGGCCACTTCAGCCGCAGTAGTCGCTGATGCAGATGACTCTTTCCGGCGACCTTTGCTCTCTCGTGGTCGTTCTTTGGGTCGATGCTGCTGCTGTTGCTGGGAGTGACTGGACCGTCGTGGGTGCTCTTCAGATCGCCGGCTACCGGCGCTGGGGGCTGCTACTGCGCTGCTGGTTGTGGGCACCTTACCGTGATCATTTTTTCCGGCAGATGATGAATGCCTCTGTTCATTGCTGCCGCTGCTGTTGCTTGGTATCTGTAAGGTTGCGCCTAGCATTCAACTTCTCAGTTTACGCAATTGGAATTTAATTTTAAAACCTATAGCAAAGTTGCTCACTAGCAATGCGACAAGGTCAAACTGAAACGTGGAGGCAGCCAAAATAGTTCACATGTGCTATCAAATTTGCACAGAGGTTTCCTACCTCGGTAGCACTAGGCAGTAATTTAGACAACAGGTTAAAGTCAAACTGGAACCCATTACATGAAGAGATTCAGGGTTCAGCAGATGGCCAGAATGACTGTGATTGCTTTGAGATTTCAGTTACACTATTAACTTACACAACTCCGACTCAGGGAACTATAGATTCTGCTTTGGAGTTTATAAAGCTTTTGCATGCTGCATCAGTGCTTCAGTAGCCTGCGAGCAGCGAGGGTCACACGGCAGTGCACTGGTGCCCCAACCCAATGTGCAGAGTGGCTAAAAAAAATTGCTGGTTGACATATCCTCAACAGAAGTGACAACTTTGAATACAGGTGTGATGTCACATTGGCTTGGGAGATCCTTATTCGACATATTTGTTACATTATACTGATGAAAAGAATCAAGCAGAAAAAGATAGCATGAATTCACAGCCAACAGAACCCATGCTTCTTTGCTGCTTGATTCGCCCACCAAAATTAAATGCAATGTCACATCACATAAGAATTACAATGTCTTGTTTTTTTACCGTTTTTAAAGCAGAGAACTTGTGCAAAGATGGTGAGCTAGCAAAATAAATCAGTCACGCTGCACGCCATGGCAGCGATAACTAGACACTTGCTAACTCTTCATAGTACACATCAACAGAAGTGAACAAAAAGAGAATGAACACAAAAACACAAAATATTTCTGGTACTTGTGTCAAGGTGCTGCACATAAGGCAACCAAAGAGGACCAGAAATCGTAGAGGGTAAGTGACACCAAAAGAACATGCGAGGACTTCCGAGATTAGACGCGGTCACAGCCTGTGACCGAACCAGAAAGAGAAGTTGGCCACGGGCTACACAAGTGAGAGAAAAGAGAAAGGAGAGCCAACCCTGCGCATAACAAGCGTGGCATCGTTGCGACCTTCCTCTTCGTCCGGTGTAGGAGGCAGAGGTCGGTTGGGGGCCTGGCACAGAGGGTCCTCGGAGGCTAGGCAACGCAGAGTCTCCTGGTTGTAGCCGTCCGGAGGTCTGTACAAAACGAGTGTGCACGTGTGACACTCATAGCAAGAACAAATGCATCCTCCTTGCAGCCCATTTACATTCCGAGTATAAGAGCCATATAACAATGCTTGCAGCTCTTATCACACACACACAAAAAAGAAGAGGTGCAGCCTTCACCAAGTCACTCAAGGCTGGGTCACAACAGAGCTGCTGTACCGTAGCTGGTCTTGGCTTGGCTTTCACAAACGTTGACACATTAGCCTTGCATCTCGTTGCGATTCACAGGTGAAAAATGAAAAAAAAAAAAAATGCTTACATTCCCTTATTTCGTCTCATTATTTATTTAGCGATCTATTAATCTCTTCAAGAAACAAATACATAAACTACGCATGTCGTGTTGAATAATTTTTGCCATGTCATGCGCCATTGTTGGCAATGTCAGTATAGTCATCTACGTAGAAGACCAAAATCACTGCATTGCTGTGTACGTAGGGCCACTCATACGTGCACGTCATGCCCTCATTTTCTGGGCGTGTGCCCTCAAAAAGAAGGTGGAGCAGCATTCATATTGAAATTTGACCCATTTCTGCAGCGCATAGCATTGCAAATTTTGGCAGACGTGATCATGAACACCTCATCTACGCATTGCGCTTGTCAGCTCAAAATTGTCAAACCTGCTAAGTGGCCCTTTATGAACTTTACCCATAATGATGGCGCAGAACTTTTCAAAGCACTGGGGTTTAGGGACAGGGAGGGCAAAATAGACTTTAAGCAGGTAGAAATAACTAGAAGGAATTTATCTGATTGGTGGCTACAATCAAGGCACGAATGAAAATTAAATCCTTCACTTGCAAAGTGCCAGTCCTTAACTTCACTATTTAAAAAAAAAAGATAAATCTAGTTTTTGTTCACTAAGCATTACGGCTATGTGGCGTAAGCTGCCGCCCGATCTAAAGGGTACAGCCATATCAATCCATGCATCAATGGGTTCGATTCTTAGCCACGGTAGCCACACTCCGACAGGGGTGAACAGCGAGACAATGCAGCTGTAGCAGGTTATAAAATGTAACGTGACCACAATTACTCTGCAGTGTGCCTCACAATCATATAGCACTTCTGAAAGGTATTCGACAGCGTGCTTGCATTACAGGTTGCATTGTTCACAGGCGATTCCTTTAAAAAGATGCGATTGTTTCGCCCCCATAATTGGTATCTGTATCGGACGCATTGGGGTACTTCGGGACACATCGGGGTATGGGGACGCATCGGCGTGCTCAAGTTAGTATCGAGTGTCGCAAAATATCTCAAATGCGCTCGCCCGAGAATACCGCCGCAGCTGTTGCGTTATATTTTCTTGCGTCTGGTTGCTCATATTTCACCTCGTTATTTAGCTTCATGTTTATCAGAGTAATTTTGGCACTCTGTTTCATAGAAAAACAAGTTGCGGTTAATTGCAGAAACTGGTACTGATTTCAGTTAGTGTTTACGTGAAACATCTTAGCAACTGTGCTGTCAGGCTTGTAAGTACAAGCTTAGATAGCCACCTGATGAATAAATTTTTCCCATAGTTGATTACTCCAGAACAGTATTAATCTGTATATGAACATGACGTGAGAGGCCAATCGTTGCTTCACTGAGGCAAAGGGCATTTCATTATCACATGGGCCACAAAGCGGCATGCGCCATCGAAACAGTTCATTAAGACCTTGTGGCGTTTGTTTTGCAAACGATTGCTATCAGCAGTGCTCCAACCTGAAGTGAACATTACCGTTTATGACCTGATGGTTGATCAAGTCGGCTGTTTGCGTAAATCAGGGTATGCGACTACGTAATCCTGACGACTGTTGAGAAGAAATCTGTACATGAGATCCGAGTATACCAACTTCTCAGAATTCTGGAAACCATTCTGTGGTTTGCAGCGTTACTTTTTTCTCACTATCATAAGTGAGTGTGTATGAAAAACAGATCCATCTAAAGTCTCCAACATCTCAAAGCGGAATTCTGTCTAATGAGCTACTTTATTTGCAGAGGCAGGCATAACTTGCACGGTAAATCGCAAGACTGTGAGAAAACTGAAAATTTCATTTTTTATACTTGGACACAAATGTTTAATCGCGTAGTCTACACGAAGTTATTATGAAGTCGAACCTATTTAGCACGAATATTTTCTTAGCATCGATTCCGTCGAGTACGTGCATGGTGAAAACAACTAATGTCTCGCTGTCCTGCACCTTCATTTTCAAAGTGGACCCATAGTTTATTCAGCTTACTTGAATTTTAACAGCAATAAATACCTTTACTTTGTACTTTTAGTAATCTACTATGTGAAATTGAGAAGAAATGACCACTGTATCGCTGAAGAGCGGGTACACGGCGGGCTCGAAAAGAAGCAACTGTCGATATCAAGGCGGACCAGGCGAGTCCGTGCCGTGATGTCATTTGTTTCGACTGCAGAGACTCCAGTGTTCGTTCTCGGGGCTAATAGCATGTGCTACCGAAATGGGAAAAATCCCACTCTCACCCCACCAATCTGCTAAAAATTAAGGGAACATGTGTACTACCCATTAGAAGCTGCACGTTTCGGCCTCTCTTGTTAACCATCTGTACAGTGTGCTGGTTCACGATGTTGATAATTTTTTTATTTGTGACAGATAGATAACCCTGACCATAAAAGCACTGCTGTGAAAAGAAGGTAGGAGGAACTTCTGGCTACAATGAATTACTCTATATTTGAGCACAATGTGCAATCAATTGACAATCTGGCAGTCTGAATATGTCGTACAGGTTAATGAACAAACAAGGTTTTCTGATGTTTGAATATAACAAAACCATGTTCACTCTGCTGATATGAAAAACACATATAAACTGCATCAATAAGTTCATTATACCATTTAATACCGTTCGATATAAATGTGCGAACTTCTATACTTTTACAAAAGAACTTCAAGGGGATAACTTGAGAGTTCGACATAGCCCAAAATTCGATATACAGTGGACTCCTCTTAAACGAAACTCATATGGCAAGACAATTTGTTCCGTTTATGAGAAGTTTCATTTAAGCAAGGCCAACAAAATGAATGAAATAGGACTATTTCAAAAGCACCAACTGTGGCTGACTGAACAAAAACATTTTAAAGTATACAATACTTATACAGTTGGTTAGAAAGAAAAATGTTGCTAATATTGCTTACAGATATCTCTGTTTACAGCCACACTTTCTCCAAAAACTATCTTAAAGACAAGGCTACACTGCTTTTTAAAACAGCTCAGACAGCCATCGCTCACCCGCAAGTGCTCGATCCCCATGCGAGTAGCAATCTCTTTGGCCTTCTCTTCGAAAACGGGGCTGCTGATCGGGAATTTTGCACTGCGCGCACACTTGAATCAAAGAAAAAGAGCATCTTCCATTTCTTTGTACGGAGCCGTTCTCGCCCGCAACCTGTCCGTGGCGAAGTTCCCAAGCTTTGCAGCTTCTTCAATTTTCCCTTTGTTCTTGAGTATCCTCAACAGTGTGGACTTGGGAATATTGAACTTCTTCACAATTTCTGTCTTCGATACACCGTTGCGGTCAAGTTCTTGAATGATTTTTACTTTCGTTGCGAGCAAAAGTGCATTGTGCTACTGTTTCTTGGTTTCCATCTCAAGTTCACGACTAGATAGAAACAAACAAAAACAAAAAATGGAAACAAGATGGATTGTTTGCTGCTCGGCGTGTGGGGACATGCAACGTTTCTAGAACTAGGTAAGTTGCAAAACTGAGCGATGTTGCGCGGCGCTGCCGCTGCCAGCGACAAATGTGGCGCTGCTGTCGCATCCGGATTCACTCACTGCATGCTCGCTCATGCCACTCCCGTAACCTCCGTCGGCTCTGCATGTTGCAGTGCGTCTTTATCCGTAGAAGCTGCTTTCTCCGCGAACAGTTTTGTGCTTCAGCACGCCCTGCTCTGCTTTGTATGTGTTGCGTGTTTTCATCATGCCCAGATGTTGCGTTCTCGGCTGTAGAGTAGCTACAGGAAATGAGAGACACCACTACATTTCTTTTGTACCCACGTGCACCTGAGCAGCGAGAGGTATGGGACCACGCTATTCCTCGTGCGGATAAGAAACTGCCCAGCATCTCACGTGTGTGTGATATTGTTACGAGTAACTTGTTTAATGATCTATCTACAGCACACAGAACTCGACGAGCAAGATGGCGCCAGACCAGCATCCCACGAAAACTGACTTCGTCCTCCTCTTTCATGCAGCCGTGTTTAGCGGCTGTTTTGTATCAATATGCTCTTTCATGAGAAAGACATCCTGAAGACTTTCACTCACGTCATATGGTAAGAAGGTACAAATCGCAAGAGGAAAGTGGGACCTCGTCGAAGGATGCGTTCCACGAATATTCCCGAATTTGCCCGCTTACCTTGCCCGCTTACTTTTGTTGCGGGAACCGCGACGAAGAAGCGAAAGCTCCTTGTAAGGAGTGGGGTATTTTCCAGAATATCATCGGCGAAAAAGAATAGACTATCTCCGAGCACTGAGCTCGAAGACAGTGAAATAAGTCCCGACATGCCGTCAACTAGTGGCGTCATTTCGCTTAAAGACATAGAAAACGTTTGTTTGCATGCTGGCGGAAAGCTGTTGACGATGGCGAGACAAGATGTCTTGTGGTGTTTCTAGGGCTCAAAGAAAAAAAAAGAGTGCTATTTGTGGAGAAATGCGTTTTCGTCGCAGAAGACATGACAGTCTCCATTAGCAGCCGTCACCATCGCTTAGCCAAGTCACCTGGCAATGCAGACACCATCACCCAATCGGCCGAACTTCTGGAACACATAGAAAAGCTGCAAGTGTGTTCATGTTGTCCCAATGCGTCAGCAGGCAGACTCGCGAGTAATGACTACAAAGTGCTCACCGATACCCCAAAGTGTGGTCTCTGCTAGAATCTTTGGCTGCAGCTGTGTTAAAAGGTTTCATTAGAGGAACTCCATAAGAAGCAGAGGGAAGGCATACTCAAGAAAATGGCCGCACGCATAGCTTTTCGACGGTCTAAGTTGCTAAAAGAATGTGACTGACATGAAAAAAAAAAAAAAAAAAAGCTGACTACATAACCAGACAAAAGCCACGAGATTGCGCCACAAAGTTGTAATTTATTTTCAAGCACGAAAAACGAGCCACAAAAAAGGATGCCAGACATTGTAATTGGGTTTTTCGTGTCTAAAAATCTATTGCGAACGTACACTAACTAGCAACTAACAGACAACTCGTATGCCATGCTATATATATCAAGCATTGTTTATTGTGGGCAGTTCAGAAAACCATAATTATACTGTATTTGCCTTACACCGCTTAATATTATGCAGTATTAAGTTTCTGCAGCAGCACAACAAATCTCGATAATATACTGTTGGCAAAGCTCTTGCAGAAAGGCCGCCATGGCGTCTTGCCATGACAACAACGCGTTTTCGTCTGCTAGCGGAAGCTTGTTGCGCCGCCAGTGCCACTAAACCAGAAGCTGTTCCGGCGCCGTGTGCCGAGTAGTCTGACGCGGGGAGTTTTGCAACTTACCTAGTCTAGAAACTTTGGGGACATGTGCAATCGCTGGATTGGATTGGCTAGGCTAGCTTCGGCATTTGTTTCATGGTTGCTAGACTGCCGTGATCACTTCCACCATTCATGAATTTTGCACGTTTTAGTTTCATTTAACCGATGTAAATGAAAAAAAAAAAAAATGTTCCTATTACCTAAAACTTTTTATCATTTAATATATAGGAGAACAACCAAATGTGTCTAGATAGTTTCATTTATGCGGCTTTTCCGTTTAAGCGAGTTTCGTTTAATGGGAGCCCATTGTATGTGGGTTTGATATAACCATGTTAGACTGTATAATCCTCAATCAATCTGCATGAAATTAACAGCAAAAAGCTGTCCAGTAAAAGTTCACAGTTTCAGAATGACCCAGCGCCATATGTTCCACCCCAACAGTCTCTGCGAGCTGCCTCCTTTCGGGGGGCTTTTTTTGCGGCACTGCAGCGATAGGCCATTGCTCTCTGGCTCGTGCGAGGTTTTCGGCGGCGCATGCCTTTTTTGGGCGATGGAAGTGAGTCTTGTGGTGCACTAGTTTTGGAACACTAAGGACTGCACAAAACCGCCCAAGCTGCTCGCGTCCAACGTCGATCGAACGCGAGAACGTAAAGTGCTGCTTGCGGATGTCTCCTTGCTTCCACTGCATGATGCATACACGCGGCTTGCCGCAACAGTAGCAGCACATGCATCCTTTCGGCAATAAAGATCCAAGAACAATGAGAGTCCCAATAGTCTACTGCCGATTCTCGAATAGACAGCTCGTACCACCCGCAGTTGGGGCAAACTGCGTGGATAATGAGGACGCGCATCGAATCGGTCTCACAAGTAATTGTGCTTTCGCGTTCATTCCGATGCTTGCTTTCGTTGTAGAACATCTTTATCTTTTGCTTTGAAGCACTGACAAAGTTATCGACACTATGAATGAAGCTCGAACAATCCAAATCGGGCGCGCCACCGATGCTTGCTGCGGCTAGGACTAGAAGCGGGAAAGAGGTTCCGTCACCGGAGCTCGCCGCTTGCGCATGGGGAGCCTTCCGTAGTACTGGTGCCTTGTCATGAACTTCCGTATATGAAAGTCGCGTTTCTCGCCAGCATTTATGACAGGAAAAAAAGTAACACAGGCGGTTGCGTTCATCGATGTCTCGGCAAAAGCAGGAAAACAAAGAAAGAGCGCTCGCGTAAGGCTGCACATGCGGAATGTTCGCAACCAATAAAAGGGCTCCGATCATACCATGCGACTTCAAAGGCCCGCTCGCCACGCTAAAATACAGTGGGGAAACGATACCTTGTATCTTTATTGAGAATGCCGCGCATCCGTAGTGGGCTCTAGGAGAAGAGGGTTAGGCTTACATGCTCGCAAAATTTCAAGAGCCGACGATGCCGCAGAGCGAAGTGCCGTGTGTGCAAAAGTCTGTTACGTTTGCACTTTCGCAAGCCACCACGAGTGGTTCAATTGTATTTTTCGATAATTTCAAGTTGATTCTCAGCTTTGATTATTTAATATTGTCGCAGTACAACGCGAACAAAGCACAAGTACGCCTTGAGGCAGCGAAAGCAGCGTGTTCTCAACAGCTGAGCCACAAGATCTTCTTCGTTCTCGCATCAAGCCAGAGGCCCACTACCTGGTGTGCGCTAAATCCCCCCATCATCCTTTTTAGTCCACATGTAGACACGGGTCATTTGCCTCCCTCTCAAAGAGCATCGACCCGATGCGAAGTCAATAATGCAGTTTTTGTTAAAAGATAGTCTCACGCAATCACTCGCATATAGTCTCAGATAGTCTCACGCAATCACTCGCTGACGTAAGGCTTCATGCGCACTACGTGAACGAGTTCAGGATGGTGCTGGCGACGATTGGTACTACACGAATTGTCGGGAACAACTTCGTAAGTGACGTCACTCAGTTGTCGCAGTACTCGGTATGGCCCAAAGTATCTTCTTAAGAGCTTTTCTGATAGTCCTCGTTTCCGTACGGGTGTCCAAATCCATACTTTGTCGCCAGTTTGATAGACAACTGCTCTGCGGTGAGCATTGTAGCGGCCTGCATCGTACTCTTGCTGCTGGCGGATCCGTAAACGTGCCAGTTGTCTGGCTTCTTCCGCGCATTCCGTAAACGTGTTGGCGTCTAGGGTCGATGTCGTCACTTTCGTGCAGCAGCATCGCATCTAACATAGTTCGTACTTCTCGTCCATGAAAGAGGCTGAACGGGGTCATGCGGGTCGTTTCTTGCTTGGCCGTGTTGTACGCAAACGTTATGTATGGCAAGATTTCATCCCAATTTTTGTGTTCAATGTCTACGTACATCGAAAGCATGTCTTCAATGGTTTTGTTCAGACGCTCCGTCAGCCCGTTTGTTTGTGGGTGGTAGGCAGTGGTCTTACGATGCATTGTTCCACTCAGCATCAGGACGTGATCCAAAAGAGCTGCCGTAAATGCGGTTCCTCTGTCTGTGATCATGACGGTTGGTGCACCATGCCTCAGTACAATATTTTCGATGAAAAATCTTGCCACCTCCGCTGCTGTACCTCTCTGAATAGCTTTTGTCTCGGCATAACGGGTCAGATAATCCGTCGCAACGATAACCTAGCGGTTTCCTGCAGTGGAAATAGGAAGTGGGCCCAAAATGTCCATGCCTATCTGGTAGAATGGAGCTGTTGGGACCTGCACGGGTTGCAGTTGGCCAGCTGGTTTAGTCGGTGGTGACTTGCGCCGCTGGCAGTCGAGACAGGTACGAACGTGGTGCTTCACGGCTGTGGTTAGTCTCGGCCAGTAATACCTTTGCTGTACTCTGGCCAACGTTCTCATGTAACCCAAATGGCCAGAGGTCACCTCGTTGTGGCATGCTTTGAGTATTTCGGTACGAAGGGCTGCTGGTATGACGAGCAGATAGGCGGATCCTGTCGACGAAAAGTTTCTTTTGTAAAGTACTCCGCCCCGTAAACAAAACGATGACAATACTCTTGCGAAAACTCTTGGCGCCTTCTGAGATCTGCCTTCCAAGTAGTTAATTAAGCCAAGCAACTCAGTGTCGTCACGTTGTTGCTGCGCAATGGCGGTCGTGTCGAGGACACCGAGAAATGCCGTTTCCTCCTCCTCGGGTAGGGTTGCAGACTCAATGGGTGAACGGGACAGACAGTCAGCGTCCATATGTCGCTTGCCTGACTTGTGCACGACCGTCATGTCAAACTCTTGCAGTTTTAGGCTCCAACGTGCTAATCGGCCGGTGGGATCTTTTAGATTAGTTAACCAGCAAAGGGAGTGATGGTCACTAATAACTTTGAAGTGTCGGCCATACAAGTACGGGCGAAATTTCATTACTGCCCATACTACGGCGAGGCATTCTTTCTCTGTTGTTGAATAGTTAGCCTCTGCGCGTGTTAGCGTTCGGCTTGCGTAGGCGATCACTCTGTGTCCTCTTGCCGTTGCACAAGCACAGCCCCAAGACCTACATTGCTAGCGTCTGTGTGAAGCATCGTCGGAGCTTCTTCGTCGAAGTGGGCGAGCACAGGGGGCGTTTGGAGACGTTGACGCAGGTCATTAAAGGCAGCCTCCTGTTCTTCTTTCCACTCAAAGGCAACATCATCTCTTGTGAGACGAGTTAGTGGCGACGCGATGCGGGCGAAGTCTGCGATAAACCGGCGGTAATAGACACAAAGGCCTAGGAAGCGTCTGACAGCCTTCTTATTGGAGGGTACTGGGAACTGTGCGACGGCGGCAATTTTTCCAGGATCAGGGCCGGACGCCTGCGTTGCTGACGTGACCGAGAAACTGAAGTTCGTGAAAACAGAAATGGCACTTTTCTGGTTTCAATGTTAGGCCAGCGAACCGTATGGCACGTAAAACAACTTCCAGCCTTTTGAGATGCTCGTCAAAAGTGGTCGAAAACACTATAACGTCGTCCAGATAGACTAGGCACGTCTTCCACTTCAATCCCGAAAGTACAGTGTCCATAAGCCTTTGAAAAGTTGCGGGCGCGGAGCACAAACCGAAAGGCAAGACTTTAAATTCGTATAAATCATCTGGGGTCACAAAAGCGGTTTTCTCTCGGTCTCTTGGGTTTACCTCGATCTGCCAGTAACCACTCCTCAGGTCCATGGAAGAAAAGTAGCGAGCGTGCCGAAGTCTGTCAAGGGAGTCATCAATACGTGGGAGCGGGTACACATCTTTCTTGGTCACCCGATTCAGCTTCCTGTAGTCCATGCAAAAACGCAGGGTGCCGTCCTTTTTCTTTACTAGCACTACAGGCGATGCCCAGGGGCTCTGCGACGGTTGAATGACGTCATCTGCAAGCATTTTCGCGACTTGTTGTTGTATGGCTTCGCGTTCCTTTGAAGCTACATGATAAGGGTTCTGGTGGATAGGTCTCACCGTGTCCTCGGTGATTATTCGGTGCTTTGTCAAAGGTGTTCGACCAACTCGGGATGTCGTTGAAAAGCAGTCGCGGAATTCGGCTAGCAGCTGAAGAAGTCTCTGTCGCTCGTCCTTTGACAGAGTGGTGCCAACATCGAGAATGGGTTCTGGTTCTTGATTAGGCTCTTCGTACAATACCGACAAACATAAACTGCCTCGCATTTCTACAATATTGTCGTACGAAGCGATAGCTGTGCCCTTCGGAAGGTGCCGGCGCTCAGCACTAAAGTTCGTCAGAAGTAAATTCGTGCGTCCACCAGTGAGACGGACGATACCTCGTGCGACCAAAATGCCATGACTAAATAGCAGCGAGCCAATTTGGTCAGCAATGCCTTCGCCATCAAACGCTTCGTCGCCTTCTACTGAAACAAGAGTGCACGACCGGGGCGGGACGACCACATCATCATCAATTATACGTAAAGTGTTGCTTATTGCGTCTGAACAGTCAACAGTCAACTAAACCAGGGCTGTTGCGGAATGTAATTGAACGGTCCGGGATGTTGATGACGGCACCATATTCTCTTAAGAAGTCCATCCCTATGATCAAGTCCTTGCAACACGAGGTGAGGATGACGAACGTCGCCACGAAAGAAGAGCCACCGATATCGAGTCTTGCTGTACACCTTCCGACAGGCATTAACAGCTGGCCGCCTGCTGTCCTCAGGTGAGGTCCCGTCCACGTAGTCTTCACTTTTTTGAGGCGTACGGCAATGTTTTCACTTATGATAGAAAAGTCGGCGCCGGTGTCAACAAAGGCTGTTACTTGCTGTCCGTCTACCGAAACGGTAAGATCTGTGGTCACACTTTCGTCGGTGTTGCAACTTCTCGGCGTTACGGCGTCCTGTGGTGCAAGTAACGGGGGCTTCTTTTCGTCGCCTTGACGGCCTGCAACCTCACCCCCGGAGGTCCCCGCCTTCAGTTTCCCCGGCATGGAACTTGGTGACCTCCTTCCACTGACGTCGGCTGTAGTTCGGTGGCGCGACGAAGGCGAATATGCCGGAGACGGAGAGCGTGGTCGACGTCCCAAACCTGGCTGGTAATCAGGCACACTGTCGTCATTATTGGCACGGCGGTTGTCAAAATGGGACTGAGACAAGGGGAGTCCTTGAGAATGAGTGTCCCGGCGTGGTGCGTAGCCGTCGTTGGCGCGTCGATCGTCAGACCATTGCCGAAGAGGTCGAAACATATCTACACGGTGCCAGCAATGGCGGGAAATGTGGCCCACACCTGCGCAGGTAAAACAAAGCGGGCGCCTATCTACAGTGCGCCAGGCATCTGTTTTACGAAGCTGTGGACGCCGCAACGACTCGTAATGTGGCAAACGCCGTGTCTCGTTGGGAGACGGCTCTTGGTACGGCGGCATGTCGTACGGCGGTACGACGGCAGGTCGTCGCGGTGTCTGTTCTTGTGGCGACCAAGGAACGGCTGCCGATGGCTGGCGGTACGACGGCGCAACGGGCGGCGGGCGGCGAAGCGCGGCTGCGTAGCTCATAGGTCGCTGATCGTCAGTAGGATCAGCTGTTGAAAACGCTTGGCGTATTTCTTCGCGGACGACTTCAGCGACAGACGCCGTGGGTGGTTCCGAGACCAGATTCCGGAACTTCAGCAGCTCTTCGCGACTCTTATCAAATCGCGCAACGAGCTTTGATTGTCAGATGCCCTAGCGGCGACTTGCATGTGGGCGCTGTTGGACAAGCGATCGTATTGTCGGCATCGTAGGTGAAGCGCCCGTTCGATAGCCGTAGCTTCTTTGATGAAGTCTGTCACGGTGCTTGGCGGGTTCCGCAAAAGTCCGGCGAACAGTTGCTCTTTACCGGCGCGCATGAGGTAGCGCAACTTTTTGTCGTCGGTCATGTGCGGGTCAGCTTTACGGAAGAGACGGGCTATGTCCTCAGCGAACATTGCGACCGTTTTATTGGGTTTCTGAACCCGTAGCTCGAGTAAATGCTGCGCACGTTCGCGCCGGTCGACATCGGCAAATGTGTCAATCATCCCTCTTTTAAAGTCGCTCCATAATGACAAACTGCCTTCTCTGTTCTCGTACCAAGTTTTAGCGCTGTCGTCGAGATAAAAATAGGCGCGGGAAAGCCTTTGTTCAAGGGACCACTGGTTGGTGTTAGCGACACGTTCATAGTTATCAAGCCACTCTTCGACGTCTTCATGTGCTCCACCACCAAAGCGATCAGGCACCAGCGGTGAAAAAAAGGTTACCTGAGATGGGGTTGGCAAACTACTGTCTCGTAGTAACTGTTGTGGATTGGCGGTGGCCATTGATAGATCTGAGCGGTGCTTTGTAGAGTGTTCCTGTGAGAGAATGAACTCTGGAAGGAGGCCTCGCAAGCGACGACTGAAGCGATGCACGGGAGTGTCGACAAGTGCTTCTGGGCTGGATGAACGGCTCCCCGTGGGAGTGTGGAGCATCAGGCGGGGTCGCGGGCCAGCACCTCCACCAGTGTCGCAGTACAACGCGAACAAAGCACAAGTACGCCTTGAGGCAGCGAAAGCAGCGTGTTCTCAACAGCTGAGCCACAAGATCTTCTTCGTTCTCGCGTCAAGCCAGAGGCCCACTACCTGGTGTCCGCTAAATCCCCCCATCATCGTTTTTGTCCACATGTAGACACGGGTCAATATATTAAAGAGAATGTTTAGAGGAACACAAAACACAACACAAATAATCACGCTTTTTCGACTAGAATTTCCCCTTAAAGGGACACTAAAGGCAAATAACAATTAATGTCAGAGCAAAAGCTCAATGTATGATTTCTAAAATGAACAGGAGTGCCTTACTGCTACTAACCTCGTTAATTTGAGGTTCGCTATAACAAATTTGACTGTATTCTACAGAACTCCACTAAATGGAGTGTCTATACCCTAACCTGTATTTCCAGGGCTGTAAGCCATAAGTTAATCCTTTAGCAAAATCACTGCAAACAAATAGTTGAACGCACACTTAGCATTTGAAAGGCAAGGTGCATTAAAGGAAATTTCTTCATCTCCATTTATTTCAGTGCTCATTGCAGCTTCTGTTCTTAGTTGTAATGGCAGTGCAAACTCAATACCCAAACAGTTAAAGCACAGCCTCACTCTGCAAAGCTCCAACATCGACATAGCCTTAAAGGGGGGATGTGGGGATTGTAACGTTTTTGTTTCTTGGCCTAGGTTCATAAAATTTGGTGAACACATTAAAAATCACATTAAAGAGATGAATGCGAATTTTCATGAAGATAGCTTTACTAGCTCTCATTTTATAAAGAATTCTTAAGTTTTTCACACGTGGAGAGTCTGGCACAGCGAGAAAACTTGCTTAAGTGCTGGAACAACTTTTAATGTACGTGTACATATTGCTTGTAGCCGAAGACAGTGCCAGATTTTTTTTTAATGCCCTAACAATATTCTGCTGAACATTATTTGCATATGCATGTGCTTCATAGAGCCCTGCCTTTCAGTAATTGTGAAATTGAAAAAAAAAAGAAGCCTAAACTAATATTTGAAGACTGCCTTCAGTTATGGCAAAATTTATGAGTTACAATAAAACAAACAATGAAAATCGGTCCGGCCATAGTTGCGCAATGCTTTCCACGAACAAGGTGGTTGAAAAAAAAAAAAAAAATCACAGAAAAAGGCTTTTAAAGTTTTGCAAATGTTGCACCTTTATTAAAATGCCCCAGGGCTATAGTCTTTTGGCATCACTGCGAAGAGGCATTTTCTTGGACCTCTGTCCCTTGGTTTCTTCACTTTTACACGCTTTTTTTGAGACTCAGGCAGTCTTTTTCTTGAGCCCTTTCTGGAGGGTTATGGAACCAGGATGCACACCCAATGTAACACACGTTTCCGAGTACATACGCGTGCATCTTGAATTATATTTCATTATTGCCTCATTTATCGCTGTATCTACAGCAAAAAGGGAGGCATGTTGGTCTTTGGATAGTAGAGACCAAAGCACAGAATGCAAGCTCTCAGCTGCATTCTGTGTCTTCCCTCCTTTACACAGCTCAAGCAGCTGTGTGTCTGCAAGGCACGCAGCTGGCAACAGTGCTTTATCAACTCTGCTGGAAAGCTTGTACTTGTGGGCTGGTTGTGCATGTCCTTGTGCCTCTGCAACTCGGTATGTACACCAGCTCATAGGACCAAGGGGGCATAGCTCATGGTGAGGACTCTCATGTGGACGTGGCGTGGTGGTACGTCGCCATCACGGCATTGTGCATTGCCGCCACATCGTTGCTGTTGTTGCGGAGGGCTATTCCATAATAATTGGCAAGCCTCTTGATGAGGTCTTGTGCGAGGTCTCCTTTTCCACCTAGTGGCTCCCCTTTTCTTGCCTTGCTGACAAGAGTGTGGAGAGCTGTGCCCATTCTCTTCTTCACATGATTTATACAGTCCTCCTTCGTTACTTGTATAAATCCATGGGGCTGCTCCTCACTCAATGCCTGAAAAACTATGCTGTCTCCATCACAGACCACACTGCAGTACCTTAGACCATTCTTGGCCAATGAGCAGCCAACAAGCTGCAGTGTGGCCTCCACCTCCATCCTACCAGATCCATCTAACATCTGTTTTTTTTTTTGGCACTAATGGTGCTGCCTCCACTGGGGATACACAGGGTCGTCCTCTGCTGGTCCTAGATTGCATCATAGGCAGAAATTAGATAAAACAACTCTGTCGAGCACAAGCCCTGTATGAAACTTTGTTATGCAGCCAACTCCGATATGTGATCGATGACCACGTGTCATCCATCCAGGTGCCGTCGTAAACAACAGTGATATTTTTTGAAAAACCAACGTCCATCTCTGTGTACACTCTCTTGACAGCACAAACAGCACTTACAAATACGTTGTCTGAAGCCACCTCAGCTGCAGGCTTGAATAACCTTTTCAAATGACCTTGGTAGGTTTTACGATGTAAGCCACGGTGATAAATGTTCATGGTGGCCCACAAGTCATTCAGAGCCGTTTGTCCCTTGCCAATGGTTTGTATTGCTTGCATTGAGCTAATGTTCACATCAAACGCTCTGGAGTCATCCATCTTTTGGGAAGACCAGTGGGAGGATATGCTGCCACAAGTACTGCATGAAAGTGCCATTTTCGCTGCCAGACCCAGCCTTGTAACAAAATTCATGCCCACAGAATGTTTTTGGCATTTTGGGCAGAGAGTGTCAGCCAGCATTGCGTTGATAGCAGCAGCTTGCATAAGTATATTCATCTCCAGGTGTCCCCGAAAATTCTTCTTCACCTTGCTGGCCCACCAGAGACAGCTTCCTCTGAGTAGCGGACACCGCGCGAAGAGAGTCGCGAACGCTCGATGCTTGCGCCTCCACCGCTCCCGCTGATACTTAGCGGGTCTCCAAGTGCGCCTGAATGGTGCAATGATCAGTTGACGACGTTGCGTAACTTTTCGAATCACTGGCACATGGTGAATCAAAGTTTCTGTTGAAGCTCGTCGACGCGAGGAGAACGCTCCCTGATAAAAGGTGCGCTTCCGCAGGCTTTGCCGGCGACGGCGAACTTTGATCCCAACGGCTGTCAGCGATTTATTTCGGCGCGCGGTCGACGGCGTTGAGCAACTTGAAGCGATCGTACACAGTGAACCATTGTTCACGTAGAAGCTTGTCCACGAACGAAAATCGCTCGTAGATGATGGGCACGCTTTTGCAGACTTTGACGGCGACATTTCGTTTGAACGGTAGTTGGCGATTTCATGTCGGCTACGAGAGCGAGCACCTGTGCGTCGAGAGTCAAGGGTCGTTGTACTCGGGGAAGCATTGGATGCGTCCTTCGTTGACAGTGTTCCGTGATGATCACCAGACGACGCCGTTATTGATGTTGTCACAGTAAGACTGTTAGATTTACTGCTGGGTTCTTGGGGGTGACGCGGTGCAAGGCAACTTGGCATGTCATTCCCATGTTCCGTTGATTCCAGAACAGACGTTAGATATTCCGCTGCTCCCGCTAACCGCCGACTTTTTTTCAGTGTAGGAGGCTTGCGTTTTCGTTTTCCAAATACGTGAGTCGTCAAACTTCTTTTTGAACGAGCGAGATTCCATAATGGGTGCGTGCAACAAGTGTAAAAAAACGTGCACGAAACATGGTTTTCGATGATTTTTTTTGTTTTTTTTTCTATGTTTTTTGAGCGTGCATTTTTTTTGGTTTTTGCGCGTTTCTTCTTTGCCAGTGACATTTGGAATGTGTCAAAGCAGGAAGGCAAAGCATCGACGTTTCGAAGGATACCAATATGGCGGCGATCGGTGGTGCGAGAGATGAACACTTGCTTTATGAACATAGGTGTTTTTGTGCGATTTTGAGCCTCTTTCTCGCCGATCGCGCTAAAAAACTGATTTCTTTTCGGGCATTTGGGGTTGGTTTTCAGCCAAATCGGTTTGGTACGGCATAGAATAGGCACTGCAGAGGCCGAAATGAGTGATTCCCAAAAATATATTTTTTTTTCGCGATTTTCGTGATCTGATCCCCGCGTCCCCCCTTAAGGTAGAGGCCCTTATGGTAAAATTCTGCAATATAAAGGTGAATTACAACCAAGAAGATGAAGCGAAAACTGGATCACTTACAAGGGCCTCGGTGGGTCCGATGCCAGCAGAGTGCCATCATTCTGGATGAGGCCATCGTCTTCGTCAGAGTCTGAGCCCACCATCTCGGAGGAAGCAGGTGGCCTGGGCTGGGCGCCATTGAGCCTCTGCGATGGTGCCAGGCGCGCTCCGTTTGAGCCCCGTCCCCCAGCACCACTCAGGGCAAGCTCATTCAGCTGCTGCGCTAACACTTCCAGCTCCTGCAAGAAAACAATGAAGTGGCTGTCAAAAAAGGAAGGAGAATAAGGTTTGGTTTACTACCCTGCAATGGTTCAGAAATGACGAAAAAAAAATTAAAGGTTGATCGCATGATGTTTCCAAGGCAGGTAGGCGTCCATTTAGTACATGATGCTGCCACTTGTATGGTTGTCTGCTAGGTGTGCTGGTTGTGTGCAAAGAAAAGTGAATGGAAAGTAACTTGCCGTAAGCAGAGACCAAACCTGTGACCTTCAAATAACTCGTCCGTTGCTTACCATGGCAGCTATCCGTCCCATCCACTTTAATGGGCATATATGCAAATTAAACAAGAGAGCTTTAGTCAGCGCTGCCTGTAGCAATGAGAGCAAGTGTGGTACACTCGTTTTCTGTCTGTTTGACCTCACGTAGCACGTGATATTATTACGAGCTTGCAGCCTTGAAAACATTTATAGTAGGCTTGTGTAAATAGTAAATTTTAGGATTGAAGCGAATAGTGATTTGGCCAAATTATTTTGAATCGAATTAGAATAGTATGCATCACACAAAGAAAAAAGAAGAAGAAAAGCATATTTGTAATGACACAACTAAGCTGTGCAACTAAAACTGAAACATGGCATGTGCTTACGTCTTATTTGGTACAAGGGAAGTGGTAAACACTTTTAATAGTAGAGTATAGACCGCTTATAATGTAAGTCACGGGAGTCCTGAATATTTGCACTATAAGCGGTACCGCACTATAACTAAAACAACCTTTTTCAAGGAGCACATGTGTGCAAAACGTGTGGAGCCTGCAGCTTCGAGTGTCCGAGAACCGAAACATGTTTTGCATGCTTGCTAACATTTAAATATTTGAATGTTAAATGAATTTAAGGGGAGACGCGGGTCGAAAAGTCGCGGTTTTCCGGAAAATTTTCGCTTTTTTTTTTCCGGCTGTATTGGCATCCTTGGACTATAATCTATTACTTCTGAAAATATCAAGCTGAAATTCGCACGAGAAATTATCAAAAAATGCTTCCAAGTGGGCAGCGGTGACGCGAGAAATGCGCGAAAGTCGCGAAAAACGGCGAAGTTCACGTCGTCCTGTCGCGAAAATGACGCGTTGGCCGCCATTTGCAATCGTGCACGCATGCTGTGAAGGCCGTATCCTTCATAATCCACTAGTAGCCAGTCTCGTGCCTTCACGCAGAATAAACAAAAAACGAGAAAAACAACGCGTACGTCACGCGTTTTGAATATCGCGGCACACAGCGCGAGGCCGCCATTGGACGGCGGTGCGCTCCACGCTCCTCCCCCTCCTATCTCTCCGGCAAAAGAGCGAAGCCTCGGACGTCGCGATCGAGTTTTTCTGCGTTTCTCTGCATTTTTGCGTCATGGCAAGCCCGAAGAAGTGCAGTTCAAATAATCGAAAGTTCAGAACTCGCCAGAAGTATCGAGGGAAACGGCGTCGGACGCTTCGCAAAGCGACAGCGAACGACGATGTCGCCCCCGACCAACGCCCCAACGTTCCGACTTCGGATAGGCCTAACACCGTCCCCGAACCCTGCGACAGTGTTTGTGAAATAGCCGCTGCCGTGGAATTCGTCAGTGCATCCCAAAGGAAGATTGGATTCTTCGAGAGTGAACGTAGACCGGTAAATGCTGCTACTGCGAACATGCTGCTTTGCAAAATCGATGCGCTGACGGCACTTGTGGCGGGTGCGCAATGCCCAACCTGCCGCGAACGGAAGCTCTGCGTGCGAGAGGCAGCTGGAAAGCGCAAAGGACTTTCGGCATTCCTCGAACTGTGCTGTCAAAATTCTGATTGCCCTGAATCTGCACTTTCGTTCACGCACACGTCGAGACGTACTGCTTCGGCCGGGGACCAAGGAACGAGCGCTCGTTTTGACAGCGGCAGCTCGCGTGACAGCTTTGCTGTAAACGTGAAGGCAGTTCTGGCAGCACGCGCTATAGGCGCAGGCCACGACCAACTTTCACGATTTTGTGCGATTCTCGGTCTTCCGAGCCCGATGCATCACAAGACATTCAACGGCATTTGCAAGAAGCTCCATGGTGCGGCGATGACGGCAGTGAGCAAAAACTTGCACCAGGCACGAAACATCACGAAGGACGCAGTCGGCGGCAGAGATGTGCCAGTCATGTTTGATGGCACCTGGCAGAAAAGAGGTCGTAAAAGCCACAATGGAGTGGGCACAGTCGTGTCCCTGGACACGGGGCTCTGCCTCGATTTTGAAGTTCTTTCGAACTACTGCCATGCTTGCAGTATACACAGGGACCTTGGGGAGGATGAAGAGATATGGCGAGCTTTTCATCTTCCAGTTTGCCAAAAAAACACCGACTGCTCATCCCATGCAATGGAACCTGCGGCAGCTGTCAATATATGGCAAAGGACCTTGTCTTATGAAACTCCACTGCGATTCACCAGCTTCCTAAGTGATGGTGACAGCAAGGCCTACACTGCAGTCTGCGAGGCAAATGTATTCTGTGACACCCCCATTGACAAAGAAGAGTGCACGAACCACGTTGCAAAGCTCTTGGGAACTGCCCTACGGAAATTGGCAACGCCACTGCCACGAGGCGAAAAACTGAAAGATGCACCAATAATAAAACTACAAACATATTACAAGATCGCCATCACGAGCAACAAGGACAGTGTCCGAAATATGTACACTGCCATATGGGCATCGTATTTTCATTGCTGCTCCAGTGATGGTGCCAGTAGCCACAACTTTTGCCCCGCAGGACCAAATTCGTGGTGCAAGCACAAGCGTGCGGAAGCACTGGGGGAGCCTGCACCACGCCACACCCCACTGTTGACGAAGGCTCAAGGATTGGCAATTATGCCTATCTACAAGCGCCTTACAGAGGAGAAACTCCTTATTCGGTGCCTTCATGGCAAGACACAGAATGCAGCCGAATCGCTGAACAGCAAGATATGGCTGCTATGTCCAAAAACAAAGTTCGCCTCCAGAACAACTGTGGAGACAGCCACCGCTCTTGCTGTACTCTGGTACAACAAAGGCCACAGGGGCTTTGAAGAAGTGCTCGAAGGCATTGGAATTCTCCCCTCACAAGATCTGGCCACACATGGTGACCACTGTGACGTCATGCGCATCAGGAAGATGAACCTGAAGCAAACTGCAGAAGCGAGGGCACACCGTCGCAACACAGCGAAGAGAGCTCGTGTTGAGGACACTGACCGCAAGAGCCGTGAAGGACCAAGCTATGGTGCAGGGGACTTCTAGACACTTGCAGTGCATTCAAGGCAAGGTACTTTTCATTGTGCCCCAATTTGATGCAAAAAGAATGATTTCCTAATAAATGCCAACTTGGCGAACTTTCAAACTTGTTTTTCTCATTTTCATTTTTTCTGACAGTTTCACGTTTTCCGGGCAGCCTTTTAGAAACTTATATTCATTGTATAGTAACGAAACTTGGCACACATATTCTTCAACACATGCAGAATGCAAATATCTACTCTAAATTGCAATGCCTACCAGCATTAGTTGTGAAAATATTAGCTTATTGTTTCAAGGGAGATTGAAAATAATAAGTCATTCAATACAATTTTTTTTTTTCTTGGTTCCAATATTTCTGTGACATGTCTATATAGATATTTGCACTTTTCAATCTACCAAGAGTCAAATAAGATCAGACACAGTGCTTTTACTGAAAGTTTAGTACATAAAAGAGTGCCCGCAAAAGATGTAACTTTTTGCTATTGTTTATGGCATAACACAATAATTATAGCAGCTACACAAAAAATGATTGCATATTTGAAATCTGCATGAAAAACTATACTAATAACAAACTTTTCAAGTCTCTATTACTAGAAATAAAAAAAAAAACTTTTTCGAGGAGCGTCTCCCCTTAATACAAGTCAAGCCCGCTTATAACGAACCTGAGCCCGTCACGGCATCCGTCCGCCGTATCTCGAAGTTCGTGCCTAAATGAAACACAGCTTTTAAAGAGTTGCGAGTGAAAACACAAATTTTTTTTGCCCGAAAATGTCTGTGATGCACGTGTTTCGAAGAGTAGAATCGATAAGGGTGGTCTCGAGTTTCGAACAGCAGCGTGCTCTTCGCCAAGGCCCATGGCATAAGCTGCATAAGGCACTGGCTCCAAAGTTTTATCTTTCTCGCAATCTGATTCCTCCAAAAACAGTCTTGCCGCGTACTTCATTCACAATTACCTAATCTGTGCAGGGTTCCGCGGTGTCGGCATCATCATCGGCCGTAATAAAACTATCGCGACAGATGTCCCACCCGCTCTCCCATGTCGGAGTCGACAACGTGCTACCACAAATCACCGTCGCAGTGGTCCTGTTCAGAAGCTTCAGGCTTGGCATTGGGCTCGACGTCGACGAAGTCGGCCTCGCGAAAACAGTTTCGCGTGCATGTAGCTGTCACCGCCACCAACGAAATATTCACCATCTCCACAGCTGAATACCGGGACGCCCAAAGCGGCAAGTTGGCTGCCAAGTGGTCAACAGCTATGAGCAAGCGGTCACTTTGGGTGTTTTGTTGAGCGGCAGGAAAAAGTGCACAAGGCCTCCCATCCACCGTCGTGACCACACACGCACACCGAGAGTGAGCAAGACGTGCGCACGCGACATGCCAGAACGGGTGGTACAGCTCTGGGCCCTTTTCTAGCCAGAAAACAAAACTTTTGAATTTAAGCCACCTTGGCTGGCGTCGCGGAGCTGTGGAGACGGGTGAAGGTGTTGTGATCAAGAGAGGAGAGCAGATTTGCGAGAGAAGGGCAAGGAGTTGCGATTGAGTGACGAGAGGGGGGAGCACAGCAGGAAACGGCGTGTTTTGGTTTTCAAGGTCGCAAGAAAGCGACCTTGAGAACCAAAACACGCGGGAAGGAGGCAGGTCGGGTAGCTTGCTTGAAAGGTCCGCGAAACATCAAACTCGCGCACCGAAAATTTTGAAAGAGTGCCTGTGCGCACAGAGGTCTAAGCACGTCTGCTTGGATCGGCGCATGCGGCGGTGTTCAACGAATCAACGGCCGTGGTCAAGGAATCGTTTTGTAGCGCCAGCATGTTTGCGTGGCCTCACCGACTTCGATATCTCGCGATTTGTTCCACGCAAATCAACAGCCATTTTTACGCTTCCGCACGTGTGCAGAGGGCATGTTGAGCCGAGTGCAAAGTGAGCGATAATACGTCCTAAACACGAAACGAATCGCGAATTATCCTAGTGGGTGGGGTAGCGCATGCACGTTCACTAGAACGATATGATAAGACAAGACGCAGATGATCGGATACAGACGATGTAAACAAATGGTCAGGTCACTCCAGGCCGGTGACTCCAACAACAGTACCAGCAATTAAAAACAGGAGGAATGCCTGACCGGTCTTCGATGGATCAGGGGCAGTGTGAAAACACAGGCCGCATCTGGCGATGCGGGATGCTCAGAGTAGCGAGGGGACAAAGGACGGAGGGTGCGTAACAAGAAGCGGTCGGGGAGAGCGGCAACTAGAGGGGCGCGGAGGCAGGATCGGCGTTTAACAATAAGAATCTATGGGCACCTCGCCAAGGCCTGATCAGTGGTCGAAAGTGGTTTCCCGGAAAGTCAGCTGAGCACCGACGCCGTTTGCGGAAACCGATCAGCGGCGCTCGGAGACTATCGTAAGTGCGATTTTGTGTCACTGAAACAATGTATATTTTCATGGTCACACGAATATTGTTCGTTTTAAGCGAAAGTTCATCTTCTAAGTGGGGCCGTTATATGTTCGTTCATTTCGTTATATGTTCGTTCATTTGAATACTCCGAAATTCCCAATAATTTAAATTTGAATAGCTTGAATATTCATACGAGCCTAATTTATAGTAATAAATTATGTCAGCCAATTGTTGAAGCAGCTTCATGCTATTAAAGAACAGAACGAATAAAGAAACATTTTTCTCTCCTGTCTGCACTGTTTGGTGCAAGTGTCTTTCCTTCCCATTTGTGCAGCAATTTCCAACAGCAATGCAACGAAAAGGTAGCTTACCTCAGGCCTTCGGTTGGGGCCTCTGCTGTTTGGTGGAGGCGGCAGGGGCTGCTGGTGAGATGAGGAGCTTCCGCGGGCTCCTCCAGCCTGATGGTTGCGTGGTGGTGTAGCCGGCTTGCGTTCTTCCTCCACGGGGATTGGTGGCAATGGCTTGCTGGGTGGCGGAGGATCGGGCACCACTGCATGGCGTAAAAGCATTGGCAAAGCGCTTGCTGAAGACCCCCGTTTGTTTGTTGTACTCAGTCACAGCCCTTGAGCTTGCAAAAAAATGTGATGCAGCTATCTTCATTATGCGAAATAACTTTCCCTTAGCGCGAGCTTTCATAGTACAGCAGAATCTTGATTATACGAATTCGAAGAGAGCATGCAAAATATTCGTATAATCCTGAATTCGTATGAACAAAAAACAAACTAATGCTGATCATAAAAATGAACAAGGAGTTTATTGGGGTCAACTACTTCTTGCTGAAAAAAGTCCATTACGTTCTTTTGAACTTTCCTGCCTTCACCATCTCCCAATAAAGTGCCACGGTTTTCTCACTCATACTGCTGGCACTAAAGGCGTGTTCGCACTTTTTATCAAACAGAGCTGAAGTGGCTAAACTCCTTGGAAGTTCACTCGCTTCGCCGCTTCAGCGGCCAGAGAATCACGCTGCGAAGTTGACATGAAAGAAATCAGCCCTGGAGAATTAAGAAGAAAATGCCAGAGCAGCTGGAAAACTACGTGAACACCCGTTGAAAATGTTCACTTTTGCTTTGCCCCTTGTACATGCCACTGCCGTTGTCACTGCCTTCACCGCTTGAAAATTCATTCCATTTTGCCCATTTTATGATATGAAATTTGTACCAAGTTCTAGTTATGCATGCAAGGCACTGAGAAGAAACAGTTTACACCTTTATAAACATTGTTTCGAGGAACAGCTAGCAGAAACAACATGAGCGGACGCACCGGCAACGGTGGCAACATATTCAGCCGGCAGTGCAAAAGTGAGACACGCTAGGTCATGTAAACTCACTGCTGCTGCACCTTCTTCTACTTCAGATGTTCGCAGCAATTGAAATACAAACCAGGCTCTCGAACGCATCCTTGCAGATGCCGTGAGTTTTGATGTGCTGCACGGGTAGTTCACGACCGTGCCAACGCGAGCCTCTATCAACGCCTTTGCTGCCATGCTGAATTTTCAGCTGGTCGTTAACATCACGTGGTTTGAGAGCTAGTGCAGCCGGTGTAGCCAAAGCTGTGAAACAAAAAGGCGAGCTGCCATTGCGTGGCGGAAAAGTTGGTCTCTGACTGATTTTGTCGAATCGGCCTCGCGGCGTGGTATTCCAGCCACTAAGGTGGCAAAGTAAGAAAAATTCTGGTCAATTTTGCCGCATTCACTCCCTTCGAGGCAGAGTGTGAACGGGCTTGGTCCCATAGACGATCCGCATTGCGCCACTTGCGTGCAGATGATACGAGCGGTCGATCGCACGCTCGTATAATCTGTGGTGGCTGGGGCAAACGTTCGTATAACACTGAATTATGGAGTATTTTATATAATGTAGTCTAATTGAACCAACCTTAAATTCGTATCATTGTGAAATTCACATAAACTAATTGTATCATTGAGATTCTATTGTAACAGAAGCACATCACCATAGAAAGGGGAAAACACAGCCCGTCTTTGTGCGACTTTACCCACTTTGGCAACATGACACGTCAGCAATTTGTCATCGGTGGGTAGCCAACGACCGAGCAGGGCTTCTCCCACATGAGCCGGTGTCATGAAACGAAAAGTGCGGTGCAAAGAGCACCCTTCCTCTAGCGATAAAGTAGCGAGACGCCACTTTACTTTGGAGGCTTTCGTTTTGGCAATACACCTTCTCCCAGTCATCCTGGGCTCTACAAAACAGCAGAGGGCAGCACAGAAAAATGAAAATGTGGACTGCATGACCGAACCTGGATTATTACAGTGCCAAGGTGCCGTTTTTTAGGACAAAGCACCAATCGACGAACTCAATGGTACGTCAAGGGCAAGTTCACGTCATTGCGCGTACGAGAGAAATTAGTCAGGTGCAAGAATTGCTTTTCAAAATGGAGGGCATGCACGGCATGCAGCAGTCTAATATTCGGAGAACACGATTGCCTCAGTCCACTGTATGAATTGGAAAGCTTGTTTGGGAATGTAAAAAAAAAAAAAAGAGTCAGCCTGTTTAAGGGACACTGCTTGTGGAGACCGAAAAAATCCCGAAAAAACTCATTTCTTTTAATTGCGTTTTTGAAATCTACAGCTTCTAACTTATACCGTGAATTTAATGCCTATAATGTCAATATTTCAGCTGCTAGGATTCTTTATACAGCACTTTCTAACTAATCTGAGCCAAGATCGACGTTGAAATCTCACACTTTCCGTGACGCACCGTTGCCCCTCCATGCGTGCCAGCGTGGCCCGCTTGGTCTCATTTGAGAAAGTGCAGTCTTTCGCCTTCAAATTCCCGCCAGAACGGGCCCCAATTCAACCACTGGAAGCTTAGAAAATGCACAGCGAAAAGAGGTATAAGAGCGCCTTCCTATTCACTACTTCGCACATGTGACTTGAGCTTGCCTCTTTATTGGTGGAGGCTCCTGGATTCGTCTGCTCCGCCTATTGAGGCGCGCGTCCATGCGTGCCATCTTACCTCAGAGTCAGCAACGACGCTTTTCTCGATGTCAAATCCTGAGCGCAAATTCCGCACGCGGCACAAGTTTAGTGCAAAAAAGGTGCAACGGATGTTAGTGGCGAATTTCAAGAAGCGCTGCGTGATACCGCAAAACCCCCGAGACGCTACGCTCTCAAAGTCCCATGGCAATGTCGTCGATGCAAGCACGTAAGGCCTAGCACCAACATCAGTTGTCACGGAGCCTGTGCGAAGTCTGTCAGCCGCCGACCCTTCGAGCAGCGGTCGCGTGCCTCTAGATACTATCTATCGGCAACAAGCCGACTTGGAAGAGGAGCGAGCGAAAGCCGAAGGTAAGTTATCGGAGTCGTCGTCGGCTGCAGCGACAGAGCGAAAATGCGCATTCCTGGGTGACAGTGCGGACGAAGTAGCCCGACTGCCTGATAAAACCACGTTCACAATTATACAGTCGAATCCCGCAATAATGAAACCCCGCAAGTACGAAATCCCCGCAGCAATGAAATAGTTCCGGATCCCCGGAGAACGTTCATAGAAGCCCATGTATTACGTATCTCGCGGCAGTGCAATGTTCTTGGACAGCGATCCCACATTAACGAATTTTCTACCACGGTGCGGGCCTTATTTTACCCTCCCGCCAAAGGTTATTTGTCGAAAATATACTCGTATGCGTGTTGTGTGCACTCAAAATTTGTAAACGTCTGCTTTTGCTGCGCTAGCATGGGTACCACCATTTTTGTTTACTTAAGGGGGAAAGTGGCTATGGGATCGTGAGAAATGGCAAAAAAATCGATTTTTTGAAAATCAAGTTTTCAGTTTCTAAAACCCTTTTTCTATCCGATTCCAAAATATTGCCGCGAACCATGCATTGGGTTTTGTTTATTTGTGTTTTGTTTTTTTTTTTTCGGCCTGGCTGCGCCGGCCTGTGCTATCGCTGTTTTCACAGCGTTTCGAACAAATGCTACCACAGCGTTTCGAACAAACGCGAAAACGCTTCAAGCGTTGTTCGATAGAAACAACGCTTCAAGCGTTGTTTGTTGGAAGCGCTGTTCGAACGAACAGCGTTTCTAACAAACGCTATCACGGCGTTCTCGATACAATTCGACTGTTCGAGAAACCCTCGCGCCGAGGGATATAAATTCCCGCACAGCCGATGCCGCGTCATTCGATCGCCGACGCACACTAGCGTGCCCGTCGTTTTGCTGGCCGCTGCTTCGCCGCCTGTGTATTTTTTTCAGTTGTTAGGGGAGCACAGGTTCGCTCCAATAAACTTGTTTTCCTCGTAGACAACTGCGTCGTCCTTTGCTGTGTGACATCTGACACAAATAAACAAACCCAATGCATGGTTCGCGGCAATATCTACACTGAAAACCGCGCAGAAGTGCTTAGAAAAATTCATTTCACCCACCTAGGTAGCGAAACTTTTTCTGAAAACCGCAAGAAAACTGCGATTTTCAAAAAACTATGGCTTCGCAATGGCGGGGCCGGGAGCCGGCTTCTTGGTCTCATCGGAAAGAGCATTTCTCCATGTTTAACTTTTCTGCCTCAGCTGGCTCTTCCCTTTAAAAACAAGCGCACAAAAAGCAAATGTTTGAAGGTCGTTTCGAGGCCCTTGATTGGCTGTGGCCGCCATGTTGCCTCAGCTCGCCTCGCAATTGGCCCGATGCTCTTTCCGGGAGATCGTCGTCTGCTGCTTTTGCGCCGCGAGGACATGGCTCTCGAAAATTGCTACTTCGTGGCGTGTTCACAGCTCGATGATCACTGAAGATATAATTATGCTTTAGTTAGGAGCAGTAGGCGGATGCGCGATCAGGTTACTTTAAGCGTGGCGTGTCATCGGAGCCGTCTTTAGCCCTCACTCCGCCGACAGCGAGACTGCGGGCAGGAACGACGCGCTAGCGCACTTGTGGCGACGTGCTTCGTCGCATGCAACGAAGCTGTAAGCGGCGGCACGATCAGATTACTATGAGCGGGCGCGTGGTCTATGAGTGCGGGCACGAACGACACGCTAGCGCATCCAAAACAACCTGCGGCTTGTTTTGGGTGTGCTGGACACCCTTCGCTCCTTCTTCAGTGCACATGACGACGATGTAGCAATGGACCACTTTTTCCAGTGCGAAGGAAGAGCTTTGAAGTTGTTGCATGGCAAGGGTCGGCAAAGTAAGTTGACCGACTTCAGGCAACAAATTTTTGTTCTGCTGGCCGTATCACTGTTTTTATGTCTCATACTCGCGGCAACGAAATTCTCACGAAAACGAAATTTTTCAGTTTCCCCGGCGATTTTGTTATTGCTGGTTTGGACTGTAAATTTGGGCACATTCAACAGCACTTTGCCGGCATTTGCAAAGTGCACGCATGCAATGGAGAACTGCAGATTGTCCACGACGACCGAGAAATCGGACTCACCGTGAAGTTGCGTTTTGTGTGCTTGACCTGCGGAGAGACTGCGTCGTTGTGGAGCTCACTGCGCGCCGTGCATAACCCTTTTGCTGTGAACATTTTGGCCGCGCATGCCATGCAGGCCACGGGGAACAGGCTAGACTGCGCTGAATGATGTATTCGCGTTGATGGGCATCAGCCGTCGGGGTCTTCACACGAAAACGTGACAACACTACGTCAAGACGAAGTTGGCACCCGCGGCCGATCATGCAGCACGCAATTTGACGAGCGACTGCGCAAGGTAGGTTCTCGAACTTTACACCGAACTTAATATATGCAGCGTGGAAGGAACATCACCAGTGTCAGAAAAACAGTGACAAAAGGCTGCGGAAATGGAGGTTGAGGCTGCCCTCATCCTGTTGAAGAGGTCTCTTGAGCAGCACAACCTGCTCTACACCACGGTGCTTTGCAACAGGGACAGCCGTAGTTACCTTGCACTACAAGATAAGGTTTATAGTTATATACCAGTGGAAAAAGAGGACTGCATTAATCACGTCCAAAAGTGTATGGGCACTGCTTTGCGCACCTTGATTGCAAAACACAAAGGCCCTGCTTTGCAACAGGGACAATTGTAGTTACCTTGCACTACAAGATAAGGTTTATAGTTATATACCAGTGGAAAAAGAGGACTGCATTAATCACGTCCAAAAGTGTATGGGCACTGCTTTGCGCACCTTGATTGCAAAACACAAAGGCCCTGGTCTTGAGAGTCTAGGAGGAAAGGGCCGCTTGACAGGAGACCTGACCTCCAAGCTTACCAATTATTATGGGTGGGCTCTGAAGACCCACAGTGGTGTTGATGCTATGCACACAGCAGTGATGGCCACTTATCACATCACATTTAACGATGATATGGCAAACCACTCTCTGTGACCAGCTGGCCCAAATTCCTGGTGTAAACAAAATGTGGTAAAGGCGAAGGGGGAGCCCATTCCCAAACTTTGTCGAAAGCTGCCTCCACATGTCTGCCAAGAGTTACAATGCCAGCGTGGGAAAACCCAAAACAACAATGAATGCCTGCATTCGATCATCTGGGCACTGGCACCAAAGAAGCGACATGCTTCTATATTCACAGTGGAGGCAGCTGTGGCAGAAGCAGTTCTCAAGTTTAACGAAAGCAATCAAAGGGCATCAGGAGACATAATGAAACAGCTGAGCCTAAACCCCAGCTAGCAAAGCCGCAGCCGTAAGGCTGAAAAGGATCGAGGGCGCCTGGCAGCATCAGCCAAGAAGCGACAAGCAACTGAACCAGTCCCTGAGCAACCAGTCCCTGAAAACGCCCCACACATGGGCTCGTAGTCAAAAGGACTATATGCCTGGTGCATACTGAGCATTTTCAAGTCCAGCAATGTAAATGAATGAGTTTTGTTTGTTTTCATCAGTTTTCTCAAAACATGCTCTTTGGTGACTTTACTAGATTATCGGGTTGATATTTTACGATCTAGAAGAGCTAGAGCAATAATTTTTTCGTTAACATAAAGGCCAATCTGTGTATTACAAAGTGCTGAGAGCAGAATTTCTATTTGCTGCCCATATAAATTTAAAATGTATTAAATTTCTTAATATGTGATAGCCATGACATGACTCCTGAACTTTCATCATCTTTAGAATCACCAGTTCTTTTTTGATTTGAAATCGCTTGCAGCACTGCACTTATTGCTAATCGCACTGTCTAGCTGTGCAATAATATCCACTTTTTGATAAGCACTTTCTTTCATATTGTCTCTGAAAACAATAGAGCAGCAGCATTGTGCATCTTCTAAATTGATTTACCTACAAAAATAATTAGTGCATATTTGAAATCAGCAGGAAAAACTACATAAGCATGTACATTTTCATCATGTTTGCTCTAAAAACGCAGAAAATATTTCTACACACAATGTCCCCCCTTAATGGTCCATTAAAGCGGCTTGAAGACAGAATGCCAGCAATGCCCTTCTTGTACTACACTTGGAGCAATTCCATTTGCCTAGATTTTCGAGAGAGCGTCCTCACTTCTTTAAGCAGTCAACAGGAGTGCCGCCGTATTGGTAAAATCTGTTGCTTGTGGGTGCAAGCAGTCTGACCATCTGAGCAATAGATGAAATCAACTGTCTTGCCAATACATCCAACCTGCCATTAGTGAGAGAATATGTGCAGAATGCTAGAGAAATAATTAAGCTACTATGTTCTTACATTCAGTATGAACAACATGGCACCCACAAAGGAAGTTTTCAAAACTATTAGTGAGAGAATATGTGCACAATGCTAGAGAAATAATTTAGCTACTATGTTCTTACATTCAGTATGAACAACATGGCACCCACAAAGGAAGTTTTCAAAAGTTTTCAATGAAGTTGCAGATCAGTAAATGCTATGTGATCCTGATTTTACAAATTTTCAAACAGGAGGCATGGTCCAGTCAAGATCCATAGAGTTTTAAGTACTAAAAAGTTTGTTGATTTGTATACAAACAAATTGGATCTACCATAAATAACTGTAACTGCAGGCCACCGTGATTGGCCTCACTCCGGCAATAATTTTCCAAGCTGAGAAAAGGGGGGCACGATTTTCCAACTATCATCCTTGGTTGGTTGCCATTGACCAATGTCTCAGAAAAAGTTTCTTTCAACCTTTAAGGCTACACTTTGCCGTTGAAAACACATTACGGCTGCCTTAAACACTTTTTCATAACTGGTTGGTTGAATAGGCCGCCCACTGTGGCATGCATGGAGGCACACACATTCAAAATCTACACTTGTACACAAGAGAGGCATGGCTTATCTCGGTTACATACAAAAACCACGAACACTTAAATACCGGGACTTACATCCGAAAGAAAATATGCGACGCTTATCGGGATGTGGATACCGCTCACCTATAACCCTCTGTGGTGGCACTGGTGGTGGCCTGGCAGGAAGCTCGGGAGGCTTGCTTGGTTGCTGCTGCTGCTGTTGTGGAGAAGTGAGTGTACCATCCCGAGCCTGTAGCTGCTGAAAGTTCCGCTTCAGGGTCAAGTCACGCTGTGCCGGCTCCACGGAGCCTGGCTCACCCGCCGTACCATCTTCGTCTTCACCTTCGCTGCCACTGCAGAGATGAAACTCGCACTTCAGTAACCACTTTCCCTAGGGCGTGCCCAGGATGCTCTCCTTTGCAGACAGCCAAACTAATTCCAAGAACACTTCTTGTAGTGCATTGCTCTCTGTTCGCCTAAGACAACTCAAAGGCAAAGTGACCTTATCTATTTATCCACCCCCACCACCTATGAAAAAGCTTTCTGCCTCTAATATGGTTTTGCACTGCCTTAAAAATAGAAGGCATTAAATGTTTTCTGCACCTAACGTGTTTTGGCACTGCCTTTAGGATCGGAGGGATTAAAAGCTTTCTGGCACCTCACCTGGCTTAGCACTGCCTCCACGATTGCCCACCTTCGACCGTGATGATGTCACGATAACATCACACTTTTTCTAGTATGTGACGTAATGACGTCAACACAAATATTTTTGCATCAGTCGTGTTGACGCCGCCACTGTTTGATATCAATTTTCGCTTTTTATGGGGCGTCTGAGGCTTTCGACTTAAAATACTGAGGATAATTAGGAGAACTGAGTGTGTCTTTTTTTTTTGCTACTTACAAAGGCAGTAGGCAGTGAGCCATTAAATAAAAAGTTGTAGAAGCAAGACGATGGAAAATGCACAAAGTGACAGGCAGGAGCCAGACCCACATGTTTCCATGTTGCAAGTGCAATACACATCCATGGGGCTACCAAAACCTTCACACTCTCATTCACTCTCCACCATATCGAGAAAGTGATCAAGCCATGCAAGTCTGAACTAGTGCCACTTCCCACCATGGTTGCGAGCAACAACGGCTTCAGTGAGCCACGAACCTGTAGCGGTAATCATCGGGCCCTCCTGGCACCTCCCTGGGACCTCCTGCTCCCGTGGCTGAGCGCTTATGTTTACGGCATCGGTCCATATGGTCTTTCAGTTGGATACGCACCTGCATCGAGAAGGAATGAGTGCAACTTAAGCAAAATGACGAAAAATAAAATTTAGAAAATGCACCCCCCTCGCCTCAGACAGAATGACTACATCACAAACGATACACATTTGTAAAAAACACCTATTATGTGAGACAACAATCGCAATCTAATGTTATGTCATTCTTGTTGCCCTGAGCAACAAATAAGGGAATAGGATAAATGAAATACAAACAGTGAGACAAGAAAGTGGTGGTTGAAAGGGTCAACTTCACAGTAATAGAATCTTGCTTTAGGACGATTAGTACATACTGATTTTGGATGAAACAGCGCTAGAACAGCAGACGAAGCAGCGAAACATCCGTGTTTGTGCTCTCTTGTCTTCCATCTTGTTTTAGCACTGTTTCATTGGTCGAAAGTAAACTTCGCAGCTATGTTAGCTGGATATGCACCAGCTTGTCTTGAAGCACAAAGGTATCCCCACGGTGTTAGCGAAAATATACCCAGTTTTTACACATGCACGCACACGCACACACACACACACACACACAAATAACATTCATGATTTAGAAATAAGAAATTTTGGAGAAGCACATGCAAAAATCAATATGACAATGAGGCCCACCATAGGAGATATGAGATAATTTTGATCAACTGGAGTTTTTTCATTGTGCCCTTGGTATTATGCGTCCAATGTAATTTATGGCTGGGAACCTGAATCCTCATTCACAGTAGCATAACACTACAGCTGCTGAGCTACCACGATGGGTGCCCCCATGCCACGTTTCACGTGCAAATTACAATACAAATACTTGTGCTTTTTAAATAGGCTGAAAAATGAAACACTCAGAAGTGCAGCTACAGCTAAGCCTCGATATGATGCACTTCATCATAACGAAATTCTTTATATAATGAAGTATGTCACTTTTCTCAACTCCATGTTCATAGAAAGCGATGCATTTTGAACCTCAGTATAATGAAGTAAGTGTTTCCATGATTTCACCGCAAGAAAGTTTCAGTGCTGCACTAGTGGAAGAGCTAAATTGACAGGTCTGCTTGGGCCTGTAGTTATGTGGTAGAGCTGCACGTGATTTCTGTGAATGCTTATCCCATATTACCACAACACATTGGACCTGCATTGCTTTTGGGTATATGCATGATGTTTAGTAGTTGCCAAAACAACTTCACTGCCAGAACAGATTGATTGATATGTGGGGTTTAATGTCCCAAAACCACCATATGATTATGAGAGTCGCCGTAGTGGAGGGCTCCAGAAATTTCGTCCACCTGGGGTTCTTTAATGTGCACCCAAATCTGAGCACATGGGCCTACAACATTTCCGCCTCCATCGGAAATGCAGTCGCCGCAGCCGGGATTCGATCTCGCAATTGGCGGGTTAGCAGCCGAGTACTTTAGCCACTTATGCTATGTGGGGTTTAGCGTCCCAAAACCACCATATGATTATGAGAGACGCCCTAGTGGAGGGCTCCGGAAATTTGGACCACCTGGGGTTCTTTAACGTGCACCCATATCTGAGCACACGGGCCTACGACATTTCCGCCTCCTTAGGAAATGCAGACGGGATTCGAGCCACCTACGACCTGCGGGTCAGCAGCCGAGTACCTTAGCCACAAGACCACTGCGGCAAGGCGTACCTTAGCCACTCTTCCACCACCGTGGGGCTATAGTAGAACCTTGCCATAACGTTCCTTACTGCTGTATTTACCTAGCTGTCACATAATTTTTTGCCATTCCCGGCATGACTCCCATAGAATCTACTATAACCCTGCTGATCCGTTGCGAAGTACACTCCAAGCCAACCGAGCGACCATGGGAAAGAGCAGCTATGTTGACTTTTCATGTAGCTTCGCCTTGCTTGACCATACAATTAGTCGCACGAGTGGCCCAAGCAAACAGGGTCAAGCCATTGCTACTGAAACTCAGGGTTAAGTAAATTGAATTTTTTTTTTTGTGTGTGTGTTGATAAAACGAGTACTTGCGCAGCCGCACTACTCGACCATTCTCCTGAATTTCCAGATTCCAAAATAAACCTGTGGTGACCGTACTTTGGTTGAGAGGTTTAATTTCAATGCAACGAAGTTTTGATAGAGCCGCGCTAATACAAACTAAGCTCTAAGATAACCAACTTGCCCAAGCCGCAACACTTTACAACACTTTTGAATCCCAGATTTTAGAGACTTCGTTATGTAGTGGTTTAACTATTGTATAACCCAAAATGACAATGGCTTCAACACCCTGGATGTGTACCTGTCTTTCGGTGGGCTGATCTTTGATGAACGGGTGCTTGAGCAGTTGCTCTGTGTAGGGTCTCTGCTGGTAGTCCTTGACAAGCACAGTCTCGATGAAGCTGTGAAACTTCTTTGCCCATTTGCGTGACTTGAGCCGAGGTGGCGGGTTCCGGGGGATCAGGAATAGTGCCCGCATTGGATGCATATCGCACAAAGCTGAAATGAGGGCAGCAGGAATGCACATGGTAAATGACATTGTTCCAAAGGGAATTAGACAAAACGAGAGAAACAAACTGCGTGGCTTGGAAACCAACCTAGTTTTGTGGGTGTTGCAATTGTGCATGGTATTTCACATATACGAAAAAAAGTCAGGACACAGTAAGCGCTTCTATTAGCCCTGTCCTAGCGCTTTTTCTCACAACCAGTCATACAAATAATGGAGGCAAAGTGCCCCTACAGCACTTCACGATTTATTTATGACAAATCCCTACTAGGTTGGAATGGAAATTTGCATTTCTTGACATTATTTCTTGTCATTAACCCAAGAAGGAGTTTACGGGGAAGTGAAAAAGCTACAGGCTGCATCATCTACATAGAGGGCATTTCAATCATTACAGAGGTTACAATATGGGCTTTCAGTTACAATGCACACATTAGCAGCCAGGCAAGATAAGCCAGTCCAGTGATGGAAGCGACTTTTTATTTTCTGAATCATACCTTGAAACAGGAAAAGTACTGCTTTGGAACCAAAGTGTTTTCGGCGCAAAATAAAAAATGTTAGTTTAGAGAAGCTATTGCTGTTTTAGGAGCAGATATTACATTGGCCATACTTAATTGGGGTGCAGCGTATTGCCAAAGCATCTCATAAAAACTAATATTTATTATGAAATATATTTAACAGACAACAATCATTGTAAATTTCATGAAACAGAAAATTGCAGGTGGTTACAATGTGATATAAAATGAGCTACAATTTAAAATCCAACCATTTGTGGCAGAAATCAAATCAAACCAGAAACACTGAGTTCCACATTTTAGAAGTAACCACAGTCCCATGTAACTGTTACCAAATAAGCAATAGATAATCGGTATGAGATAAAAGCAATCATGCTCATTTTTACATTTTACCACACTAGCCTGCATGTCAAGCTTAGAAAAAAGAACACAGCCAAATGAGCTATATGCTTAATTTGCCAGTTCTTGTTGCATATAAGATAAGATCAGAGCAGATAATGTTGCACACAAGTAATACTTCGAAGATAATACACAAATTTATTTCAGTTTCCTTAAAATTTATGAGGAGGTCTGACAGTAAAAGTTCGTCATTCTTACTCTCCAAGTGTGATTTTGGAGCACATATGGAGCAACCATTAACAAATGTGACTTCTTGGAGCAGCATTTCTTTTTTGGAGCAGTTTGAAGCAATCGAAGCAGCGCTTCCATCACTGCCAGTCATTACATACAACACAGTTCTAAGAGATGAGAAAAGCTAAATGACTCACGAGGTTGCGACTCTGCCATTTCCAGCGCAGTGATTCCAAGTGACCACAGATCACTCTGAAACAGTACACACAATCTCAGGGATGCCGAGGAAAACTTTGGAACCAGTTGAAGCCACGACATACATGGCAAGTTTCTTACCAAAATAATAACCTAAACACACAAACATAAAGGTGAAAATTTAGGAAAGCAAAGTGCCGAAGAGCCATTCTTGCATGCAACTAGTCAATGCAGGCACTAAATGCATGCCGAATGTATATTTACCCTGTTGTCATATGTGGCATCTGGGTTCTCATCACAAGCAATCACTTCTGGAGCCATCCTGTGTATTAAAAAAAAAAAATAAAGACTTAGGCATGATATTTTGCAGAGGACACTTATTTTAAATGTAAGCATGTGTGCATAAAAAGAGCAGAAAATTCACTTACCGCATTTACTCTATTATACCGCGCCCTCGATAGTAACGCGCACCCGGTTTCGACGATGAAAAACAAAAAAAGGAAGACATCGATTGCAACGCGCACCCATTTTTCTCGTTGGCTCGCACGATCACACCACTCGAAAAACCGACTCCTTTCGGGAGCGCCTTCCATTTAAATATGAGGTACAGGGGAAGCTTGTGCTCATCTGACGTGTAACAGAGCATTGCCGTCACTTCAGTTTTACCGTGGACCGATGTCAGCACGCGAACTTGCTTCGCCCCGTTCTTCTTGACGGTTGTGGTGCTAGGCATGTCCAAGTAAAGAGGCGTCTGATCGGCATTCCCGATTCGCCCAAGTAAATAGCCGTTGTTGTGCCGCAATTAAGGACGAACCTCTGAAAACTGTGAAGCTTTTCATCGTACTCTTCTCGAAACTTTTCGCATATGCCCGTTCGCCTTCAGAGGGAAAAAAAGCTTTTCCTCTTCATAAAGTTAGTTAGCCAGCACCTGCTCGCTTTAAACTGGCTCCGCATTAGCCCTTTTTCTATTCTAAGGCTAACTGCATAGCCCGCACTTGCAGCAGTTCTGTCGTCACGGGCCGCTGAGCCGCTCACTGCTCAAGCACATACTCGCCGAGCAGCTCTTCAATTTGCGGAAACCGACCCTACTGTGATCCACTGAAGCCTTTGCGTGAAGCTTTGCTGTCGACAATCTTCTGCTTTTGTTTCCGCCAGTCCCGCACGCACGTTTCGGGAACTCCGAACGACCGCGATGCGGCCCATTTCCGTTCGTTTCTACACACGCGATGACTTTTCTTTTAAAAGCGGCATCGTGGTGCACTCGAGTTTTTGGAGTCTGTCCTTCCATGCCGTCGACGCTAATGCACTACAAGATGAACTACTCGGCACACGTATGAAGTGCTGCACATAGGAAACATATAGGCAGAAATGGCCAACGCACGTAGGAGGCAGCCATTTTGGATATGCCGATGGCAATAGAATAACCGTATTCAGTTCTTTTTTTTTTTTTTCGTACTCGGTTCTAACGCGCATGCAATTTATGAACTCGCTTAACCGGAAAAAAGGTGCGAGTTAGATTCGAGTAATTACTGTAAGTCGGCAGAATTTAAAGCTGCATTTCTTCCCCAACTCTCCTAGAACTGCATCCTTATGTCTTTCCTTCCTAGAAATTCATTAATTTGCTCCAATTACCAACGACTCAGTTTTGAAAACTGCAGTACAAATGCTGTTCCCCGAGTTCTCGCTACTGTCTGTGACGCCTTGTCCAAGCAACTACGACAAAGAATGCCCAAGAATTTTGCAATATCTTCTCACTATGCTTTTTCTGTTGCGCTTGTGAGAATTGAGGCTAGCCCGCTGCGTTCGCGCGGGCTCTGCCGCCTTTTCTGCCAATCTCATGTCCAGACATGACTCCCCTTCTCCGCTGTCTGCTGCGCTGGGAGGGCGAGGAGTGATGTTTAACCCCCCTCACCCGGTAGCGGATGTCGACTGTGGCGCCGCGTGGGAAGTCTCCCGAGAGGTATCACACGTGCGTCGGGAGCGGGTCAGAGATTCTCCAGGACAGCTTACGGTGAGCACGCATTCCCTTTTCTGTCCATCGACTCCCGTTGTTCGGAGTCCGTCGGGACTTAGCTGACAGCGACTCGCGCCCGAGCGAACGCTCGCCTTTTGTTGCCCCTTTGCGTACGCTCGGCCGAAGGGCGGTACGGTGTCCTAGTGCGTGGCCAAGCAACGCCGACCTGTCTCCCTCGGAAGCCAATGCGAGCGCCTTTGCCCTCGCTTGAGCAACCGGGCATTGGTGCCGGTGTCTCCACGAATCACATTTACCACGGAGACGTGCTCGTGGCACCCTGTATAGTACTTTTCGCCCTTTGCGTGGATAAGCTCATTTGCTTTCCCGCCGCGCCTTTGCAACAGACTGTACTGCGTTTGGTGTTGCCACAGGCAATAAAGTGTTGCGAGCTTGAGCAGTATCGTGTTCTCGCCACGGTGATGGTTAACGCGTGCCCTGTGGCTCGTTAAGACCAGATCCATGCTAGTGGCCGTAGGATCTTTACTATGCTATTTATTTTGTGCCCAAATCTATTAGCAATATATGGGCAGTTCATTTTGGCTTTAGCCCTTTGAAGTTTATTGTCGAGCCCTGCCCGACAATGAACTGCTACCAATAGACTGCAATAGGCTAACGACAGCCTTTAAAACATAGGCCTGTCTTCAATGAATGCTATTGCAAGATTACCACAGCCCGACATTGATAATAATGGAATAATGAGAAGCTTCATAAAAGAGCATGAATAGCCAAGCACCTTTGAACAGTACTTACCAGTAAGGGGTTCCAATAAATGTGTTACGCCGTCCTATTGTACGGTCCAACTGAGCACTTACTCCAAAGTCCACTGTTCAGAACAAAGAAGTATCAAATATTAATATGAATGCGACAATTTACAGCAAGGTAGAACATGAGTTTTTGAAACTGGTGCACAAGCTAGCTAATGTGCAAGGAAACAAATTTATTTCAATTTTGCCATGAAGCAAAGTTCCCAAGTTCCAAAGGAAACCCTTTAAAATAAAAGAGAGAGAGAGAAGAAGAAAGAAAGGCAATTTAGAAATATTCACAAGCGACTTCTGCCTACTTTTCTAATCTGGTTTTCGAAGAATCTGATAAGAATGTTTAAATGCCAATCAGAAGTAGTCCACTCGATTCATCATCATTTAGAGACCAAATAATTGAACCTCACGATATTTCTCAGAAACCATAAAATGATACAAATGCATATTAAGTGAGTTGTCATTACAAAGTGAGACATTGTTTAGTAAAGATTTGCCAGAGGTAGCCAAGCTAACAAACAATCATTTCAAAAGAAACACAAGAAAAGTGGCACAACTTTTGCGAAGAAACCCAGAAGAAGTGGAAAATAATTCTTTCCACTCGAAAATATTTGTACTATAACCCCTTCAGGCGCAACGTCCACATTTGTGGACGCCAAGTTCACACCTAGGTGTTTCGAAAATAGGTCTTGAATCTCGCGCGCAAACAAGGCTCCCGCAACCTCTGCATCCTGCTGCAAGGACGCGTGGCGCCATCTCTTGCACTTGGTTCAAAATAACATTGTAAACAAAAGTCAAAATGGACGCCTCCACTTTCTATGGCGCGACGCGTAAGTGGCTCTGATGTTTTTATCGTTTACTTCGTACCTTTTTAGCTGGCGTGAAATTTTGCATTTGTCAGTAATAACTAAGATATCCCGCATGCATTTTAACAATATTTTGGCAATAGGAAATCATTTGTAATGACAGAAAGGTTCAGCTAAATTTCGCGTCCGCGAACGTGGACACTGCGCTTCAGTGCCTCTTTTGTTGAAAGGCTGCTATTTCTCTGTGTTTCACTTCCGGCAGCATCAAATGATGTTTACGTTAATAATTTTTGTCACCAGGAGTTCAAGATCATGCATCGAGACGACAAAAAGTCGACGGTGAAACAGCAGAAGACGTCCTTAAAAAGTAGCCAATGGAGATGTTTCCGATGGAGACATTTCGGACGACGAAAAGGAGGAAGAGAATGAAGAGAACACAAAATTACGTTTTGTTTGAAAAACCATTAGCCTTTTAGTTAAGATCCTGCCGCCCGGTTCTTGGCCGATCCCCCTTTGTGGGTGTGCGCCAGACTATCAAGGATCATCATCATCATCAGCTGAGCGTCAACAAGCCCCAGAAAAAGCGTGGGCGACCAAGCAGTGAGAACCCCCCAGGTGATGAAAAGGAAGGCACCCAATGCGTCACCCCTGCCAGTGAGCACTCTTCGCTATGACGGCATCCAGCACTGGCCACAGCAAATGAACATACCCAACACAAAACGCTGCAGGAGGGATGGATGCTCATCCAAGAGCCGCGTCCGCTGCAGGAAGTGTGACATTTTTCTTTGCCTGACATCGAAGAATGACTGCTTCTACCTCTTTCATCACTAAATAGACTTTTTCTGGTAACTTCTCCCAACATTACTTTGAAAGAAGTTATTTTGAATTTAAATAGAAAACGTGTTTTCTTCTTTGTCGCCTTTCACTAATATTACTGCTTTGAGGCGCAATGTCCACAAATGCGGACGCTGAGCAAAAATTGAACCTATAAACATATTTTGCATTTGTTTCGAGTTTCTTACTTTAAAAGGCTTAAATATTGAAATTATGAACAAAAAAAAATTTTCACGTTGCCAGATTTAATTTGCGCCTGAAGGGGATAATAAAACAATATTGCAAAAATATGACGGGGCATCGAAAAAAATAACTATTTTGTACAGCACAATGAAAGCACATATTCAGGGTAGCCTCCATTTAATTGAATACACATTTACAGTGCATGATTACTGTTACTTGACGATTCTCCCAACTTATGTTTGACTACAACACTTATGTACTCAAATTCATCGATAACGCGCCATCAGTGTATGACAAACGTGCTGTTGCTAGAAGTGATGATCACTAAAATAACTGTTTTCTGGGCAAATGCAAATAAGCACTAAAGCTGCGATGAGCCACTGGAAAATTCAGGTGACCCGGTCAAAAAAAGAGACCTAAATTTGCTTATTATAAATGCAACTGCTTACTCTGGTAATAGTAGCCATAAAGCAGTACTTCATAGTTCCCTTGCATCTCTAATAACCAACAACAGTAAACTGCACATGCAGCGCTTAACCCCTTACGGAACAGGCATGGCACAATCAAACCAAGCTTAGTTTCAACAACTGAAACAAGAACATGTGTTCGAGGCATCACTACACCACACTACTTACCAAGCTTTACTTCAGCATTGTCGGTGAGCAGGACATTTTGTCCCTTGATGTCCCTGTGTATAATCTTGTTGGCGTGCAAATGGCTCAGGCCCTAAATGAGGAGGAAGAGAGGATTGCAGGGGGAGAGAGGGCACAAGTGAGTAGTAAGTTGGCAATGGGAAAACCGAAAAATTAAAAGGCTAAGAATCGCAGCAGCAAACTATCTCCTACCCTGAGGATCTCTCTGCAAATGTATGCAATCCACTCTTCCTTCAATGACTGGCCCTTGGTTGCTGTAAATACCACATCAGTTGCAGTCATGGCTGGCACTTTTTAATGTACACTAAAGCACTTCAGCTTCAAACCTGTTCCTTTATTACATAGAGTTGAGGGCTATACCGCAGCTTAACTGAACTAACCACTATTCTTCATAAATTTTTCCACATGCAGGGTGACATCGACTTGTCTAGCATTCACTTATTGAGTGCTAAATACAAATATCTCCTATGCAGTTTCGGCTACAATACAGCAATAAAGGCTGCTTAAGTTCACTGACTGTAGTGAATTTTCCTGTTTAAGTTAAAGTGGCACAGGTGGTCTGTTAAAAGAATAGTCCTTGAACGCTGGAGGATTTTATATTAGTTGTAAATTTCATTATCAAGCACACTGCTAAATTTTCATGCATTCATGCCAAAAATACTTTTATATAATATTGCTTCCGACATAAAAGCCCATGATTGCACGAAACATGATACCAATAGTCCTTTGTTGAGTAGAAATATTTTAAAATAAACCTGCAAACTGCAAGGCCCACCCCTATCACACCGCAACAAGCTACCACTTTAATCATGCAAATTTAATGAGTTGCTTTGTTTCAAAAACTGATGGGTAACCAGACATGCACGCACACATACACGCATGTGCGCACACACACACACACACGCACACACTTGACATTTTGTTTCAACAAAATGGCAGCTAACATTGCCATTTGGCAGGCCTTTTCTATGATCTCATATATCGGTTATTTTTTAAAAGAATTTGTCATGTTTCAAGAAATATATTGATACTAAAGCTGTATTCAACATTACGAACGTAATTGCGAATGGATCAGTTGTGCGATGTGATTCAGATGCCTCTGCAACCAGCATTTACACGACAGGAGAGAATTCATCCTACAAGCGAGCATTTCAGAACTGCTCCCCGAGGATCCCAATTATAATTTGGGTTTCCGCCGTTTCATTAATCGCTTTGCACAGACTGATGCGAGGACGTCGGACAGGCTAACATAAGGTGACATAGATAGTGATTCGCAGGCTCAAATAGCAATTTTGTCTATCGTATGAGTACAGCTCAATCTTCAGAATGACTGAAACCTAGATGCTGATTCTGAAATATAGCTTTTGTTCCATGGTCATATTTTAACGTAGCGATTGGATGGAATCATCCGATGAACATCCCAATAAAAATAAATTTGTACAAAATGAAATGCACGTCCTGAAATGCTACCTGTTCCTTAATAAATAGCCGCAGTTATTAGAGCAACTTTACATCTTCGAACAACATTTCAATCTACCTAAGTAAACTTTTGATCTACAAGTTAAAAACACCAGGCAACCTCTATCCTCTTGCTAGACAATTCCACGACGACTGAAAGCTTTTACAAAAAAACTAATAAAAGAAAAAGAGTTCTACAGTGGTTTTGTATGTATAACACTAAACGAGCTAGAAAGACACTCGTTTAAATAGAGGGATAATAAAAATATAAAGACTTACACTTGACAAGATCTGTGACTGAACCAGCACCACAGTACTCCATGACCAACTGAAAATGACAAGGCCAGCTGTGAGGACCCCAGCCATGACTGCGCACACATCTACTCGGTAGCAGACTAAGGTGAAATACCCACCCAAAGCTTATCGTCTTTGCCCGGTGGGCTCTTCTGTATGAATGCCCCATAGTAGGTGGCAATATTGCGGTGGTGAGAATACTGCATGGAGAACAAAAGAAAGCAGACATAAGCCACAGCGCATAACCTACCATGGCAAGTAAAAGATCCTCCCAAAGAATTCAATCTCAATTACCCTGCCCGAGCAGCAAATTTTTTATACCTTCATTGAAAAAAAATGACTGAATTTACTCTTTTTGAGTATCTTTTTGTTACACTATGCTCAAATACCTTTAATTAACGTATGTCCTGTCCCCTTTCTGTGGTCCCCATCTTATCAGAGCAATGGCTTCATTGGACCTTTGAATAGTATATCTTTTTCGCATGACAAGACCTGCTCAATCTCACTTCTTCCTCTTCATCTCCAGCTGGTGTAGCACTCAGATTCACTTGATATCGAATAAACTGTGCCGTCTTCCCATCCCAACATACGTCAACATTCATATTTTTCGTGCATTGCTCACTGTCCTGTTACACAAGTTTGAAGAACCCTTTACGTAAAAATAATAAAAAAGAGAAATAGAAGAAAAAAAAAACGCCTATGTTTCAAGCAAAACTTCCAGGAAGTTTCTACTAGCTAGGCAAAAGGGTTCATTATAATACTAGCTCTCAAATAAACAAAAGTTTAACCTTAACATTTGCAATCATAAGCATAATGCTCTGTGATGTACTTACCTTCTTCAGAACATTAATCTCTAGCTTAATTTCTTCCTCTTCATCCTGCAATGGCAAAAGATAAGGAAACATAAATGCTTCGGTCTGGTGAAAGAAAAAAAAGAGGGAGAAACAAGCTATATCCGATAAATTTAAGTGACTCTGTTTGACTGAAAGTGTTCTGTAGTTCGGGTTATCATCCGTGCTTTAAAAATAACAAACCCCTGACTAAAGCAAAATCAATTCTTGATGCTAATGAGCAGGAGACAAGAAATGCTGCAACAAGACAAAACAACACTGAAATCACATGTGGCGTCACAATGGCCTTGTGAACAGGTATCACTGACCCCGATTAGCTAAGCACTACGACACCCCTCGTGAGCGACCTCTGTGCAATACATCTATCCTTAATAAAAATCCCACCTCAGTGACATCCATAATCTTGATGGCGGCAAGCTGTCCAGTTTTTGTGTGACGACCCTGCGACGTAAAAAGAAAAAATGGTGGAGGGCGTGAATTTCTCTGTACAAAAACAAGAAATTGGTTCAGACAATTAAATACATAGCACAAACCTTGTATACTTGGCCATAGGTGCCATTTCCAACCACTTCAATTAGTTCAAATATACCAGCAGGGTCCTGCAGAAATAACAATGAAGCAATTAGCACCACTCAACTGAAATTGATTGCAGACAGTATGGCTCTTCAAAATCAAGGCTAACAACATAACCATACACTCAAAGAAGTGTCTTGTTGATTTACATATCTTGACTGTGAACTGGTCAAAGTAAACTTAAATGTATGTCTTCAATTGCAGCGACATCCATCTGCTTACAGGAGCCCTGCAACACTTCTTGAGCATGATCAGAAAACGCTGCCATTCGGTAATCAAGACTTCCGAGGTCACGCGAGCTAAACATTATAGTGCTGCAGGCAGCCTAAAAAATTCTCAAAGTCAGCTAAAAAGTGCTTTCTCATCTCTCGACAAATGAAGCTACAAGCTTAAGAATCACAAGTGACACTATTGTATCAGCCAATGGCTATTTGAGCATGGCATGCTCGATCGTTACTGGGGCAGTCGTGAGAGGCCGCGACTTGGCCATGCGTGCATGTGTTGTTGCACCGAAAGTCTGCAAATTCAAAAAGGGGGAGAAAGAGGGAGAGAAAAAGCGCTCAAAACCACAAGGCACACGTGACATATTTTATTTCTCCATACCATCCCTCCCTGCTTAGCTTCCAGTGCTTTCGTGGGCACAAGAGAAGAGAGAATGCAACTGCAGTGTGCAACAAATGTTTGTAATCTCGCTCGTACTGGACGGATTCTAAAAATTTGGGGCGCAACAAATTCCTGAGACAATAAGCTCCTTTAGTGAATCCATTCCATGGCTACTAGAAGAAGTATTGCAGGTCCCTTTTAAAGCTTAGGGGGTAGTGCTACGGTCTGCATGATTTATTAGGCATATCACGTGCGGTCTGGGCATGGCAGTAAAAGGCAGTTTTACTCGTAAGTCTATTCCAACAAAATGTTTCTGAATACCGCCCAGCACCACAGCTGCTAAGAATGCAATCTCGTTAATAGAACTCAATCACAGCTGTGCGTAATATTGTAATATGGGCATATAGTACAATGTCCACTACACTGTCCATGAACGTGCGTAGTATTTAGTGCTGGCATGATGTTCAGATAAAGCAACATAATTGTCTACTCCACTGCCTGTCATCTTTGATTATAATGTGACACAGCAGCATCATTTTCTGACAGATGAAGGTACACCATTGTCCCCACTTTGAAATATCTACCTGCTACAACCAGGGGCAGCATGTGGCTGCAATGTGTAAAGAAAGCCACGTAGTATCATTTGCATTAGATCTTGTATAAACTACATAGACAAGGCAAGGAGATGTTTTGAGTGTACTCGCATAGAAATAACTGGCTACTATGTTCATAATGTCTGCTAGTCATTAAAATGTCTCTCTCTCTCTCTCTCTCTCTCTCTCTCTCACACACACACACACACACACACACACACACACACACACACACACACACACACACACACACACACACACACACACACACACACACACACACACACACACACACACACACACACACACACACACACACACACACACACACACACACACACACACACACACACACACACTATCTCTCTCTCCTAGAGGGTTCCAGTTTGGTTAGAGGAATCGAGTCCCGACTCGACATACATTTGTGAAAATAATTAAAATATGTTGCAACTAGTTCGGCCTTACCACCTGAACACAAATAACTACAGCATTTACTCATCTAACACGAAAACGCTACTTTTGGAGTGGCGTCGGAGCAGCAACAATTTAGTAATTTTGCTGCATAAAAAATCAGTCTAGGAGCGCTTGCCATCCTAAGGCCACACTTTCAGCAAACTATATCTTTCGTCAAATGTAAATGATAAGAAAGAAAAGTTTATGCTCAAAAGTAATATTTCTGCAGACTAATCAATGCTCTTCTCGTCAAGCAATTTAAAAATAGGTATCCAATCAATCTGCAGTCCAAGGAAACATTAACAGCAGTAAAAGTTCTAAAACAATAAGGATGAGAACACCACACAATAGCAGTAAAGACGTGTTGAGCTTGTGAGGCATGAAATACACAGCAGAAATCAGTATTCTCACTGCTGGTGCCTCTTAAGTTTCTCATCCGAGGTTTCCTCAACAAAGCACATCATTAAGATAGCTGAAACTGTCATTACTTACAAAAAAATAAAACTTCACCTCGCATCGAATTAGGATCCAAGTCAATTTCTTTGATTCGGTCTAGTGCACCTGGCAGCTAAACTCACGTCGAGCCGAACTTTCCTACTCTCTACCGTGTTTCCCTCTTTTGATCCCACTCCATTTAATCAGTTGTGCGCTGCTGAGCATGCATGGCTAAGTTTAAAAGGCAAGAGGCTTTCTCCGGGATTGCCTTCCCATCTATCAGCCTTTTCCTCTCTAAGCTCCCAGTCAGCTTCTTTTCACGTTAGCGTTTCTGGGGAACTGATTGTTCATTGTCTAAGCATTTTCGGAACATTCAGCAACTCCTCGCCATGCAGTTCAACAGCTCTGACACTGTCATAGCAATTCATGTAGGCTCGGGCTTGTTCAAGGCTCGTTACGGACAATCAGTTTCGATGGATGATATGTATATTTGCACTAAACCTTCTCCCGCAATCCGCATTGCCATGAGTAGAGAACCAGCAGGGCACATACACCCAATGTTGCCCGAGCAGAAATGATCATAGCCTAATTTTAAACTGCAACTGAAATAAAGTACCTGCCTATATGATGTCGGCACACAAAATCTTGACATAGATTGACTAAGAAGACACTATGTAGCATTCGTGTTTCTGCTTCCTCCCTGTTTGTTTTTTTCTGGTTTTTGTGCAGTGTGATCATATAGAAATGTATAACCAACCGGCCCACAAGACTGCATTAAAACAATGTTTAGGTGTAACAAGGGTAGTTTGGTGTGGAATGGCCCAATTGGTGCAGCACTTCAACCTACATAAAAGGAAACTCTGATACCAGCTCGCTACAATATTAGTAGGGCTCTGTGTTTTCAGACAAATCCGAAAAAATCTGATGAACACTTGCTGGTATAAATTTTTTTTTTACAATTTGAATTGATTTGATAAACTCATTACAGCCCTGTTCTGTTCTTCATCAAAGGGCATGTTCTAAGTGGTGATTGACACATTAGTTGGTTTTGCCAATGCAACTTTACCACATTTCCACAGCATCTAGTTGAGTGCACTCATCGCACATTCCACAAAGTGCTTGTCTTGCATGGAGCGAGAGCCGTCAACGATGTAGGGTTCCCGGGAGTGAGAGAAGACATTTTCATGTAAGTTCCCTGGCTCAGGCTAATAAACGCTGTCGAATATATGTAACTCTTTAAAGTATGCCTTAATGTTATAAATACAAACGCTGTCGAATATATGAACGGATTCAATACTTTTTACTAAATGAACCTTGCCACATTTTTTCCAAGTAATCATTTAATGGCTTCAGTAAGAGAGCTTATTGCCACATAAATTGACTGCCTCAAAAATTTTCAGAATCTACCAAGCATGAGCGGACCTACAGGGATTCGCCACATGCCTTCCAACCAATTTTTATGGTACCTATTTCTTGCTGTGCGATGAAAAACTAACCGGGCAGTGTCTGATTGCAAAATGAAAAGGGCGAAAAACTCTGTGAAACATTTGTAATAATAATTTTTTTTTATCTGTAAACAATATGAAGTTGTAGACACACGTGACATCACATCCTACAAACAAGGAGCGCGAGAGTGGTTTGTGTCTAAGCACAGTGGTTTACTGCACGTGCCTGCTTTCTGTGTGCATGCACTGAGGCTCGGTATGGCCCACTGGCTGCTGCAAAGGCAATGCTGATTTTTTACTGAGCAACTCATTTTACCTCATAAGCAGCATGGACTAGCGCGACTATGGATTATAATATGCATACTCCAATTATGAGTGCTAATTATGGTACACATGACACCATCAGACTATGTGACTGCATACAGCAAAATATGTAGTCATGTAGCCAGCTTCAAGGCTCTTCAGCACTACGCTACGTGACATATTGGTCTTTGTTACTTTTACATGCAATTCAAAAACAAATCCTACTCAACATGAACAGCATGCTGAAATCTGCAAATATATTTCACGGTGTTACAGAAAAAGAGTGCCTGGCGATTGTGTGGGCGCTGAACAAGTTTCGCCCCTATTTGTACGGCCAAACTTTTGATGTGGTAACTGACCATCATGCACTCTGTTGGTTGGCTTCACTGAAAGATCCTTCTGGTCGCCTCGGATACGCGTCGTCTACCAATCGGGGCGAAAGCACTCTGACGCAAATGCGCTTTCACGATCACCCGTGAAATTTGAATGATACGGAAATATCAGCCCTTGACCTTCCCCTCTCTGCCACGAGCGTCACAGATATGTCATTCGAACGGAAAGACCCTTGGATTGTCTCGCTCTTGAATATGCTTTCTGACGCATCAACTTCCGGTTACCCACGTGCTCTTCGCCGCCAAGCAACGCATTTCGCCATACGGGATGACCTGTTATACCGTCGAAACTATCAAGTGGTGGGTCGTAAATGGCTGCTTGTCATACCCATACCCAACCATATGCGGTCTGATATCTTCGAATATTTTCATGCTGAGCCGCAACACGCACACGCCGGTGCACTAAAGACGTATGAACGGATCCGCCAACGTTACTACTGGCGGGGTATGTACACGTTTGTACGCAAACACATTCGCTCATGTTCCCTGTGACAGCAGCGCAAGACATTTCCTGATTCACCCGGTCAACTGCAGCCTTTACCATGTCCTGCACACCCATGTGACCGTGTTGTGATCGACTTATACGGCCCGCTACCGTGCTCTGTTGGTGGTAATCGATGGGTGATTGTGGCTGCCGACCATCTGACAAGGTACGCCGAAATGGCAGCGCTACCTTCGGCTGGTGCTCGTGACGTTGCAACCTTCATCTTGCATCGGTTTGTTCTTCGTCATGGTGCACCACGGGAGCTCCTCAGTGACAGGGGCCGCGTATTTTTGTCCGAAGTTCTGCAGCAGCTCTTACATTCATGCCGTACGGTACACCGCACATCAACAGCCTACCACCCTCAGACGAACGGCGTAACGGAACGTTTCAATAGAACCCTCGGAGACATGCTCGCTATGTATATTGATTTCGACCACTCCAATCGGGACGTCCTTCCTTTCGTGACGTATGCCTACAATACGGCGATTCAATCAACAACAGGCTTTTCTCAATTTTTTCTTTTATATGGTCGTGACCCATGCAGCACGCTCAACACAATTCTGCCATACAATGCAAAAGGATCAAAAAGTGGGCCAGTTGGTAATTCATTTTCTTCGATCAGCGAACTGGGAGCGCAGAGAAAACACAAAGGACGAAGCGAGGAACCACACAACGTGAGCGCTCGTGTTGTGTGGTTCCTCGCTTCGTCCTTTGTGTTTTCTCTGCGCTCCCAGTTCGCTGATCGAAGATTCTGCCATACAATCCTGATGCCTCCGAGTTCAGCCCAGTTTCTGAAATGGTCGAATATGCCGAAGAGTGTCGTCAGCTTGCACGGTCCTTCACAGGCGATAATAAAGCCCTCCAAAAAGATCGCCACGACCTTGATCTTGTTCAGAACACTTTTCCCGTCGGTTCTCTCGCGTGGCTACGACTGCCTTTCCACTCTCCTGGACTGACTCCCAAGTTTGCACTGAAGTATACAGGCCCTTACCGCGTCATACAGCACCTTTCTTCTGTCACCTATGTGATTGAACCGCTCAAGCCATCCACGGACAAGTGCCGCCTTGGTCGTGAGACGGTCCACGTCAGTCGCCTCAAGCCCTGCTACGACCCTCCTGTTCTCTCGTCACCTTGAGTCACCAGGATGGCTCGTCTTCGTCGCCGGGGTATAGTTGGCTTCTGCCTTAGTGAGGGCGCGTCTGGTATAGGCGACCACATACTCGGTAAAGCCTGGTTTGCGTTGCGCGAGTACTGCACCAAGGCCGATGCCACTTGCATCCATGTGTACTTCGGTCAGCGCAGTAGGATTGTAATGACGCAGTACGGGTGGTGAGGTAAGGAGTTGGCGCAGTGTTGCGAAGGATTCGTCACAGGCTGCTGTCCAATTTGAAAGATCTGCAGGGCCAGCTAGGAGTTTGGTGAGCGGAGCGATGATGGAAGAAAAGTTCCGGACAAACCGACGAAAATAGGAGCACAGGCCCACAAAGCTCCGTAGTTCTTTAACTGTGGTTGGCTTAAGAAATACGGCAACAGCACGAAGCTTGTCAGGGTCGGGAAAGACGCCGGCTTTCGAGACGACATGACCAAGTATGGCGAGTTGTTTAGCCCCGAAGTGACATTTCTTCAGGTTAAGCTGAAGCCTGGCGTTTGTAAGGCACTATAGAATTTTACGCAGACGAGTGAGATGCGAAGTGAAATCGGGTGAAAAGACCATAACGTCATCAAGATAGCACAAGCATATGTTCCATTTGAGACCGTGTAAAATGCTGTCCATAATTCGCTCGAATGTGGCGGGCGCATTGCAGAGTCCGAATGGCATTACGGTAAATTCATAGAGACCATCCGGTGTGACAAACGCCGTTTTTGGACGATCAGGCTCAGCCATTGGGACCTGACAATAACCTGAGCGAAGGTCAAGCGAGAAAAAGAATTCTGCACCTTGGAGACAATCGAGAGCGTCGTCTATGCAGGGAAGAGGGTAAACATCTTTCCTCGTGTAGTGGGGAATTCGCAAGGCACTGACTAGTGGGACCATCTCTCTCTGAGTGCGAAGCGCGAGTGTGTGCACGAGCTGTAAACGCTGGACTGCTCGAGCATTACTGTCCGTACCGGCTGCCTGCCTACTACCTGGCGTCGCTATTGAACTCCCTCGCAAAGTGGTGGAAGTGTGCTGGGTACGCAAACCTGGAACTTCGAAGCCGGAAGCTGCCCACTGCATCAGCAATGCCTGATCAGACGACTGAGCAAGGCACCCCCCTGCAGAGCACGGCCCAATCACAACAGGTCATCGTGCCTACCACCCTGCCATCTAGCCCCGGCTCAACGAGAGCAGCTTGTTACCCTGTTGCACGAATTCAGGCGTTCGTTTGACTTTCCCCAAGCGGTGCTAGGAAGAACGAACACCATTGTACACACAATTGACACAGGAAAGAGTACTCCTTTGCACCAGCGCCCCTATCGTGTGTCCCCGGCGGAGCGTCGCGTAATGGCAGAACAAGTAGACATGCTACAGCGTGGAGTCATCAAGCCTACTTGTAGTCCTTGGTCTTCACCAGTTGTACTCGTCAAAAAAAAAAAAGGATGGTTCGATCCGGTTCTGCGTAGACTACAGGCGCCTAAACAACATTAGTGTGTTGGGGGAATTCGCAAGGCACTGACTAGTGGGACCATCTCTCTCTGAGTGCGAAGCGCGAGTGTGTGCACGAGCTGTAGACGCTGGACTGCTCGAGCATTACTGTCCGTACCGGCTGCCTGCCTACTACCTGGCGTCGCTCTTAAACTCTCTTGTACGCGGTCTTTCTATTTCTACCAGGATTTATTCACACATTCAAACCAGCTGTCGACCCCTTTAGTCGCTTTTTCTCTACATTTGAGCCAGGGAGCATACTGAAAGCTACATAGGGAGGAAAATGTCAAGAGGCAAGAAGATGTGTCCATTTATCAGTGTGCTTCACGACTTGGAGCACAGTTTGTTTTTTCATCGAATGTGTGGCTTACTTTCAGTGCAATTGCGAGCACGAGTGCAAGTGGCATCACCCCACTGCAGCCACGGTAACTATGCTGCTCATAATGCTCAGATCAGCCAATGGCTGTGAACTTTGGGAGTGTGGTGCAGTAATACGGGTATATGGCATCATTTGTGAAAAGAAGCGAAAGCTGACAGAATTAAACGTGAATACCAGGCCACGTGCTTCGTTATAATAATTGGCTCACATGTTCCCAGGAGCCTCGACTGCTTCGCGTTGTTTTCTGACCATGCTGAAAAAGTGTTGTAGGACCTCTTTAAAGGGCCACTCACCAGGCCCCATAACAAATTTTAGGTACAGTGGAAGTTGTAGGGTGTTTGATGAGGAACATTTTGCCACAAAAATATTTTGAATCGGTTCATCACGAGCGGAGAAAACAGGTTTTTTGAAGCGGCGGGAAACAAGAATGAGAGGAGGCGAACTCGAAACCCTTGCTACTCCTCCGCGTAGCATTTGCAAGGCAAATCTCTTCCCCACCCTCTCTGGCATGCGACCAAGAGGTCACATGCGTTTGACGTGCCCAAACAAGTCCAACCCCCGAGCACGCCAGCGGCGTTGCTTTATTGATCAGAATTATTTTGTGGTCTTCCGCCTGTTTCCACAGGATGGTTTGGAACCGCTGTCTTAGACGCGGTAGAATAGATGAGCACAATGAGTGCGCGAACGCGTAGGAGCATTCCACGGCGGTCGTATGCTCGATGCGCTGACCGCGGGGACACAAACGCATGCGAAACGCCGACACGCTAAGCCCGCATCTCGTTGCAATTCACGGGAGAAAAATGGAAAGAAGATGCTCACATTCCCTCATTACGTCTCATTATTTATCTAGAGCTTTATTAATCTCTTCAAGCAACAAATTAATAAACTACGCATGCCGTGTTAAATCATTTTTGCCATGTCACGTACCACTGTTTGTAATGTCAGAGCAGAGTCGTCTACGTAGAGGACCAACGACGTCACTGCATTGCCGTGTACGTAGGGCCATTCATACGTGCACGTCATTCCCTCATTCTCTGGGCGCACGCAGGCAGAAGGGAGGGGGAGCAGCGTTCATCTTGAAATTTGACCCATTTCCGCGGCGTCATCATCATCATCATCATCATCAGCCCGACTACGTACACTGCAGGACAAAGGCCTCTACCATGTTCCGCCAGTTAACCCGGTCCTATGCTTGCTGCTGCCAATTTATACCCGCAAACTTCTTAATCTCATCTGCCCACCTAACCTGTCTCCCCCTAACCCGCTTGCCTTCTCTGGGAATCCAGTTAGTTACCATTAGCGACCAGCGGTTATCCTGTCTACGCGCTACATGCCCGGCCCATGTCTATTTCTTCTTCTTGATTTCAGCTATGATATCCTTAACCGCCGTTTGTTCCCTAATCCACTCTGCTCTCTTCTTGTCTCTTAAAGTTACACTTACCATTTTTCTTTCTACTGCTCGCTGCGTCGTCCTCAATTTAAGCTGAACCCTCTTTGTAAGTCTCCAGGTTTCTGCTCCATAGCTAAGTACTGGCAAGATACAGCTGTTATATACCTTCCTCTTGAGGGATAGTGGCAATCTACCTGTCATAATTTGAGAGTGCTTGCCAAATGTGCTCCACCCCATTCTTATTCTTCTAACCACTTCAATCTCGTGGTTCGGCTCCGCGGTTATTACCTGCTGTAAGTAGACATAGTCTTTTACAACTTGAAGTGCACTATTACCTATCTCGAAGCGCTGCTCTTTTCCGAGGTTGTTGTACATTACTTTCGTTTTCTGCAGATTCATTTTAAGACCCACCTTTCTGCTCTCCTCGTCTAACTCCGTAATCATGAGTTGCGATTCATCCCCTGAGTTACTCAGCAATGCAATGTCATCGGCGAAGTGCAGGTTACTAAGGTACTCTCCATTAACTCGTATTCCTAACTGTTCCCATTCTAGGCTTCTGAAAACCTCCTGTAAGCACGCGGTAAACAGCACTGGGGAGATTGTATCCCCTTGCCTTACACTCTTCTCGATTGGTATTCTGTTTCTTTCTTCATGAAGCACTATGGTAGCAGTTGATCCCCTGTAGATTTCTTCCAGGATGTTTATATATACTTCGACGCCCTGATTCCGCAGTGTCTGCATGACGGCTGATTCCGCGGCGTGTAGCATTGCAAATTTTGGCAGACGTGATCATGAACGCCTTGTCTATGCATTGCGCTTGTCAGCTCAAAATTGTCAAACCTGGTGAGTGGCCCATTAAGGATACAAAACAACCTACAAACACGGGTGTCTTGTATGGAGTATTTGAGATTGCTTAAATGTGTTTGTGTACCCAAACCTTCCAGGAAACTAAAATAAGCTTTGTATGCTCTTATCTTCTTGTATTTAAGATAATGGGGCATTGCCAGATTTACCTTCGGGGATTCATTCACACAAACTAAACTCTGATAACTAATAAATTCCTGCAGAAGAAAAAAAAATAAAGAGCCTCAAAACATTTACCGTATATCAAGAAAAATAAACTCTGTAAACACAGAGCCCAAAAGGCATAACTTTTTTCTGGGGTGGCAGTTACCGAATATGACTGCTTATATTAATTACAGCAGCAGATAAAAATATTCAGATAATCAGTTATTAATTAGAGCATACAGGAAATCGGGTCAAACAGGAAAATTGAAGTCTTCCCTCTCAAGAGCCCAACCTCACTGAGACAAAAAGTGACAACTGGTAACTTTTTGCAGAGCGATAAAATCTGATCAAGTGATCATATCTGATCACTGATGAAACGGGAGTGCCGAAGAGAGCAACTACCATACTCCTTGGTACCCCCACATTGAGCAAGCATTATCATTAACAGTTGATTTTCACTTAACGAGTGTGTGGGATGCACTAGCCTGAATAATGCACATAATGCATGAAGATTAACAAATACGAAAGAAACACCACTGCAGTTACTATCAGTAACAGTGTAGGCATTTCGGGCGTCTCAACTGGAGGCAGTAGTTGCAGCCTTATATGCTTCAGTTTTGGTTTGGCCAGCTAATTTTGTTATACGAAATATTATCAGCCACTGTTTTCTGGAAATCTCAAAGAGGTAATCAGGTATGCAGAGAAGGGACACTAATTTGCCTACTTGAACCTGCTACCTGTATCCACTAATTGAACAGCTAATTACATTCATTTTTTTATTAATCTAACATTTAGCATATCTAGTAATTTTTAGTAATTTCAAGATGTTCACACCAATGAAAGAGTAATTATAGAGGTATTAAGCATCACACATTTCTCACTTGAAATTACTTGAAATTCTCGGTATACAGCACATTCACTGGTAGAGGTCACTATATGGCTGCCTACTAGAAATTCTCAGGACTATATAAATACTTTACGAACGAGCCTACCTCACCAAATAACATACAGCAAAGCCCAATAATGATATGCCACTTATAAATTGACAGCAAGGCTGCATACACCAATAAACAAGGTAGCTTGGTAAATACATCCAAGTACAGGGAATGCATAAATGAAAAGCTCCAAGACAAGCGACTTAACCAGGACTGACCACTCATTTCACCTTTTCGACCTCATTTTGGAATGATTGTTTAAGAGAAAACAATACTCACGATTCTACAAACAGTCTTGAAATGCTTTTCATTGCTGGACCAAAGCCATTAATCAAAACGAAAGACCCCAATGTATTTTAATTATTTTTGAACACTTGCATTTTATATTGGAAACTGCACATACCAGGTCAAACATTTGAAATAATGAGCAGTAATGAAATTGATAATGTTTAAAGCTTATGATTTTTTGAATTTTGAAACACTTATGAATAGAGACTGCATTATAGTCAAATGCCTATTTAGTTCCTTGTGTTCCTATCGTGCCATCTTGATATACGAGCATGAATTAGAAGTTCAAAAGGGCTTCTATAGTGTTTCTATAGCGCCTATAAGTGCCTATAAATGACTATTTTCCAAATCAGCGCCTACATGAGCTCTATTTAAGCCCAAAATTTGTTTTCAAGCATGGTTTGAAACCGTTATTCATATAAAAAAAGACGACATTGCTATTTCCAAACACTACGCGGTTCAACGGAGTCCTCTATTTCTAGCGACTTCTGCAAAAAAACTGCTGACCGCAATGAAATGGCACTTGCTGGCCACCATATACCACAGAGCTGACATGCTGCTGAGCGATTGGAGGAAGAGCATGAGGAGTGCAAAAGATGCTATTTCTGCAGCCCTAAGTGGAAGCACATCTCAGCATCTGCAGGGGAATGAGGAGAGAGAATTATAGATGGGATAAGAAAATAAAAGTGGCGTCTATGGCCCAGGACGCGGCGATTGTCTTCTACAGACAGCCGTACAGTGTCCTGAAGGAACTGAAGAACCCCCCTGAAAACCTGTGTGTTGCGGTGGGAAAGAAACAGCAAGTTTTTATGAACAGCCACGGCTAGGTGGAGAACGAATGAAAAACCATAGAGGACCACTTATAGAATGCTCGTGTTGATTCAGTGGTGGCAAAAACCACCAAATCTTTATAATTTATACAGCGAAGCCTGAAACAGGCACCAGCATGTTTGCAATCAATGGTGTATTTAGCATACATTCCCCCTATGCCCGAATACGCTTGTGCCGTATGAGATTCCTTGGCATATGTCTTTAAGTGACAAACATGAAAAAATACAGAACAGGGTGGTAACGTTTGTCACAAGCCATTACTAAATAAAATGACAGTTGTACCAACATGAAGAATGAACTAGAATGGGAATTGCAACCGTTGCGTCGAATCAAACTAATGCTCCTATGTGAAGGGTTTAATGATAAAACTTGCATAAAAAAATGAATGTACTTAACAGTCCTTTTTACACAATAGTAATTGTTTTCAGATTGTAGAATGTCATATCAGATGTAACTTTTATATTATTTCATTTTTGTTAGTTTCATGACCAAATGAAATGACTTAAAAAAGAGAACAAGTGTGCTGTATCAATGAAAGCATGCTTTTTTTTTTTTACAATGTAACCCATCTTCAGCAGCGTCTTCGGGTATAAAAATGTGATTTGCAAGCGGCTTTTGTTTTGTTTGTAATTTACTCCTTTAAGCATCCCTCTCTAGGCGACATAAGAAGTTGTAGTTAGACACTAGAAGTTCTTGCGTGCCCAATGAAAAGCGTTCTACCACGATAATTTTTCAAATTGGTTTTCTAGGAGCCACAAAATGATGAAGCGAACAGGCAAGCTTGAATCACTTGCCTCTCGCACAATGTAGCCATCACAAGCCTAATTTCTTCCCTGCTCTCTTCGGTTCCGGGGCTGGAGGGTCTGGTCTTATGATGCATACGCACCGAGAACATCATGCGTAAACAAGGTCACACGCGAGTGACGTGCCCCAGCCTACTCGTGCATGCACACCATCGATGTTATGTCGTTTAGGCATGTTGTGTATTGCCCGTTTCTGTGGGATGGATCAGTCAGTGTGCGTACTTTTGGAGAGGCTGGCATGGATCATGTATCGGACTGCGATACACGACGTCACTCCGCTTAAGCTGTGGTCAGAAATGACGCACCAAACCCAAGCTAAGCGTTGTCAGGGTTGGTGAAGGCACGATGCACGAACTGCGAGAAGACAAACGCAACTGAAATGGGGTGGTAGCAGTGGTGGTAGTGGTGCTAGTATGTGTGAGTTTACGTGAATAAACCACGATATAGTTATGAGAGATGCCGTAGTGGAGGTCTCCGGAAAATTTGACCATGTGGTGTTCTTTGACATTCACTCATTCGTTTCATCATCTACCGTTTCACCTACATCTAGATGCGGCCACCGCGATCTGAATCGAGCCTGCGACATTCGGTCAGCAGCGGAGAAACCAAGCCACTGGTTCATAGAGGTGGACACGAAACGAAGGCGGATCAGTGTGTAGCATCTCGCGGCCATTGAAAACAAATAAAAATAATAAGCTGACTTTCAGTTTGCGTGTGTTTTATTTTTCTTAGCTTTCATTCATTATACTCATCTTGAAAGGGCAATGCAGACATGAAAAAAAAAAAAAAGACAGAGACAAATAGCGCTGTATTTCTTTCCCCTTTGTCTTTGTGCTTCTCTTTGATTGATTGATATGCGGGGTTTAACGTCCCAAAACCACCATATGATTATGAGAGACGCCGTAGTGAAGGGCTCCGAAAATTTCGACCACCTGGGGTTCTTTAATGTGCGTCCAAATCTGAGTACACGGGCCTACAACATTACCGCCTCCACCTTGCGCTTCCCTTCGAAATTGATATGAAGCAGCTAGACCAAACCAAAGTAATTCTCATTCATGCTATACAACAGAACGCACAAAGTACACATGCCAACTAGAATAATGTCAAATGCAATGCTTAATGATGTACTGCTTAAAATGCAAGATACAATCAAGTCTTTTGTCTGTTTTTCTAAAGATAGCTAGCATTTAACCAAGTTCTGATGAAGAGATTATGGTGAGCGATGTCAGAGAACCAATGTTAACGTAAAGGAGCGACGTAAAAGCAGGACCATTTTTGCTGTACGTCTCTCCTTCCACTTCGCGGCGGACACCCGCGAGAAGGGCAAGGGGCTTTCAGTAGAAATTCAGCCTTTTTCTGCGACATGCAGCGTTGCAAATCTTAAAAAGGCATCATCCTGAGTGCCCAGCGCATCCCTTACGCTTGTCAGCTTGAAATGCTCAAACCTAGTGAGGAGCGCTCTAAGGTGTTCACCGACAGGGGAGAAATTGATCCTACGCGATTAGATTTGGCATCCCTCTCTTCTGGGATATCAGTGGTCTGGTTATTGGCTCCTGCGCTGCCCTTTCCAGCCACGATGAAACAAAAGGGAGAGTGTCGACTGGACAATGGACACTTGATGCACAATGCCAAGTAATATGCGAAATACTGTAATCTGCGAATCGCTTGGCCAAATGCATGCCTATGTTCAATAGTCTTCATGTCATACATAAAAGTCACCGACGTCGTTTTAAATTATTTCAATGTTTGTAGAAATTTGTTGTGCCTATATTAATGGTTTTGAAGGCCTAAAACGCCAAAAACAAACCTGCCTGTCTTTGGTGCCTAAAGGCATTTTTTTTAGTGCCTAAAAATCTGGTCTCTACTTATGAACGCACATGTAATACATTGGTGCACAGTATAGCTACACACATGCCCCAAAAAGTGCACCAACTGGTGACTGTCTGATGTCACTGTCAATATCGGTTTGCAGTTCTGTTGCATGTTCCATTTTTTTTTTATTTCCTACACCGGTAATTGTTCATATGAAGTACGTCTCCGACGTTAATCTTGTCGACAGCTAGTATGCCGGAACTTATAAAACTGAAAGAAACATTTCAAGGCTGTAAGGACCCTAAACTCGTGATTACCTTTACCAAAATAAAAATATATATCTTTTCCCTATTGAAAAAACATATTCAGCCCCTACTCAACACACAAAGGAAGGGGGCGGGGCTCTATATGCCCAATTTGTCTTGTGATGAGGTAGTAATAACAACCAAATCATAATACACCCCACGTTGTCCCAAGAGTGCAGTCAAAACAAGGTTTGCATGCCAGTCTGATTAAAAGGAACCCTTTGTCATACCATGTTACAGAAACCAATTCACGAATGATATATACAAACTATATCAAACTTCAATCGGCCTTATCCGACTTTCATAACTGCATGCAGAGAGACAGCGCAAAATAACAATATCCGTCAAACACTATTTTCCATGCCATGTTGACGTACAGTGTACACTATAAAAGCTATACTGTTGAGTCCCTATTACGAAGACTTTATATTCGGCTTATACACTGGTATTTTCTAGACACTTCGTCACGGTGCGTTGCAACGAGGATGCAGTGCAATCTGTACTCATTTTCTGGCATCATGCCAAATGGCTGCAACACAATGTTGTGACTCATTTGGGATCATCTATCGCGACCCACTTGGGCAACATTCCAGGTTACAAACTCCGGTGATTATGACGGCACACTACGAATCACTGACGAGCATGCTTGGCGGAACTAAGCCCTTGTGTGCTGTCCCTCTAAGAAAAAAAAAAAAATAATCGCGTGTAGGCAGAAAGAAAACAAACACGGGTATTCGACGTCTCGAAGTTGGTCCACACTTTGGACTAACATTCAACAGTTCGTTTACTGCACTTTTTTTTTCCTGCCTTTTTGAATCTTGAAAAAATATACCGCAGGACGTTTCAATGCTATTTACAGATGCAGCACGCGAATACGCCTTCAGGAGAGGCGCAGGAACTGAAGCAATCTCAGCAGCTACGCACAACCACGAAATGCAGGCACACAAACATCAGCAAAACATTCTGCAACGCATGGAAACCTGATCTGAGAGCAACGAACCCTCCTGTACTTGGGAATTTCTTGCCATACCTTGTTCATTCTTTCGCTAAAATAGAGAAAGCTAAATGTTGGCGATGGTCTCGCTATGCTTTGGAACAGCGACGAACTGAAAGCTACATACTATATATGTTAACAAAGCTACGACACGCCCAGATGCACTTAACCAGAACCCAATTGTAGCCCATGTCAAAAAGCAAAAAAAAAAAAAAATCAAGTTGCCTCACTGACGAAAATACCCCACCCGCGCTAAAGTATGCAGAGAGAAGGCGTGCTCTTTCTCGGGGAATCGGCATCCGATAAAGCGAGCCGTGCGCGACAGGGCATCGGCCTAGTCGCTGTTGTGACGGAAGCAGCGCGAGTGGCGACAGGGCCCACACAAAAGTTTGACACGGCGGAACGAGAACGAATACAATACGAAAACAGGACAAACAGTTCTTTACTGCGGACGTATGCGTCGCTTTGCAGGTGCTACCCGCGATTACACACAGAGAAAGAATGAAACCCAAGAAACAGCGGCAGAGACGCAACCATGCCGGAAGTGAAGGTAGAAAGCATGAAATGTTGATCTCGCCTCCGGTTGGGCGTGAGCGGCGCTTTCTCGAATGCTAGAACAGTGGCTCCGTCGGACTATGTGCTGGCGTTTAAACCGTCCACAAGCGTGCAATAACTACCGAGTGTTAACAGATCAAGAAGCAGTGATCGGGACTGTCCACGATAACTCTCCATGTCGAACGGAGGCTCCACACTAGCTAGCGAGATGTCCAAAAGTGTTAGGCCTAGCACACAAGGAGGCATTCCGGCAGCCCAGCTGACTCTCAGTACACTTATTTTTCCAAGATATTTGAGGCCTTCCAGTTCCCTTGAGTGCGTTTATAACGATCCTAAAAGGGGGCCAGAAGTTGCAGATTCCGCTCGACGGAAACTGGCGAAAGTAGAGGGCCCGACTTGACACTTGCGGAACTCCGATACGCTCAATCATTAACAAATTAGGTGAAGGACCAGTTAACGCCGAGAGAAGAGTCTCACATACCTTTAGACTATTGAGGTCGATGTCATCCAGACTGCAGTTTACACTCGGCTGAGTGTGCGCCATGGCGTTGAGCGCAGCGAGAATGCCGATAGGAACAAAAGATCCCAAGCGCCCCTCGGAGCCTTCTCGGAGGCTCCCTTGCCGAACCACGGAAAGGGACTCCGGCCGGCTCGAGCGTAGCTGTGTAACGTCACATTAGTTCTACACAGTTACTCGGGTGAACAGTGTCAAACACGATGTAGTTTCACGATTCTCATTGCAGATGTTCTCACACACCTCACCAACACAACCGGCCGTCAATGCTCGCTCTACATCAACCACAAGCCTGCTGCAATGGCTTCAAGCCTTTCCCCGCCTCCACACTTTGCTTGCGTGACTATTACGACGGCCGTACAAGGTCGCTGTATACTGTACATTGAACAACAGTTTTATAATTAAAGACTCATAAGCGTTTTGTTACAATACATTAATAAATGCGTCAATTTATAAAAGAGTACAAAGAAACTAAAGAGCCTCCGAACTCCACAAACAAAGATAACACTGCACCATGACAGTAGCCGGATACGTGCAACTAATCGGACAACCAAGTTGCACAGCTAGTTTCGGTTTGTGGGCGCGCGCACGTGATTGTGCAGCAGAAAGCTAAACTAGCGTTGTTTAACTTCTGGGTGAAAGCCGTCGCAAAATGTGTTCGAATTCATTACACCGATTAAGATGGGCTTTGGAGAAACAAAGTAAGCTCGTTTGCACGGTTATCACGGGCCTTAAAAGTTATAGAAGTGGTACCGCACCTTTTGTCGTGCACGATTGTGTACGTGCATGCACGAAAACACCTGGAATCGTCCATGTACAGCACGATCAGTCCTTCTTCCTACCAGTCTAACTAAGTGATCTTTTACTGAGTGATTCGGGATCGGTTTTTAAATGCTAAGTATTAGATACTGAAGTCTTTGTAAGCATTGGTGTCGCAGGTGCCGACGACTGTGTCTATAGTAGTCGATCATTTGACGTACTCGATCGTTGTCAAGTGTTTGTTGCGGAATGTTGGCGTGCTCATCTTTGGTTCCAGGTACCGATTGTTGTCGGGGGCAAGTGGTAAGAAAACGGAGGGACCATGCTGGTGGCGGTTATGGTCGCGCGCACAAGCCATGGCACGCGCTTCGCGTGCATCGAGCCTGCTCAGCGACGTCAGCCGTGCCAGCGGGCCAGCAAAAAAGACGACGGCTCGGATCCGCGGGTGAGATCTTTTTCTACTCCCTACGGGCGCCGGGCCTCTCATTAGAAAACGAGAAAGAAAAATCTGTCGTCACCGCATTCTGTAGTCGTTTGGGCGGCAGTCGCTAACCGTCGTTCAAGCAGAAATCGTGCCTCCATCATCTCGATGCCCCGGCTCTTCCATGCTTGTCGACGTGGGCTAGACGGAAGGACTAATAATTTTGCACACCCGCGCATGATTTGCCTGTGCTCCATCGATGAGTTGTAATGAAGTGAGCTTATCCGAAAGTGATCGAATTCGGCTTCTACCTGTTTTTAGTAGGATATACAAGCGTGTTTGTCGCTTTAGACTACGACAAATGCGTCATTAATTTTCCAGACAAGATCGCGACGTTTCGTAAGCGATCACCGAATGCACACGAGACGGCGCCGTGCACACAAGCGCACATATCGCGCATTTCTTAAGCATTTATGGGCGAAAGCGTCAGAATTTAGGGCATGCACTTAAATGAACGACGAATTTCGGCGCGGTATCATATTCATTCGAGATCGACGTGCCATAGTGTTAGTTTTTATCCCGAATGTCCCCAAATTTTCAGGGTCTAGGAAAAAGCTAGCTGAATATGGGAAAGTAATTGGAGGAATCGTATTGAAATGCGAGGTATGCTATTGTTAGCCAACCTGAAAATTTATAGGACAGAGTGCTGGTGAACACATGTGATCACATGAAATTGTGGTTGGTCATGTGGACATAATTTTTTTTAGATTTTAAATAAAAAAAATACAGTGAATTGAATGACGGACAAATGTTAGAAGACATGTAGGTTGTGCATGCATTTGGAAATAAATGAAAGCTCACACTTTTTCGCGAATCATGAAGATGAATAAATGGTCAATTTCACAGTTCCACAGAATATGTGCGATATGAACACATCAGGGTGTCTTGGGCGTTAGATCACTTCTTATATCAAATGTTTTCTCTTTTGTAATTTCATTCCACATACAATAGAGGCCATACCCAGGAATTTATTTCGGGGTGTGCTTATGTGTAGAATGGCTAACTTTGGCAACTGGTAACCGATGTGAAGGTGCGTGAATACTTTTGTATCGCCCAAAAAACTAAGCATGATAAAATTTGGGGAGGAGGGTATTAGAACCCCATCAACTCACTTCCAGTTACAGCCCTGTGTACAATGTGGTGTACACTGATAGAATCAGCACACGATATACTCTATAACACGGGATACACACTTCTTTCTTGTGCACAGACTTTTGCTTTCATTTCCTCATTGAAATTCATATTGCAATTTTGCATTCAACAAAGATTTTTATCTTGATCTGTTCCACTATGTCAAAATTTTCGGTTTAACTAATGGAGTCGTAAACATTATTACACCATTACATTTTTGCAATGACCTTTCACATATTTGCCTACGAGTGCTTTTTCAGGCATTGCATTAATTCATCCATTTGGACATAGCAGTACACACTTAATTAGCATGCACTAAATTATTAAATGTACAGATATCTAACATACTGAACCTTTAGTGCTTGATCACTTTTAAAATATGGTATGGCATATATAACATCTTGAGTTTTTCTGTGCGTGCTACGCGTCATAGCTTAAAAAATGAAGCATCCAGCTTTGCATGCAATTTTTACACTTCTTATACTTGCTCAAGCAAAAACAAATGTTTATAGCCACTGGACCTGCATTATTCATACATTATGAATTTCCATAACTTATAGCTGTCACTCTAATAAATTCTTATTCTATAGAAATTCACCACTTTAAATAAGCTGTCACAGACAAGTCATTTTTTGTCTTGAAGGATGATGTATTAGATCAGCAGCAACTTGGCACAGCTGATTTACAGATTGTACCTCGGTGTCTTGAAGAAAGCAAGTCTGAGCACACCAGCTCTGAGCTGATGCCTTAATATACTTCGTTCTACTCTCTGTAGTATTGAGAACACAGTTCTGGTTCAAAATAGTTTTGATAATGGCTAAATGAATGCTCTGATGCAAATATAAGAAGTTGTGTCTGCAAGTTGACTCTTCCTATTTACCCATTGTGTTGGTGCATTTCACTTCACATTGTTACTTCATCTTAACTGAAAAAACAAGAAAAGTGAATCCCGCATTGTGTGAAGGACAGGATTACCCTGTTACATTGTCCAGTTTACGAGCTGCAAAACTCTTTGCAGTTATCATGCCAGACCGACTTACCTAACTTTTAGTTCGGTCCGTGTTTGTTGAACACCTTGAATTTTGTCAGTTACTTTCCTTGTTATTGTAGTCTTTGTGTTGTAGTCATAAGTAATAAAGTTTATGCCAGACCAAAGTGGCCCCACATTTACTTCTATGCTTGTTGGTTAATCACCTTGAAGAGACACTAGAGTCAAATAACAATTTACAGCTTAGTGAAAGCTCAAGTTTAAAGTGACAATATTATCAACAGTGCCCTATTTAGCGAGAAATTAAGGTGAATGCACGAGAACACATGCACCACCAGGACTAAGAAATTTGCAAAATGATCCCAATGACATACCGCCTACAATTAATCACTAGTAATCGATCTAGCTGCACTAAGTAAAGAACCTCCTGTGCATCAAGAGGTGTAATAAAATGCTACTTAATCGTTTTTATTAGTTTCATGGAAAAAAGAAAAACTACCGGACGTTAGTATAGAGAATAGCGCGAATGGTTCAACTGGACAGGTCATGCCATCTAGTGGGGCACAGTTGAACCAAGCCTGCCATCGCGGAGGCCATAGCACGAAAGAGTTCAATGGTCGTTGTTGCTGCTGTGGATTCCACTACTTTCGTTCTGCTGCTACTGGTGTTGGTGGCACACAGTAAAACCAGGCAACATTGTGCACGGTAGCAGTGACGCGAGACGTCCTGCTTGAGGCAGGTAATTTGAAGTACGTAATTTTATTTTAAAATAAGCTCTTCTTTGGCACAAAGGTAACACTACGAGGTGACTGCTACTTCAACAAACAACATCAACTCAATAGTTGCGTTAGTGTCCCTTTGAATGTTGTAGACTATCTTTACATGTTGTTGTCGTCTCTGTGTTGTAGTCATTAATAAAGTTTTTGATACAAGTGCAAGTGTTCTGGCCTTTACTTGTTAACCGAGATGCGCCTCGAGCTACGACAGATGTACTTTTTCCACTGGCAGACACCTGCTCTCTGGCCGATTCTTCTTCCGGCAAGTGAAGTCTTGTCCTTGTGTGCCACCAGGCCCAGTCTCGAGGCCAGAAGCGGAACTTGGTCTGCCGGGAGACCAATCCCGTTCAAAGCAATCATGGCTATGAATGGTGACAGCATGCAGGTAAAGCTTTACTGATGTTCATACACAGCTAGTGTGATAAAAAACTAGGTCACATAGAATGAGGAAACTGTTCACGTGTTTACATTACTTACAATGCATTTAAAATTTGAAAGTTACGTGTTGAGAGGGTCAGCTAGCAGGGGCGTAGACAGATATGTTTTCGAAGAGGGGCACCTCTTTGAAATGGTCATTTCTCGCACTGCATGCCATGGCAAAGAAAAATGGGGGGGAGGGCATGGGCTTGTTGTCTTACCCTGGCTACTCCACTGTCAGCTAGTGCTATATATGGTCGCTCTCAATAAATTGACATTTCATGCTTGTTTGTTTGGTCTGTCCATATTTATTATGATAAAGTGTGTTACTAAACGTAGTTTAAGAAAAGGAGTGCACAGAAAATTCAGTGCATGTCCTGACAATCCTTTTCTTGTACTACGTTCAGTAATGCGCCGTTTCATCAAAAATTATTTTTTAAAAACTCACCCACTATACCATCTTTAGTCTGTATCTTTACAGAATATCACCGCGAACGAGTATATTGCAGTCAAATGAATGATTATGACGACTATGTCTAGCACTTTTTTATGGCATTCCACCGAATTGCTTAAATAGCTAGTGTGCATGCACTTACTGTGCAGGACTTTGTAATCACACCACCAATGCACCTGATGGACTTCTGCTCAATGCCCGTGCAATACGAGTGCGTGGTAGCACCTATACCCACACCTTATGGGCCTCCGTCTGACACCTCTCAAATGGGTGCGTCAGCCACCACCTTCGTTTCCACCTCCAAATCCTGTGGTAGGGCCAGCACACAACACACGCTCCAAGCGGGCTTCCATGGGGTCGTACATGCGACCCCAGTGCTATGTCTGTGGCAAGAAGTTCGAGCACCCCGTGCACCTGCGTAGACACATGGAGCTCCATGCCCCATTCACGGGGGATGGCCAGTCAATGGCCTCCGGAGACGGACGACAAGATTCCACCGCTGCCGCTGCTGCCCGACGCACCACCTCCACCCCCACCACGAGCGCCATCTCGTCGGAGCTCATCAGGCCGGGGCTCCCATCAGGGAACACTGCACTCCTGCTACATATGCACCAAGAAGTTTAAACAGGTGCATACCTATAGCTACGGTAAAGTTGACTGCTTTGAAGTGGGCATCATTTTTAAATTTGTAGTTCATACACATTTTCTGCTGCATTTATTGGGAATTTTGTACTTCATATTCTGCAGCTTTTTACCTTATTGTCAGGTAATTGGTGCTGGCATGTCGCCGATATCCAAGTGTAGGGGACTTGGGGGAAAAAAAGGTACTATGAGCACGTTCAGGGAAGCTAAGAATGTACTGTGACAAAATTATTGCCAAGAGCATGGCACAAAGTGTAGCGTGCATCTTGCTCTTTCTTTTACATGCAGTTTTGTTAGTACATTACACTTGGAGTACAGAAATTTTCAGGCCCTTCTTGGTTCGGCTTAACTGTTTTACCGGCTAGTTTCACATGCTATTATTTCAGTAATATACACAAAAAAAAACGAAATGGAAGTTGGGTCAGTTCCTTCTTTCTCCCACCCTTGTTACATTGTTCATGTGATGAAGGCACAAAATATAAGTTCTTCAATACTATACAAGAATTTCTCACAAGAACCCTCTCCCCAGAAGATACTCAGTTTTTCAACATCCTTTTTATGCCTACTGCTGCACGATTGCTTTCTTTTCTTGAAGGAAATGTCATGACGATGCAGTGAGAACTTGGGAAAGCGGCTTTAGCGCATGTCGCCATAAAATTAAGAGTAGCAATATTGAGCTTTTTGGTTGCGCTGCCTCCCAGGTGGGCCACCTGAACAACCACGTGCGACTCCACACGGGCGAGAAGCCCTATGAGTGCCAGGTGTGCAAGAAGAAGTTCACGCAGAGCGGCCACCTGTTGAGTCACACACGCATGCACACTAATCAGAGGCCGTATGAGTGCAAGTACTGCAACAAGAGCTTCACCCAGAGCGGCCACCTGAACAACCACGAGAGGCTGCACTCGGGCGAGCGGCCCTACCAGTGCACCGTCTGCTCCAAGCGGTTCACCCAGAGTGGCCACCTGTCCAACCACATGCGCCTCCACTCGGGTGAACGCCCTTTCGAGTGCCAGGTATGTGCCCAAGCAGACAGGGTGACCATCGGTGAAGTTCCCCCCCTAACTATGTGACGATCGGACCTTATCGGAAGTTTAATAAATAATTGTCTGGGTTCTACATCCCAAAACCCTGCCATGATTATGAGAGACGCCGTATCAAAGGGCTCCAGAAATTTGTACCTTCTATTGTTTCCTAATTTGCATCTAAATCTAAGCACACAGGCCTCTGGCCATCCATATATGGCCACCGCAACTGGGTTTTAGTCGCAAGACCTTATGATCGGCCGGCAGTGGAGTATCATAACCACTAGACAACCGTGGGAGGTTTTTCGGAAGCTTGGGGAGCGTACAGCTAAGATCGTCAAACACAGTAGCCAGATAAAACTGAACTCGGGGCGCTGCCAAAAAGTAATAAATTGTGAAATGTGGCACATTTCTGAAAATTTTCGTTATCTCTTGTGGAACATAGGGGGCAGGGCACCCGTCTTGCTCGTGCACATTCTCTCTTTCTCTCTCTCTATATATATTGAGAGAGAGACTTGTAGAAGATATTAAGAAGACAATAAGCAATTGTCTGTTCCATAAAACAAAACTTTCATTTTTTTTTATGCATACATCCCATACTTACTTAGCACAAGAGCCGTGCAAGAGCATGCAATTTTCGTCACCCTATGACTTGATAGCTTAAAATAGCTGCGAGACAGGATGGCGAACAGTCTGCTGACAATGGTTGAGAACCTAGATCAGGCTCTTAAAAAATATCTCAGGCCAGTGCCAAGAGGCGGGGGGGGGGGGGGGGGGGGAACCTCTGCCTCCCATGATGCAGCCCAGAGGAGGCCCGAGCCCCTCAGCTTCCCCCTGTTCTCTCCGCCTATGCGTGAAACAAAAACACTCGGTGCAGGACTGCCCCGTGCATTTGCAGAATTGTCGCCACATTAAGGGCTATTGTTGCATGTTCCACAGGGATACAAAAATTCTAAAAAAGGTCCCGCACTTCACAATTTATTTTTTGGCAATGACGTTAGCGGCGAGCACTTCACACTTCCAAAAAAGTGAGCTAGGCACATGTGGCGGTGATGAATTGTGGTTTGGTATAATATCACTTTGTTTACACAAATATGTATTTGGCATTCAACTTGCAACATTACTCTTCCTTTCAGAGGCGACAAAATATTTGAAGAGAAAATTTTCTGCCAACGGTTAAAGAAAATTATTACACTCTGTCTCTCTATGCTGTGAGAATGAAGAAAAAAGATGGAGGAAAAGCTTATAGAGGCCTGCAACATTAAATTGTGGTTCATGCTGCACGCTGCAATTGTTAACAATGAATTCATCCATTTGAAACGTTATGCACATAAATACTCAAATGCGAGGTATCGTGAAATAAATTTTGAGCATTTCGTATTTATTTACCTAGTCTTGGTAAGCTGCAGTTTATAGATAAAAATTTGATGAACACATTCATTTCATGCGAGATATCATCATATAAATTTTGGACATTTAGTATTCACCAAGTCATGGTAAGCTGCAGTTTCTAGGTCAAAATATGATGAAAACATTCACATGAAAATAATGTGCTATATTTCTTGCCAGCAAAGCATTTATCTCTTTGTTACAGTAGTCAGCAATTACATCATAAAAATGACCTTGTTTCCATTTCACAATATTTTATGCAGATAAATATTTTAGCCTTTTTCTTGATCCGTTAACGTGACTGTTGAATGTTACTTATGCTTCCAAGTTAAATTCATTTAAACTGATAGATACTTGGGGTTTAATGTCCCAATACCACCATATGATTATGAGAGATGCCGTTGTGGAGGGCTCCAAGAATTTCGACTACCTGGGGTTCCTTAATGTGCACTAAAATCTGAGCACACAGGCCTGCAGCATTTTCGCCTATCTCGAAATTGCAGCCACCGCTGCCAGTATTTTCTATCCAGCAACCTGCAGGTCAGCAGCCGAGTACCATAGCCACTAGAGCACCGCTGCACTTTTTTACTGCTTTTTCATGTAATATAAGCCGATGACAATACTGTGTGTTTGGACACGTCCAACAGGTGTGCACCAAGACCTTCACTCAGAGTGGGCACCTGAACAACCACATGCGCCTTCACACTGGTGGACGCCCGCACGCATGCCCGGTGTGCCAGAAGCGCTTCACCCAGACGGGCCACCTGAGCAACCACATGCGCATGCACACGGGCGAGCGCCCTTATGACTGCCTCATTTGTGACAAGGCCTTCGCTCAGAGTGGACACTTGGCCAGCCACCTGCGCTCGCACCAAGGTAATGGCTGACAATTGTGCATGTCTGCCAACATAGGAACATTTGAAACTGGGCTTGCATAACACGGAAAAACAGGAGATGCGGTAATGGCATGCTTTTCTATTTCTGTTTTGTGCTATGTATACGCCCATTGTGGAATACTAACAGTGATTTACCTCATGACGTAGTGCAGACACAATGCATCAGCAGCAAACTTTGAATCATGCAAACTCGCGAGAAACCCAGTTCCTTTGATCATAGTGGCTTTTTTTCAGTGACGTTGCTGTTGATGCTTTAGCCTATTCTTTTCGGTACTTTACAGAATGAACGAGAAAGTTTTCTTACTTTGCTATTAGAAAACATGCGATGGCAAAACTGGCAACTTTTGCGGAAAATTTTGGCACAAAAAGGAACTTAATTATCACACAGTTTGATGAAATGATGTAAAATCATTCAGTTGGCTCAGCAGAAGACTCTAGATTAATTTCGATCATGTGGAAACTTTGAGATGCAGCAAAATTCAAGTACAAGACTGTTTTTGCGTTGAGGCCCCACCAAAGCGAGACTGCAGTGGCCACCAATCGAACTCATGCCCTCGTACTCAGAAAAGCAACACCTCAGCCGTTGAGCTACCCTGGCAGGTATCCTTGTCAATAAAGGTCCAGCATGAGAAGCTGGAATGATCAGCTTGACATGCTTTGCTGTCGAAAACACATAGCTGTGGCCCAATAAACCATCGTCGTCTTCCCACAGGTCTCACCCTCGGTGCATCGAGCACATCCTGCACGGGACGACTAGGCGGCATTCCACCTCCGCCGCGGCCAGCACCGCACATAATCAAGTTGACTCCAGCCGGTCAGGAAGAGGAACAAGAACAACAGGATGAGAAAAAAAAACCCAAAGAAGAGCAACAAGAAGAGCAACCGCAGCAGATGTTGCCAGATTTGTCGAAAAATGAGCCTTCAGACGACACCCAGCACAGCGGAGGTTGGAACCCCAGCGGACGGAGTACAGGCATACAGATGGCCTGCAGGGCTTCAGTGGCACTGCCGCAGGAGAGCATGCCAATTTTAGAGCCAGCATTGGCTTCCATGATTGATAAGCAGCAGGCCGGGATGCCAAGTAACGTGCCGAACGACGTGGTGGTGGTGGAAACGCATGCCAGTTTGCCACACAAGATGCAAGTCGAGGCTCCCAAGGTTCCCCGCCAACACGGCAGGCTGGCCATGCAGCCTCGAGAAGTCGCAAACATGCAAGCGCGCATGGAAATGGCCATGCGTGCAAACATCCCAGCTGAAATGCAGAACAGAGTGCAGGCGGAGTTGGACCCGCACCTAGGTTGCCCACTAGACCTGACACAAGACCTGAGGTACCACTTAGAGTCTGATCCGCCTCTCTACCCACGATACAACTCGGACACAGACAGTGACGACAGTGACGACAGCGTCACGGTGACAGATCCACAGACCCTCTACGACATGATGAGCATGTCTAGCACCAGCCTAGGAACTTGATGACAACTTACAGCAGGAAAGAAGCTAAACAAGACAAACAAGTGAAGGCGTTTATAAAGAAGCTGAGGCAGCAGTGGAGCTTGACTTTGCAGATGGACGCAGGCTTCCCTGGACTGAAAAACATTGTTTAGCATTTTGACATTTTACATGTTGCTTGTGTTTGTTTTTTTCATTATACACAAATAAAACCCAATAGCTGTTTTTTTTATGTACGTTCACTATTATTTATGTTAGGTGGCACTTTCAAAAAATTATCAGCCAGTCCGAAAAAAATTCTGGGAATATACTGAATTTATGCACGAGCAAGCAAGTGCTATATCAAAATATAGCTACTTTTTTTTACATCAGTAGGTTGACCAGAAGCATTTTTTGGAGGTAAATGACTAATATTGCATGCTATATAAACTATACCATCATATCAAGGTATTTCTAACCGAGTGCAAATATGTACATACAGGCAAATTCATGCTTTTCACCCATACATATCAGGTTGCATGAATTGCACTCATGCAACTCCATTTTCCTACCAAATACAAGTGCATACTTACACCATCACCCATAGTTAATATCTTTAAAATGCTAATATTTACAACAGAAGTTATGTTCAACAACTGAGTTGTACAGTCACTAATGCCATTTTTTTTTGTTTGCTTTGCTTTTAGCCCTCCAGGAGCAGTAAAATATAGCAGTGGGGCCAGAGTGCCTAGAATGTCGCTAACCTCATCTAATGAGATTATAAGTTACCAAACAAACTGTAGATCTATGCTAACAATCATATCCGCATAGTATCATAAGAAATCTCTATCTGGCGTGAAAAGAGATGAAATTTTGAACAGAATCTGTTATGCTCTTCCGAAGAAGGCTGCATGCGTTCATTCGCATTGGTGGCACCGTTCACATTTCTAGTTGCAGTGTGTGACTTCATTAACAAATTTAATTGAAAAGATACAAAGCTTGAACTCAATAAAAAGTGCAAGAGACTATGTGATGAGGAGTTTGTGATGAGGGGTTCGTGATGTAAGGGTGACGTAGTACGTCTGGCTTCAGTAGAAAAGAAGGCAAGAAAGTCACTATACAAAGAAGGAAGACTTCCAATGCTGGCACTGATGGTCAACTCCTGACAGCTGGTCACATAACATTTAAATTTCCTCAATCTCTTCTCATAAAGGACAAATCGGAAAATTTCTGGAGGAAGTACAATTTCCATGCACTGCCTCACACCTTTTGCAATTTAAATGAATGAACCTGTCGCAAATCACTAGAGATGTTTCTAGAGTCATTAGCACCCTTATTTGCAATATGGAATATGGTAAAGAGCAACTTTAGGTCAATGATTGCACAACTAGTCAGTACTTATAGCTGCTGTAAGTGCTCACAGCTCCATGTAAAACTCGGATAGGCGTCAGCGCGAATTTGACGAAGACAAAGGAGACAGACGAAAAACAGAATTTGTCTTCGTCAAATTCGCACTGAAGCCTATCCGGGTACCAACTCGTCAAAGTCAAGGTGCTATTCATGTAAAACCCTTCCTGTGGGCCACCAACAGACTGAAAAGAAGGGAGACAAAAGATATAAAGAAAGCATTATGAAAGAACTAAAATTCTAGCATTGCTACATGCTAGCACGTTATTTTTACAAGCCCTTACTTAAAATACTACTTCTTATCTAAGAACCGTATCACACCGGATTGACAAACTTTACTAAAGCATTATTGTGATATTGCTTTCTTGGCTTTTGACAGAAGGATACACGCGATCAAAAATATTTTCTTCATAGTAAGCAGCATTTATTATGCGACTAATCGTCTTCATCTTCTTCATCTGCGCCATCACTTTCCTTTTTCTCCTTTTTCTTCATATCCCCGGCAGCCTTGGTGTTCTCTTCAGGTCCTTGAATGAACTCACCCTTTCGCATAAACCAGTCTTGGAAGCTCCCAGCATAGCACTTTGATTCCTGTTGGAAGGTGACACAAAAGCGTACACAAGTTATGAACCTATGGAAGGCAGAGGGCCCTCTACAGTGGAGCGTTGCTCACCAGTACTGATCACTATAAAAAATGATTCTATTGTGTTGTAAAGATGTGTGTGTTTATACCACTATAACGAGCCAGTTGTAAGCATAGGATCCTTCCTACATTACGAAAAACTGAACGTAAAATTGAGATAAGAACCTAGATAAAATGTGCATACATTATATATTAGCATGTACTCTTTTGTCATGTGCCAAATGCACAGACTTTCCTTGTCAATCTATTGCATTGTCGACATAATGCTGATGGAAGCTGCTGTCACTATCTTGCTCTTCAAGCTTCACCACTGTTGGCTCACATGTCAAGAAACTTTGGACTGGTTTGAAAAACGGCAGTGGCATAGCGCCAGGG